>OZ034816.1:3134119-3758443 GCA_964030455.1 Linum trigynum
AGGAAAGATACATGAATGATGCAACGGATCAAAAATCAGTTTTATGAACCAAAATCCAAAAAATTGAATAAAAAATCGCCTATCTCGTCGGTTTTCGGGAAATGAGCATCTCACAATTGTTGCTAGCTTTTACTCGGCCCGTTGGCCGATTAATTTGCTTTATAAAACTTCCATCTTGTCGTCATTGTGCTTTTTAATTTTTGCGAGGTCATGATAAAATCTAAAGAAATCAAGAACGAACAACACGATTTGGGATAGGAACCGTCGTTCCTGTATCCCTAAAAAATAGTGGTAAACACGGACTCACCTGCCAAACTGGTTTGGATTGAGATTTTTATCGGGTATCAGGGAACCATGTGATTATAAATTAGACTTGATGAAAATGGGGCAAAACTTGAAATTCAACATGTTTGACCGACCCATACCAAACTCTAATTATTCTTTACTTTTAAACTTTTTATTTGACAATAAAAATTAGTGAAAGAAAAGAGATTACTGCAATTCGCCATTTGCACATAACTGATTCGGGAATAAAACCATAGAAATTCGAAAGGAAACTGAAAATGTTTAGGATCGTTTTAATGTTAAAAATAACCAAATAGATCTTTCTGTTTAGTTTTTTACTAACAAATATCAAACGATTCCCTATAAAATACACTATAATTTAATCATTATGATAAAAATTGGACTAATTGGGTTGGTCGAGGTTGAACCATTGAATAACTTTAAAATACATTATATTTTAGCCACTAAGATATAAAATAATAGCATAATATATATTATGCTAGAGAAAATAGCTTGTTTTAGAATGGCAAACTCATGATGTTTATTTGTTTTACTTGATGGCCAAATCTCGTGTAGGTCAGGCTCATTCAACTCTTTTATTTTATGGTTAGCGGTTAGCCCATTAGAATCCATGTATTAGTTTATTGTTAAATTTTTCTTTTTATCAATAAAAAGGAGTATTGTTTTTGCCTTTTCATATATATTTTATCACCACGGAGAAATAAAAGGGCTTAAATAAAAAAATTGACACTCCTGGACCCGTTTAAATCTGCATGTGTATGGTAAGGTGGCCCGTTCCACAAAGGAAAGAGAAAAAAATTTACTCTCCCTATTCAACCCTTCCTACAAACGCTCCTGGAGCAGGAAATTTGAAATGGGGGTAGGTTTTTTCCACCTCGCTATTATATATTTTTAATTTAAAATGATACTAAAATGTACTTAGTGTGATTGGTTATGATCCTTGCTTTTCTTTAAAGTGATCATGGTTCAAATCCCAGTATAATTTTCCCCTTCCTGCTATTATATATTGTGTAGAAGATATTTGTGTACTCATATATATATATATATATATTACAATTTAGTATTTAAAATATTTTTTTTACATCAGAAATATTGGCGGGTTCATGTTTTACTGCGCCATAAAAAAAAAGGTATCGGTAGTTTTGCCACTTATCCTCCACCATTTGTTCTCTTTATCAATGCTTTTTCCAGGACATTTTTTCCTTCTCGGCATGTTATAAATGTTATTGAATTGAATAATTAACCTGGTATATATTGTTGTGGGCGGACATATTCATATTCTATGATAATAATATCTTTCTTTGTACTCGTTTCATCGATTCAATGCTATATATATTATTCTTTCTGTGGTCTTTTTCTGAACTGGTAAATTATTGTTAATTCCAGCCTTGTTTTAACAGCACTAATGTTCTCTTCTCTGTCATTTTTTTATTGGAATCTGTATGAACTTTATTAATCATATGGGGTGCTACATCGTCAGACTGAAGCTGATTAAATAGCACCATCATCAAGTTAATTAGATAAGACTTGTATGACAAGATTTTACCATATAGGCACTGACTTACCCTTTACAGTTCATCCATGATCCAACTGATCACTCTAACTGACAGTCCTCAAACTTGTTTAAATTATTTTTTTCGATCCAACGCCATTTCTTCTCCGTTTTATGATTTAATGCTAATAGACGTTATTTTCTGAAAATGTTTTTGTGAACAAAAATTCACTCGTTAAAACATTATAGTAAACCACAGAAGCCTTGTACCGTCACCTATTATCTCATCATGCCTCTCATCAAATTGTTGTCCTCCCCAATCAGTCGCCGCCACCCAGACCTCAGCCATATCCTCATTCAACGCTTCAATCTACTTTTCGCATTGCAGTTGATGGGGAGACCAGTGCTCCAACTCATGGCGCAATTGGAGTGGTGGGTTTGGATCAGAATGTGCCAGTTTTTGCAATGGGTGGTTTCTTCCCAGGCCTTTTTCATCCTAAGATCATGGAGGTGTTGGCAATTAGAGAAGCTCTATTATTACTTCGACAATGGTAGTGGCAGGATCGACCGATCGTGATCACAAGTGATGCTCTTGCGGTTGTACAACATTTGAAGGCATCTGATGCCAAGGATGCCCTTGTGGAGGCTATCTTACGAGAAGTCATCTATATGTTGCAAGAACTGCCGTTAGTTTCTGTTGCTTTTACTCCTAGATAGGGGTGGGCATTCGGTCGGTTCGGTTTCGACCGAACCAAAATTATGAATACCGGGTCTCTGAATTCTCCCAAACCTCAAACCGAATTCGAACCGAGTTATAATTCGGATCGGTCGGTTTAAACCAAACTATAATTCGTTTCGGTTCGATTTTTCACACAAAACCGAATTTGTGAAGCTACTTGTATTTTCTCACTTTAAAATTATTTTTCACCCCTAATATAAACAATAAATATCAGTTACATGCATCATCAATGATAAAACCAAACTTTTCAACACATAAGTCATAAAACATTTCAAATATTTAAGTCTAAAAACAACTACAAACATAAAAATCCATCATTTGGAGCTTGCAATTATAGTATTTCGGTTTTTCGGTCGGAAATTCATTTTGGTTGAAAGAACCCTAATTTCCGAACTATCCATATTTTCCTTCCGAATTCCGAACCGAATAGCATTAATTCGGTTCAGTTCGGTTCGGGTTTACCGAACTGTTTGCCCACCTCTACTCCTAGAGAAGCCAATCGGGCTGCACATGTTGTGGCACGTAATGCCTTATGCTACTCTGGCTCTTGTAGTGTTCGTTTCAATTGTTCTTATTTGCTTTGACTATCATTTCACAAAGAAGCCGTTGTATTGTGGCTATCTCGTGCTTAACTAGTTAATCCGTAAGGGTTTCTATGGAAAAAAAAACCACGGAAGGAACGGTTTAAAGTCCAGCCCGCTACGGTTCAACGAAAAGGATGACTGCGTTCTTGGGCCATCTGGGCTGGCTTTTTGGGCCGCCTCCATCATTCTTGCTTGAGAGTTGTTGAAATTGGGCCTGTCGTGTCTTGAAGAAGACGGAGAACAAGAGCCAGCGATGGACTCTGTGGTCCAATCTCTACTTGGATTCTAGGAAAAAATCAACCTCTATTACAGGGTTATCGTTCCCTACGCTAGACTCCCAAATTTGAAATTTCCAAGTGCAGCATATAAAGAAATTTCAGAGCTTTAGAATTTATACTTCAATATGATCGAACTACAGATGCTAAAGGAGAGAAAGGGTTACAGCAAAATCACCCCTTTCTGATGTTAATACCGATTTCCACATTCAATTGGGGAAAAAAGGGCTTTACAGCGAAATTAGAGCGCCCCATTCCGATTTGGGGTCGGAGATTTGAGAATTGCTTCGGTCAGGAGACGTGATTCCAGTAATCATCGACGAACCACAACTTGGTGAAGAATTAGTCCTGCTACTGCTGGAACAAAGATGCTCTGTTCCGGAATACGCCGGCGACAAACCCACCGAATCGATCAAATTCAGTGTTTGCAGGTCGTAAATTCGCCGCCTTCTTTTCTTCCGGCTTTTCTCATTGCCTTCTAGATTCATAATTCTCCTTCTCACCTTCTCCAACTTCTCTTCCACCGATCTATGCGACGCCAACAATTCCTCGTCTGGCTTCAGGTCCCGATTAGTCTCCGGGGTTCCGCGGATTTCGCGGCTGCAGCCGTCGGAGGAAGCAGGGGAACCGCCGGCGGAGAGTTTCTCATTAGAATTGACCTCTCTGTATTTGAGAATGATGCTCTTGACCTTGTTTGGGTCTTCCGGCCACGTATCGACTCTGCCGTTGTGATCGAAGCGGACGTAAGCGACGTCGATCCCGCAGAGGGTTGAGAGCTCCTCTGCTTTCTTCTTTAGGGTTCTTCTCCTCCTTTCGAGAGACTGGGACCGATACATGATTGTTTCCGAAATCAGTCTCGCTTGGCAATCGGGGTGGGACATTTCTTTTGGTGAGATCTGAGAAGTTTATAAAGGTACAACTTTTCCGAAGTCCGCTAGGATTTGGATTTCCTTTTCCGTTGCGGAATTGGAAACCCAGAAAGGGTAAGAAGACTCGGGAACTTTTTTTTTATGAAGGGACTCCGGAACTTTTTTTTGCAGTCGGTGATTATAGTACTCCTGGAATTTCCTTTTCTTTTATATAATTTTTGTATTTAAATTATTATATGTTTTTGTAACACATTATTCAAAAATGACTTGCTTTCCCTAATAATTTAAAAAAAAAAAGAAATTTGTGAAATCCTTAATTTGTTTAATAAATGAGTACATATTTTACTTGGATCTAGTTAATAGTCTTAGATTTTGTGCATTAAAATATAGCCACTATAATTATAATGATTTATTCCATGAAAACATCCACCTTGTCTCACATATTTGTGTCGCTATTCAAATGGTTTGTATTTCATTTATTCACAATCGTACAACAAAAATAATGTTTTTCAATATACATACGACTTCATGTGTAACTTGTGGTTAAAATTCATTTTCATTTATAGATGGATATATAGCAAACACCAATGACACAAATTTTAATTTTATAATCCTATTTGGTCAATTTTGTTTGGAAACTCATTTTACCATATCTTGCATGCTTATATTGTTGTACTCTCTCAAAAAAATTATAGTTAACATAATTTTAGTAGAGAATTCATTTCTTAAATAGACCTAATTTGTTGAGATACTCTCCCGCTCGACTCCCACTTGTTCATCGAATCTTAGAAAATTCTTGATTATGGCTCTTCAGGTCTTATGTAAGTGCAATCCTTGTAAAAGATACATAAGATTTCGACACATTAGCCTCCTAGCCTATACATTTTTTAATAAAATTCTAGGCTTGACATGATGGGCATGTCTTCGTCATCGAGCTTCGACAAATACAATTAATGATAGCATTTTCAAACAAACTATATGTAAAGAGGGGTTGGCATTTTATTCAGACTCTCCTTTCGGTCGGAAACAAGCGGAGCTTCATCAGGAGATCAAATGAAAAAAAAACAATGATAAAGGATATCGTATAACTAAATATAACGAAATTCATAGATATCTGTCTTTCTTGTCAATCATCATATAAACTCGGATCTAATTGCTTTCAAACACCAATTCAAATAGGAGGGGAAAAAACATCTTTCATATTAACAACTCATTTTAGATAAACACCAATACAAGTTTGGTATATATTGACGTACCCTCTTCCCCAACAACCAAGCTAAACAAGAAACTATACACAATCACATAAAGTTGGTGCAGGCAGGCAGGCACTAAGATTTCTCCATTGTTGAAAAAGGCAAAAGTAAGCCCCCCACAAAAAAAAGCACAACAACACCTATTACTTAAACCAAAGAAAGAAAGAAAGACACCTCCATTCCATACCACAAAAACACAACGTTCATCCACCCACACACCAAAACCAAAATGCTTTAGGACTAGGAAAAGAAGATACCTAAACCTTCCCCACCATTTTCCACTAAGAACCCACAAACACCACCGATCCTCTCTTCCCCCTTTCCTTAAACCACTTCTTCTTCCTCCTCCTCCTCCTCTTCTTCTTCTTCATGTTGCCAGAATTACACAACCACCACCATCTCCAATGCCCAAGAAGCTAACCGCCCAGCGCCGGACCCACCCGTTGTGGTGGTGCGCGGCCCTGCTGTGCATGATCCTCACCGTCGCCATCATCTTCGGCGGGATCGCCGTCTTCATCGGCTACCTCGTCATCCACCCGCGCGTCCCCATCCTTAGCGTCATCGACGCCCACCTCGACCTCTTCCAGTACGACTACGCTGGCACCCTGGTCACCCAGGTCAGCGTAGTCGTGAGGTCTGAGAACGACAACCTGAAAGCCCACTCGTCGTTCTCGGACCTCCAGCTCAGGCTCATCTTCGAAGGGATGCACATCGCGTCCCTTCAGGCCGGGGACTACGACGTCAGGAAGAACAGCACCGTGGACTTCAACTTCGTCGTCGTGTCCAGGCCCATCCCGCTCAGCCCGGCCCAGTCGATGGACGTGGACGTCATGCTGAAGCAAGACCAGGTACGGTTCGACCTCCAGGGGAACGCGCGGGCTCGGTGGCGCGTGGGGCTGCTGGGCTCGATCCGGTTCTGGTGCCACTTGAACTGTAAGCTCAATTTCCGACAGTCCAATGGCTCCTATGTGCCTTCTCCCTGCACTTCCAGAGCTAAATGATGTAATCGGTATATTTTTACAGTGGTGGTGCTGTAAATTTTTTTTTTTTACTTTGTGAGCTTCGTTCGGTTTATCAGTATATAGGGACGCTTTTTTGGTAACTTTTTCTTCTCTTCGAACATGATTATATTAGCAATGTTTAGGAAAGGACATATACAGAATATATACTTCGCTTGGAAGCAAATGATCGATGATGTAGGAAATAAATGTTCCCTTCGCTTTTCTTCATTATAATTGTTCTTTCCTTTCCTTCCTTCCTTCTTCATTCTGTATCTTTGAACGGACTGACCGGCTGAGTACTATCTGTCAAGCCACTACTCTAATCTTTCACAGCTTCAGATAATTGTTGAGATTTCAATGTATCGATTCGTTCGGTTATCGTGATACTATTGGATTTTTATAAGTCGTATAGATGCATAATTTCTATGAGACAATATATGTCAATTGTCTCTAACGGATTCGTTTAGACCAGAAAAATATTGGTTGACTTGATAAAAAGACACTATTTAGCTATTGAACAATATGAAATGATGTATTTGTGGAGTTTGAGAAAAATTGGAGAAATATCTTTTTATGAATCCTGATGTTTTTTTATCAAATAACTCATTTTGTGTAATGAAATATTTAACCGAAGACATTCATTATATGATTTCATTACTAGTTCGTTCAAAGTTAAAACGTTACCCTAAATTCATCAATACGGTACAATTTTGTGAGTTTGGTATAAATCTTTAGCATGAGTATGCAAGATTTAAAATCAAAAGGATTTGAAATTCACTTTTTCCTTTTAGGTAGAAATTTGAAAATTGAAATTGATCACTTTGAACTTTGAAGCCAGGATAAGTCCATCAATTAAAGGAGCTCTGTCTTTTCTAATCTTTGAATTCGTCTTTACTTTTACACTTGTCCCGCAATATTTTTGAGGCTGCTGACGGTTCCTTTACCCTTTATTTTTCTTTAATGGATGGCTTTTTCCTGCGGCAAAATTTTCGAAACATATATTTTCTTCAGCTATTTTCTATTTTATTTTTATGAATCTTCTTTGCTGAACCACGTTTTATTTTATGAATATGTATAAAGTGGCACTTGGAATTGGAAATGGAAGATTCAGGGATCAACCATGATGGCAACGTGGCATCCGTCGATTGGCAGGGCGGGCTCTGTTTGCGAGCAGAGTAGCGCCGTGTAATGTAAATGGACGGCCATGATCTTCCCGAAGCCGTAATATTAACATGCATGGCATAGGTTCCCCACCTCCTTTCGCCTTCCACGAAAAGTATGCTTTCCTCAAGCGAAAAGTAATTACTTTTGCAAAAGAGCTAATCAACAAAAGCGTCCACTAATCATCATCACAGCTAAGTAACTAAACATACGTGAATCTTCTGTATACTGCTATGAGATCGGGTAATTCAAAGTTTAAGAACGTTGTTAAACTAGCTATATGCCAATTGATTTAATTAATGCAGTCTCCATACTGAAATCTCGTGCAGACAACTGTATTCGGATGGAGGAAAACAAATATCGAGCAGAATTGTCGGAACACCTAATCATTCTATAAAAACAAAGTGAATGTCAATTATTTTATCTTTTTGTAAATCACTCTGGTTGGATTTGATTCAAAATGGAGAAAAACCAACGCATGAATTCCCATTATATACTCTGATGATACGTATATAATGACAATTCATCGATTGGAAAGATTGGTTAGTCAAATCTAACACAAAAACCATTTACGTAGACTTCTACATACATATACGTCTAGATTGACAAACTCTTCTACACAAATTTAATTGTTTCTTCTGTAAATACAAATTGTACGAGCCTAAACAATATCTTTTGCGAATACACAAAATAAGGTTGAGCTGGGGGGAAGATAACTTAGTCCGACTTCTGTTGAATGAAACTTATTGTAATTGTGAAATAGTATCACATTTGGTGAGTATTAATTCGACTGTATTCATTTACTAAATGTCTGTAGTTAGCCATTAGTTCAGTCTGGTGGGTTTACCTAACAGCTAATAATAAGTCGAGCGGGCCAACAACAGGGTTATGCAATTAGGAAGCATACAAATAAAAGTGACCCAAGTTTAGTTTCAAGTTTTAGAATAGTAGTAGACTAATGGTATGGGCTAAAATTTAAAATTCAATCCATTGTAGCCTACTAGTCAAATACTAGGATGTGTAGTAATTAGTAATTACTTATTTTGAAGAGTGTTTTGTTTCGTTGGTGTTATTTGGTTGGATACAATAGAAACTTTTATAGTTGATTCTATGTTACTAATAGAGTAAATACAATTTATTAGTAACTTTTTTTAAAAAAATAGTAGCCAAAACTTTTAAAATAAAAAATTAGCCAAATTTGTAATAACGTTACAAAGTTGGCAAAATACACTTGTATAGCCAAAACTTTCACGTTTGTGCCAATAATAGCTAGATTTGGCGAAATACCACTTTTAGCGACTTCCGTCTGATTCTTTAACGGTGTTAGCGTTAAGTGTGACTAGACAAACGGAGATGCTTACGTGACGAGCTCTTATTTTCCTTTCCCTCTGTAATTATACACGTGGATAATGATTAATTAAAAAAACTGACCAAAAATAAAATAAAATAAAACCCCATCATTTGACCCGTCCTTCTCTGCCTTATCTTCTTCTTCTTCGAACCATCCCTGTTTTACTCCACCATCAACCTAACGAAGGCGACGTAGTGTCGCTGATGACCCTCATACCCCATCCTATTCCTTCCTCCACCATCAATCTACCCCTCCCCCAGTCCCGATTTTCCTCAATTCATTGAGCTTACCATATCCCCTCCTTCCTCGACAAAGAATGACAAGTATTCGATGGGTTGACCAACCGGCGGCGAGCTTTGGTCTAATCCTTCGAAGTTTCTTTTCTTCTGGCGAACGCAGAATCCACCTGTAGCAGACGCGAGAGAAGATGCTCGCTTGGACATGGCTGCAGCTCGCTTGAACTTCTGGGCAGGAGAAATCGCGAAATCCCAGAGTCGCGAATCGGCAGAGGGTGGGATTCGTGAGGAATGAAGAGGGTCTCGAATCGGCAGAGGGTCGCGATTCGCCGAACAGATTAGGAAGTGGAGGAGGATTGATGGGGAATGGAGAGCAATAATCGACGAATCGATTAAAAGGGGGAAGAGGATTCGTGAGGAGAGGAAGTTTGGGGAAGAACCATATTTCAAAATCGAAAGGGGGGAAGGGGATTCGTCAGGGAGGAAATCGGAATCGGGTTGGGGAAGAAGGTAAGTCGCGATGCAGATGGTAATATAAGTAAATTTTTTTATTTTTAATAAATAATAAATAATTAAAATATCTAACGCGTAAATAATTGCTTAGTTGGCGCTGACGTGTTGGCTTAGTTGGCGCCTAGTCAGCCAACCGTCAAATAAGTTGACGGTGTTATTAACACTGTTAAAGTTTCTAACGGAAATGGCTATATTTGTTCTACAACATCTTCAAAAAGTGGCTATAAGTGGTATTTCGCCAAATTTGGCTATTATTGGTACAAAGGTGAAAGTTTTGACTATACAAGTGTTTTTTGCCTACAAAGTTTTATCCCTATTGGCTAATAAGTTGTATTTATTCTAAACATTTTTTTAATAAAATACTAAAAATTTGAAACATTATCTTACAACCCTCTTGCCAAATTAGAATTATTACTATAGTGTTTCTGATATCCCACAATATGGACAGTCCTCTACTCCTCTAGCCGTGTGTTTATGGATATGTAATTTTGGTTTGGTGGGTAGGATGGTAATTTTGACCTGACCCGATTTATCCGGTCTGCTTGATCTATTTTGGGCGGGTCTGACCCGGCCTGTAGGCGGGGCGGGGCGGGCATGGGTATTCTTATCGACCCGACATGCCCTGACTCGCCTCATTCTCGACTCGTTCGTGCCTAAATTACATGTAATCTTAGTCAAATTACTTATAATTTTTCCTATATTACATTATATTTTAGCTATTATAAAGTTGTGAATTAGTGAAAACTTCAATATCTCCAATAACTCAACTACATTTTATCATATTATGATTTGTTTCTTGGTCTTATAATGAAAATAACGAATATTTCTAATACTTTCCATATAAATTACATACTAATTGGGTCGATCTGCCCCGACCCGCGACCCGTGATAAATTACCCGACGTGGACCCGACCTGCCATGGGGCGAATATGGGTATGGAGATACCCGCCCCATTGCCATTCCTATTGGTGGGTTTGTTCATAAATTACAGGATTTATCATTTGTTTGGCTTAATTAATCCTTCCATAGGAGTATTACTAATTTCGGCCTAAACAAGTACTTATCATCAGTATCTTAAAATTTATGTTGCTCATCAGTTTATCAGTATCTTCATTAATATTTCCCCTTGGTAATTGTGTCTCAATGAACCGTAAGGATGCATTAACCCTTTATCTAACAACATGTATTCACAAGAATACAATTTATTTAACAATCCCAACTTTCAAATGATTTCTTAGTTTACATTAAACTATTTTTCTTTTTCTTTTTTTGTGCTTAAAATAGTAAATCAGTGGAGGTTGAAAACCGGAATGGTTCATTTGGTTTCATATTCAATCATGAAAAATCTTTCGATCCATCCTCAGTTGATCAAGCAAATTTATCGAACCTCTATTGGAACGAGTTTGAAGATCTTACTGGTCTGACCGCTGATAGTTTCCGTATGCGTTGAGTAATATAAAAAATAAACCGCCTTTCACAAAACAATCCACTAAAACATCATAAACTGTCCCATAATAACTAATAAAACATGTTGTTCCTTGTACCTTATTCTCATATTTTTATTCTCCCTTCTTCAATAACTCGAGGTCGGAAGAAGGCCACGAAGAATCAGAGTGAGTTGTTGACTCCCGAAAGCTTGCGCGATAACAATGAATGTTAACCTAATAGTAACAACTAACAACCCACTTTGTTGTTTGGTTTACTATAACTAGAAGTTTCGAAATTAGGGAGTGTGTAATGGCGTTTGCCGTGGCGCTTGCTGAAGCCCAAGTTTTGCTGTTGGGTTATTGATTCTCATTGTCATTGGGGTATTGTAGTAAACTAGTAATGGTCGATGGGACAGTCAAATCAAGGACGCCTCTCCACGGGCCCCGGCCTGCCTCCCATGCCCGAAAAAAGAAAACAAAAATTGCCTTCGGATTTAATTTTCCGATACTCGGACTTTTTTATACATAATTTCGATTTCCATATTGATTGGGTATGACTTGTATGAGATGTGTATACAAGTAGAATCGTAAAAAATTAAATGTGATTAAGCATATATGATTTTAGATTTTCAGTCCCATACATATTGTCATAGTCGTCGCACAAAAAATCTCTCTATACATATACAAAAAATCTAATGATTGGATGTTAAAAATAATGATTGTCTTATGAACTAATAAATATTGTAGGATTTTATGCTTTTAAATTGAATTAACAACGTTTTATATATTTATTTACTTTAGGTATATTGGCTCTTTTTGATGGCATAACCAAGGACCGTGGAATGAAACCGCATGTTATATCGAAAAATCAATAGTTTGATATTTTTGTACTAAAATTGTGGTTCAACCGTTTCATGCCGTTAAAAATGTTTACCGGTATGGGGTCCGATACCTGGTATTCCTGGTTGGACCAGGCGGTATAGGGTACTTATAAAAAGCATATACATGTTTAGCTTGTTTTATTGTATTAATTCTAGCTATTATAATATTGAATATAGAAAACATATATTACCTACGGGGTATTTGAAAATCGTGGGTATGAGGATTGAGATACAAATATTTCTCCGTATTTATGAATTTGGATTTTTGAAATTTGGGATGAGAATGATTTAGGTGAACCCGCCTAAACTCCTCCATTACCATCCTAATCTATGCTAACTAATTACATCTAGAAAACATTTTTTTTCCGGTGACTCTCCTTGTCAAAGTGGAAGCAAGTCCTCCTTGAAAAGGCATCGTGGTAATACAGATGTTTCGATCACAGCCAACAGTCAGGAATCATACTTGTTGGAGCATTAGAGAATCCCTCAACCTGTTTCAAGCTTCATGGAGCGGCCGTGCAAGCAGAGAAGATTAGATGCAGATACATGTTGAATAAAGAAGTTGAAGCTTTTATGAATCCTTGCAGGAAGATTCTCGGCAAAGAACCAATTATTGATGATGATCGAAGAGAGCGCTTCATCCTGGACAACCCAGTTCCTCCTCTGCACAAAATGAGGAAAATTCAAGAGTTGCAAATGAGCCGAGTTGAGGGCCTCGTTTGGGCTTGTCTCATTAATAAATAAGTCGAGCTCGATCTTAGCTTGTTTACTAAAATCCTGGCTTGTGTTTAACTCGAGCTCGACTCATTATGAGCTCACGAGCTCTACTCGTCAATAAACTTGTGAGATTGCATCCATCTTAGGTATCATATCATTTAGTTCATAATTTTTATTTGTTCATATCATGTTATTTAATAGTAATTAGTATATGAGCAATCTATAATACATAATTTATATTCTAAGTCATTAATGAGACAATTTTGATCACATGCTCAAATTCTTAAATAGCATTTGTGGTGAGATATATAATCTAACAAATCTATAAATTATCAACACGCCAATGAAAAGTTATTAACCGATTCGCTTATAAGTAGCCATTTGAAGTGACTCGCTAGCCATATTGTCGAGCCAACTTTTAACTCAAGACAAGTGAGCTCACAAGTTGGGTTCAACAAACCCTCGAATCGAGCTGGCTCATGAACCTTGCGAGCGGAAGAAAATTTAGGTCAAATTTAATTCCTTTATAAACAAACCAAACCACAAATGAGTTTTTATCAAACCCAACACCGAAATCCTCACGAACACATGGATTGCTAGATCAAAAGCTCCATTAATAAACTTCCTTTTTCCCAAAACAAAGAGAAAAAGGGGCACAAGAAAAATCCCTGCCGAGTGTCTGTCTTTGTTCAGTGGCTTCAGTCAGTCAAATCAGTTAGACAGAGTGATCAGAGCGAGCTACGAATTTTCTCTTCTCTTCTTCCAGTCAATTATAAAACGCAAATGGAATCATCGCCTCCCTAAATCCCTTGTCTTTGTTCTCTAGTCACACTCACACCCTTCCTTCTTCTCCCTCGGCTATCCCGCTTCCCCCACACAGCACCTTCTCCTCCGTTTCTCACGCCATTTTGATTTCATTAACATTCAACCGCCCTCGTCTGTAACATATCTCTCACACTTGTCTGTTAGCCTTTCCCCGCAACCGCAACCTCAACCTCTCGGCGACCGGAATCTGCTTCTTCTTCTCTGAAGTCCGCAACACTTGCTACTTCTGCCAACTGCTGACCTACTATCTTCACCGGCCAGCTCCCGCAGTCCCCACCGTGCTCTCTTCTCAGGTCTCGTTCACTCTCTCTCTCTCTCTCTTATGATTTCTCAACAGTTTCTTCTTCATCTGTTCAGTTTGTTTTGACTCCAGAAAGTGTGTTTACGTTACTTAGATTCTTCCTCATTGCACGAAAATCCAATCGAGCGATCGACCGTCGCCGGCAATTCGTTGCCTCGATTTCGACAGGAAAACTTTACTGTTGTTATGGCGATTCTTCACTTTTTTGAACTGATTAATTAATTGAACAAATCTTTCTCTTTGTAGCTTTTACTGAACTTTTGGCTGTTTGTGTGGGTGGGGGCTTTTTCTTTTCGTTGAGATTCGTGTGGGTGGTGGGAGCGTAGACTTTTGCGCTCCGTTTCACTGTGTAAAAATCACCGTTCGTTCACAGTCAGTCGGTATTGTATTGATAATGGTGGAGGAGGACTGAGGAGGAAGAATCCCCAACCTCCACTCACTAATTTAATGCGTAAAATCCGTTGGGTAGTTTGGGTTTCCCTTATCTCAAACCCCCATTACCCGGTTTTCTTGTCCCTCCTCTCTCTCTCTCTTAACTTTTGCTTAACCAATAATAATCCCAAACCCAAACAATTATACAGAAAGAGAGAGTAGAAGCTTCCATTTCTTCACACTACTCATTATTATCTTTATCACAAGCTGATTGGCTGTTCATTACCCACGGGCACGGCTGGGTTGGGCCATAACAATATCTTGCTTGCTTGATTTTGAGCAGGGAATTAAGGGGAGGGAGTAGGGATGCTGATGCGGAGCAGATTGGCTTGCTGCACTCGGGACAGAGGGATTAGCATCGACTTCGATGAACACGAAAGTAGTAAGTACTCCGCACCCTTACTGTTTTTGTTTTTGGGTAGAGTTTTAACTCGCTCTGGTATTGAATTCATTCTTCACTTTTAGGAATTTGTTGGTTAATTGATTGACTGATTGGTATTAATATTCCAAATTTGTCTGCCGTGTTTGATGCGGATTCTCTCCCGTGATCCCTCCTAACAAACCATTTGTTTGCTTTCGGGCTAAAGTCAGTAAAATGCCATATCTAACACATGCTTACCCAGAAAACAAAACGTTGCTTATTTTGTGAGGTTTGCTGCTAAAGTAACATGGTTTAGGTTCGTGTGACTATGGTTTATAATGAGTAGCTGGTATGCAATGCACTTGTGGTGGGTTCATAATGGAACACTTGGTTTCAAGGTCCTAAGAATGTGGGTTGTCCATGATTTCTGACCACTACCAGATGTTAATGTTGTGGGTGATGGTTTTGGGTCTTCTTTCTCGTGCTGCTTGCTTTTATTGGGAAAGAGAAGCGTATTGAGGTGGGTTTTAAGCTTTAACTGGTTCCCCAGTGAATACTGCATATGCGAGGGAGGAGTGAGTTGGTTTGAATGGAGGGCTCTGGGAACTGCGGTTCCTATTTACACTGGGTCCCGACCTTCTGCAGAAACGAGCTTGTAGGAGGAAAGCCTACAGTCGTGTTTCAAAAAATACCTCATTGGCAAAGTCATATATACTATGCTAGTATGCTTCCCACGTATTTAATATTGGTGCAGAAGGGAGACGGTGAGGGCAGGGGTGTATTTATGGCGTCTTAAATTTGGGAGTGAGTGGCTCAGTGGCTGTGTCGTCCTTCGCCTCTGTAGTGGCCAGGCCAGGCCCAGCCATCCCCCTCTTCTCTCAGATTGGCTGAGAGCTTTGACCGCTCCTTGATATACTAATCAGTAATCAACAATCATCCTCTTCTCTTCTACCTTTCCATTTCGTTGTTTTCTTCTTTTTCTTGAGGATTTTTAAATAGAATGGGAACGGCTTGTCCTTGTGCTTCTTATTTTTAGATGAATGACTCACTTCTTACTGTTCCCATTTTCAGAAAAGAAAAACCAAACACAGTAGTTTCATGATTTGGACTTTTGTGTCTGAAAAATACCTGACTGATCGCTCGTGGTTGGTTCTTCTTACTTTCTACTGTTGCTGCTCTCCTTTCTTCCAACTCGGAACCGGGACTACTGTTCTAAAAAATAAAAAACTCGGACCTGGGACTAGCTCCTTGAGCTTACAAGTTCCATTCACATGCTGGTTATAGCTAATTTTATTAATGCCTAGTGTTTTTTTTTGTCAAAGATATTCTTTTAATGCCTATTGTTTACGCTGACACCTATGGTTAGATTTTAGTTATTGATTAATAACCCAGTGCTCAATGTGCGAGTTGCAGATTATCAAAAAGCTAGATCTGAGTCTGCTAGCTAGCATGTTTGTTTTTCCTGCTCTACTTAAACCTAGATTAGCACTGTCTGCAAACAAAATTCGTTTTTAAGTCTTCAAATAATTCAGATCCATTAATTTAGGATCATCTAGGAAAGACTTTCAAAAGTCCATCACCAGTTCCTCATCCGATCTAGCTATGCTTTTATAAAATTGCACATAAACTTGACATTATTGTTTTTCATGTACAATATACATCATTTAACTTTGTGGGGATGGCGCAGGTTTGGTTCCCACTAAATTCAAATTTTGTGGGCACAGATTATAAGAAGCAGTTGCATGTAGTTAGTTGTAGTAATGACATTGATGTTAGGGAACAAGGGATGTCTGAGAGACGAGTTGTAGCGGGGGAGGCAGCTCTGTTAATATGCATGTAGCTCCAAATTCTTTATTCCTTGATTCAAACCCTTTTCTTCCTCGTCCGGGGACCATTATTTGCGGTACAGGGCTAAATTTTATATCATCGGAGAGGTCATTTGTGCCCCTCCGAAATAGGACAAGTAGAGAAAACGAATTAAGTAACAGGACAGGGACATAAGAGTTTGTATCAGTGTGGCCCGCGGAATGGCAGATGTCATCGTCTCTATGAAAAGTCTCCCTCAAAATTGATTTTTGAAAAATTTCTACTTGGATCCCACATCCACCATTATCATGGGCTGGGTATCCTTTACTTTCTCGGTTTCTCCCTTGTTTTTCAGAGTTATGGAACATTGTTTAGGGATTACTTGTAGTTATAGAGAAAATAGTGCAACCTTTTGGCTTTAGCTGCCTGACTACCATAGTCCATAAGCTTGTTTGTACAGTGGAGAATCCTCCATCTTTGACTGGTTAGCTGGTCTACATTGACGACTTAACTAATGTATCTTAGGAAGAGAGTAAATGGGTATCCAAAGTGGACTAAAGGAAGGGGATCTACAAGAAGAAAAATACTAGACACGTGTGAGGCATGTGGTGGTTAGCCCATTTCTCAAGCCAATTGAATGATCTCTTATGACGGATCAGTGTCATGTTCAAGTCACATGCCATCCTTTCTTTTGCTGTCCAGACCAGCACTTAGTTTGGTGATCTGCTGCCCCATTGTCCTATTTCTTCGTCCCAAAGCTTCTGCGAAATTTCTGCTTTGCTGTGGTCCTATTGATTGGCTTCCTATTTCTGTATTTTTTGCTTTTTGAATGGGGAAAGGTGACTGGACGAATGACACCTCCCTTTTTTGTTTTGGTCTGGCCTGGTACATTGGGAGTAACCTCCCTGTCTTTTCCTACAACTACAAGTCATGAATCAAGGACCATGCTGCAATGCTAATTTCAGAATTTCATTTTCCTGTCAAAATTAGCATTTCTGGTCCCAAACTGGGTGGGTGTAAGTGAACTGACTTCAACTCGAGAAATGTTTATGAATTATTATTCTTGATTTGTTGTGCTTAATGCTTTATAAATAGAATTTGGACTTGTTAATACCTTTGTGATCTATCTTAATGACGGCCAACATATAGCTGTTTTAGTTGTGATTGTCGTAGATCCTAATTTAAGCATTCTGTAACTCAAAAGTTGAACTGCATGAAGCCATCTAGTAAAGATCATCCCTTATCATAATTTCATAAACCTTAGCTAAGTGTTCATTCATCTCTACTAGTGAATGCTTAATAGGAATGTAACCACGTTAAAGATTTGGAAGCACATGTAAAGAAGAGGATACAACATTATGCAGCTATCATAGCCTTTTATTAATGTTCGTTGATATCAGGGATAATGACCTATGATGGCCTGGAGAGCTGTATTCAAAACAATCAATCTTATGAAAATGAAAGCGGGACAAGCAGAGGCGATGGATTTGTAAGCGACTCATTGGATGATGGCGCTTCCAGCTGCTCATCGAGCAAAGATGTTTTTGGGTCGTTCTCTTCTAAATGGTTGAGTGTGAAAAGGGATGATCAGAGTTCTGATGACTGGGAGCTCCCAGAAAGCCCTCACCACTTTTATGCCAAAGAGAAACCAGCTTATGGTATTGGGCTCTCAGATGTGGAGACAATGAAGGAGAAGTTTGCCAAGCTGTTGTTGGGAGAAGATATCACTGGCGGCAGTAAAGGCCTCACTGCTGCCTTAGCATTGTCCAACGCAATAACAAGCCTGGCAGGTACATGAATCTATTGTCGAATCTTTTCAAACTAAAACAACAATATTCTTCCGGTTGATTTCATTAGGGCTAGCCATATACAGAATGCTATATGCCAATGCATCTATAGCTTTCCATCCTACACGATCAGTTTTCTTCGAACAAAAGTTGACCTTCCTCTTAATGTTGCTTGCTTCATCCCCTAGATGTTCTGTCAAGCTTACTTGACTTTACTCAAGTTGCCTCACTTTCATTTGTTTTTGCAATTTGTTCATCAGCTTTAAATGCTTCAAATTGATTTTTTTTTCTTTAGCATCTGTTTTCGGGGAGCTATGGAAATTGGAGCCATTGCCTGAAGAAAGAAAGAACAAATGGAGAAGGGAAATGGATTGGTTGCTTTCTCCCACGAACTACATGGTTGAGTTGGTTCCTGCTAAGCAAAATGGTGCAAATGGCCGTACCATGGAGGTAATCATCTCTTTTATCCATAAGTTGACAAAAAAGAAGACTCTCAACTTGGTGGGATGTGGAACTGATCTTGGAATTGTAAAAGCAGATAATGACTCCCAGAGCCCGTGCAGACATCCACATGAATCTTCCTGCACTTACAAAGTTGGACTCTATGCTAATTGTAGGTGATTTCTCCAAAGTTGAGATTCTCGATGTTGATATGTTACTTAAGGAATCTCACTTCACATCATTTGACAATCTTAACAGGAAACACTAGATTCAATGGTGAAAAATGAGTTCTGGTACTCAGAAGTGGGCAGCAAAGCTGAAGGAAGAAACAAGAGTACAAGGCAGAGCACAAGGTGGTGGCTTCCACTACCCCAAGTTCCCACAGCTGGACTATCTGATACAGAAAGGAAGAAGCTGATGTACAAGTCCAGGGTTGTCTATCAAGTATTCAAGGCTGCCAAAGCCATCAACCAGAGCATTTTGCTTGAAATGCCTGTCCCGTCCATGATTAAAGATGCACTTCCCAAGGTATGAAAAAAATAGGACAAACCACCATCCTACTATCACCTATATTTTCCCCCTGATTAAGCGATTCGCATCTACTTTGCTTCCATTACAGTCTGGACGGGTGAATCTCGGGGAGGAACTGTACAAAGTATTGACAATGGAATCAGCTAGAAAAGAGGAAATGCTCAACTCTCTTGATCTGAAATCTGAACATAGTGTACTTGAAGCGGTGAACAAGTTGGAAGCTGCCATATTGGGGTGGAAAGAGACGATCAAAGCAGCACAAGTTGGCAAGAAGTCCCCCATTAGAACCTCCTGGTCTTCCTTTGGGAAAGACCCTTTATCTGAGCTAGAAAAGGTGGAGATCCTTGTAGACAGAGCAGAATCCATTGTCCGGCAACTTAAGGCTAGACATCCGAATCTTCCTCAAACATTTCTTGATGCTTCTAAAATCCAATATGGCAAGGTATGCAAAGATTTAATTGTTCTAGGGGGATCGGGGGTGCGTTTGTGTTTACTATCTTTATGATATGAATGCATGATATTCTTCTCTTTAATTCTGTGACCTCATCATCAGGACGTTGGACATGCAATCCTTGAAGCATACTCCAGGGTTCTGGCTAACCTGGCATGCAGCATATTGACAAGAATAGGAGACATTTTGCAAGAAGATGCTGCGAGCAATCCCAATTCTGCAGCAACTACTCCCAACTGGGACCAAGTTGTTGGATCCGGGTTCGACATGGCAGGTGGTGTGCATGGATCGAAGCTGCGCCTGGGGGAGTTCGATGAGGCGAATAGCAAGGTGGAGGGGAAGTTGCGGTATTCGGATGCTAGCAATTCGGTTTCCGACTGGGAGTTTTGCCTAAGCGAACCGAAGTCGAGCTCGTCTGCGAACGAGACCCCCAGCCGGAGTAGAGTATGGTGCATCGGCAGAGAGGCTTGTCTCAGCACCACGTCTCCCAGAAACTCGCCATGACAGCTGAAAGTATAAGATTCTAGAACTTGGTTGATTATTATGGAAGCCTGAGAGCCGCTGATTTCCCCTCCCGAATACGTTCTTTGTAAATAATGTATTGCTGTCAGTTGCTTTGTGGCATATATAATTTTTGGACGTCTTGAAAACTTGGGGAAGGAAGTGAAATTTTAAGAAGCCTAATTTTGTGCAGACTATAACAACCGAACCGGGTAGCAAAGCTTTTGGCATAGAATAGAATGTACTCACTGTTCTGAACTGTAATGCTGCAATATTACCAACAAGTTAGTTCACTTGTGCGCAGAATTGAGACCTTTGGTTTCACTGCTCATCAACAACTAGTTGGGCTTGAGAAGGAAGGAGTTGTTAGTAAACTAGACCCAAAATTGGGCCCAATTTGATGCATGCCCGAGTTATAGGAGCCCATCGGGTGCAGCCATCTTATTAGTTGAGGGTCGCCCGCCACCGTGTCGATACTCTCCGAGGTCCGAGCCAGTGGGAGTGTGGGACGACGGCGCTGCTTCCCGGGGGTTAAACGGCCATTGGGATTATTCTCTCTTTGCCTTTTCCCTAAGTAATTTCGCCGCTAATGTTCTGTTCGAATTCGCGTTTCGAGGAGCTCTGCAAACGCTGATACAACACTGCTCTCCTTCATTCGCCTTTTGGGTACAAGAACGCGGCCATTGATTTCGGCGGGTTTGATCCCAAACTATATGGGTCCTCCAAGGTTCACGCGGCCCAAGGCAGGCGATGCCCAGTCAAGTTCTTCTAACCTTTTTGTAGCCAACTGCGGACCAGCTGTGGGACTGTCCTACGAAACTATTGCTTCAGCGTTCGCCGCTTTCGGGGATGTGGAAGGAGTGTACGCAGCTGATGATAGCGGCACCCGTGTCATTGTTTCTTATGGGCAGGTCGATTCTGCTCAAGCTGCACTGGCTGCATTCAATGGGAAGCCTTGTGCTGAGCTCGGAGGACGTTCTCTGCACATTCGTAATTCCGTCCTTCAACCAATTGGCAAGGTGCGCACAACTAACTTATGGCTGTTTGATCTGCGGTTCACACAGTTTGTTGACTGTCAATAATTTGCCTTCGCTAACTCTAGAGTCCGGTCGACCACGCAATCCCAGTATCCCGTCTGGCTTCAGAAGTGAATATTCCAGGCCTTTACTTGTTGCACGACTTCGTCACCGTGGAAGAAGAGCAAGTTGGTATTTGTGTCTCTGACATTGATATACTTCTTCATCCATTTTTTTTTTTGAGTCCCAAAGAGTTGGCTTTTGGTGTTCACATTTGGGTTAATTCTGCTTTCAGGAATTGCTTGCAGCAGTTGACAGTAGACCCTGGAACAAGCTCTCCAAGAGAAGGGTTCAACACTATGGATATGAGTTCTGCTATGATGTAATTCTTACTGAACCCTCATTTCCTGGTGCTTTTGATTTTGTAGACGATTTAGTTTCCTGCTGCTCTTCCTTTGTTTGATGGATGTGTATTTTAACTGCATGTTGTAAATACCATTTCTGGGTTATGTAAGATTTTTGGGAATTTGAAAGTTGTAACATCGCCAAGTATATTTATCTGCATGAAATGCTGAGAGAGTACCTGTCATGGATTTTAAAAAGGAGGTAAACAAGAGGACCTGTGCTGTAAAACTTCATAATCTGGCTCGTATCTATCAGCTTAAATCCGTACTGAATTTTTCCATGGTAACTTGATTCTTCAGACAGTGCAGCTGGAATTTCTAGGTTTGAAAATTACTCAATTACTTTTTTTTTGTATAATAAATATTACTGATACAACAAACAAATTGATATTCTTAAACAAGATTTCCTCATAGCTTGAAATTAGCCCGGAAAAACTGAAAACATTGTGGCAGTTAGCTGCTTGCAGCTGCCGCCTCATTGTCCTAATCATTTGCAGTATCATTTTTTTCTTAACAACTATCTGAGAATGTACCAGCTTGTAATAAAGAGATGGTAATCTGCTATTGTACTATTATAGACCGGGATTTCTTTGAAATTGTTGGTTTCAAGAACTTGTATCCCAACGGATGAACCTAAGTTCAGCATGCTGTTACGCAATTTTGGAAATTATTTCCTGAAACATGAAAGTGAATAATGCTGTTTCACGTACCTTTTGTTTCATGGAAATTGAAAGCTCATTATGTTGTATGTTTTTCTCATGCAGATAAGAAATGTCAATACAAAGAGGTGCTTGGGAGAACTTCCATCCTTTGTTTCTCCTATACTCCAAAGGATAGCATCATTCCCGAACCTAGATCATAGTACTGCAAGTTCGATACTGGACCAACTTACGGTACTTGACTGATGCCTGGTGACTGGGACGCTCGTTCTGTGTTCTTCCAGTTATTGCTTCGTTTTACCATATAGTTATTGCATTTGTCTTGTGACCCGAGATTGTTGACACTGTAGTAAACTGCAACAACCCTCTTTACCTTATCAATCTTCATAGATGGCAGACTCGTCCCTGTTACATTAAGGCTGAGGGTTTGTTGGCTCTGTTGCAGATTAACGAGTATCCACGTGGGGTTGGACTCTCCCCTCACATAGACACCCATTCAGCATTTGATGATTTGATTTTTAGCCTTTCACTAGCCGGGCCTTGCATTATGGAGTTTAGGCAATATGTAGATGGTTCAATTGTTCCAACAATTGCTTCGAGTACTGAGGTCGAAGCTGATAACTCTCACGATAGCTCAAACATGATTAGGAAAGCCATCTACCTTCCTCCTCGGTCAATGCTTCTATTATCTGGGGAGGCACGTTATGCTTGGAATCACTACATCCCACATCACAAGGTAATGCCACATAGTTTTAATGTCAGGAAGAATAAAAGGACATAACATAGCATGCTTGCTTGTTACACTCTTTTGACTCTAATACCCCATGAAGGAAAGGTCAGTGATGAGCTCTGTGATATTTTGTACAACAGATAGACTTGGTGGATGGCACAGTGATAAATAGGAGTTTGAGACGGGTCTCTTTTACCTTCCGTAAGGTCTGTATTTTTCTTCATTCTTGACTACGTATTCATAGGTGCATCTATGACGTGCTAAAGAATGCTAAAAATGCCGTTGTGATGGATCCTTCAGGAAGTTTTTTTATTATATTGTACATTCTGTGATCAATGTTTGATCTGCATATTTCCTTCTGAATTACACTAGATTGTTGAATTACAATTCGCTGTTGGGTGACGGTTTGAATTTTTTTCTGTGGTGAGAGGAACTTATATTAAAATAATTGATGTGATATGACCAGGAACCAGTTTGTGGAGTTAGGATGCTTTTAACAGGGAGCTCAAACAGTTGATATTTGGACATTGTTATTGGCTTCACCGATTCTTATTATAATTTATTGGGGAAGAGCCATAGAATTGGGGATGATAGCTAGCCTGGAGCTTCTTTCGAAATTATATAAATTTAAGTGTGAAAGATGGGGTTTTACATGGAATAACAGACTTGTGATGTTGCGGGAGAGAACTGATTGATGTAGCAACTAGCATCAAGTTTATAGACTTAGAAGAAAATAAGTTTCTTGCCTGTATAGACTTAGAGACGATAGAAGAGACAGATAAGTAAATATGCTAAACCAGTTGGAATGTCCATTTCAGGTACGAAGAGGACCCTGCCAGTGTGAATTTCCTCAATACTGCGATTCACAGAGATGAGGAGGCAATTGCTTCGCTCTGCATCGACACTGTACTTACAAGAACATGATGATGGAAAGGGTGAATCGACGGTGGAGTTTATAGCATAGGTGACAGGACTAATCCGGCATGAAAAGATGGTGATAGTGATAAGGTGATTCTGTTTCTTCTTCTGCTCTGGAATTTGACTTTTGAACTTGAGCATGAGATGATACACTGTTAAGAATTGGGGATTGCATGACTGCCTGACATTGCTTCCCTTTCCATACACAAGCTTTTGTAGTGAGATCAATTTTGATCATCTGTTTAATTCCTTTCAAATCCAAATTAATTATCATACAGTTTTACGTTCAACAAAAGACGGCAATAATAGGATGTGGTAGCTATATAATTTGATTTAACAGACTAACCATCGTTAGCAACTTTAATGCCCCATCTAACCATTAACCAGTAACCACAAGTTAAAGTTAATGATGCAGCAACAGAGACCTGGTTATAGTTCCAGTGATCCACCTAATTTCTCGTCTCTGCCAAAATCATTTGGTTACAACTACTTTTTCTGGTTAAATAGGGTTAATGCCTAATCCGTGCTGCATTGCTTATAAGCGTGCAAGTGTTCGTATGTAGAAAGGAGAGATGGTTGGCATCTACCTCGACATGGACGGGAATGGCCTTCGGCCTTCTTGCTTATAAGCGCGTAAATTAAGGAGCGGATCATAAGATTATGTGTCAAATTTTAGTTTATGGGTTGTGGTCCTCTAGTTTGGACCTTGGTTGAAAATTTGTAGTTCAGAGAAGAACAAGAAAATGACAGATGGAGGAGAACAACTAAATAGATATAAACAATTTTGGCGGTAACAGAAAGAAAAGAGTCAAACTTCCATACAATTTCGTGTTCTAAACATTACTTGTGGAAGTGGAAGGGAAAGTGGTGGGATGGACGACGCAGGTTCTACTTCCATGGCGGGCGAGGTAGAACAATCTCCCACTTGAAAACGATCTCTTCACCGTATCCACCACTCTCCTGCTGCTGTTACTAGTACTACTCTGACTCGAAGAATCATGCTTACTCCCTTCTTCTTCCTCCCTTGACACACCGCGATCAGTACCACCGCTGCCCATCCGAAGGCACAAATGATCCATAGAAGCACACCTCCTTACCACTTGCTCCGGTGGCCGCAGCCGATCATCTCTCTCTTCATTTCCCCCACCGTTGGAGTACTCATCCTCACTCTGTTCTGCTTCTTCAACGACAAGCTCAACCCTTCCCGCACCATCACCAGCCGCAGCAGCAGCGGGAGTTTCAGTACCAAAGAAGAAGATATTGGCTCTACACAAGGGGCAGGTGGAGTGAGTCCTAAGCCAAGTATCAATGCAATCGAGGTGGAAAGCATGGCTACACTTGGGCAGCAGCCTCAAGCTCTCGCCATCGCGGAACTCACTCAGACAAACAGAGCAGCAGTGATGCTCTGTTCCTCCTCTGCCGCTGCCACCCGCCACCAACAACCCATCTTCCTTCCTATACTTGCAGACCGTTATGGACTTGATCTGTGCTTCATCCAGACCGGTAGTCAGCGACACGTGCCACTGCCACGGCTCGTGAAGCGAGGAGTTCATGACATCACCAGCAGCGCCGAATTCATCATCATCGGCGTGATTGTGGTGGATGAGATTGTTCTGCCTTCTTCTCCGCCCCCTTCCCCTGTTTCTGCTCGGGTCAGGATCCTCAGTGGTGTGGCCGCGGCAGTACTTGGAGATGAGGGTGTAGTAGGAGAGGAGGAGGAGAGCGCCGGCGAGGATGCAGATGATGGCGATGACGATGGGGGAGAAGTTGGTGGTTGCAGCGTTGGAGAATTCCTGGTTGGGTGGAGATGGCGGTGAGGGGTTGGGGAAGATGGCTTTCAAGCAGAGTTGTGGGCAGAGCAAGCTGCAGATCCCTTGCTGGGGGCAGTCGTTCTTGTGCTTGTCAATGAGAGGAATCAGCGTCTTTGGCGGTTGCAGAGCTGCCATGGCTTTACTTGTGTGGGAAGGAATTGGAGAATTGAGGGGGGTAGGGTTTGTCTCATGCAAATGGAATCAGGAGAACAGAGGGAAGGTTGAGAGAGAAGAGAACATCAATGGGAAAAGGGAAATGAGTTTTGGTGGGAGAATGTTATGTTGATCTCTCTCTCTCTCTAGCTATCTCACTCATGTTCTTTAAATTGGATTTCTTTTATCAAGCTCATCTCTTCTTTATTTTCTTGACCCTTCCTCTCTTTTATTTTCTATTTTCTTTTGAGTCTTTTCTTCTTTTCTTCTTTTCTTTATGGAATTGTGCTATTTAGGGTGTAGAGTAGAGATTATGGTTTGTTTGGTTGGGAAGGTGTTGGTTGGGGGAGGGGAAGTGGCCCAGACAGAGTAATGAATGCTAATGTTATATCCAAGAAGTTGGACTTTGGAGTGTTTGTGAAATTAAATGTGCACAAGGATTTGGCAATTTCTGGTATCATCTACCTAGCATTAGCAAGCTGCAACTCCTCTTTATCTCCTTAATTGTTCCATTTAGGAAGTGGGGAAAGATGACGATATGTGTTGTTCGCAATCACACTGTTACATTTGAGTCGTTTCTAGATTCTAATGTATATTTTCAGATAAGATACATCAAAATGTCTTATTTTTTAGATATGACGAAATGTTACATTAGAGAAACTAGTCTTCTCGTATGTAGGGGAAACTTTGACTGCCTTGGAAGGTGTGTTCTAAAAAATGGAGATTGGTTTATCTTTCTTAAAGTTAAAGAAAGGGAAAGGAATGTCTTTAGTGCCACTTTCTTTCTTTTAGGGAAAATTTAGTTTAAGATGGTTGGCTGTTAATTAGAAATGGTAAGTCTCCTTATTCTTCCACATTACATAGAAAGCATACATTCTCCTCTCGCATCCCTCCCCAACCATTCACCCAAGTCAATGAGAGGATTGAAATGGTGCTGCTTGTGGGTATCGAATCCTAGGCTTCCACATGCTTCCTTTTGAATTACAATTTGCTTGAAGTTGAAGAAGTAGGGCGTGATCTTCTTTTGTCGTTTAGCTCGTAGTGTGATTAATATCTTGTACAATTAGCTAGTTGAATTGATATAGTTAGTTATTGACTAATTTATTTGTTTTAGCTAGTTAGCTAACATTTGTTTGTGTTTTTAGGTTGTTCTATTCTCAAAAAAGATAGGAATATGTTCACATTTTTCTTTCTCGCAAGCAGTAAGCAATGCAATGGCCTCTTGGTACAAATGACTAAAAAAAAAAAATTCTTTGTCGCAAGCAGTTAGAACGATGTAGTCAAAATCAGTAAGTTAGAGACTGAATTTTCTGCACTGCCTTACGGTTCCATGTTTGTGAAAGATTACTACGGCCCTGTTGACGGCCAGTTGGGATGAGTTGAATCGGTATGAAAATTGAAACCTATCCTCCACACACTTGTAATCCACGCGGAAGTGATATTGCAGCACTGAAGTGATTGAGTAATGCTTGTGTTCTAAAGTTCGTTAGGTCATTAGTGAAAGGTTTAATACTAACCTGCTTATGCTAAGATACCTTTCTGATGTGGGTACTAACTTTGCATTTGCCTTACGCCAAGAGACGCAAAACTCAAGTCTGGTTGTTAATCATAACTCTCATATCTCATGGCTTCTTGTGCTTTGGCTCTTCTGCAGTATTGCGGCGGGCTTAAGGGACCGAACACACTACCTCCGAGCTGCAAGCTGTTTTCCAATCTGCCTGAAGAAGCATGGTATGGCATCGTTTTGAATTAGTTGCAGTCACATGCACAACCTCTGCAGTTTGAAGTTTGAACTGTTCATTTGCATGTGTGATCACAGTAATAAGCAACATCCTCTCTTTTTTTCTGTGTCCGTCCAGAAAAAACCATAAGCTATCCCCTTCACCTTATTTCCACATTCTCTGGTCTTTAACCATTCCAATACTACAGTCTACAGCCTGCAATTTGAACCATCTATCCATTAATATTCTAGACTTGTTGGTTGCCTTTCTCTTCATTGCTGTACTCAGAGGAATTATACAGCTTCAATGGTCGTTTCTTTGCCGGGAACAACTCATAGAGAATGTAATATTCAAACAAAAGGATGCAACAGCAGAAGAAGCAAGTCCCCCTTACTGCAAGCTACAGTATACACGCCTAAATCGATACTATAATACATTTAGGTGAATGCCCCTTATATATATAAAACATTTAGGTGAAGGCATTCAGCAATGCACGATCGTAAAAATGCCATTTCGTCGTGCAGAATCTATCAACTCAGACGAATGTGTTCCTACATGGTTATGAAAAGAAAAATGAACATCATGAGAAAACCAGTGGAAGGTTTACGACAAGCACATGACATCTACACCACTCATGCAGTAAGTACATTCTTCTTATGTGGTCAAGTTTATCAACAGCAGGATGAAAAGAAGAGTGGAACTGTAGGTGTTAGCTTGGACAACTCACCATGTAAAAGAGAAAATGGGAGCAAGGGTGTACAGAAAAGCCTTGAATCCTTTCCACACATGGCCACTGCATCAAAATTCTGTCTTGCTGCCAAAGATTAAAATGGGCAACCATATTCATACTATATCTGCAGGTTGCTCCTTCAAGTTCTCCGTCTCCGGTTGCTCCTCCAAGCTCTCCGTCTCTGGTTGCTCCTCCAAGCTCTCCGTCTCTTGCTTTTCGCTTCCTGACTCATCAGCTGTTTTGGGATTGCTGAATTTCAGTCGAATAGCGCGACCCATGAGCTCCTGAATATGATAAAAATTGTGCAAGCAAAAATGTCTCTCAGTAACCAAACAGATTGTCCTCATTCACACACACGCTCAAACACAGGATTCAGCTATCAGGAGCAGAGGCCTCAAGAATACAAAGCCAGAAGGAAAGCATTAGTAGGAAATGCTTCTATTAACCGACTTCTTCATATCACAGAACTTGGGAGGTATTAATTTAAAGTATAGAGTTGAAAGAGGCAATTGTTATTGTTTTACCTTGCCATCCATAGCTGAGATTGCATCCTCTGCCTCTTCCCTTGAAGCAAACGAGACAAACCCATATCCAGCTGATTTTCCTCCTGGATTACTTTGAAAAACAACTCGACTTGAAACCGGATTAAACTCAGGTGAGAAAAGTTCTCTGAGATGGCTGCCTCTGACTTTCCAGGCCAGGTTTGACACATAAAGCTTGTGAGATGTCTCTTTAGTAGTAAGGGGCTCCGTTGGAGAGAGCTTCCTCTTAAGTCCATTAGCAAATTCCACTGTCACAATTCTCCCAGACACTTCCTGCCATTATCAGAAGTTTCTAGTGTGTAAAAATCGAAACTTTATGATCCCTACGTGCCGATTTACACCTAACAGAACCCTTCAACCTCAAAAAACTTCAGCCAATGCAAGATAGAAACCAGCCATTGCCCAGAAAACCTCAACAAAAAGCCAAGTACCTGAGAGTGAAATTTATCTACAACAGCCTGAGCTTCCTCTCCAGAAGCCATTGTTACAAAAACATAACCTTTGCTCTTTCCATTGGCTCGCTTTATAATCTGGAAGTCACACAAAAGAAAAAGTTTCCAGCAGCAACCCACATCACTAAAACGCCACAGAACCAGTAAATTGCCCAAAACAGCACCAAACTATTATGCAGAAAAGAAAGAGAAGGACAATTTCGGAATTCAGAAACCTCGACATCCGCTACAGTCCCGCACTGGCCGAAGAGCTCTTTTATGTCCACAACAGATAGGGACCAGGGCAAATTGAGCACGAATAGCTTTCTCTTCTGGTTCACCGCCTGGGTTTGCTCTGATTCAGTGCCAGTCTCGGTCTCGGTCTCCACTGCCGCTTCTTGCACTAAACAGAGCGGATTCCGGCGAAGGTGTTGCCATGTAGGGAGATTGGCTACTGTGAGAGGAATGATTGGGCCACTCCGGCGAATGGAAACGAAACCGGTAGAGGAGTGTTTAATTGGCGGAGGCGAATGAAGTGGCCTGGAAGTGGACTGAATATTTGAAGAGCGGGAGGAGGAAGGAAGAGCTAGAGGGTCGTGAACTGAGAAGAGCGACAGCGTTGTCTTCAGAGCTGCCGCCATTGTTTGTGATACAAAGGATGTTGTTAACCGTAAAGCAGTTGAGTAGTAGAGACAACAAGGTTCGGACGCTCTGATTCTGACTTTGTGTGGATAATATATTAGAGGAGCGGCGAACGAACTATACCAATGATAGGATCCCCCCCCCCCCCCCCCCCCCCCCTTTTATGGGCCGGTAAATGATCGAGTTGGGCCTATCGGCCCACTCTCTTGGGTTCTTACTTTTCTGGGCCGACTGTTTTCTAGCCCCACAGTTTTTTTTGTCGTTCTTTCTATTTTTTGGGCCGGTAAATGAACGAAAATATCACCGAAAAATTACGAAAATGCCTCGGAAAAAGTTCGACCAAATTTCTGCCCAAATCGGCGATTAGTAGACTTCATCATTGGTAGAGAGTACCCTAGGACGAATCTGTGATCCGTCGCCTTCAAAATCCAAGGAAAACGGCATTTCCAAAAAATCGCCTGAAATCGGTGATGGTACCCATTTTGGAATCTGCCAAAAATGGCCATGGAAATATTCCGCCCGAATCGGTGTTTTATAGACTTATTCATCCATAAAGAATTGCCTCAGGCTGAATTCGTGATCCGTAGCCTTCAAAATCCAAGCAAAACAGCCTTTTGAAAATATCGCAGAAAAATTACGAAAATGCCCCACGAAAAAGTTCGACCAAATTTCTACTCAAATCGGCGATTAGTAGACTTCATCATTGGTAGAGAGTACCCTAAGGACGAATATGTAATCCGTCGCCTTCAAAATCCAAGGAAAACGGCATTTCCAAAAAATCGCCCGAAATCGGTGATGGTGCCCCCTTTGGAATCTGCCAAAAATGGCACCAAAAATATTCCGCCCGAATCGGTGTTTAATAGACTTATTCATCCCTAAAGAATAGCTTCAGGATGAATTCGTGATCCGTAACCTTCAAAATCCAAGCAAAACGACCTTTAGAAAATATCGCCAAAAAATTACGAAAATGCCCCCCCCCCCCCCCCCCCCCCCCCCCCCCGAAAAAGTTCGACCAAATTTCTGCCCAAATCGGCGATTAGTAGACTTCATCATTGGTAGAGAGTACCCTAAGTACGAATTTGAGATCCGTCGCCTTCAAAATCCAAGGAAAACGGCATTTCCAAAAAATCGCACGAAATCGGTGATGGACCCCCTTTGGAATCTGCCAAAAATGGCCCCGGAAATATTCTGCCTGAATCGGTGTTTAATAGACTTATTCATCCCTAAAGAATAGCCTCAGGCCGAATTCGTGATCCGTAGCCTTCAAAATTCAAGCAAAACGGCTTTTCGAATATCGCCAAAAAAATACGAAAATGCCCCCCGAAAAAGTTCGACCAAATTTCTGCCCAAATCGGCGATTAGTAGACTTCATCATTGGTAGAGAGTACCCTAAGACGAATTTGTGATCCGTCGCCTTCAAAATCCAAGGAAAACAACATTTCCTAAAAATCACCCGAAATTAGGGGTGGGCATCGGTACGGTTCGGACTGGACCGCACCGCATTTTTATAAACCGCACCGAACCGCATTTATGTAAACCGCACCGCATCTTTGACCGCGAAGTTATCGGTGCGGTCAAACCAAACCGCATAAATTAACGGTTTGGTATGGTTTAGACCGCACCGCATTTTGACCGCAAATGACAAGAAAAGAAGGAAGCTTGGAAATAACAAAAAAAAATGGCAAGGATTCCCGCTCCGTTTCTGTGTACTCGATCGTCATGCCACCAAAAGTCCAAAATAGAGGTGTGAAGGCAAGAGAAGTAGAAGATGGCAGCACAAGAAGAACCATGACTGCTCAACAACTATTGAATGCTCCATTTTCTTAGTTATCTGTTGTAGTTTTGAAATAATAGCAAACAAAAAAAAAATGGCAGGGTTCCTCTCCACATTGCTCTGTTTCCGGCCATCAAAACAGAGCATATGCTCTGATTTCCCCATGCCTTGCATCTGCTGCTTTCTTCTTGCGGAACTCTGTTTCTTGGCTAGATCCCCTACACATGAACCCATTGAATATACTGTAAGATGGGCGGGGAAAAACATTAAACCATAATGCTTGAGATATATGTCCCTCCAAGAATGACAGGATTCAGATACCCTACTGCAAACTCAATTTATGCCACAAATTGCTAACTTCCAGAGTACAAATTACTTCCATAGTCCAACCAACAGGTCAATCAAAGGAATAAACTCAATCATAAACATGTTTGATCGTGTCCAAATTAAACCCATGTACGGGTACCACTTAGCCTCACCCAAGAGTCATGTATATTAACTTAAGGTCTGTACTCTGTACTGTCAGAAAAGTCCAGACAACCCCCACCAAAGCAAAAAAAGCAAACAAACTACGATGGAACACCATTACAGCAGGGTCTTAGACATGATTGGAATTAAAAACAAGGTCTTAGACATGAAAATGAGATTGGCAGCAGGGCAATGAAAGTCATATTATCCCTGTTGAGTGCTTCCTTCTGGGAGGCCAACTGTCAGTACTAGCATGCCTGCATTACCCCTAGCTAACCAGCATACATGTCTTAAACCAATCGAGAGTAGTGGTTTGTTATGTAATCCATGAAAAAACAGCAAATCTTGTAAAAAAAAACAAACAGAAGAAACATAGCCTCAGAAGGAAGGCAGTAGTGGTTTGTTATGTAATCAAACTATTCGTCATACAGACACAATATCACCAGTTCTCATCACAGGCAAAAAAACCGAAAATATTGAAAACCCAGATGGAAAGAACAGATCTTGAAATCGAATTGAAATATCACCAGTCTTCCACTACTGCGGAAAGCAACAATATAAAACACTCAACAGCGGCACTTTTGGGCGTCTAAATGCAATTAATTTGTGTGCGAAAGCAAAACCCAATTTGCATTCTAATATTAAACCTAACTCTAGGTTAGTAGTTTAATGTGGAGGAGGGCAACGAGTTGGGACGATAATGAGTTGAATTGGATCGAGTTTCTCTGAACTCGAAATCAACTGAGCGGATGCATCAATTTGAGAAATACTTGTTGGGTTTGAGAAGAGCAAACACAACTCAATGAATTTTTATCACTAGCCACTTTGCTTATTGCACTAACCATGGATTGTTTGAACTAGCTAGCTAGAGCATTGCTGATTTTCAACAACCAAATCAAAATTTTCATTAAATAAAGGAAAGTGAATCGAAGAAGACAAAGACTCCTTCTAATTAAAGCTAGTTGCTTCTAGTTTTGTGGTTCCAGAACCCCACATCATTCTGATAACAGTATCTTCTACTATAGCAAAGGAACTCACCTCACTAACACTAAGCACATTGTTGCTGGGTATCTGTGCTCGAGCTCGTTTTCCCTGTGATCCTTTAGATTTCATCTTTCCAATAACAGTATCTTCTATTTCCCTATTGCTTGATATCGAATTCACAGATTCATTACAGCCCTATAAGCATATGAAAGAAGACAGTTAGAACATTGTGACAGGTAAATAAATCATTCACTGGGTTTTGTTCCCTGATCTCTAAATCTAATAGCTATCTTCCACCATGAAAAGAGAAAAGGGTAACAAACAGAAAATACCAAACTAAGAACTGTGCACTTGTTAACGTGGACAAAGAAACCAACACAAATAAATTCTGTTCAAAGTTCAAACCAAGAGGAAAAAGAAGGAGAAGAAAACAAATAATGGGATGGATGAAAAAGCAATCAACTGACATTTCTGTGCATTGTCGCAATTAATTACAGTGGTTTTCAACTTTCCTCTTCCGATTTCGGGAAACGGTAACAACAACCCAAGATCCATACCTAACAAATCTAATCAACCCACCAAGCATACTAGAAAACCCACGGAGGGCAAAGGGATAAGTAGGTCGGTCGCCGCCTTGGCGGAGGTCCGACGGGAAGACATGAGGTTGATTCGACTTTCGAGATTGAATCCAAAAGAAACCGATCAAGGATATGAAGAGGGAGGGAGAGAGTACCAGAACGACGGTGTGAGCTGGGATGCGGAGGCCGGCGGAGGTGCGAATCTGGATTTTAGGTCAGGGGAAGCGTCGTCGGCGTCGATCTATGAAGCTCGGGACGTCTCTTGGTGTTGTGCAACGTCGAGAGGAACAGAAGAATCGTTAGGTATGGATGAGGAAGAAGAATCGACGCCGGGTAGCGAGGGAATGGTGCGGATCTGGCGGTGGCGGGGAATGGATGAGGAAGAAGAATCGCCGCCGGGGGATAGCTGTTTGCGGTGAGGAAGAAGAATCTCTGCAAAGCTACTCCTGCGTTGATGGTTTCGGTCAATCCAAACCGCGAACCACTAACAATTAAATGGTTAGTCCGCAAACGAAACCGATAGTTAACGGTACGGTTTGGATTGACCGTTGGAGCGGTTTGGAGTGGTTTGGTCAAACCAATGCCCACCCCTACCCGAAATCGGTGATGGTACCCTTTTGGAATCTGCCAAAAATGGCCTCGGAAATATTCCGCCCGAATCGGTGTTCAATAGACTTATTCATCCCTAAAGTATAGCCTCAGACTGAATTCGTGATCCGTAGACAGCAAAATCCAAGCAAAACGGCCTTTCGAAAATATTGCAGAAAAATTACGAAAATGCCCCCCGAAAAAGTTCGACAAATTTCTGCCCAAATCGGCGATTAGTAGACTTCATCATTGGTAGAGAATATCCTAAGGACGAATTTGGGATCCGTCGCCTTACAAATCCAAGGAAAACGACATTTCCAAAAAATCGCCCGAAATCAGTGATGGGTACCCCCTTTGGAATCTGCCAAAAATGGCCCTGGAAATATTCCGCCCGAATCGGTGTTTAATAGACTTATTCATCCCAAAAGAATAGCCTCGGGCTGAATTCGTGATCCGTAGCCTTCAAAATCCAAGCAAAACGGCCTTTCAAAAATATCGCCGAAAAATTACGAAATTCCTCCCCCCCCTCCCCCGAGAAAAAGTTCGACCAAATTTATGCCCAAATTGGCGATTAGTAGACTTCGTCATTGGTAGAGAGTACCCTAAGAACGAATCTGTGATCTGTCGCCTTCAAAATCCAAGGAAAACGGCATTTCCAAAAAATTGCCCGAAATCGGTGATGGTACCCATTTGGAATCTGCCAAAAATGGTCCCGAAAATATTCCGCCTGAATCGGTTTTTAATAGACTTATTCACCCCCTAAAGAATAGCCTCAGGCTGAATTCGTGATTCGTAGCCTTCAAAATCCAAGCAAAACGGCCTTTCGAAAATATCGCAGAAAAATTATGAAAACGCCCCCTGAAAAAGTTCGACCAAATTTCTGCCCAAATCGGCGATTAGTAGACTTCTTCATTGGTATAGAGTACCCTAAGAACGAATCTGTGATCCGTCGCCTTCAAAATCCAAGGAAAACGACATTTTCAAAAAATCGGCCGAAATCAGTGAAGGTACCCCTTTGGAATCTGCCAAAAATGGCCCCGGAAATATTCTGCCCGAATCGGTGTTTAATAGACTTATTCATCCCTAAAGAATAGCCTCAGGCTGAATTCGTGATTCGTAGCCTTCAAAATCCAAGCAAAACGGACTTTCGAAAATATTGCCGAAATATTACGAAAACGCCCCCGAAAAAGTTCGACCAAATTTCTGCCCAAATCGGCGATTAGTAGACTTCATCATTGGTAGAGAGTACCCTAAGGACGAATATGAGATCCATCGCCTTCAAAATCCAAGGAAAACGGCATTTCCAAAAATTAACCTGAAATCGGTGATGGTACCCCTTTGGAATCTTCCAAAAATGGCCCCGGAAATATCCGCACGAATTAGTGTTTAATAGACTTATTCATCCCGAAAGAATAGCCTCAGGCTGAATTCGTGATCCGTAGCCTTCAAAATCCAAGCAAAACGGTCTTTCGAAAATATGGCCGAAAAATTATGAAAACGCCCCCCGAAAAAGTTCGACCAAATTTCTGCCCAAATCGGCGATTAGTAGAATTCATCATTGGTAGAGTGTACCCTAAGAACGAATATGTGATCTGTCGCCTTCAAAATTCAAGGAAAACGACATTTCCAAAAATGGTGATGGTACCCCGTTGGAATCTGCCAAAATGGCCCCGGAAATATTCCGCACGAATCGGTGTTTAATAGACTTATTCATTCCTAAGGAGAGTACCCTAAGGCCGAATCTGTGATCCATCACAATCAAAATCCAAGGAAAATGGACTTTCCATAAAATTGCCCGAAATCGGTGATGGTACCCCTTTGGAAACTGGCAAAAATTGCCCGGAGATTTTCCGCCCGAAACCTTGTTTAATAGACTTATTCATCCCTAAAGAATAGCCTCAGGCTGAATCCGTGATCTGCACCCTTCAAAATCGAAGGTAAATGGCCTTTCGAAAAATGCGCCTAAAAATTACGAAAATGCCCTCCGGAAAAATTCGACCAAATTTCCGACCAAATCGGCAATTGCTAGACTTCATCGTTGGTGGAGAGTACCATAAGGCCGAATCTGGGATCCATCGCATTCAAAATCCAAGGACAATAGACTTTCCATAAAATCGCCCGAAATCGGTGATGGTACCCCTTTGGAAACTGGCAAAAATTGCCCCGGAGATTTTCCATCCGAAACCCTGTTTAATAGACTTATTCATCCCTAAAGAATAGCCTCAGGCTGAATCCGTGATCTGCACCCTTCAAAATCGAAGGAAAATGGCCTTTCGAAAAAAGCGAATAAAAATTACGAAAATGCCCTCCGGAAAAATTCGACCAAATTTCCAACCAAATCGGCCATTGCTAGACTTCATCGTTGGTGGAGAGTACCCTAAGGCCGAATATGAGATCCATCGCATTAAAAATCCAAGGAAAATGGACTTTCCATAAAATCGCCCGAAATCTGTAATGGTACCCCTTTGGAAACTGGCGAAAATTGCCCCGGAGATTTTCCGCCCGAAACCCTGTTTAATAGACTTATTCATCCCTAAAGAATGGCCTCAGGCTGAATCCGTAATCTGCACCCTTCAAAATCGAAGGAAAATGGTCTTTCGAAAAAAGCGCATAAAAATTACGAAAATGCCCTCCGGAAAAATTCGACAAAATTTCCAACCCAATCAGCCATTGCTAGACTTCATCGTTGGTGGAGAGTACCAATAGGCCGAATCTGTGATCCATCGCATTCAAAATCCAAGGAAAATGGACTTTCCATAAAATCGCCCGAAATCGGTGATGGTACCCCTTTGGAAACTGGCAAAAATTGCCCCGGAGATTTTCCGCCTGAAACCCTGTTTAATAGACTTATTCATCCCAAAAGAATAGCCTCAGGCTGAATCCGTGATCTGCACCCTTCAAAATCGAAGGAAATGGCCTTTCGAAAAAAGCACCTAAAAATTACGAAAATGCCCTCCAAATAAATTCGACCAAATTTCCGACCAAATCGGCCATTGCTAGACTTAATCGTTAGTGGAGAGTACCCTAATGCCGAATCTGTGATCCATCGCATTCAAAATCCAAGGAAAATGGACTTTCCATAAAATCGCCTGAAATCGGTGATGGTACCCCTTTGGAAACTAGCAAAAATTGCCCCGGAGATTTTCCGCCCGAAACCCTGTTTAATAGACTTATTCATCCCTAAAGAATAGCCTCAGGCTGAATCCGTGATCTGTACCCTTCAAAATCGAGGGAAAAAGACCTTTCGAAAAAAGCGCCTAAAAATTACGAAAATGCCCTCCGGAAAAATTTGACCAAATTTCCTACCAAATCGGCAATTGCTAGACTTCATCGTTGGTGGAGAGTACCCTAAGGCCGAATCTGTGATCCATCGCATTCAAAATCCAAGGAAAATGGACTTTCCATAAAATCGCCCGAAATCGGTGATGGTACCCCTTTGGAAACTGGCAAAAATTGGCCCATAGATTTTCCGCCCGAAACCCTGTTTAATAGACTTATTCATCCCTAAAGAATAGCCTCAGGCTGAATCCGTGATCTGCACCCTTCAAAATCGAAGGAAAATTGCCTTTCGAAAAAAGCGAAGAAAAATTACGAAAATGCCCTCCGGAAAAATTCGACCAAATTTCCAATCAAATCGGCCATTCTTAGACTTCATCGTTGGTGGAGAGTACCCTAAGGCCGAATATGAGATCCATCGCATTAAAATTCCAAGGAAAATGGACTTTCCATAAAATCGCCAGAAATCTGTAATGGTACCCCTTTGGAAACTGGCGAAAATTGCCCCGGAGATTTTCCGCCCGAAACCTTGTTTAATAGACTTATTCATCCCTAAAGAATGGCCTCAGGCTGAATCCGTAATCTTTACCCTTCAAAATCGAAGGAAAATGGTCTTTCGAAAAAAGCGCATAAAAATTACGAAAATGCTCTCCGGAAAAATTCGAAAAAATTTCCGACCCAATCAGCCATTGCTAGACTTCATCGTTGGTGGAGAGTACCATAAGGCCGAATCTGTGATCCATCGCATTCAAAATCCAAGGAAAGTGGACTTTCCATAAAATCGCACGAAATGGGTGATGGTACCCCTATGGAAACTGGCAAAAATTGTCCCAGAGATTTTCCGCCCGAAACCCTGTTTAATAGACTTATTCATCCCTAAAGAATAGCCTCAGTCTGAATCCGTGATCTGCACCCTTCAAAATCGAAGGAAAATGGCCTTCGAAAAAAGCGCCTAAAAATTACGAAAATGACCTCAGGAAAAATTTGACCAAATTTCCGACCAAATCGGCCATTGCTAGACATCATCGTTGGTGGAGAGTACCCTAAGGCCGAATCTGTGATCCATCGCATTCAAAATCCAAGAAAAATGGACTTTCCATAAAATCGCCGGAAATTGGTGATGGTACCCCTTTGGAAACTGGCAAAAATTGCCCCGGAAATTTTCCGCCCGAAACCCTGTTTAATAGACTTATTCATCCCTAAAGAATAGCCTCAGGCTGAATCTGTGATCTCCACCCTTCAAAATCGAAGGAAAATGACCTTTCGAAAAAAGCGCCTAAAAATTACGAAAATGCCCTCCAGAAAAATTCGACCAAATTTCCGACCAAATGGGCAATTGCTAGACTTCATCGTTGGTGGAGAGTTCCCTAAGGCCGAATCTGTGATCCATCGCATTCAAAATCCAAGGAAAATGGACTTTCCATAAAATCGCCCGAAATCGGTAATGGTACCCCTTTGGAAACTGGCAAAAATTTCCCCGGAAATTTTCCGCCCGAAACCCTGTTTAATAGACTTATTCATCCCTAAAGAATAGCCTCAGACTGAATCCGTGATCTGCACCCTTCAAAATAGAAGGAAAATGGCCTTTCTAAATAAGCGCCTAAAAATTACGAAAATGCCCTCCGAAAAAATTCGAACAAATTTCCGACCAAATCAGCAATTGCTAGACATCATCGTTGGTGGAGAGTATGCTAAGGCCGAATCTGTGATCCATCGCATTAAAAATCCAAGGAAAATGGACTTTCCATAAAATCGCCCGAAATCGGTGATAGTACCCCTTTGGAAACTCGCAGAAATTTCCCCGGAGATTTTCCGTCCGAAACCCTGTTTAATAGACTTATTCATCCCTAAAGAATAGCCTCAGGCTGAATCCGTGATCTGCACCCTTCAAAATAGAAGGAAAATGGCCTTTCTAAATAAGCGCCTAAAAATTACGAAAATGCCCTCCGGAAAAATTCGACCAAATTTCCGACCAAATCAGCAATTGCTAGACATCATCGTTGGTGGAGAGTACCCTAAGGCCGAATCTGTGATCCATCGCATTCAAAATCCCAGGAAAATGGACTTTCCATAAAATCGGCAGAAATCGGTGATGGTACCCCTTTGGAAATTGGCAAAAATTTCCCCATAGATTTTCCGCCCGAAACCCTGTTTAATAGACTTATTCATCCCTAAAGATATAGGTGTCAAAACATAACCCGACCCGATTAACCCGTCCGATCAACCCGACCAGCAACCCGACCGCAACCTGAATTGACTAAAAGTCGACAACCCGTAACCCGCCCGACCCGCAACCCGATTGACCCGCAACCCAACTAACCCGCAACCCGACTAACCCGCAACCCGATTAACCCGAACCCGATTGACCCGCAACCCGATTAACCCGAACCCGATTGACCCGAACCCGACTAACCCGTAACCCGACCGACTCAACCCGAATTTCATCTAATCCACTTGAATAATTATAAAAATATACAATACATAGTTTTTCAAAATAAAGTTTTTCATTCTAAACTTAAGTAAAATTATTTTTTCATTTCGTATAAGAAATTTTAAAAATATGAAACTCACTTGATAATATGTATTTTAAGAAAATTACAAAAATTGAAACTTGAAGGTCACTTGAGATCATGACAATATTAATATAATATATAAATTAAAATTTTGGTTAATTTAACTATTCAATAAAATTATCAATTAAATATAAATAAAGTAAAGTAATGCATTTGGTAATTTGATATTTTTAAAAGAAGAGGGAAATTTTGGTGTATTCAAGTTTTTGGGAAGAGAAAGAAGAGGGAAATTTGGTTATTTGAATTTTTTAGAAAAGAAACAAGTGGGAATTTTGGTTGTTTTGATATGTGGGAAGAGAAAGAAGTGGGAAAGTTTGATTCTTTTGATTATGAAAAAGAAATAAGGAGGGAAACTTTTGACTTTTCAACTTTTTGTGGAAGGAAAGAAGAGGGTAATTTGGTTCTTTCAATTTTATGGAAGAGAAAGAGGAGGGAAAATTGAGTTTTTCTAATATATGGAAGGAGAAAGAAGGAGAAATTTTAATATTTTTGTGAAAAGAAAGAAGGAAACAGATTTGGTGTTTTCAATTTTTTGGTTTTTCATAATTTTAGCTTTTGAAATATGAATCTTTAACTTTTATATGGACGACATGACTAGTTAAAATTATTCTTATATGCTTTGAAGGCTAATATGTATATATGTAAGTAATTTTTTATGGGCTAATAAATAAATTAACCATTAGTTACAACAATTTATACTAAACTTGATAAGTAATCTTTGACGGTTCGTTGTTTAGGATATAAAATATATGGTTAGGGTATAAGGTATAAGGTACATATGGTTTATGGTGTATATGGTTAGGGTATAAGATATTGATGGTTTTGACGGTTCTAAGTTTTTTATTAACATATGTTCACTTGAAGTCATTTGAAGTCTTTAACGGCAGGAGATCCCTTTTTAATTTATGTTTATGGTACGTGGTTAGGGTACAAGGTATGTGGTGTAAAGTACAGGATATATGGTTAGGGTATAACAATTAGCAAATATCACCTTTTATCTATGTTTTGAAAATCAAAGTATGAATTTCACTTTTAAATTAACTATACTAGCAAAATCACAACTCAAGGACATATGATTAGGGTATAGGTTATGTGGTTAGTGTATAATGTATTGATGGTTTAGGGTATACAATCAACAACATATACTAACTTAATATTGTTGATTGAGGGTAAAGCTAAGTGTATAGGATATATGCTTTTGAGTAAGTTATGATTGAAGTCACAATAATTTTACTAAATTTGATAGCTAATCTTTAATGGTTCAATTTTTAGGATAATTCGAACAATTTTACAAATAACTCGCTTGGCAACAGTTTACTAAAGTTATTTGGGCAATGAGTTATTTTGAAATAACTCCTTTTATCACTATGCTTTTGCCAAATACCACACGCCAAATACCAGTTTTGCATGGTTATACTAAACGAGATACTTTAATCCAATTACTACTGAATTAATACTAAAATATCAAATACACAATAAACGGTGTCTTTTGGTTGGAAATATTGATATCACCATTACTATTAGCTATAATACTTTACCAATTATGATTAATTACATAACAAGTTTGCAAGTCATACAAATTGATTTAACATTTTGACTAGTTTTTTTCAAAAAAATAAAGTATATATATACGAGGTAGAAATAAATTGGTTAAAAGTTGAGAAAATATTTTAAATTAGTGTAATAAAATGTGTAAGTTGGTAATGAGTAATGAGTTAAGTTACTTGATGCGCTGGCCCGAACAACCCGAAACCCGACCCGCCCGCAATCCGCCCGACCCAAAACCCGGTGAACCCGCAACCCGATTTGCCCGCAACCCGATAGAATCCGAACCCGATGAACCCGCAACCCGACTAACCCGCAACCCGTTTGAACCCGAACCCGATGAACCCGAACCCGATGAACCCGCAACCCGACTAACCCGTTTGAACCCGAACCCGATTGAACCCAGCCCGAACCCGCCCGAACCCGCCCGATTGACACCTATACCTAAAGAATAGCCTCAGTCTGAATCTGTGATCTGCACCCTTCAAAATCGAAGGAAAATGGCCTTTCGAAAAAAGCGCCTAAAAATTACGAAAATGCCCTCCAGAAAAATTCGACCAAATTTCCAACCAAATCGGCAATTGCTAGACTTCATCGTTGGTGGAGAGTACCCTAAGGCCGAATCTGTGATCCATCGCATTAAAAATCCAAGGAAAATGGATTTTCCATAAAATCGCCCAAAATCGGTGATGGTACCCCTTTGGAAACAGGCAAAAATTTCCCCGGAGATTTTCCGCCCGAAACCCTGTTTAATAGACTTATTCATCCCTAAAGAATAGCCTCAGGCTGAATCCGTGATCTGCACCCTTCAAAATAGAAGGAAAATGGCCTTTCTAAATAAGCGCCTAAAAATTACGAAAATGCCCTCCGGAAAAATTCGACCAAATTTCCGACCAAATCAGCAATTGCTAGACATCATCGTTGGTGGAGAGTACCCTAAGGCCGAATCTGTGATCCATCGCATTAAAAATCCAAGGAAAATGGACTTTCCATAAAATCGCCCGAAATCGGTGATGGTACCCCTTTGGAAACTGGCAAAATTTTCCCCGGAGATTTTCCGCCCGAAACCCTGTTTAATAGACTTATTCATCCCTAAAGAATAGCCTCAGGCTGAATCCGTGATCTGCACCCTTCAAAATAGAAGGAAAATGACTTTTCGAAAAAAGCGCATAAAAATTACGAAAAATGCCCTCAGGAAAAATTCGACCAAATTTCCGACCAAATCGGCCATTGCTAGACTTCATCGTTGGTGGAGAGTACCCTAAGGCCGAATCTGTGATCCATCTCATTCAAAATTCAAGGAAAATGGAATTTCCATAAAATCGCCCGAAATCGGTGATGGTACCCCTTTGGAAACTGGCAAAAATTGCCCCGGTGATTTTCCGCCCGAAACCCTGTTTAATAGACTTATTCATCCCTAAAGAATAGCCTCAGGCTGAATCCGTGATCTCCACCCATCAAAATCGAAGATAAATGGCCTTTCGAAAAATGCGCCTAAAAATTACGAAAATGCCCTCCGGAAAAATTCGACCAAATTTCCGACCAAATCGGCCATTGCTAGACTTCATCGTTGGTGGATAGTACCCTAAGGCCGAATCTATGATCCATCGCATTCAAAATCCAAGGAAAATGGACTTTCCATAAAATCGCCCGAAATTGGTGATGGTACCCCTTTGGAAACTGGTAAAAATTGCCCCGGAGATTTTCCGTCCGAAACCCTGTTTAATAGACTTATTCATCCCTAAAGAATATCCTCAGGCTGAATCCGTGATCTGCACCTTTCAAAATCGAAGGAAAATGGTCTTTCGAAAAAAGCGCCTAAAAATTACGAAAATGCCTTCCGGAAAAATTCGACCAAATTTCCGACCAAATCGGCCATTGCTAGACTTCATCGTTGGTGGAGAGTACCCTAAGGCCGAATCTGTGATCCATCGCATTCAAAATTCAAAGAAAATGGACTTTCCATAAAATCGCCGGAAATCGGTGATGGTACCCCTATGGAAACTGGCAAAAATTGTCCCAGAGATTTTCCGCCCGAAACCCTGTTTAATAGACTTATTCATCCCTAAAGAATAGCCTCAGTCTGAATCCGTGATCTGCACCCTTCAAAATCGAAGGAAAATGGCCTTCGAAAAAAGCGCCTAAAAATTACGAAAATGACCTCAGGAAAAATTTGACCAAATTTCCGACCAAATCGGCCATTGCTAGACTTCATCGTTGGTGGAGAGTACCCTAAGGCTGAATCTGTGATCCATCGCATTCCAAATCCAAGGAAAATGGACTTTCCATAAAATCGCCCGAAATCGGTGATGGTACACCTTTGGAAACTAGCAAAAATTGCCCCATAGATTTTCCGACCGAAACCCTGTTTATTAGACTAATTCATCGCTAAAGAATAGCCTCAGGCTGAATCCGTGATCTGCACCCTTCAAAATCGAAGGAAAATGACTTGTCGAAAAAAGCGCATAAAAATTACGAAAAATGCCCTCCGGAAAAATTCGACCAAATTTCCGACCAAATCGGCCATTGCTAGACTTCATCGTTGGTGGAGAGTACCCTAAGGTCGAATCTGTGATCCATCTCATTCAAAATCCAAGGAAAATGGACTTTCCATAAAATCGCCCGAAATCGGTGATGGTACCCCTTTGGAAACTGGCAAAAATTGCCCCTGTGATTTTCCGCCCGAAACCCTGTTTAATAGACTTATTCATCCCTAAAGAATAGCCTCAGGCTGAATCCGTGATCTCCACCCTTCAAAATCGAAGATAAATGGCCTTTTGAAAAATGCGCCTAAAAATTACGAAAATGCCCTCCGGAAAAATTCGACCAAATTTCCGACCAAATCGGCCATTGCTAGACTTCATCGTTGGTGGATAGTACCCTAAGGCCGAAACTGTGATCCATCGCATTCAAAATCCAAGGAAAATGGACTTTCCATAAAATCGCCCGAAATTGGTGATGGTACCCCTTTGGAAACTGGTAAAAATTGCCCCGGAGATTTTCCGCCCGAAACCCTGTTTAATAGACTTATTCATCCCTAAAGAATAGCCTCACGCTGAATTCGTGATCTGCACCCTTCAAAATCGAAGGAAAATGGCCTTTCGAAAAGAGCGCCTAAAAATTACGAAAATGCCCTCCGGAAAAATTCGACCAAATTTCCGACGAAATCGGCCATTGCTAGACTTCATCGTTGGTGGAGAGTACCCTAAGGCCGAATCTGTGATCCATCGCATTCAAAATCCAAAGAAAATGGACTTTCCATAAAATCGCCGGAAATCGGTGATGGTACCCCTATGGAAACTGGCAAAAATAGTCCCAGAGATTTTCCGCCCGAAACCTTGTTTAATAGACTTATTCATCCCTAAAGAATAGCCTCAGTCTGAATCCGTGATCTGCACCCTTCAAAATCGAAGGAAAATGGCCTTCGAAAAAAGCGCCTAAAAATTACGAAAATGACCTCAGGAAAAATTTGACCAAATTTCCGACCAAATCGGCCATTGCTAGACATCATCGTTGGTGGAGAGTACCCTAAGGCCGAATCTGTGATCCATCGCATTCAAAATCCAAGGAAAACGACATTTCCAAAAAATCGCCCGAAATCCGTGATGGTACCCCTTTGGTATCTGCCAAAAATGGCCCCGGAAATATTCCGCCCGAATAGGTGTTTAATAGACTTATTCATCCCTAAAGAATAGCCTCAGGCTGAATTCGTGATCCGTAGCCTTCAAAATCCAAGCAAAACGGCCTTTCAAAAATTTCGCCAAAAAATTACGAAAATGCCCCCCGAAAAAGTTCGACCAAATTTCTGCCCAAATCGGCGATTAGTAGACTTCATCATTGGTAGAGAGTACCCTAAGGAAGAATATGTGATCCGTCGCCTTCAAAATCCAAGGAAAACGACATTTCCAAAAAATCGCACGAAATCGGTGATGGTACCCCTTTGGAATATGCCAAAAATGGCCCCGGAAATATTCCACCCGAATCGGTGTTTAATAGACTTATTCATCCCTAAAGAATAGCCTCAGGCTGAATTCGTGATCCGTAGCCTTCAAAGTCCAAGCAAAACAGCCTTTCGAAAATATTGCCGAAAAATTACGACAATGCACCCCGAAAAAGTTCGACTAAATTTCTGCCCAAATCGGCGATTAGTAGACTTCATCATTGTTAGAGAGTACCCAAAGGACTAATCTGTGATTCATCGCCTTCAAAATCCAAGGAAAACGACATTTCCAAAAAATCGCCTGAAATCCGTGATGGTACCCCTTTGGAATCTGCCAAAAATGGCCCCGGAAATATTCCGCCCGAATCGGTGTTTAATAGACTTATTCATACCTAAAGAATAGTCTCAGACTGAATTCGTGATCTGTAGCCTTCAAAATCCATGCAAAACGGCCTTTCGAAAATTTCGCCGAAAAATTACGAAAATGCCCCCGAATAAGTTCGACCAAACCTCTGCCCAAATCGGCGATTAGTAGACTTCAACATTGGTAGAGAGTACCCTAAGGACGAATCTGTGATCCGTCGCCTTCAAAATCCAAGGAAAACGACATTTCCAAAAAATCGCCTGAATCGGTGATGGTACCCCTTTGAAATCTGCCAAAAATGGCCCCGGAAATATTCCGCCTGAATCGGTGTTTAATAGACTTATTCAACCCTAAAGAATAGCCTCGGGCTGAATTCGTGATCCGTAGCCTTCAAAATCCAAACATAACGGCCTTTCGAAAATGTTGCCGAAAAATTACGAAAATGCCCCCCGAAAAACTTCGACCAAATTTCTGCCCAAATCGGCGATTAGTAGACTTCATCATTGGTAGAGAGTACCCTAAGGATGAATCTGTGATCCGGCGCCTTCAAAATCCAAGGAAAACGGCATTTCCAAAAAATCTCTTGAAATCGGTGATGCTCCTTTGGAATCCGCCAAAAATGGCCCCGGAAATATTCCTCCCGAATCGGTGTTTAATAGACTTATTCATCCCTAAAGAATAGCATCAGGCTGAATTCGTGATCCGTAGCCTTCAAAATCCAAGCAAAACGGCCTTTCGAAAATATCACCGAAAATTTACAAAAATGCCCCCCGAAAAAGGTCGACCAAGTTCTGCTCAAATCACCGATTGGTAGACTCCATCATTGGTAGGGAGTACCCTAAGGACGAATCTGTGATCCGTCGCCTTCAAAATCCAAGGAAAACGACATTTCCAAAAAATCGCCTGAAATCGGTGATGGTACCCATTTGGAATCTGCCAAAAATGTCCCCGGAAATATTCTGCCCGAATCGGTGTTTAATAGACTTATTCATCCCTAAAGAATAGCCTCAGGCTGAATTCGTGATCCGTAGCCTTCAAAATCCAAGCAAAACGGCCTTTCGAAAATTTCACCGAAAATTTCCAAAATACCCCCCGAAAAAGTTCGACAAAATCTCTGCCCAAATCGGTGATTAGTAGACTTCATCATTGGTAGAGAGTACCCTAAGGACGAATCTGTGATCCGTCGCCTTCAAAATTCAAGGAAAACGACATTTTCAAAAAATTACCCGAAATCGGTGATGGTACGGTTATGATCCTGGTTGACCAGGCTCTTAGTGTAGGGTGTTGTTGGAGGAACTGCGTTCTCCGTTTTGAGCATGTAAAAAACGGCCTATCATCACCACCATTTCTCCCATCTCAATTCTCATCTTCCATGCTCACTTCGCTGCTGCTCTATCAATTTGATCCCTCTCTTCCATGCCTTTGGTTATGAGTTCAAGAAAATTTTGCCATGTAATGCGACCAGCTTGGAAATTTATATAACTTGCTTTTAATCTGGTTTTCAGGGTATTTATGTCTACATTGATAGTAGTGCTTCTGATTCAGTACTGACAGGACAGCCGATCATTAATAAAGCCGAGGAAACGTTGTTTTGTTGAAACTTGAGACTTATAAACATAATTGCATTGTATGAGTGATGTATGACAAGTTTGACATTACAAATTCCCTTAAAAGCAAAAGCTTGACATTACAAATAGGTTTTAGCACATGGAGTTCAGTCAATCACTAATACAATGTTAGTTCATGATATGTTGATTGAGTAAAAAATGGCAAGTTGACAGGAAGCAGAAAAGGTAATAAATAGGCAGAAGAAACTAAGGAAACTAACTTGCATAGTTGCATTAATAAGTTGACAGGAAAGGAAAGGTAATACCACTAGCCTAAAATTTGGATGTCTCATGTTCGAATCTCGTAAATAGTATCTTAATGACAACAAAATGAAATTTATATCACCCTTATGAAAAAATAAGTCGGCATGCAGTAAAAGGTAGCAGCCGGCTTATGTTATTTACTTACAAAAGTATACAGAGTCTCCATACATGCAGAATCAATCTCTCAAAGCTAGCTGAAGACGATTAATTAATTCTCATGAAGAAGTTAATTAATGAATGAATGCGGACTAGCTACTAATAATTATTTTCTTCAGCAGGAACATTCCGCCAGTAGACCTTCAACAGTGAAAGGACAGTCGACGTAATTGAAACCAAAGGCGTTGTTGACGTTGCATGTTCCCTCCGCTGAGGCTGAGACGGCCGACCACCAAGCTGCCTCCTCTGCCGTTACTAACTCCATCTCCACCGACTGCTGCTGCGTCATTGCTCCTTCTCCTTCATTAATACTCCCCGCTTGGAACGACGGTGATACTACTCCTTGGTTTCCGTTGCCGTCAATCCCGTTGTCCTCTTTTACGTCTGCTAAGCATTCTTCAATCTCCTTATCAAACAACGAGTCTAGCTCTTCTTCTTCCTCCTCGTTGCCGTTGCCATCAACCCCGTCGTCCTCTTTGACTTGTGCCAAGCTTTCTTCAATCTCCTTATCCAACAACGAGTCCAGCTCTTCTTCTTCTTCGTTGATCAAGTTGCCCTTGCCGTCAACCACGTCTTCTTTTACTTCCGAGGAGCATTGGTCAATCTCCTTCTGGAACAACGAAGATTCTACTTCTTGTAATTCTTGTTTACGGCCACCGTCGCTGGCCAAGCCTTGGTTTACTCCCGACAACAGGCATTGACGTCGTTGCATCTGGACTTCCACGGACGACGAAGATACTACTACTTGTTGTTGGTCTTCGCCATGGAGCTTCCGCCGCTTGTAAGTGGACGTGGATCCCTGACTCTCATGAGCCTCGTTGTCGTCGATTATTGATGATTCGGCATCCACGTGGCTGTAAGCTGCATCGTGGATGAGAATGACCCTGGAGGCAGACTTGTTGTTGTTGTTCTTCCTCTTCTTGGAGCTCTCCTTCTTTCTGAGTCGGCAGACTGCGAGCTTGGACGCGGCGGCAGAGTCAAGCCCTAGCTCGGGGATCGGCAGCAGGCAGTACTCGTGCATGATCCACGAACAACAACTAGTCTGCGGTTTTTTCTCCTCCTTCTTGTTCTTCTTGGTACGGTAGCTGAACCGCTTCAGGGTCCAGGAAACGGCGCCGTCGAGGGTCTGGGCTTCCTTGCCGACGTTTTCCTCGTGCCAACTCCCGCCGTTGGATCCCACGCTGCGGTCGAGTCTTGTCCCGGTCGCGGTTCGCTTCTTGAGCGGAGTGAAGAAGTAGAGATCATTCTTCTTCTCGTCGCCATCGTCGTCAGCATCGTCTTCTTCTTCGTGGGCGCCGCCTCGAAAGTACTGCTTCCAGATGTCCCATGGCTCCAAGTCGCCGTAAAGGTTGCAGTCCTTGACGTAGTCGTCGGAGGGGAGCGGGAATCCCAACACCTTGCTGAGCAGGTAGTCGACGACGAGTTCCTCGTCGGTGGGGAGGAACCGGAACCCTACCACGCGGCGATCCAACTTCATCATTCTCTCTCCTACGTACTGCACGAACTTTTTGTCGATGTACGTTGATCTCTTCGATTGCGCGAAGACAAGGACAACAATCGCGCGCGAGAGAACTGATCGAGGGCAACCTAAAGCTATGTAAGTGGAGTGAGAGAGAGTGAGTGTGTTGCGAGTAATTAATAATAGCAAAGCAAAGCGCTATTAGGAAATCTCTATTTATAGATTTAGGGCATGCTGGGTAGTTTTGTAATTCCATTTTGTAAATCAATATTATTTACACTATTTCAGATTCAATTTTGCTATTTGATGCATATTTGCACAATATTATTTCTTTTGCTCACCGGAACTTATGCTTACAACATATATCCATTTATGTGCAATTCCATCCACCTAGCTAGGTCTTGTTGGCCAATCTAGTTGTTAGTGCATTATTATGTTGATTTTACTTTGATTATGTTTGTCGAATATCTAATTCTATTTTTATGTCAATTATATTAGGTTTGTTAATTTAGTGGGAAAGAATGCAAAACGTAACTCTTAATTCGATGTTAATATTCACCAACAATAGTATCCCATCGATCTTACTAATTGAGTTGCATGTTGGAAATAAATTCATAATTATACGAGTATCAATGAGCTCTTTGAAAAAAAATTACATGGTTTCGAACTTTTTAAGACTCAAGCTCTAGGAAAATATTTTTGTGGATCGATTTCAGGATCAAAATTAATTAAATTGACTCAAAATTTTTTAATATATACCATAGATTACCCATATTTCGCAAGTATCTAAGACATCATATAATAAGTAGATCGAGCATGTGCTTCAATTATAAGTCCACAAAGTTAATTTTATTTACGGTTACATTTCACTGTAATGAGATGGGTTCACATATATGACTTTTTAATTCTATTTTGCAGGTTAATTGCCAGAACCCCCAGACAAGGAGAACCACAAAGGGGATCAGCAAATTAAACAGCAGGAGCCTTCCATTTCGGATCAACAGCTCGGTAGGTAAATCTAGGCGAAGACAGTTGATTGACAGGTGATGCGAGTGATGCGAATTAAGTTCAGGGTTTATAAGAATTGGATTGAATCTAGTATGTAAGGTTCAAAGTTAACAATGCTTCATATATAGTAGAAAAATAGGGTTACTAGATCTGATTAAGTCGCGAACTAGATTCGTTTCTCTAAAATGTTCGCGACACCAATAGTTTGTAAGTCAAAACTAGGGGTGACGGCTCGATTCAAGTTTTCTGTTTTTGGCCGAAACCGAACTGGTTACATGCTTATGGATTTTTCTTAAGGGGTAAAAACCGACAAGTCATTAACGGTACAGTTTTGTTTGGTCAAACCGAAAAACTTGTTAATAAACTGATAAAAACTGATAAGCCCTTAACGCAATTAAAGGTTCTTTTTTATTACCCGATTTATTTAGATTGAAAGCAAAACCATAAGGGTTTATCAATTTTCGTTTTGCCCCAAAATTAATAAGCTATTGACGGTTTCGCTTTTGTTTTCTGGTAATTCGGAATTCGACTTCTAATAGCTTTCAGTTTGATTACCCGAAAGAGGAAAGGCTCAAACTCAGAGTAGTAGGAGGTCCAGAAGAAGAGGGAAAGATAAGTTTCTGTTTAGGGCAGAGATCAAAGCAGAGGTGCAACAACAGTATGATGCTAAGTTAGCCGAAGAAAAGAAGAAGTTTGAGGAGACAATAGCTCGTCAACAAGCAGAAAAACCATGAGGAAAAGATGAGAGAAATGCGATCGACATGAGAGACAATTTTACTTTGAACATAAACAATAGCCTATTAGTACATTTTTTCTACTATATTTAATTTATATCATTGTTGAGATTGGAGTTAAAGATATTTCTTACATATGGATTGAGTTAAACGAAATCTATTCCCTTTTTATAATGAATTATTTTTATTATTAACAAAATCTTGTTGCAATTTGGTATTTGTGACTAGCAATTTGTCACAAAATCATTACAATTACGACAAAAACAAGTCATATTTCTTGTCACTTAATGTGATATACGAGACAACTTTGATATAAGAAAATTGTATTTATGTCGAGTCAAATCATTACCATCGTTGTATTTTCTAATGACAATAGTTGCCACATAAATAATGTTTGGTGACATATCGAATTGACACTTATATATACTATTTGCTACAATGTACAATCGTCACAAAAATTGTCATTTGCGACACAAAAAGTACGTCACTACAATATTATTTAGAGTTTAATTTTGTTACCGAAAAATATAATCGTGACAACACGGTTTTCACTAACTATACAAAATTGTGATGGCTAAAGTTCTCACTATTGATTATATTTGTGACGACAATATGTCTTACATAAAATGGTTTTGATCATGTATCAAATCGTCACTAATGTATACTTCTCTTACAACACACCAACGTCAAAAATGCTATTAGAAGTGATAAAAACCATTTATCATAAAAGTATGTTTTCGTGACAAATTTTATTTCTTGTCACTAATGTTGTCACAGCGGTAACATAAACTATGTCACAAAATCCGCCTTTTGCGACAATATCCCTGACACAAAAACCTCCTTTTGTGATAAATGTGTATCTGAAAAGGCGCATCATTTGTGACAACTAAAATTGTTACGAGTGGAAAACATTGGTGACTATACAAACTCATCACAAATGCAAAGTATTTGTTACACTTGGAAGGTTGTCACAATTGAGCACATCTTATGTGACAGAATTAACCCCTCACAATAAATCTTATACATGTTAGGTAAACATTTCAAAAGGTGTTACGTAAATCTTTTGAAGTGTTGCCTGAAATAGTGTTTCATATGTAAAATTGTGTTGCATATAGAGTATACTTATGCGGCACATTTTTGTTGTTGCGAAACGTGCCAAAAGTGTTATCTATTAGTTTATACAACACTACCTATAGAGGACACTAGTAAAAATGTTACGTATTGCATACGCAACATTTTCGGTACCTTTTGCAACACATTTCAAGTGTTGCCAAATGCCAGTACAATGTTTTCCACTTTCGGCACCTTATAGCATTAATATTGGTGAACACTAAACAAGTGGTCGATTTTCAAGTGTGAACAAGTCCGATGAAGACCGGACCCTACTCAGAGCACACCACCATGATTATATGATCAACTTCCCATTTCCTTATTCGAAATTCGAAAACACACAAATATATTGTTTTCTTTTCCGGGTTGGGCTCACGTGAGTCACGTGGATGGACCAGTCTAATTTGTTTGCTCTAGGATTAGCATCAGACCAATCAGACTCAGTCCAAACCCCTGTTGTTGTTGTTGTTATTATTATTATTATTATTATTAAATTAGTATTGTAAACACGTAGAATCCCAATACTAGCATATTATTTAAATATTAAGTTTATCTTATATTTCAGTGGATGGATATATGACCACTATAATCAAGTGGATCCCAAAATTGCCCTATTTTGTGGACCGCTACAATCTAGAATTAAGGTGATGGATGTCCTTAAGGGTAAACTTAATCATGATCCGGAGCATGACTGCATGAGGTTAAACAAAAGGGTAATGAACATGATGTGTATGTAATGTATACAATGCAGTGAAAATGTAGTTTTTACGTAGAAGTAAATGTCGGAGAGAAAAAAATATACTGGATTCGTAAATGAATAATCAAATTATAGAAATTTAAATATTAGAATACATAAAATATTAAAATTGTTTAAAATCTTCCCATCACTTCCTTGAAATATAAAATGATATAGAGTTTATGTAGTTATCTCTATTCTAAGGGGTCGTTTGGTTGTTGGATTTGAAAAATGAGGGTTTTGGCCAATAAAAACCTTGGGATTTATGTTGCATTTATTGGATTATGGATTTGAAAAGTCTAATGTTTGCATGATAGATTTGATGATGAATTTGTGATGAATTTGTTAAATAAATAACTAACCATCAAGGATTTGCAAATCCCAAATCAATATGTGGGATTTACAAGTCCGTGGGGTCCACGGATTTGGTTCCAAAATAAAGATCAAATTCGTGGACCCCACGGATTTAGCACCCTTCATCAAACAATGTACTTATGTATAAATTGATTTGAGGATCTCTTAAACTAATAGAATACATAGATTAATAGATTAATAAGAATACGCTCTTAACCAGCCTGGCAACCAATACCAATAAAGCTACTTGTACTCCCAACTTGTATATATGGAGCTCCCTCCTCTGTTCTTAACCTACAAGTACAACCCAACCAAAAAAAAAAAGGAGAACAGTAATAAATAAAAAAAACAGTTCCTATTTGCTGGTTGCCAATCACCATGGCGGCATGGCCCGACTCACCACCACATATCCTACAACATTTACATTTCTCTTCCTCTCTCTACTTCTTTCCTCCGCCGCCACCGCCGTCGACCCATGCTCTTCTTCCACATCCACCGACGACCCGACCCGGATCTCTGTGATCCCCATCTACAGCAAATGCTGCCCCGTCTCCTCTCCTGCTCCTCCTCCCCCTCACCCTTCCTCCCTCCTCGACACCGTCAACCACCTCGCCGCCAGAGACCATGCCCGCGTCTCCTCCCTCATCTCCCCCACCGCCGCCGCCGACGTCCCCATCGCCCCCGGCAAGCAGCTATTCAACATCGGCAACTACGTGGTCCGGGTCACGCTCGGCAACCCGAACCGGACATTCGCCATGGTCCTCGACATCAGCAACGACCTCACCTTCGTCCCCTGCACTCCTTGCTCCGGTGAAGGCTGCTCCGCCGCCGATCCACCACTCGCCTTCTTCGACCCCAACGCCTCCTCTTATTGGGCCTATGACTGCCCGAGCGAGCTTTGCTCCCACGTCCCCGGCGGCTCCTCCTGCCCCGCCGGCAAGTGTCTCTACAATCAGTCCTACGGCGGCGACTCCCACTTTTCCGCTACTTTAGGCACCGACTTTTTGTTCCTCGGCGGCTACTACATCTCCGGTTTCGCCTTCGGGTGCGTCCACTCCATTTCCGGTGGGTCCATCCCGGCCCAGGGACTTTTGGGCCTGGGTCGTGGGCCTCTCTCACTCCTTGTCCAGACTGACCAGCTCTATTCCGGTGTTTTCTCCTACTGCCTGCCCAGCTTCAACTCTTACTACTTTTCCGGCACGCTCAAGTTGGGCCCAATAGGCCAGCCCAAATTCATCCCGACCACTCCGCTTCTCAAGAACCCACACCGTCCCTCCCTGTACTACGTCAACATGACGGGAGTCAGCGTCGGTTCGGTCAAAGTCCCAATTCCCTCTAAATCGCTGGGGTTCAACCCGAAGAACGGGGCCGGTACGATCATCGACTCGGGCACGGTGATAACCCGGTTCGTTGGGCCGGTTTATGCGGCGATACGCAAGGAGTTCAGGAAGCAGGTGAAGGGGCCGTTCTCGAGCCTGGGAGCGTTCGACACGTGTTTCGCGGCGAATGAGGATGCTGGGGCGCCGGTGATTACGCTCCATTTTCAGGGGCTGGATTTGGTGCTGCCGATGGAGAACAGCCTGATCCACAGCAGCTCCGGCCCGCTGGCCTGCCTGGCGATGGCGGCGGTGCCAAAGAATGTGAACTCGGTGCTCAACGTTATAGCCAATCTGCAGCAGCAGAACATCCGGGTCTTGTTTGATGAGAAGAAATCCGTGGTTGGAATTGCTCGTGAACTCTGCAACTAGCTAGTAGAATAACAAGCTGCTCTAGTTTTCTTTTTTCCCCCTTCCTTGGGGTACTATTGTTTTTTTGGGATTTGTTGAATGCAAAGTCGAAAGACTGCCAAGTTTCAAAATCAGAGCTCTAATCAACCATCTTGTATCCCTCCCAACATTACTTGTTAAATCCCCAAATCCCTGCAAATGCAAGAGCAGAGCCCCAAATAATGGTCTGGAACAAGTTATAATTAAGTTTTGCAACTATCAGAAGGGAAAAAGAAAAAAAACACACTTTTTTTTTCTTTTTCGCAAAGTCAATGTTGAAAGAAAGTCATAAGGAGGAAGAAAGAAAAGAGAGAGAGTCGACCAATAGTCGAACTCTCAATGAAAGAGCCTTTTGTGCCACATGATGGGCAGGCCTATTGAGTTAACAGGACACAAAACAGTAAGAGATACTGCTAAACGATGAAGCCAAGCTCTTAGCATCCGCCAAAATAGCACCTCCCCGATCATGATGCAAATCACCTCCAACCATCCGCCGGATTAAAAGTTGAGAGTCCCCATGCAAAAAAACAGCAAGAAAAGAATGGGTTAGACACCACTGCAAAGCATCACACAAGGCTAAACATTCCATAATAAATGGATCTTGAATTCCATCATAATATTTGCCAAATGCAAAGAGCACAGTACCTGTCTCATGGAAACCTACGAAACCCATACTACCTCCTTGGCTACGCTTGGCCTCCCCATCAAACCAAACATTAATAATGGGAGAAATTCCAGAGGTCAGGGATGGCCCAACACGAGCTGATGCGGCGGGGAGATGAGTAGTCCTACGATGAGACTGAGGTGGATCGAGGTGCCTGAGTAGCCTCCCTCCACTCGTCCACTTGGCGTCGATACTGCCGAAATAATGCATGAGGGAGATACTGAATGTGATCGTGAAACGCCCAACAACATCCCTTCCAAATTCTCCAAAGAATGAAAACAATGTTAGCAAGTTCGAGTTTGGACAAGTTAATGGAGAAGAAAAGATGTGGCCAGGCCTCATCAGAAGGCATTCCACCAAGAATGGTACTCAGGCTTTCAAGGTTAGCCAAACTCCAAAAGCCTCGAGCTATCCTGCAAGAAAAGAAAAAGAGGGAAAAGGATTCTGGTTCCCCAGAACAAATAGGACAAATAGTATAAGTAACAAGCGTTTTAGTGAACAACACTATCTATAGAGCAAAGAAACCACGAACGGCCCGGCAAAGGAAGAACTTCAATTTGGGTGGCACAGAAAAAAAAACACATTGCTTACTTTGAACTCGGCACATTATTGTAAAAAAAAAAAACTCAGCACATTCAAGCAATTTAGGAGGATATAAACGGCGAAAAAATCAGATGTACCGAGGTCTGCCCTAATCTGCACATATGATGAAATTTAAGTTTTTGGGTAAATTGTAAGTTTGGCCATAGGGTTTATCAAAATGTTTTACATTTGGTGACTAAAATTAGTTCAATCATTTAATTGAGTTTTGTTACTCTCCGTCCAAATTCGTTAACTTTAGTTGATGTGACAGTCAACTTTCGTAGTTGACCGTTCAATAAGTGACGTAACAATTAAACAAAACAAAACAAAAACGGGGAAAAAATTATTGTAATTAACACTAAATTAGAATTAGATATTCGACACACATAATTATCAAAGTAAATGAACATAATGCAGTAACAACTAGATTGACCAGCAAGACATAGGTGGATATGTTGTAATCATAAGTTTTTAGGCAATTCCGTGTAGGAAAAGAAATAATATTTCGCAAATATGCATCAAAAAGCAAAATGGAATTGAAATAGTGTAAATAATACAAATAATTATATTGATTTACAAAATGGAATTACAAAACAAGTCTGCAATGCATGCGCTAAGTAAATCTATAAATGAAGCTTTCCTAATAGCGCTTTGCTTTCCTCTTATTCCTCGCAACACAACGCACATCACTCCCTCTCTCTCACTCCACTTACGTACGTACGTAGATTTAGCCTTTAGGTTTCTCTCAGTTCTCCCGCGCGCGAGAGATCGAGGTCGAGATTGCCGACAAGTTCCTGCAGCACCAGAGAATGGAGTTCGATCGCGTTCGTCGCAACGTAGGGTTCCGGTTCCTCCCCACCGACGACGAACTCGTCGTCGATTACCTGCTGAGTAAGCTTATCGGGTTACCGCTCCCCTCCGATGACTACGTCAAGGACTGCAACCTTTACGGCGATCTGGAGCCTTGGGACATCTGGAACCACTTTCAAGGCGCCGCCCACGAAGAAGAAGACGAAGAAGATGCTGACGGCGGCGACGAGAAGAAGAACGATCTCTACTTCTTCACGCCGCTCAAGAAGCGAACCGCAACCGGGCAAAGAATCGACCGTAGCGTCGGGTCCAACGGCGGGGCTTGGCACGGGGAAGACTCCGGCAAGGAGTCGCAGACCCTCGACGGCGCCGTTTCCTGGATTCAAAAGCGGTTTACCTACCGTGCCAAGAAGAGCAAGGACGACAAAGGGACGCAGAGTAGTTGTTGTTCGTGGATCATGCACGAGTACTGCCTTGTGCCGATCCCCGCGCTAGGGCTTGACTATGCCGCTGCGTCCAAGCTCGCAGTCTGCCGACTCAGAAAGAAGGAGAGCTCCAAGAAGAGGAAGAACAACAACAACAACAAGTCTGCCCCCAGAGTCATTCTCATCCACGATGCCGCCGACAACGACGTGGCTCCAGCTGCGAGTGATGATCAAGGATCCACCACCACTTACAAGCGGCGGAAGCTCCACGGTGGCGATGACCAACAAGTAGTAGTTGTATCTTCCTCCGTGGATGTAGAGATGGAACGTCCGTGCTTGTTGTCGGAAGTATTACAAGGCTCGGCCAGCGGCGGTGGCCACGAAGATGAACTAGTATCTCCGCCGTTCCAAGCGGAGCCGGAAGGATGCTCGTCGGCAGTATTAAAAGAAGAGGAAGAAGAGCTGGACTCGTTGTTCGACAAGGAGATTGAAGAATGCTTGGCAGACGTCAAAGAGGACAACGGGATTGACGGCAACGGCAACCAAGAAGTAGTATCACCGTCGTTCTTCCAAGCGGGGAGTAATGAAGGAGAAGGAGCAATGACGCAGCAGCAGTCGGTGGAGATGGAGTTATTAGTAACGGCAGAGGAGGCAGCTTGGTGGTCGGCCGTCTCAGCCTCAGCGGAGGGAACATGCAACGTCAACGACGCCTTTGGTTTCAACGTCGACTGTGGTTACACTGTTGAAGGTCTACTGGCAGAATGTTGCTGCTGAACAAATAATTATATGGATATGTATATGTCGTAATCATAGTGATTAATTAGTAGCTCAAATTCATTAATTATTAACTTTTTCTTCTTCTTCTTCTTCTTAAGCATGAACTCCATCTGTATACTTTTGTTAGTTTGTACGTACATGACATTGGAGGCAGCTACCCTTTTACTGCCCACTTATAATGGAGTTACTTCCCTTTCCTGTTTCGACCTATTTCCTTTTCTGCCTCGTCGTCCCAACTTGCCATTTAAATCCCAATGGCGTCATGATTGGAACTGAAGATGGAATCAAATAAATTTGACAACCAGAACAACCTGCAAGGCTGCAACTACAGCAGCATTGCTTCTTACTCACGAATCCATGTGTTCTGTTGGAATCTGGAAGGAATTCACTCTCTTGTTGCCAGATATGTGTTAGTAGTTCAGTCCATTTCTGCCCAATGCTCGATTCAATCCCGCCAAAAGGACTATTACCAGCATGTGCATCATTATACAAGATTTCCAATGACTATTCTCATTTCGAAAACCCTCCGTTGTTATTCCTACACCAATTCCCTCACCAATGAAAAGAGTTGTTTCTTACTTACTCACCTATAACCCTCGTTGTTAGTTTTACGCAACTAGGATTTACGGCTTAATTAACCACACAATCCAACATGTTTTTTACAAATTTAAATTTATTTAGATGCTATAAACAAAGTGGTTTTGATGTAATAGTATAAATTGAGGCGTTACTGTATGTTACTTATTATTATGTATAAATTATTCTATCAAAACTGTCAATTGATCACCTTTTTTATAATGAGTTTCGCCGACCAACACCTATTAAGTGTTGTCGCCATGCCATGACCTCACTTTTTTCGTGGTGGTTCTCATGCTTCTCTTTGGTGCCCACCGCTTTTAATCTGGAGGATGAAATAGCTCGTTTTCATCTTTTCAGCGCTCGTTATTACTAACTCTTCATCAAGAACATACAAGTTCTGATATTTGAACACTATAATGAATTAATAATAGTGTTTGATTTGTAATAACGTTGTATTTGTATGCTATAATAAATTGATAATAGTGTATCATTGTAAATGCATATATCAATGTTGGTGTTTGGTTTGTTATTTATTCCCCCACCCCAAAAAAAGCAATTAAAGTTAATTCCACAAAATATGTATCAGATAGCTATACGTGGAAATGAAATAGTGTAAATAATACATATAATATTGATTTACAAATAGAATTAATTTGGTACCGACTACGTACCGAGTGCATGCCCTAAATAAGTCTATAAATAAATAAAGGTTTCGTAATAGTAGTAAGCTTTGCTTTGGGAACAAAGGGACTCCCTGCTGGGAAGGGAACATGGGACTTTGGTTCCAACGACTGCGTGTTAATGATTAAATTATTATATAATTAAGGATGTATAGGTCGCAATCTCAGTGGTTAATTAATAGTAGTTCGCATTCATTCATTTTATTAATTAATTACTTCTTCTTCAACATGTCTAACTTGTGTACGTAAATGACATTGCAGGCAGCTAACCTTTCCTGCCCAGTTATATATGAATAGAGGAGTTACTTCCCTTTCCTGTTTCTACCTATGTCCTTTTCTGCCTCCTCTCAACTTGCCATTTTTATCACAATGGCGTCATGATTGTAACTGAAAATGAAATAAGCTGACAACAGAACATCCTGCAACTTACTTACGTTACTGCATCTCAATCTCAAGAAAACGCTAACAAATCCATGCCTTATGTTGGAATCAGGAAGGAATTTACTCTCTTGTTGCCAGATATGTGTAGTAGTTCAGTCCATTTCTGCCCAATGCTCGATTCAATCCCGCCAAAAGGACGCAGTTGTTGTACTGTAATACAGGAAGAAAAGGGCTGAACTCTTCTGCTATATTAAACCTATTGCCATTTTGCAACGTCAAATTTGTCTCAACTCATACAATGCAATTATGTTCACTCTCCACACACGAAGTGACCTCTGGCTGCATCAATGATCGGCTGCCAGTACTGCATCAGGACGCCTGCCTGCATATATCTCCACGACAAAGTGGGCATACTCTGCAAACCATATTGATAAGAAAGTGATGTAAATTTCCCAAATTGTTCAAAACCAGGAAAACAAACAAACAAACCATACACAATTATGCATGTATCCATCCATACCTATGAATCTCCTTCAGCCACTTGTCTATGCAAGCTCTATGAAATTCATGATGACAGGGCAGTACCCGCATGCACTCTCCTTCATCGTACTCGACAAGGCATATGTAACACCTGAAATTCCCAAAAAAACAACCGAGGAAGTTAGCTTAAACCCCAGATGGAAGAACATCCAGCACCCAGAGCTATCATCAGCAAATGCATCATTATACAAGATTTCCAACGAGAAGTATGGTATATCAATTATCAGGACAAATAAGTCTACATTAGTCTAGGTGTGAAGCATGGTATATCAATTATCAGGACTGAAGCTGCAAATTAGTGATAGGACAAGGCTAATTGCTCCCCTATTTAACACCAAGCTTATTGGATAATCATAAGTAGAGTGATTGATACATCACAATAATAGAAGTGGTTTCTTACTTACCCACCTATCCCTATTCTACATCCTATAATCCACATTTCTCAGAATTGAGCAAAAGCAAAGCATATCAGAAAACTCCAATCTATGAGAAACCCACATTTCCCACACCTAAATGCACAAGCAAAGAGAACTTCCATAATGTATAGGCTGAGAGCCTGAGACCCACATATTACAAGTAATGCTCAAGCAAATGAAAGGAGACGAAAAGCATAGAGAAAAAGAGCACATTGACATACTGTGCTGCCTCATCATTCTGTTGTTTTTGTGATTTGGTGTATAACTTGACAGGTAAAGATTCCACAACTTCGTTCGGGGCAGGGACAGATCCAAGGGAAGATACAGAAGGCCGAGAAGATAATACCACAGATTGCTGGTGAATTTCATCCAGAACCTAATTAAGATATGTTTAAAAGTAAAATTCAACTCATAGAGATAGAATTTGAGAAAAGCAGGAAAGAGAGGCAGTGTAAAGGGGAGAAAAAAATCTAAGGAACGCTATTGCAAAAGGGACACATTACCTCAAACAGAGCTTCAGCTAACATGACAATTCTTGATATGCTAGCTCTAGCACTTGTATCATCATTTAAATTGGCATCACGATTACTTAGACGACATGTACAACGACCAGTTCTATGTTGACCAGATAAAATGCAAGACCTCCCATGTCCAGACATATTCTCAAAGCGACTTCCTAACCTCTGAAGAGCACGGACCTACACCAGCGGTGACATACAGGTCAGACATTTGGTGTCACAATAAACACTGAAAAGCATCATGCACAGAGCAATTAGCCGGACTGAGATTTAGCATGTATTGGCTGTAGAGAAAAAGAAAATACAGAAGTAATGCTTCAGGTGAGAAGGGCAGATGATTCCAATCAAGACAACTATAAATATTCAATGATACGATGCTACAGTCAATAATAGGTGATTACTAGAGTACAGTAACAACAATGAATGCATAGTATGCACACTAGTGTAAACTTAGTCCAACATAGTAAAAACAAGAATTACAACTAAATCATGATTTTTACTCAAATTTTGATGTATAATGGCAATTTGATGAATTTGAGATCGTTATTGGACAAATCAAATTATCGGAATCACAATTATGAGGGAAGGGAATATGTGACACCCTATAAAGTGAGTGTATGCTTGCCAGAGTGCACAGCATACATTCTAAAATCATGTGCTGCAGAGATATAGCAAAGGAAAATTTACATACCTGAGACCGTATTCGTCTCCTTCGCTCGAGGAAATTTGACCTATGTTCAAGTAAGTCATGATACCTATCTTCCCTTGATCGAGAAGTTTGCACTTCAACATCCTGAATGCCAAACAAGGAGTTTGGCATGCCAGATGAAGGATGATCAGAACCATTTGGATAGACCGGTAAATCGAGTTCAGATCCCACTGCTCTAGCCCTACCACCCAAATGCTGTGCCCTATTACCCCGATCACCATCTCTCTCTTCTCTTTCAAGTGGCAAAGGACAAAAAGACATATCAGATAGAGCAGATCGTCTGAGAACTCTATCACGAAGTCTCCCAACACTTAAAGTCCTGCTAAATCGAACATTCCGTTCAACAGGTTCTCTAGCTGCTGTCCGCCTATCAGCAAGTCGGGTCTCAATACCATCCAAATCATTCAAAGCTCCTGAGGAATCCAGATCTCTATCAACCCAGACGTGGGTGCTTCTTTCATTTCCTATACTGTATTGATCAGAAGAAATCGCCTGATCGGGTTGCAGCCTGTCCAAAGAATCAGACAGTTGATTATTAATCCTAAATCTAGCTGAAGTTCTCGAGACTGATGAAGCAGGCAGAACATTAGGATCTTGCCGAGATTCATCTACATCATTTCTCCCATCAGCAGATGCTGGATGAGCACAAATCTCCTCGTCATCATTCGACATTCTGAGAGTTGATGAAGGAAGAGCCCTTGAAGAACCTAAACTTGTTGCTCTGCCGAGTCTGAAGCTCACATTGCCAGGAATAAAGCTAAATCGAGAAAGGAAGCGACTTGGAGAAACAGCACGGGCAGAACTGCTAGCAGTTCTCGAAGCAGTATTGGAGACACTGGCTTGACTCCATTCATCATTATCAGTATTAGAAGTTAGACAAGGTACATCATCAGAGTCTTGAACCTTAACCTTTCTACAGCATTCAACCTTCACTTGATCCCCCTCTGTTTGATTATCGGATGAGTCCTCAATCTCATCGTCTTTACTCCCTTGCTCAAAGACCTGAGAATTTACCAGAGCACCACAAAATTTCCGAGATAAATTTAGCCCCCAAACGACATGCAAGTATAACTAACGAAAGTAACATCCCGAACCAAGGATTCCGAATACCAAAATCACTAATGAAGTATTTAACATGGTTTCTTGTAAACCTGTACGTGCATATGCAGTGAAATCTCTGGTGAAAAATATTCGTAGGTTCATAGCCATGGTTCCTAACATAGCGGTTACGACAGAAAACGACTTATTCTGGCTAGAGAGTGAAACCCAAGTGTCTCAACAGCATCTCGGCCTTAAATATTTCACAACCAGTGTTACTGTGCCACATAATGTAGGCCTCATGACTTCTAAATATGCATTGCATTGCTCAAACATGACTAGCTCATTCCAATGAGCTCTGTCACAACTACCATTCTTCGAAGAAAATCAAACGACTATTAGGCAACTTCCCAACCTTGAAACACATTAGTAAAAAGGAAATGTTTCCAACTCAAGCAACAAAGGAAGAGAGAAAATATGCAAAGGTGAGAAATGCGCCAGCAGAAATAACCATTATTAATTGTCAAAGGGCAAGGAGGGAGAGAGAATGAGAAAAGGGAAAGTGCGGCAAGATAGACTGACATGATCATCGACGCTGCCATTACTGTCCCGAGAGCCAGACCCCCGGCCAAGACAATAGGACTGGAAACTCTTACTCCCTTTACTTCTACACTTCCGCCTAGTACCGGCGGCGGCGGAACCACCGCCGCCGCTAGAAGACGATGCGCCTCCGGAGGAGGGTTTGCTTCCGCTCGATCCCATTTCCCAACACAACATACACAGACCCAACCCAAACAGGGAAAGTGTGAAAAATTTTACACCATATTTACAGAAGAAAGAGAGCTCTGAATCTGGACATCGAGATCCAAGACACTGTCGCAACCAGAGGAAAGAATGAAAGAAGCGCAGAGAAGGGTAACGGAAACCGGGGGCATTGGGTCAAATGGGTAGTATTTAGATACCCAGATCTGCAAACCACCAAATTGATATGAAGAAGACAGTGTGGAAAGGAGTCGTGGAAGGAAGGGAATGTGGTGGAGTAAAGAAATAGCGATGTAAATGAGGATTTTTGAGAACGGTGATGTGAGTGAGACTAATCAACTAGCAGACTGTAAAGGAGAGAGGGAGAAAGAGAGAGTTCTGACTTCTGCGGTCTATGGCATCTTTACAAGGAAATGGAGAGTGCGCGTCAGAGAAAAGTGTAATTTGGGGAAAGGAAAAGAAGAAATAGACATCAAGATGGAAAGAAGAGAAAGAAAGCGAGAGAAGAAGGTAACAACAATGGGGCATCTTTGCCCATTTTCAGGCTGTACTTCCGGGCCTCTGTGTTTTCGCTCCTCCACCACGTGGGCTTCTCCCATTGGTTGTCCCCTCCAGTCATTCACTTGCATATTTCAATTTTCGAAATCGGATAATTTCATGTTTAGCCATTCAACTTTTATCATTTCCTAAGCAAGTTATTGAACTAAACTTTTCTTTCGAATGAGCCGGAACTGATCACTCGTACAATCCCCATTGAAAATCACTCCATCTAAAGTTTCTTGAAGATAAGAAATGATTTCTCTTAAACCATTAGTGACAACTTGTTTATACGGACGACTGATCTTTGGAATAGGAGAGTGCAACTCTAATTCAACGAAAAAGAGAGTGCATTTCTACAGATTTGGACCATGGTTTTATACGACATCAATGTACACAATGTTCAACAATCGCTCACTCGGAACATTTTACAAGAATGAGAATCAGAATGAGTTCTTAAACTTCACATGTATCCGATTGTGTGTTCAATTCTTAACATTTCAGAAGAATGAGATTCGGAACGAGTGCTCAACAATCTACCCACTCTTATATGTTATTTGAAAAATAAGACGCAAAATTTTAATTTTTTACTATAAAAGAAACGGAAAAAAAAACAGTGATAATATAATGGGAAATTGAGTTTAACTAGTTGAAACAAAGTCAAAATATGAGAAATATGAATAGATATTGTATGAAAATGAGATAGAATGAAGAGGGTGAGACAGGTCAGAACTATATACTCATGTCTCGTTCCATGCTACTGTAGATCAGATCATATATATCCCATCACGAGTTAGGAAGGATGATACCCGACGGGGCATGTTCAAATTGCCATCGAATGATAAGTTAAGTTAGTTATGTCATTCTTGGCTCATTTAAACTATAACCTCTAGCTTAAAAACTGGGGTATCAAGATTGGAACCCTGAGAACTATCATAGAAATATAACACTATATATAGATGACTCAACATGACTCGACTAACGTTTATGATTTACAACCCATAATAATTAATCTTTACTCAACAATCTAAAATAATTGGCATCTTGATTGAATACATATATTTTTTTTTTTTTTCTGGTGAGAGCATCTTGATTAAATATGACCCAAATGAAACGAAAGTGGATTGGTGCATGAATGTTAATGATTTTAAATATAATTTGTGTGTGTGCATTGGGTTTTTTTAGTGAAGTTTATTTTGGCTTTTGAAACAGCAAAATACGTTGAAGATGGATTACAAGTCAATTATTTGGATGGACGAACACTAGTTACCTTCTTGATGGATTGAACGCTAATCAACCATGTGATTAAAATAGGGAAATGGGTCCAAATCAGAACGTTTTATAAGTCACGTTGATACTAGATATGAAGCATACAATCTGAATGCAATCAGCCCACAATGTAATGGTTGATTGATCCCCTGCCCTGGCTCTGTTGCTCTATATAAAAGCAGAGCATGTCAGCCTAAGAGAAGCCACAAACCCTCTCTTCTATTTCATCACTTATTCGAAGCTCACAAGCATTCCCGAGATGGCAGTCCTCAATAGCAAGTTGTTCTTCCTAGCTTCCATCTTCATTCTGGGAGCACTGGCTTCTCAGGCTATGGCACGCTCTGCCCCTCACGAGGCCGCCATGCGCCTTAGGCACGAGCAATGGATGGCTCGTTACGGGCGAGTTTACGGGAGTGCCAATGAGAAGGAGGCACGGTACCAGATATTCAAGGACAATGCAGCCCTCGTCGACTCGTTCAATGCTGGCGGAGACAAACCTTACAAGCTAGGTACCAACCAGTTTGCTGATCTGACGAACGAGGAGTTCAGAACTACTAGAAACAGGTTCAAGGGCCACATGTGCTCCGCGCAACAAGGACCGTTTAGGTATGAAAATGTGACCGCGGTGCCAACCACCATGGACTGGAGGAAGAAGGGTGCGGTCACTCCAATCAAAGACCAAGGCCAGTGCGGAAGCTGCTGGGCGTTTTCAGCTGTAGGGGCCATGGAAGGGATCACTCAGCTCACTACCGGCAAATTGGTATCCCTTTCGGAGCAAGAATTGGTTGACTGTGACACCAAAGGAGATGACCAGGGTTGCAGCGGCGGGTTGATGGATGATGCTTTCAAATTCATCATCGCCAACAAGGGCTTGACCACTGAGGCCAATTACCCATACAGTGCTGCTGATGGATCCTGCAGTGCTGGCAAAGAAGGCAACCACGCTGCTACAATCAATGGGTACGAAGATGTACCGGTCAACAGCGAATCTGCATTGTTGAAGGCGGTAGCTAGTCAACCTATCTCTGTGGCAATTGATGCAGGGGATTCCTCGTTCCAGCTCTATGAGAGCGGGATCTTCACCGGAGAATGTGGCACTGAATTGGACCATGGAGTGACTGCTGTCGGTTATGGTGAAAGCGGCGGGATGAAGTACTGGCTCATCAAGAACTCGTGGGGAGCTCAATGGGGGGAGGAAGGATACATCCGAATGCAAAGAGATATTCCTGCTAAGGAAGGCATATGCGGCATTGCTATGCAAGCTTCTTACCCTACTGCCTAAAACCAAAGCTTCCACTCGACATGCATGCAACCGTACTACTTAATGCATATATTTTATGCTTGTAAGATAGTTTTGTGAAGTACTTTATGTAATGTAACTATATATTATGTTCTTGTTGTTGTCTCCCGTAAACAAAAAGAATTTGATTCTGTGCATACCTTCAAGGTATTATGTAAATCTATATGTCTAGTAATAAAAATCTTCTTTTTCTTATTTCCGTTGTTTAATTTCCATCATCTACATCGTTTTGTTTATTTAGCAAAATTATTATTCGTTGCATTGTGACATTTTATATTTTCATTTATATGGTATTTTTTAAAGGTATCCTTTTTGTAGTATGTTGTAATCCGATTTTGAGGACTAATACGTTTGTTTTAAATTTGCTCCTACGATATGGCGGTGTGATTAACTGCTATATTCTATTGTTGGGTTTTGGCTTGCACCACGCATATTACTTATTTTGGTCATGGGTTTAGCATGTGTTAATGAAGGCAACACTCAATTTCTTCAAAAAAATCAAAGTTTTGAACGATAGGGTCCTTTTAAATTATTAAAGTCTAGCTAATTTATGCATAAACTAGAAGTAAATAATGTGAAAATCTCAAATTTGCTATGGCTCTCAAGTGTATGTCAAATCACCAATAGAGCGTTGAAAACAAATCTTCGTGCCTCCAAGATATTCACTCATTAGTTAAACAATCAATTTATTAATCTCAAAAGGTTCATTTTTAAATTGTATCACAACACTTATTCACTTAGGATGATTATTATAGTATGAAATATAGTTTTAATATTATGTACTGTGAGATTATTCTAATATGATTGAAGATTAGTTTGAGTACGAATAATTAATGATTTTGTATAAAATTACTTGTATATAGTGCTATAAATAGATGTAGGTACTTATTTAAACATTTTTATTTTCATTTTCATAGGAGTCCATTTATATTTTTACGAGAAGAGCTTCTAATTTGAACGAGATTGTATATTTTGTAACTGTTAAATGAGAATGGTTTTTTGTATTCCCGTTTGCGCCAACGATTGATTATTTAATACTTTATTAACAAAGACCAGAAATAAAAATAAACAGCAAAATTAACAATTTTGGCGTAAAATCTATTGTCGACAGAAATTGTCGTCACCGAAGGTCACTCTTCGGTTCAGGAAGTTATATTGCAAAGTGATCATTGCTACAGATATGTGGTCGCAGAAAGTCAGACTTTGTGACGACACAATTCGTCGCGGAATATTCCTACGTGAAGAAACATAGACTTTCAACGATCGGCAACATCATTAGTGTCGGTGGCAATAATTTCGTCGCATAAAACTTTTGGCGACAGTATATGTGACGAACTGAATTTTACATTAGTGACGATTGTTTCATCACAGAAATCTTCAGTAATGGTTTTATAGGGCTTTTAGCCACGACGTGCTCTGACGTTAGCTAGAAATAATGTTTGTTGTAGTATATAACTGTTAATTATTGAACTATAAATTACTAAATAATTTAGTTCAGTGACCGATTTGATTATAAAAGGGTTATAGACTTATAGGTATAATATGCCCTTCTACTATGATATTTTATCAAACATGCCCTTCTACTATTTTTTACATCAAACATGCCCTTGTACTTTGGAAAACTTATCAAACATGGGTTTTGTTAAAACTTCCATCCAAAAATCGTTAACCAAGACCGAACTTTGGTTTGGGCGAACCAAATATCTAAAATGTCCCTAATAATTTCACTTTAGAGTTTTTTTTTTGTTCTTTTGTATAGCCAAATAATTCTAATAATTTCACTTTGACGAGACCTAGAGAAATAAAACAAGAGTCAAAACTAACATTTTCTCTCTCATTTATCGATGTCAGGTCGTCTAAATCTCGGTTCAACCATGATTGTCGATTTTTTTAATGGAAATTTCAACTTAAGGGCATGTTTGATAATTTTTCCAAATTACAGGGGCATGTTTGATGTAAAAAAATAATAGAGGGGCATGTTTGATAAAACGTCATAGTAGATGGGCATATTATACCTATAACCCATTATAAAAATATTTTTAAAATATAATAAGCACTTCTCCATTTATACTTCAAAAATTAAAATTTCTGGACTTCTTATGCTTCCAAATTAGCACCCTGCATACCAGCGCATTCTTTCCCGCCTTTTTCAATTCCGGAGCTATTCTTGTTCAATTAATTTTTTTTTCCAACTCTGGATTTAGCTACTTTTGCTCCAAAGAATAAACATTAACCATGATAACCATTTTTATAGATGTTAAAAATAAAAATAAAAAATATGGTAGCAATCGCATATTCATGAGTCACGCTCTTATACTACAGAGTTACTAAACTATAACTCATGTATAACCATAACTTATAGAGTATATTTAAACCAAACTATTCCAATATTGATTAGTTTTATACCATCATATTACACAACAATTTCATGTATCGTGATCCACAAACCAAATTATCTTAGCGAAAACATTTGTCTACCGGCCAGTTAATGGCCCAGCTCAAAGCAAGTAGAATGATACCCTCTTTGGCCCTAGCCAGCAGCTAATTATTGAACTATGTTATGAAATTATTAATGATTTTTATTGGCTTTTGGAACCACAAGTACATAGAAGACGAGTTACTAGTCAATTATATGGATGGATGGATGGACGGAAGTCGGAACATAAATAATTCTAGTGTATCCTCTCATTCGGCGGTTCTCCGTTAATCACCCACGAACACTAGTTTACTTCTTGATGAATTGAACGCTAAATCAATCATGTGATTAAAATAGGGAAATGGGTCCAAATCAAAAGGTTTTGTCAGTCACGTTGATATGAATCACCCTTCAACTTCCACAATCTGAATGCAATCAGCTCACTATTTCTATGTAATGGTTGATCGATCCCCTGCCCTGGCTCTGTTGCTGTATATAAAAGCAGAGCATGTCCGCCCTTAAGAGAAGTCACAAATCCTCTCTTCTATTTCATCATATACCTCACTAATTAGAAGCTCCCAAGCATTCCCCAGATGGCGGTCCTCGATAACAAGTTGTTCTTCCTAGCTTCCATCTTCATTCTAGGAGCTCTGGCTTCTCAATCCATGGCACGCTACGCTCCTCATGAGGCCGCCATGCGCCTTAGGCACGAGCAATGGATGGCTCGTTACGGGCGAGTTTACGGGAGTGCCAACGAGAAGGAGGCACGGTACCAAATATTCAAGGACAATGCAGCTCTGGTCGACTCGTTCAATGCCGCAGGAGACAAGCCTTACAAGCTAGGTACCAACCAGTTTGCTGATCTGACGAACGAGGAGTTCAGAACAACTAGAAACAGGTTCAAGGGCCACATATGCTCTGCGCAACAAGGACCATTTAGGTACGAGAATGTGACTGCAGTGCCAACCACCATGGACTGGAGGAAGAAGGGAGCCGTCACTCCAATGAAAGACCAAGGCCAATGCGGAAGCTGCTGGGCATTTTCTGCTGTTGGGGCCATGGAAGGGATCACTCAGCTTAGTACCGGCAAATTGGTATCCCTTTCGGAGCAAGAATTGGTTGATTGTGACACCAAGGGAGATGACCAGGGTTGCAGCGGCGGATTGATGGATGACGCCTTCAAATTCATCATCGCGAACAAGGGTTTGACCACTGAGGCCAATTACCCATACAGTGCTGCCGATGGGTCCTGCAGTGCTAGCAAAGAAGGCAATCACGCGGCTACAATCAAGGGGTATGAAGATGTGCCAGCCAACAGCGAATCTGCATTGCTCAAGGCGGTAGCTAGTCAACCGATTTCTGTGGCGATCGATGCAGGGGATTCCTCGTTCCAACTCTACGAGAGCGGGATCTTCACCGGAGAATGTGGGACTGAATTGGACCATGGAGTGACCGCTGTCGGCTATGGTGAGAGCGGCGGGATGAAGTACTGGCTTATCAAGAACTCATGGGGAGCTCAATGGGGAGAGGAAGGATATATCCGAATGCAGAGAGATATTCCTGCGAAAGAAGGCATATGTGGAATTGCGATGCAAGCTTCTTACCCTACTGCCTAAAACCAAAGCTTTCTACTCAGCATGCTCTACTTGATGCATGTATTTATGCTTGTGAGGTAGCTTTGTGAAGTCCTTTAATGTAACTATGTATTATATACTTGTTGATGTTGTTGTTCATTGTTGTCTCCTCAAAATCAAAGGGTATGGCTTCTATGTCTATACCATCCTTCAATGTACTTTATTTTGTAAATCTATATGTATAGTAATCAAGATGTGTTCCTTTTGTTGGATTGTTTGTGTCTCTTTACATTTGCATTTTTTATGGTCCTTTTTAAGGTATTTTTTTACCGTATGATATATAGTTGCAACTTGCATGTCTATGGCAATTGGCAAGTTGGGACAAGATGAAGCACTTAATGGACTTCGTCGCTAAAATATGTTGGAGCCTAGTTATGACGAGAGACTTGTTTGTTGTTTTTATTTGTACTTTTGTGTTCATGGCTTTAGCTTAGGCTAATGAAAGCAACATTCACCTTCTTAAAAAAAATTCAATTTTTTTAGTGATAGGGTCCTAAATTATTTAAGTAACAATTTTTTCGAATACAAGCATTAACTAGAAGTAATTGTTTGCGTGAAAAACTAGAACAAATTGAATTGATATGATTTCGTGAAAATATAATAATAAATTTGAACAGTCATAAAATCATCAACCTTGCTCTGACCGCCAACATTTGTCAGATCACCAAGAGAGCATTCAAAACAAAGCTTCTTGCACATACTGCTAGATGGTCAACCTCTAATTTTTTTAGATTGAAGTCCATGCTTCTTTACTTGACCTTTACTTTGTGCCATTTTCATCTTGCCCTATCCGTGGCTATCAAGCATAAAAGTTCCTCTTCTTAGGGTGGTTAAATGTCCTCTTCAATGGCCACCCCTTCCTTGATGGCATCTCAAACTTTCGGTATGTCCTCTTGAATGAACTAAATCATAATAAATTTCCTCACATAAAAAACAATAACATTCTACATGAGATAACATAGTTCTTTTTTTATCATTTATGATACATAATAGATCATACAGATTACAATACACAACTCAACACTCTCTCGTAATTTCTCTTTGAAAAAAACATGCAGTGAGAGAAAAATCACACATCACTCCTACTTATATTATTTTTATTTGTAGGATACAATTTAATTAATTTTGCTCTTCAGTGCAATACATGGTTGTTATGATGGATGTGAGCATCTTAGGACTCTGAATCGATATTGACACAAGTTGGGTTGCATGGGTAAGGGCAATCAATCTTCTCGAACGAGCTTCTCTCGTTGAACCAGTCTCCAACTGCCTTCCCAATCCTCTGCATCCACATCACAAATTTGTTTTAAAAAAATTAGTCATGTATTGATGCACCACCTAATTACTTGTACGTTTAGGTTAGTTACCCTAGTAAATAACCCATTTGCTTAGGTGACATGAACTCCATGTAGTTTTTTGGGAAATCAAATGTATCGTCACTAAATGCATGCTCAGATTTGCCCTTCCTTTTAAGGCAAACTTTGAAAGTAGGAAGCTTTATCTACTCACCGTGTTGGCCAAGATGGGACCTTTACCAGCCCATGTGAGCTGCGACCCAGATTGGCAATGGGCGTGGCACGAGTTTATGAACAAACCCTTGGAAGAATTCCCCAGTCCAGTGTTTATGGCGCTCAAGAATTGCGTCCTGAAACCTAATATTATACAGAAATGGACATATCGATCAAATCATGAATGGGCCATTACTCCACTCCACGTGACGTAATGCAAAATCATGGAATGGAGGGGGGTTTTAATTCAATATACCCTGTACAGCCTGGAGCTGAGAATCAGAGCATTTCTTCAAGTCCAGCTTGCAGCTCTTCCATGCTCCTTTCTTGTCAGCCGACGTTGGTGCCAGCACATTCTTTATCTGAAATCAGATTTAGTCCACATTCAAGATTCAATCAAGTTGGTAAAAAAAGCTTCAATTTTGATCGATCATGGAGAACTCACTAACCTGCCATGAATCGTAGGCGGCGTTGATGAGGAAAAGTGGCGTCCGCATGGTCTGCGCCACATATTGTGGGAAGAAACACTGCCCTCAACAGAAAAACCACGTCAGTGATCTAGACTCGAATGGTTATATGATCGAATAAATAGAGAAGAGAAGAGTGAAGTATTACCAGGTCGGGCCTCATTCTTGAAGTACAGGACGCCGGCAGATTCTTGGTGGAGCCCTGTTACCCACCTCCCCAAATAACAGAATTAGGCAACAATGACATCACAGTAACAAATTCAGAAAGAGAGTTGTCATGGGGGGGGAAAACAGAGTGTAGATAAGCACCCACATGTGTGTTAACAACGCCGCCGAAGAATTTCTCAATGGCACGTCCGCCGGTGATATCATTCCTGCAAAAAAACAGAGTGGATAGATTCAGACAGAGTGCAAAAATGAAATTGCAATTGATGGAGGGAGGGAGAGAGGGAGCAAACAATTAACAACCCACCCGTGGATGAAGAAGCCGGCATCGGAGACACATTTGACTCGGGCAGTTGGAGGGAGGAGTGCCTTGAATTTGTCGCAGTGCAGTATTGCTGCCAGCCCGCCGGCAGAGCAACCTGATAGTATTGCCTGTCATCATCAGCAAGTATCATCTTCTCGTCAGTAGGCTTTACGTTTTGATATAGACAAAAGGCAAAAATGGATAGGGAGTTTTATTTCTGCATACATTTTGGGCAGTCTTCATGCCTTGAGCCAGCAGATCATCGATAACAGCCCGCCAGATCCTTTCTCCCCTGAAGTAAAGTCCTGTTTTCTGCACAAAGAAAGAAAGAAAAAACACCAGATCAGATAGATCCCCGTCACTATTATTAACCTTGCTATTTCTTAGCCAGGTTCAAAACTAGTCGAAAACAGGGGAAGTTCTAAAAGTGGAACAGGGGATTAATGAATGAATGAATGAATTGGTTAATTACAGGATCAACAGCCTCGACGTCGCCGGTGAAAGAAGAGCCGTCGCAGTACTTGATCTTGATTCTGTTCCAGTTGTAGAAGTCTGTTTCCGGCATACAGAACCAAAGATTCGGATTAGAGGGGGAAAACCCAAATACAAGATTGCAAGATCTGCTGTAAAATGATTAAAAAAAGAGGGAAGATAGAATTAGATATAATTAGTTAATTAATTAATATTACCAGGATTGGAGGCCTGCTTGCTGCCGAGAATACCAGAGAAGCCTATAGTCTTGTCCATTTTCAAGGACGAACCTTTGTATGTATCCTTCCTTGAAACACAGCTCTCGATATCATCGCACCATCCCCCTCCCTGTAGCGTCCATTAACAACAAAAATGAATCTTCCAAAATGGTAGATTACAAAAAAGTAAAAGTTCATTTCTTTCTGGTTTTGGTTGGGTTACCTCAATATGAACCAACCAGTTGTTGGCGCCGGAGCCAGAGCCTTTCTCCATGTGGTAAGCCGGCGGGCTGCCATCCAAGCACACTGCAGAACACATCATTTTTTCAGATCAGTACAGTTCTAAAAAGCAAACAGAGACGACCGACTTAGGTCTTAACCATCAGGAAGTAACTAACCAGCTCCTCTGGCTTTGGCAGAGTGGAGAATGGTGATGGGAATGCTTCCACCATTTACTGTCACCAAGAGCTGAATCGCAGCAGCTAGAAGACAAGCCCAGAAGCAAGCAGAAGAAGAGAAGCTTGATCTCGGGGAACCACCCATTTTAATTAACTTTCCGTTGCTGCTGCTGCCCAGAAGCCCAAAATAGTATTGGAAAGGAAGGGAGAAAGAATAACTAACTGAATAAAGGGGAGAAAGCCAGGAACCCTGGGAATAAAAGCAAAGCAGCAAAAAAACCAAAGCCACCAAGCAATCTAGAGAAGGATTTGTGTGAGACCTGGCGATGGATGAGTGGAAGCTAGCCAGCTAGCTTGCTGGGTATATAAGGAGGGAGATGGAATAAATAAAGTGTAATATATCCCGAATCAATAAAGCAAAGACAAGTTTACTTGGACGGAGAGAAGAACAGACGAGAGGTAAAACAGTAATAAATCGAGGAGCAGGCAAGCCGGTTGCAGTGCTCAGCAGTGACCAATGTGAACTTCTGCTGTGGCCTGTTATTGTATTGGAATAATAATCAATAAATAAAAGTTATATTTGTTGGACTGATCATCATAATAAATCCAATGGACCAAACACTGTTACACGGTTTCGACTGTGGGACACAGATCAGCTCATGATCTTTTTTCAAAACAGAAAAAGGGCTTACATTAGTGATAACATGTGCGCCCACCGACGGGCCATTCCAAGGAAGGAACCCACCTCATATCAATCTCACCAACAGGTTGACAATTTGAAACACAGTACTTATTGTCACATTTAAAAAAAAAACATTATTGGTTGGTTACATGAGGCTATTCAGATCACAGATTATGAAACCGTGCTGGAAAGTGGAAATAATGGAGAAAAGTTAGAGGTAATTTGTTTTATAAAAAAAATGATTTGGTTTAATTGTGATTCAACGATTTTGTATTGATAAAACCACCTATCGTTTATAATCGGTACGTGATATTTTCAATCGAACCAGACAGTACATTAGGATTTCTAAAACAATGATTCTGTCTCAAATAATTTATTATATTTTATTCGGACATAATAATTTGTTTGAAAACTCAATACACTGATGTGCTACTTTGACTTGTGTTATTTTCAAATTACTAAAAATGTCTAAATAACTCATATACTCATTTGTACCTCACTTTCCCCCCACCTTGTCCCTTCAATTTTTCTCTCTTTTTCCTACTTTTGAAAGCATTATGATATTTGCCCTTTTATGATACCAAATATTATTCATATTCATTGGTTACAATTGAAGATATTTACAATAACAATAAGTTGAAGTTGTTTTTCTATATGACTTATGAAGGTCGATCAAAGCATCAAAAGATCGACATTATCGGCATGAAGGTAATCTGTTGGGGGTGTTGCTAAGAGACTCCCCGCAGAGACTAAGTAATACCGCGTCCAATCGACAACGGATGACGCTCTAAACCCGCTACGAGTATATAAAGGTATGAAACCCACCAAGGAAGGGGACCTCTTCTCTCTCCTCACTTTCCACTTTCTACTATCTCTCTACACTTCATCTCTCTATCTATTCTCTCAACTCTCTCCACAAACATACACTGACTTGCTCGTCGGAGCTTAATCCGGGGGGCAACCCCGGCTCTTTCACAGGTTATCTCCCTCCCGACGAGATCAGACGAACAGATTGTGAGTCGACCCCAAACCAACAATCATTATTGTTCATACCTCGAGCTAGCAGGATCAAACAATTGGCGCCCACCGTGGGGCCTATTCATCGATCTCGTTCGTTTGATCTTTAAAGGATGTGAGAAGCAAGAAGATCAGAGGAGAAGCAGAAGGCTTGAGATCTCAGAGAGAGAGTCCGTCAACAGCAGAAGACCAAGAAGAAGAAAGAAGAAAAAAAAAAAAGGCGGTCAGAAACAATGGGAAAAAGAAGCCACACAGTTCTCATCACGAATTGTCATATCAACCTGGCTTTTTCCCCAAAAAGTGGGTTACAGCTACTTCTGCACCACTAGGACTCCCACCTGGCCCACAGACAACTCGCGGCACGCTTCACCTTCAGCCCGCGCCCGAGTCACGGCCCACTTCGTCAATCCCCACAATACTCAAAAAAATAGTGCTGTCGCCAATATTTGAACCAGCGCCATTTCTCCACAAGGTGGGCAAGTCAACCAGCAGACTAAGAGCAATCATTAGTACCAAAGCGCGGCGCTCTTTATCTATTCACTTGCAACCTGCCCAATTCACTCTAACTAGCCAAGAGCGGATCCAAGCACGCACGGGGCCCAATGCTCGCGCCACTAGCACCACCTGCCCAGCCTGCCACCTCATCACCGGTCGCGCACTGTCTCGCGTCCCACCTTCCCATATCAGGCCCAACTCGCGGCCCGTCCGACTCACCCGCGTCCAAATCAGCCCACCAGCGCGCGACCCACTCTGCTTCTAGCCCAACGCACGGAAGTCTTCAAAAATAATTGTTGACGCAACGAGGAATCAAACTCGCGTCACTACTCCGCGTGTCAAGCAACAATACCAGTACGCCACAACCTGTTTGTGATTCGAATGTGCAGCGCGCTATTTTAAAGTTTCTCAACTTCAGCTCGCGGCCCGACTCGCAGGCGCCCCAACTCGCGGCCCGCGTTCAACTTCCGCCGCCTCGACACTCGCGGCCCGACTCGCTGGCGGCCCAACTCGCGGCTCGCATTCTCTACGAGATCCGCCCCTCAAGGCCCGCCAAGCCCAAGCTCCGCTTCGCTTCAAAAAAGAAAAATTGTTGTCGCCGCGAGGGTTCGAACTCGCGTCACTCCTCTGCGTGTCAAACAACAATACCAGTACGCTACAAACATTGTTTGTGATTTGAAGGTGCAGCGCGCTATTTTAAAGTTTCTCAACTTCAACTCGCGGCCCACAACACTCGCGGCCCGACTCGCAGGCGCCCCAACTCGTGGCCCGCGTTCATCTTCCGCCGCCTCGACACTCGCGGCCCGACTCGCAGGCGGCCCAACTCGCGGCTCGCATCCTCTACGAGATCCGCCCCTCAAGGCCCGCCAAGCCCAAGCTCCGCTTCGCTTCAAAAAAGAAAAATTGTTGTCGCCGCCAGCCTTCGAACACGCACCACTCCTCCACAAGACAGGCGCCCCAACTCGCGGCCCGCGTTCATCTTCCGCCGCCTCGACACTCGCGGCCCGACTCGCAGGCGGCCCAACTCGCGGCTCGCATCCTCTACGAGATCCGCCCCTCAAGGCCCGCCAAGCCCAAGCTCCGCTTCGCTTCAAAAAAGAAAAATTGTTGTCGCCGCCAGCCTTCGAACACGCACCACTCCTCCACAATACAGGCATCCTTACCCGCAGGCTACAGTCGCGACTTGTGACCCTTTGGCACAGTACTCTCATTTTAACAACACTCCACGCGTAGATGAAGCCCAAGTCGCGGCCCAAACTCGCGGATCCGTGTCCGCCCCACTTTCACAAAAATTATGCGCTCGATGGGGGATTCGAACCAGTGTTCAATCACTCACGTGCAAGCAACATCACCAGCAGGCTACAAGCGAGCCTTGTGTTCCAATGGTGCGGCGTCTGAATTTTAACATTCGCGCCCACTCAGTTCGAAAGAACAAAAAATAGCAATAGTCCAGCACTATTCGCGCCCACTCAGTTCTACGGAACAAAAAATAGCAATAGTCCCGCACTATTCGCGCCCACTCAGTTCGAAAGAACAAAAAGTCGCAATAGTCACGAACTATTCGCGCCCACTCAGTTCCACGGAACAAAAAATAGCAATAGTCCCGCGCTATTCGCGCCCACTCAGTTCCACGGAACAAAAAATAGCAATAGTTCCGCACTATTCGCGCCCACTCAGTTCCACGAAACAAAAAATAGCAATAGTCCCTCACTATTCGCGCCCACTCAGTTCGAACTAACCAAAAAAAAAATTCGGTTGGCAACCAAGCCCACTCGCGTTCGCGGCCCAACAGTACGCCGCGGTCCGCTCCGCCTTCATCTAAAAAAAAAAAAAATGATGCTCCCACAGGGAATTGAACCCACACTAATTCTCAATCAGACAAGCGACTTAACCAGTATGCCACAACATTAATTGGTGAGAAACTTGGCGGAGCGCTCTATTTCATCATCCGCAAGCCCAACTCGCGCGAGCACTCGACGCGCGCAAGCCCAACTCGCGGCCCCACTCGCGCAGCATCTTCCCCCAGCCCGCGACGCGCGCAAGTGGCCCGAATCGCGCGAGTACTCGACGCGCGCAAGCCAACTCGCGGCCCAACCCGCGCAACATCTTCCCCCGGCCCGCGACGCGCGCAAGCCCAACTCGCGTCCGGCCCGCGTCACCAGTCCGCCCCGTCCATCCTTGCTCCACTCTGAGTCAAAAATATTATTGCCGCTGACAGGAATTGAACTCACGTCCTTCCTCCGCTAGACAAGCAACATCACCAGTGGGCTGCATAGCGCTTAGTGATTCAATGGCGCAGCGTCTGATTTTCAACTACTCCTGCCGCCACGGTACCAATATAAAGCTAAGTACCCTATCATTATTAAATTTGAAATATTTTACTTCCATGAGCGTTAATGGCGCTGATGGGGGGCAAAACTCAAGAAGCTGGCACCGCGTCAGTCAAACGCGCCACCAGCTGGGGGGCAATTGGGGTACATAGGGCCCCACCCAAAATTACCGACGAAGATTTAAAAAATAAAATATAAGCTAGTGATGAGTTAAAATTCACCACCAGCTTGGGGGGTAATCTGTTGGGGGTGTTGCTAAGAGACTCCCCGCAGAGACTAAGTAATACCGCGTCCAATCGACAACGGATGACGCTCTAAACCCGCTACGAGTATATAAAGGTATGAAACCCACCAAGGAAGGGGACCTCTTCTCTCTCCTCACTTTCCACTTTCTACTATCTCTCTACACTTCATCTCTCTATCTATTCTCTCAACTCTCTCCACAAACATACACTGACTTGCTCGTCGGAGCTTAATCCGGGGGGCAACCCCGGCTCTTTCACAGGTTATCTCCCTCCCGACGAGATCAGACGAACAGATTGTGAGTCGACCCCAAACCAACAATCATTATTGTTCATACCTCGAGCTAGCAGGATCAAACAATTGGCGCCCACCGTGGGGCCTATTCATCGATCTCGTTCGTTTGATCTTTAAAGGATGTGAGAAGCAAGAAGATCAGAGGAGAAGCAGAAGGCTTGAGATCTCAGAGAGAGAGTCCGTCAACAGCAGAAGACCAAGAAGAAGAAAGAAGAAAAAAAAAAAAGGCGGTCAGAAACAATGGGAAAAAGAAGCCACACAGTTCTCATCACGAATTGTCATATCAACCTGGCTTTTTCCCCAAAAAGTGGGTTACAGCTACTTCTGCACCACTAGGACTCCCACCTGGCCCACAGACAACTCGCGGCACGCTTCACCTTCAGCCCGCGCCCGAGTCACGGCCCACTTCGTCAATCCCCACAATACTCAAAAAAATAGTGCTGTCGCCAATATTTGAACCAGCGCCATTTCTCCACAAGGTGGGCAAGTCAACCAGCAGACTAAGAGCAATCATTAGTACCAAAGCGCGGCGCTCTTTATCTATTCACTTGCAACCTGCCCAATTCACTCTAACTAGCCAAGAGCGGATCCAAGCACGCACGGGGCCCAATGCTCGCGCCACTAGCACCACCTGCCCAGCCTGCCACCTCATCACCGGTCGCGCACTGTCTCGCGTCCCACCTTCCCATATCAGGCCCAACTCGCGGCCCGTCCGACTCACCCGCGTCCAAATCAGCCCACCAGCGCGCGACCCACTCTGCTTCTAGCCCAACGCACGGAAGTCTTCAAAAATAATTGTTGACGCAACGAGGAATCGAACTCGCGTCACTACTCCGCGTGTCAAGCAACAATACCAGTACGCCACAACCTGTTTGTGATTCGAATGTGCAGCGCGCTATTTTAAAGTTTCTCAACTTCAGCTCGCGGCCCGACTCGCAGGCGCCCCAACTCGCGGCCCGCGTTCAACTTCCGCCGCCTCGACACTCGCGGCCCGACTCGCTGGCGGCCCAACTCGCGGCTCGCATTCTCTACGAGATCCGCCCCTCAAGGCCCGCCAAGCCCAAGCTCCGCTTCGCTTCAAAAAAGAAAAATTGTTGTCGCCGCGAGGGTTCGAACTCGCGTCACTCCTCTGCGTGTCAAACAACAATACCAGTACGCTACAAACATTGTTTGTGATTTGAAGGTGCAGCGCGCTATTTTAAAGTTTCTCAACTTCAACTCGCGGCCCACAACACTCGCGGCCCGACTCGCAGGCGCCCCAACTCGTGGCCCGCGTTCATCTTCCGCCGCCTCGACACTCGCGGCCCGACTCGCAGGCGGCCCAACTCGCGGCTCGCATCCTCTACGAGATCCGCCCCTCAAGGCCCGCCAAGCCCAAGCTCCGCTTCGCTTCAAAAAAGAAAAATTGTTGTCGCCGCCAGCCTTCGAACACGCACCACTCCTCCACAAGACAGGCGCCCCAACTCGCGGCCCGCGTTCATCTTCCGCCGCCTCGACACTCGCGGCCCGACTCGCAGGCGGCCCAACTCGCGGCTCGCATCCTCTACGAGATCCGCCCCTCAAGGCCCGCCAAGCCCAAGCTCCGCTTCGCTTCAAAAAAGAAAAATTGTTGTCGCCGCCAGCCTTCGAACACGCACCACTCCTCCACAATACAGGCATCCTTACCCGCAGGCTACAGTCGCGACTTGTGACCCTTTGGCACAGTACTCTCATTTTAACAACACTCCACGCGTAGATGAAGCCCAAGTCGCGGCCCAAACTCGCGGATCCGTGTCCGCCCCACTTTCACAAAAATTATGCGCTCGATGGGGGATTCGAACCAGTGTTCAATCACTCACGTGCAAGCAACATCACCAGCAGGCTACAAGCGAGCCTTGTGTTCCAATGGTGCGGCGTCTGAATTTTAACATTCGCGCCCACTCAGTTCGAAAGAACAAAAAATAGCAATAGTCCAGCACTATTCGCGCCCACTCAGTTCTACGGAACAAAAAATAGCAATAGTCCCGCACTATTCGCGCCCACTCAGTTCGAAAGAACAAAAAGTCGCAATAGTCACGAACTATTCGCGCCCACTCAGTTCCACGGAACAAAAAATAGCAATAGTCCCGCGCTATTCGCGCCCACTCAGTTCCACGGAACAAAAAATAGCAATAGTTCCGCACTATTCGCGCCCACTCAGTTCCACGAAACAAAAAATAGCAATAGTCCCTCACTATTCGCGCCCACTCAGTTCGAACTAACCAAAAAAAAAATTCGGTTGGCAACCAAGCCCACTCGCGTTCGCGGCCCAACAGTACGCCGCGGTCCGCTCCGCCTTCATCTAAAAAAAAAAAAAATGATGCTCCCACAGGGAATTGAACCCACACTAATTCTCAATCAGACAAGCGACTTAACCAGTATGCCACAACATTAATTGGTGAGAAACTTGGCGGAGCGCTCTATTTCATCATCCGCAAGCCCAACTCGCGGCCCCACTCGCGCAGCATCTTCCCCCAGCCCGCGACGCGCGCAAGTGGCCCGAATCGCGCGAGTACTCGACGCGCGCAAGCCAACTCGCGGCCCAACCCGCGCAACATCTTCCCCCGGCCCGCGACGCGCGCAAGCCCAACTCGCGTCCGGCCCGCGTCACCAGTCCGCCCCGTCCATCCTTGCTCCACTCTGAGTCAAAAATATTATTGCCGCTGACAGGAATTGAACTCACGTCCTTCCTCCGCTAGACAAGCAACATCACCAGTGGGCTGCATAGCGCTTAGTGATTCAATGGCGCAGCGTCTGATTTTCAACTACTCCTGCCGCCACGGTACCAATATAAAGCTAAGTACCCTATCATTATTAAATTTGAAATATTTTACTTCCATGAGCGTTAATGGCGCTGATGGGGGGCAAAACTCAAGAAGCTGGCACCGCGTCAGTCAAACGCGCCACCAGCTGGGGGGCAATTGGGGTACATAGGGCCCCACCCAAAATTACCGACGAAGATTTAAAAAATAAAATATAAGCTAGTGATGAGTTAAAATTCACCACCAGCTTGGGGGGCAATTGTTGGGGGTGTTGCTAAGAGACTCCCCGCAGAGACTAAGTAATACCGCGTCCAATCGACAACGGATGACGCTCTAAACCCGCTACGAGTATATAAAGGTATGAAACCCACCAAGGAAGGGGACCTCTTCTCTCTCCTCACTTTCCACTTTCTACTATCTCTCTACACTTCATCTCTCTATCTATTCTCTCAACTCTCTCCACAAACATACACTGACTTGCTCGTCGGAGCTTAATCCGGGGGGCAACCCCGGCTCTTTCACAGGTTATCTCCCTCCCGACGAGATCAGACGAACAGATTGTGAGTCGACCCCAAACCAACAATCATTATTGTTCATACCTCGAGCTAGCAGGATCAAACAATTGGCGCCCACCGTGGGGCCTATTCATCGATCTCGTTCGTTTGATCTTTAAAGGATGTGAGAAGCAAGAAGATCAGAGGAGAAGCAGAAGGCTTGAGATCTCAGAGAGAGAGTCCGTCAACAGCAGAAGACCAAGAAGAAGAAAGAAGAAGAAAAAAAAAGAGAAAAAAAAAGGCGGTCAGAAACAATGGGAAAAAGAAGCCACACAGTTCTCAAATTACTAAAAATGTCTAAATAACTCATATACTCATTTGTACCTCACTTTCCCCCCACCTTGTCCCTTCAATTTTTCTCTCTTTTTCCTACTTTTGAAAGCATTATGATATTTGCCCTTTTATGATACCAAATATTATTCATATTCATTGGTTACAATTGAAGATATTTACAATAACAATAAGTTGAAGTTGTTTTTCTATATGACTTATGAAGGTCGATCAAAGCATCAAAAGATCGACATTATCGGCATGAAGGTAATCGATTGACCTTATAATAGGCCTTCTCATGTTTTAGCACCCTATCAACTAGTCAAAATAATTTTGATGTTCTCATTGGGTTGAAATACCTAATTAACACATTTGCTCGATTTGTGAATTGTTGTATTAAGCTGTGGGGTATGCTATTCGTTCTTCAATCTGGTACTCCCTCCATGGTGTGATTTTCATAAGAGATTTGAATATTATTGTTCGTTATCTGAATGGATGGATACTCAACATGTTTTTTCTCGTGTAATATTGTAGTTACACGTAAATAGGGCTGCAAATGAGCCAAGCTACTCGCGAGCAACTCGAGGCTCGAATCGGGAAAAACTCGTTCGAAACTCGTCGTTTACTAACGAGCCAAGCTTGAGCTTAGCTTTGTTCAGCTCGTGAAGCTCGCGAACTAGCTCGACTCGGTGGCTTGTTGAGCTCAACTCGTGAGTTGGCTCATTTAAAGCTCATGAGATTTCTCAACATTGTGGTTTGAGGGCCAACTTGATCACCGACTTATGGACTAATCGATCTAATTTGGACTTTCATAATTCATAGGATTGTTAAATTATATATCTCACATCATGTGAAGTTTAACATGTTGAACATGTAAGAAAATATATGCCTTATTTTTAATTCTATAAAGAAATTATGTACAAAATTGTTTCGATACTATGAAATAACATGATTTGAACTAGTTCAAATTTATTAGCTAAACAATATGACACCTAAAAATTATAAAATAAGATTAATTAATGTTGAACATTTGATTATTTTTTTATCGCTATATCAATCACATGTACCATACACGACATACAAAATGAATGTATCAAATACGATCTAAGAATTTAGTAAACAAGCCTAGCTTGAACTCGACTCGACTCAGCTTGTTAATAAATGGCTCGGGCTCGAGCTTAGCTCATTTGTTAACGAGTCAAGCTCAAACTGGGGTAAAACTCGGCTCAGCTCGACTCATTTGCAGCCCTACATCGTAAAGTTCTTTTGTTGTCTTTTCTAAAATGGCGTTGTTTGATTGTATTAATTAGCTGTACAGAAACTTGACATGTTTTCTCTGGAGTGTTTCTTGAGTTTGAGATTCAAGGTTTTGCACCTAACTTTGTCGTTATTGATATATATCTAGGCAGGAAAAGAGAGACCATGAGAATTGTATCTTCCATTTGCATTATAGTTCCCCCCTTGTCATCATCCATCTGTCAACCTGTTCATCAATGGCCTTGTAATTAAGCCACATTGAACTTCAACAGTGGATTAATTAGCTGGATTTGATTCCTGGCCGTCTCAACCTCGCCATTCAAACCTACGAATTACGAGATGAAAATCAAGTGGACCGCTTCATGATACTATTCATTCTAGGAATCGGTAATCCAAGAAGCTACATGGTTCAACATATCCATCCAAATTACCATTCCAATTTCGTTATACAACGCTAGCTCGAACAACCTTACCTTCAACCTTATTATATCATATATATCTAGATCACAGAACCCAAAATTACCCAAAAGAAATACTTCCTAATTAAGTAATTTCAATTAAGCGAGCAGGGTGGAAAAGCGCGGCGAACTGAAAGTGCCATTGACGAACATATCGGCCAGCACCCTGTACATCCCTTCCGTGAGATGCACCCCGTCCCAGTTGATATAATGCGCCGGATCGGGGCACACGGCGGCCGCGCCGGGGGTGCCGCACGTGGCGAAGACGTTGAAGTTGTACGGCGGGTCGCCGGACCCGCAGCATGCCTTGAAGGTCTCCTTCATCCCGTACTTCGCCGGGTTACGCACCACGGACCGGTAGGCATTCCAGTAGTCGAGGTACACGATGGAGGCTTCCGGGTAGCGGGCCCGGAGCCCGTCGAGTTTGGACTGGTATATGGAGTTATGAACGCTGGTCTGGTTGTTGGCGCTCCTCACGCAGCCCAGCTCGTCGCGGTCGTCCTCGGGCGCTAGGTACATGGCTAGGGTTAGGCATCCGGACGGCGGAAGGCCCTGGACCACCATGTTCTTCGCTCCCCTCTTCAGCAGTGCCTGCATAGATAGATAGGGGAACAGTGGATCATGGTTACGTTATAGATCGTTGAAGAAATATGTTGACTATCAATCGTGCTGAATAAACATTGGAAAAAGACAAGATGATGGGTTATTATGGTTTCTCATTCAAAGCCCAGCAAGGAGATATGAGCCCGGCCCACTTGATGGCCCAAAAAGGTCCCCGAAAAGTCAATGTGGAGGTTGGTAATGGGCATACATAGGGCTACACCCATTAAATGATTTCATCTCCAACGTTTTGTCTTTGATTTGGTTATGAAAGGTTTGACGAAGATTTGAATTAAATGATTTAATTCACACATTTTTGCATGTATTCGTCTAAATTTGTGTTTATTCACTTTATATTAGTGTTTATTCATGCAATGGTGGTGGCTATTTATGCAAATAGTAATAGTAATTCACACCGTTTCTTGTTTATTCATACCTATTGTAATTTATTCATGTTTTTGTAAAATCAATTTTGAAACATTTCAAATAGATTATGCTGAATGCAACTCCCTTTTCAAAAAAAAAATCAAATTTAATTCTATAAAATATGACCAATACAAATTAATTATTACCAGAAAAAATATATGAGAAGCTTTGGGATTTCATTTGCTTAAAAAAATAAATTATAACTCTTACATGAATATGTACGAATCACGTGAATGATCACCAAATAACGTCAATGAACACGAGAATGAATGAATTATGTGTTGTGGTTCTTTAGCTCCCACCCAATATTTTCCTTTTTTTAGACATAAGACAAGATAGAGTGGAAGAAAAGAAGCTTTGGAAAGGAGCATCATTCTTCTCATCGGCAATTTCAACTATGGAGTAGAAGTCCATTAAAATCTAAACCTAAGGAACTGTAACTAAACATATAAATATATGGCGGTGGTAGTAATCAATGGTAGTGTACCTCCAGGAAGTTGGTAACAGTGGCAACGGAAAGTCTCTGAATCACATCGCCGGAGATTTCAGATCCAAGAATATAGGCATAGTCATTCACTCCGATCTCCCCGACCCAGAACAGCGCATCCTCCACCGCCGCTCCGCACGCCGCCGACGCCGACGCTGTTCCGTTACAACCCTGGCTCGCCAGGAACTCGTCGAACCAGCGGAGCTGGGTCTGGATCGACTCGGGGGTGTTGTCCAGCGTCAGGTTGTTCTTCGCGAAGAAAGCGTGCTTGATCGCCGTCGCCCCTCCGACGGCGAAGTTGACTCCGTTCCTGGCAGCTCGCGGGTCCCGCAGCGAGCGGTAGGGAGGGAGGAGCGGGAGGGAGAGGGACTGGGTGACGAAGTCGATGACGAGGCGGCCGTCGGAGTAGCGGTTGGTCGGGCGGTGGAAGTAGGTGGAGCCGTACGGCGGGTTGGACACGTGGCCGAACCCTCCGCCGGGCCCCACCGACTTCGTGTTGCCCGTGTCGGTGAAGGAGTCCCCGAAGGCGTAGATCTTCTTGAAGGAGGACTGCGGCGGAGCGGCGGCGGTGGTGGTGGTTGGGAGGAAAAAGAGAGTGGTGGTGGTGGTGGTGATGAGGATGAAGATCACGGCGGTGGAAGCTGACGACATTTTCGGGCCTTTCCTTTGATTCTGTGAGAGTGTGGGTAAATCTAAGTCCAACAGACGGTCAATTCAAAGGAGTGCTCGCGAATCGCAATAGATATAAGGATTATGGAGAGGGAAGATTATGGTTGGGAGGGTGTAGAGTGTGCAATGAATGAGTGTAGTTGGGTGGGTGATTTGGCCCGTTTTGGTTCGTAGTAATATGTATTGGTAACGGTTTTGGTGGGATAATAAATGATGAGCCTAAGAATGGGTGAACCTCCATTTCTGTTGTTGACTGTTAAGTGAGTTGCTTTGGGAACTAGTAATGCGCGGGAGCGGTTACGGTGCTAATTGTACAATAGTTAGCACTGTTCTAACTAAGGGAAAAACTACTACTAGTTTGAATTAGTAGTGATTTAGCTTAGATGTTGTATTGATTTTATAATAATCCGTCTACTAGTTTGAATTAGTAGTGATTTAGCTTAGATGTTGTATTGATTTTATAATAATCCGTAGTGATTTCGTTATTTTTAGTAGCGTTTTTGCTAGTTATCACGGTGCTAACCCCTATAAAGATTAGTACCTAATCCCATCCTGTACTGCGCGCACTTCTTGGAAGAAAGCAAAGAATTGATGAGATCTTCGAATTGGTGTTTGTTGAGGCATTTTTAGGGTTAAAAGTTATATCAAGTGATATACCACCAAATACACAACCAAATGAAAAGATTCGAAAATTCACTGTACGTGAACGGGAGAAAACAGCAGTGTCAGAGAATTCAATTGGACAGATGAGGACTGGGGAAGTTGTGGAATGGGCACTGTTCTCTACAGTCTTGACCGAATCGGAAAGTAGGTCACGGCTGGGTTAGTTGGATCCCAACTAAATGCCGGCGTCCTATCCCGAACTGCCTTTTTTTTTTCATCCACCGACCATTAACATTTATTTACCTGTACATATTATTTATCACGGTGCTGCAGCATTTCCAGCACTTTGGCAAAGGATGTGTACGTCGACGATATACGATGGCCGGTGATGGTCGTATTACACCGACGGTGACTTGCTCCATGATCGAAGAGTCGTTGGAAGTTGGTGTTATATCTGTTTCCGCTTGCCTTGAGATGGCTTACATTGTGTAGGTGGGCCTTAGTAACGGGCTACTCAAACTTTAGGACCGTAAAAGTTCACGTTGGGCCATCCGGCCCATTATTTGATATACGGGCCACAGAGATGGATAATAATGTTGCGAGCAGAGCAGAGGCACAATGGCGGAATGAAGAGTATTATAGTTGGCCATTTACGTATAGTAGTAGTGTGTGCTTAACTGCTTATTGCTTCTCTTTTTTGTCATCTTCGGGTCTCTGTCTCTCTTTTGCGCTGTAGTTTTTGTGTGCTTATTGCTTTGTTGAACGGAAACCGCAGGCATTCTTGTGGAGTTGTGGTACAAATCTGTGGAAGCAGCAAACAAGGATGCGGAAGAACAAGACAGGAAGGATGGATATCTCTGATGTAAATATGTTTAGTACTTTACATCAGATGATGATCTAGTTACAATAATCAAATAGGTGCATGCATTAACGACTAACTCAGTAGGATACTTGGAGGTTTACACATGGCTCATCACCGATTCTTCATTTGTTTTAAGTCCAAACCAAACAAAAAAACGATTGCATCTGTCAAGAAAAAATCCCATGAGAAAGTGGTAAAATGATGATAGATTAAGGATAAATACATGCATTGGTCCCCAAAGTTTTATAATCAGTAGTATGGGACCGACTAATCAATGCACAAAACAAAAGTCCACCATTGTCGGTGGGTACATCTGTCTGTCCAAAACCAAAACAGAACAAACCAATCTGTACAATACTACCTGTGTACGCGTTCCTTCCTATGCCTATATGGATCTGTGACTGTGTAATATACATGCACCTATACTTCAGCTGGATCTAGCTGTGTACGCGTTCCTCCCTGTCGTGTAAAAGCTTCCTGTGTGACTATGTCTTTAGCACCATATATGCAAAAACAAAACTAAAAACCCTGTAATTGCACTGCTGTTCTCCATCTGATCTTGCGGAATAACAATCTCTACACTTTGCAGATTCTTCCATCGTAACGAAGCAACAGAGAATCTCGGCTGCTGAGCAATCAGGAGACCCTCGCAGCATCACAGCAGGTTCATGATTGCCCAAATGGAGATCAATGCCAACAACAAAGGCAATCTCGCTGCTGCTGCAACTGTGGCGGCGGATCCCTTCTGCAAAACCCAACAGTAAAGAGGAAAGAAACCGCTAATTCAGCATCCAATTTTTGCAAACAATTCTTCCACATACATGTGTTACTGCTCTAATCTTAACGTTTTCGGTCTTTTGTTCGTTTGTCCTCTCAAGGTTGTTCTGTTTGGTGTTTTGATGGGATTGTCACAGAAAACACCAAATCTGGGATGAGTATGTTCGATTTCGTTTCAATTTCGGCTCTGGGTTCTTTCTCTTCCTTCCTTGTTGGAAGTATAGAGAACTGGGTAGCATATGGAATGTGTAACAAAGAATTGGAGTATCATGGATTGGATGATGTACAAGTAGAACTGCTACAAAGAATACTGTTGTGAATATAGAAAAGATAAATTTCCAAAGGCCATATGCACCACAATTTCTTGATGGGTGCATTTCAATTATAATCTCTCTGCTGCTTATTTTTTTCATTTCTTCCAAACAAACCAAACCCAAATGCATTCCTCTCTGCTTTGTGATAATAAATCAATCAAATGCAATGCTAGCTGTGGTCCTCTTCTTTCTTCTATTTTCTACTGCTACTCTGAATATAAATGCTCTCTCATTATTGTAGTTATACCCTACTCTATTATATAGGTTGTTGAATGGTATGGAACTGAAGGAATTTTGGAGATTGAAAAAAAGCTATACATCGGGCTGCTCTGGACTTGTTCCACCGCCGCCGCCACTAGCAGTATTGTGGCAAGTTGGATTGCAAGGGTAAGGGCAATCGATCTTCGCGAATGGGCTCCTGTCAAAAAACCATTCTCCAACTGCAGTTGCTATTTTCTGCATTGTTTGTAAATCTACATTAGGGATTTCGGTGACGGTGTTTAGGGGTTAATACAATTAGAACATAGGATACAGGTAACTTTCTTAAGAGGCTTCTGTGATGGGTTTACTTACCGTTCTGCCAAGAACAGGTGAATCAGCCATGTACCAGGTTTCCTGAAACTCTGTTTGGCAATGTGCGTAGCAGGAGTCTATGTATAGGCCCCTAGCTGTTGAATTGCCTGATTTGGACATTAATGTCTTCAAGAACTGCATCCTGAATGCTGCAAAATAAAGGGAGGCAAACCCCCAGTTCAATAATCCTCTACTTCCTTTGAAAACTGTGCTTAAAAGGAAAGCTAAACAGCATGCTTCAAAGAGACACCTTGCATTGTTTTGATCTGAAGAGGTGAGCAGTTGCTGATGTCAAGCTTGCAGGCATTCCAGGAGCCACTTGGATCAGCATCAGCCGGTGCCAAGATGTTTCTTATCTGTCAAGTAATGCCCGACATTCATAAATAATTGCAAACCAATATGATCAAGAGGCTTCCTTGACACAAAGGTATAGATAGCTTTTGACGTTTAATTTGAAGGTGACTGACCTGCCAATAATCATATGCAGCATTCAGAAGAAAAACTGGCGTTCGCACTTGCTGTATTACATTCTGAGGGAAGAAACACTGCATACAATTGGAAACAAAGGTGTTTAGAAACGTGCAAAAGGAACACTCCGAAGTGATGGTGAAGAAAGGAATCAAGAACAAAAGGAACACTTGCCAGTGATGGTGACAAACTTCCAGTGCAAGACAAAGGCAAGTTCTTTGCAGATCCCTGCAAAACAATGTAATTATTAAATCATAAATTATTATCTTCTCTAACCTGAAAATGACACAGTTGACTGAAAAACTGATAGAGATAAGCATACATGTAATGAAACTACTTGGCTGAAATAGGCTTGAATGTGAGCCGCTCCTGCAATATCCTTCCTGTTTCGAGGCAACACTATACTTCAGCATTTCGCAGTGATAGGGTTATAGTTACAGATTTCTCTGCAGTACTTGTAGTGTTTGGATGTAACGAGCTATGCAATTGTTGATGAGCTTACACATTGATAAAATAACCAGCATCTGAAAGGCATTTTACTTTAGTACCCATAGGCAGCAGAGCTCTGAAGCTGTCGCAGTGCATAATGGTGGCCAATCCGCCAGCTGAGCAGCCCGACAGAAGAGCCTGTAAACCAGCCATTTTTTTGAAAGGGTGCATGTAAGTCATCATCAACATTCTTCTCACAGTCAAGCAGAAAAAAGTCAAGCAACCTTTTGGTCTTACATTTTCAGCATTTCTCATTCCTTTGGCAAGGAGTTCTTCTATAACAGCAAGCCAAACCCTTGCTCCTCTGAAGTGAAGATTAGTAGCCTGATCAAATTACTATCTTATTAAGAATGCAAAAATCTCAAGAAAGCTCCTCATAAACACAAACAAATAGGAAACCAGCTTACAGGATCCACTGCTTCTACATCGCCAGTGAAAGAAGACCCATCACAGTATCTAATCTTAACTCTGTTCCAGTTGTAGAAATCTAAGACAAAAGGGGAAATTGCATCGAAACTTCACAGTCAAGATACCAGAAGAACACCAAGCAAGTAAAGCTGTAAGAGAAAAGTTCAAAGCAGGATTTCATCCATTAATGTCACTCGTTTTATTTTATTTTTTTTTACCTGGATTAAATTCACGCCTATTGCTCATGATTCCTGAGAAAGCAAGCTGGTTGCCCATTTGCTTAGACGAACCAAGACGCGTATTCTTACGAGCAAGGCACGAAGTGACATTGTTGCACCATCCTCCTCCCTACATTTCCACAGCAACACAGCATTCACTCAAAATGAAATTGGGTAATACATGTGCAGAAGTATCAACCATAACAGACACATCACGCTTAAAATGTCTAGTCATATTTTCGCCAACCAATCCAAACCCATGTGCCCATATAACACATCAAAATCAAGACTTCCCCATCACTGTGTACCAAATTGACCCTTCATTGCTGTGGTCTTACAGTTTGGTGGTCTCAATAAATGATTAGGTGGGAGCTGTGACCAGAAATACTAACCTCAAGTTGAACTAACCAATTATTAATCCCCGTTCCATACCCTTTATCGAAATTGTATGCTGGTGGGCTTCCATCCAAGCAAACTGGGGGGAAAAAGCCAAAGAATTATGAACAAAGATGACAAATTTATGAACGAAAACAGCAAACATTAAACTTGAATGCCAACGGCAATGAACAGAGACCCCTCACCAGCTCCTTTGGACACGCCACTGGTGACATATGTAATTGGAGCATACAGGCCGTCGGTTCTGGTCACAGACAGCAAAACCAGACATACAAAGAGAAGCAAACATTTGCCTGCTGCTAGCAATCTGGTCTCTGCCATTCTGCACATGAGGAAGAAGAAAGGGGGAGGAACAAAACATTACTAACTGTGTGAAGAAGGAACATTTTAGTTCTTTATTTTTTTGTGCTTACATCAAAGGAGAAACATAGTCCACTGACAACATAAATGTGCTTTCACCGATGCTAAGCTGTGAAACAATCATTAAAAACTAGAGAATACGAGAGAGCAGGAACCCAAAAAAGAGAAATCAATTGTAGCAACCACAGAGAACCCACCCAGGGAATATAAAATAAAATAAATACAGGTAGTCAGCCAAGTGTTTATAGATCCATGATTATATTGTTTAGGCAAAGCAGCTTTGGAGATTAGATACCCTGATGTAATCACATGATGGGGTTTTTTCCCCTTCTTTTTTCGACAAATGTAATCACATTCCCATTGCCAAACATCCCCAAAAAAGTTCCCCACTTTTTTCCCTCCAAACCCATCTGTTTCTTTCTGATATTGCTCACCGCTCAATGAACAGTCCCCATCCCCAAAAACACGCACACACCCAAAAAATTCTTCCACCCAAAGCAAACTGAAAAGAGAAACAGAACTTTTCTATAGAGATAAAAGCAATGCAAGTGGGGAGAAAGGAGAAAAGGGTAGTAGAGCAAAAGCAAGCAATTCGAGTTACCCTGGACTGAAAGAAAAAGAAGGAATCTTGAGACAGGGGAAGGAGAACGGCAAGGCAAAAGGAGAAACCCAGTTCAGAGTTGCAGCAGCTGGAGGGAGAGAGCTCTATCTTCTTAAGATTGCTCAGCTAGCTTGGTGGCATTGAGCAGCCAGCGGAGGAGAGGAGGGCACAATAGAAAGGAAAAGCCGGGCCTTTCTATGGTTTCCTCCCTCGAAGGAGATCAGAAGCAAGCAGCTTGGGTTCTTTTGTTTGATTGGTGGTTTTGTTTTTAGGAGGGAGGAATGCAGAGAACCCAAGAGCCGACACTCATTCGCTCCAATCCAATACCACCACCACGGCTTTATATACTGCCCACTCCCGTCTCTCCATTATATTATTACTTTATGTATCATTTTTTAGATTATTATTACTATACATAATTGATATTATTCTCGTAAGAAATCAGTAATGTAATAAACAAATGTAGGGAGAAAACGACGGTGCGTCGAATTTTTCTTTTAACAGGGTGTTGGGTCAATTGCCTTTTCCTCAAAAAACACAAATATGGTAATTAGTCAATTTCCTTATCCTAATCGCCTGCCTGGAACAATTACGTTTTACTATTTAGTAGATTTATTTTCCAAAATCATTTACACAGTAATTGGTGTGTATTGCCTTACCAAATGTTCCTTTTTAGAAGATTGAGTGATTATCTTGTAGTCGTAGACTCGTAATACTAATACTAACGATTTTTCAGGATACCAAGTTGGTATTTTTTTACTCTTCTATTTTTTTACAGATAAATCCAAAGCATGTGGTATCTTTGACTCTTTGTTTAACACACATTATATCCAACTTACTAGAAACACACATAAATAATAATATTAATCAGTATAATCTTTTCGTGGGTATCTTTTTAGACACTCGTTAAAAGTGAAAAATTATGACATTTTCAATGTAAAATTCTTGATTGCCCAAAACTCCTTTTATACTACTGGGTTGATACTTGATACTCATGTGGTTTTCATAAAAAAAAAATTGTTGTGAAAAGTCTCATATTCAAGTTACTTTAAAGACATTTCTTATGAAATGTACATAAATAACTAAGTTACTGTATAATAAATTATGTAAACTTGTTCGGGCGGTTTCACATTAAATTTTGTCCCCTACAACTCCTTCTAACTTACTTGGAAATTCATGTTCGTGTCATTATGCATTTTATGAATTAGTAATTTAGTATCGCTAGAGTCCCAAAGCAGACATCAATTAGAAGAAAGGACATCAATAAGAAAATTAAAGATACCCAGCACAATCTCTACTTGTGTGATTCACGTCATAAGAATGATGACTAAAAGTCTTTAACATTTTTTTGCGTTCCCAATAATTTGTATGAATCCCACTAATTATTTTGGGTGTTTGTCAAAATGTAGATAGTATATTACATATGGAAGGATAATTTGCTATCACGAAACTGAAAGCAAATGTATCTTTTTGCATCAAGATGTGAGTTCTAGATTATCAATTATGATCATGATTTCTTCTTTCCATCCTTCATTTCCAAGCTGCAAGTGCTATTCCTATTCCCTTTTCTATTATCTTATCGCGTGACTATACGTCGAATCACTGTAGGATATTAGATCTATTTGAATGCATGTTGCGAACTTGCAATAGTACTATTTAGTATCTACAAATGCAAATATAATGTGGTCGCCTGATCGCTAATAGGCTATCGAAATTTCCAGCCTTAACCGCTCACAAGTATCGAATGCCTAACCACTATTTTTTTTGTCAGGACCTAGGTGAGGTGGATGTTCTTGTCCTCACATTACCACTAGATCAACCCATTTGGGATTACCACTGAAATATATTGCATTACCAAAGTTGTCAAAGTTTTTATAAAGCATATTACTCGCTTGATAGGCTCGATAAACCTACATCTCGCTCGATCGTAAGCTTTGTACATATCTAACTTTGCTCCACAATATCTTAAGAATCCGCGACATTTATGGCGAGTGTAATGAAACACCTCACGAGTATCCAAAGCATTATACAAGATGAATCTCCTCAAAATAAATCACTCTGCAGGGGATGAATGACACTATATAAAAAAAAACCTCATAGGGGATGTTAGCAACACATTTAACCATGCTTTCAAAGTCATTTTCATTCTAAACCATGTGAAGAGGTTAGAGGCTAGTATAGATGTTGAAACCTATTGTTCTTGCTCTTATTGGACAATAAAGTAAAACCTTCACGATACCGAGCATTCATAAAATTTGTTGACACTATTTATATATTTTCTTCGTATATACGTTATTGACATTGTTTTTTTTTTCATAATTCCAATTGTCAAATTTCGTTTAAATATCGATGAAAAGACAAACTAAACATCCATATGTTTTAGAGGTGGCAATTTCAATCCAATCCATCAATCCATTAAAAATATCCACTTAATTCAATCCATTTAAATCCAATCCATTTTATCCAAATCCAATTGGATTGATGGATTCATGGATTGGATCCATGGATCATTGACAAATTACGGTTTAGTACCTATAATTTTTATTTTTTACATTTTGGTACCTAAAATTTAATTTTTTATACGAAAAATATCATTGGGAAATTACGTTTTGGTACCTAAAATTTTTCATTATGACATTTTAATACCTAAACTTTTTACATTTTACATATTGGTCCTTGGTTGAGGATGTCATTTGGATTCATGGATAATCCACCAATCCACTTGATCCAATCCATGAATCCACCAATCCATTAAATCCAATCCATTTAATCCGAGGATTCACCAATCCAATACACCAATCCAATCCATTTGCCATCTCTAATATGTTCCATATATTAGTTGAAACTCCCCCCATATTCCCCGAGATCACATTTTTTCTTCACCTAAGCTCATGGCCTTAAACCTAACTCAGGTTGGTTGAAAATGGTGCTGCTAAACAGGACGAATGTAACAGAAAACAACAAAGACCGGTGGGAGTTGCTGACATGTCAATCCCTGTCAAGAGAAATATTTTGACTTGTGTAATATAATAAAATTATTTATTATAAGAAGATAGATAGACGCGAGGAGAAATCTAATCAGAAGATTAATCAATTAAGGAATTTAGAGGAAGATTGATTAGAAAAAGGCCAAAATTTTCAAGCGGCAAGTTGTGGGCCTTTTTTTAAATGGATCAATCCGATCGTTGGGTTGCGTAGCGTACTCAACCAAAACTTACTGGCAATGGGCCCGCCCAATTCTTCGTGGCAGTCATTTTCTTATCGAAATGGGCTGCCTAACGAAGGCGAAATGCTGAACCGGCACGTCTCTTTTCTTCCCTGCTGGCTGCTGTTATGTTCTTCTGTTGCTGAACCTAACTAACAATCCCAATAACCAGTTCGTCGGCTTCTAGTCTGCTACCATGTCACTTTATAACATCTAACCCTAACAGAATATTCAGATCAGATCATGGCTGTGGCCTCGAGCTGGCTCAAGGATAGAGTTCAGCAACATACTTCTCCAGATGGATTCAACCGCGTATACTCTACTTCGATGATCAGACTGCTATACTATTTGTAATATACGATACTTCATGTATTTTTTTATGAAATATCTCTGTGTAGACAATCAATTAAATTGATTTTGGGGGGTTTGATTCTCTAGCCTAACTTATAATAGATAAACTTCAGCCTCCGATTCTCCAAAATTCAAACTCGAAGTTGAGTTTAATTAAAAACAACAAGTAACCATTTGAATTGATCGAAATTTATTGAAATACATCTAATGATAAAGACCAGCTGAAACCGGTCGGAGTTACAGGATATACATTGATACTAAGGTTGCATCGCCATCACATATAATTTAAAGGCAAACATCAAGGCCTGAATTGTACTAGGCTAGCCTAGTTGTATAAATTAATTGGCAATAATTTACAACTAGCATGGGCCCTCTCCCTGATCAAGTTGCATGATGCAATGTTTGGTTTATAAGTATCACTCTATGACAACATATAGGGCTGTCAGTCGGTCGGTTTCGGTTAAACCGAGCGACCTCCTAACACTACCGACCACCGACCGACGCGTTTCACACGGTCACCACCTAACCGACCGTTCGGTTATCGGTTATAACCACGGTTAGCCGAATTAAATACAAAAAATAAAAATAAAAAAGAAATAGAAGAAAAGAACCACCACACATTTTCGACCTTATCTTCTTTCTTCTTCTCTCCTCAACCAAAAAGAAAACGTCTTTTCTTCTCCCCTCTCTCTCCCTTGCCTCTGCTAACTGCTAACTAGGGGTGGGCAACGGAAAACGGGTATTTGGGTATACCCGTATAGGGGTGGGCAACCGGTTCGGTAAACCCGAACCGAAACCGAAATAAACCGAACCGAAACCGAAATGTTGTTATTCGGTTCGGAATTCGGAAGGCAAAACCCTATACTTCGGAAACCAGGGTGTGCCCAACCGAACCCGAAATTCCGAATTCCGACCGAACAAACCGAAATTCCTCTCCCACTCTCACACATCCCACATTTACAAGCCCACCCTCACACATACAGCCCACAACCCAAGCCCACCCTCACACACATACAGCCCACAACCCAAGCCCACTCTCTGCCACTAAAACCCTAGCCCATTCCAAAATCATCATCATCTTCTTCTTCTTCCAGAACCAGCATCCTGCCCTGCCTCTTTGCCGTCGCCATCTTCTTCTTATTCTTCGAGAACCACTCAAAACCAACCAAATCAAAAAAGACAAAACCTCAGATTAGCAAACCCAGAACAAATCAGAATCAAACAAAAACAAAAACAAATGATGAATCGAAGGAGAGTCCGGATCTGTTCTTGCTTCCCGCGGCGGCGCATGTGTCATCGGTGGCCTCTGCTGACCCCGGCGGTGCATGTGTCATCGGTGACCTCTGCTGACCCCGGCGGTGCATGTCATCGGTGGCCTCTGACAGTGAGTCGGTGAGAGAGAATCAATGAGATTGGGGGTGATTGGGGGAGATTTTTTAATCTTTGTCGAAGGTAAAAAAGAGATGCATGGTTGAGGTTGGGGGATTCGGGGAGTGGAGACGATGGTCGGGGATAGAGGGAGATGAGACGAATCGATTTGGGGGAGAAGTAAGAACGAAGAGTCGGGGAGGGTTGGTTTTTGTGGGAGCTGGGGCCTGGGAATGACGAAGACTCGAAGAGGCAGGGAGGGACGGAGGGTTGGGCTTTGTTGCTCTGCAGCCTCTGCTTATGGGAAAGAGGGAGAAAATGCGGAGAAGAGCAAAAAGAGGAGAGAGAGCGAGGTAATGGGTGAATGACTGAAGGCAAAGAGGGGAAGTCTTCAGCTGCATAAATTCGGTTTTGACAAAAAAACCGAACAGAACCGAGTTATATTTCGGTTCGGGCAAACCGAACCGAAATATAACTCGGTTCGAATTCGGTTGGGACATCTATAATCTCGGAAAATCGGCATATACAAGTTCGGTTCGGTTTGAACCGAACCGACCGAACGCCCACCCCTATACCCGTACCCGTCCCATTTTTTTAGGGTTACGGGTACCCAAATACCCGTAATTTTTTTACGGAATGGGACTTGGGATCAATAATAGTTACTTCGGGTACCCGCGGGTTACCCGTTAATACCCGTTTGGATATTACGGGTACCCGTTATACCCATTAGTCCAAAAGTCTACAACCCAAACCCACTCCAACCCCCAACCAACCTCCTGTTCCCCTTCAATTTCCCAAACGGCCAAATCCCATGCCGAGCAAATTTCATTCTCTGATATAAGAAGACGAAGTCATACTTCAAACTTCATACATTATAGAAGGGGAGGGGTATATATTGTATACAGATACCCAGTTAGTAGTAATCAACACAGTTTTCGTCTTTCATGTTGCTGGTGACAAATACAAAAATGGTATAACTCATTTCTTTTGCTGTGTTAGCTATGTTAGGTGTACAAATGGTAAAGATCAAAGAAGAAATGGAGAAGCTCTACATATTAGTACGCAAATAGTAAAGAGACACACAGACACAGAAAAATATATAATGAAGTCACCATGTGTTTCATAAATTCTGAACAATATAGCTCTAAGGCTGACTCCAATGCAGCCTGCATTTATGGAGTTCTCGCCATTAATGGCGATGTTGGAGCTCCAACGCAGAGACGAAAAATGGCGAAAATCGGCATTTATGGAGGGCATCGGCATCTAGGTCGCTAAATATGGGGGAGGGAATGCCGAGGTCGGCATTTATGGGGAATGGAAGAATTGTTGGCACGCGCGCAATTAATGTGATTAATGGTAGGAAAGGTGTAATTAATTGCTTGCTAATTAATGTGATTAATCAAAGGAAGAAAGGAAATTGTTTATTGGATTAATTAATGTAATTAATGCGATTTTTGGAGCTCCAACGCATGAGCTTTTTTTGTTAATTATTTATTAGTTATTTAAGGAAATTGATTAAGGGAATGGAATGTAATTAATTAGGGAAAAGGGAATTAATGTTTGTATTTAGGCTTTTGAGATTGTATTTAATTTGTGTTTAATATTTTTGTATTTAGGATTTTTTTTCTAAGATGACTTAAATTGAATTCATTTTATTTAAAATTTATGCTTATCATCTTTAAGTTATGTGTAAACAAAAATTAGATCGAACTAAGAATGGAAATTATATTATTGAAATGAAAATGCGTTCGTAAATTACAAAATAAATTGTCACCAACTACAATTTTAATTGAATTACAAAGCATCCCAGCATCGATACCAAGCAACAACAATAACTAATTATTTCCATGCAAGTTCCAAATATGTTCGACCAAGTCCCGACGAAGCCCATGATGTGTTGGTGCAGCACGAAGCCAATTATTCCTAGCTAAGTACTCAGTTAGGGTTGGAATATCTCTATCGACATTAGTTGGTTGTTGATCGTGGACCTCATAATCAAGATTATCTTCCATCTCATCGTCAGAATCAACCTGCTCATCCTCGATTATCATGTTGTGCAATATAATGCATGTCAACATTATATCATTAATTGTTGCAACATCCCAAGATCTTGCAGGGCCACGAACGATTGCCCATCTAGCTTGAAGAATTCCAAAGGCCCGCTCTACGTCTTTCTGATGTGCTTCTTGACATCGAGCAAACAAGGCTTCTTTGTTTGAGCTTGGATTGCTGAATGTTTTCACTAAAGTTGACCACGAAGGATAAATACCATCAGCCAAATAATAACATTGATCATAGGTATGACCGTTTACCTCAAATCGTACTCGTGGGGTGGATCCGTTGAGGACACCGTCAAACACTGGAGACATCCCCAGAACATTGATGTCGTTATTCGAACCAGGCGGGCCGAAGAAAACATGCCATATCCAGGTGTTGTACGAAGCCACTGCCTCGAGAATGATTGTTGGTTTACGGTTGTGCCCCAGGTACTGCCCAGTCCAAGAAGTAGGACAGTTCCTCCACTCCCAGTGCATGCAATCAATTGATCCAATCATACCAGGGAATCCGCGTTGCGAGGCTTTATGAAGTAGAATCCTTAGATCAGCAGGAGTTGGTGCACGAAGATATGTCGATGAGTACATCCCGACAATGGCTCTGCAAAACTTCCTGAAGACTTCAAGCACAGTGCTCTTACCCATACGCATGTAGTCATCAAGTTGATCAGCTGGAGATCCATAAGCTAGCATGCGCAATGCACTAGTAAGCTTTTGCTCCGGCGATAGGCCTAGGTGACCAACGACATCAGTCCTTCGTGCAAAAGAGGGATCATACCTCACAACGTCACCCATTAAGCGATTGAATAGTCGTGGTTGCATACGAAAACGCCTTCTGAATATGCGGGCATCGTATGTTGGATTTGGATTGAAGTAATCCTGCATAAGACGGTCATGACCCGAGACCCTTTCAAGATCAATGTAGGTGCGATTTGTTGAACGACGACGTGAGCGTGAAGCTTCCTCAAGCCTCCGCCCGATTAAAGTCAAACGATGATAGTTAAACAAATTCAACTCTTCTATCTCTTGTTCTCCTCCGGACGATGAGTAATCTGAGGAACTCGTGATGGATGTGTTTGTTTTAGAAATTGGAGGAAGTTTCAGACAAGTATACAATTGATGGTAAATGGGGGATTTGCATTTATATTCGAACATGTTCTACCTACCAACCTTACCTAACGGTCATATTCGAACATGTGCTACCTACCAACCTTACCTAACGGTCATATCCGAACATGTGCTACCTACCAACCTTACCTAACGGTCATATTCGAACATGTGCTACCTACCAACCTTACCTAACGTTTATATCCGAACGGTCATAACCTAACGGTCATAAATTCTCTATATATTCAGACATCCTCTCCTCTCTCTCTACCATTCATTCTTATTGAAATTTTCTGTTAGTCCCCTCATTCTTTCTATCATCTTTGTCTCTCTAAAAACCAAACAATGACAAGCAAGAGAAAAGGGAATTGGACAGTGGAGGAAGATAAGAACTTGTGCAGTTCTTGGGTGATGATATCAGAAGATGGAGCTGTGGGTGCCAATCAAAGGGATACAAGGTTATGGGATAGAGTGGCGACGCAATTTCGATCGAACGATCGAAACACATCTCGTACTATCAAAAGCATGGCTAATCGAATGGGCACAATCACTAAATACTGCAAGTGTTGGAATTCAGCTATCCAAAGGGCAGAGAGGAATCAACCAAGTGGCACGAATCAAATGGATGTGGTATGAATTCTCCGTCACCATCATTGTTATTTTTTACCTCGTTCATTAGTACGTGTGTTCTATTTTCTAACTCTTTTTGCATCTCATTCATTTATACGTATAGGAGCATATGGCAGAACAACTCTATTTAAGCGAAACCGGAGAAAAGGGGTGGAATTTTGGTCATTGTTGGTGGATCTTGAAAAGATGCCAAAAATTTCATACCGTGATAATAATGCCATCTCCAAATCAAAGCCGCATGAGTCAAGGTTCTGATGGTTCTCTCATGGGTCTTGGTTATCAATCAACACCACAGACAGACATCAATAACACACACTACAAAAAACAGAACTTTTTGCGACGAAAATTTCAGTGAGGGAGTAAATTCGTCGCTGAAAGTACTCTTCTGCGACGAGTTTTATTGATACCGTCGCAAAAAGCGCAACTGCCAGCGCAAAATTTTTTGGGAGTTTTAACATGATTCGGCGACGGATATTGGCGTCGCTGAAGCCCGGGATTTTATTGCGACGACAACTCTGTCGCAAAAGGATCAAGTAAAAATAAAAAGAAAATCTATAATTCCATTTTTCTCTACCGATCTAAACGACGTCATTTGCATCTCCCATGTAAAATTACAAACTAAATTCACGAAAAAACTAAAAGAAAAATAATATTAGTCTGATATTTATTCTTTAGACTTATCCATGGGAGCTTAAACGTTTCCCACCTCTCCTTCTCCCCCAAACCCACAACCCTAGCTAAAAATCTCACGACCCAATCTTGCTAAAGAGCGGATCGGAAAACTCTAGCCACCAGCATCGCCTCCCGCAAGTTGACCGGCGGCTCCTCCTTCGCTACCTCTTTGTCGCATCTGGCGACTCCTTCTGCTACTCCTCATGCTCCTGTTCCTGCTCCGTCGACAACGAACTGGCCAATAAGTCCAAATCACTCACGTATAGGCGGCGGATGACGAGAATGAGCAAGACAACCATGGATCTAGGTTCCCAGGGGATTCTGTTCTCGATGATCGATTCCCCCAAAATGGCGAAAGTAGTCTCGTCCAACCGCTTCTCGCTGGCAGGGATACGGGAATCGGTCCAAACTGCGGTGAGAGCTTCGGGTTATGGGATCCGCATAGTATGCTTGAGAAATTATGAGGAGGATCTGCTTTTTTCGTGCCAGATTCAGAGCGAGGAAGGGGTGAAGAAAGCCAATGAGATTGGAGCACTTACGACAGAGACGCGCAAAGTGCTCGACAACCATTCCTTTGTATTTTGATTTCATTTTGCAATTGGTTGCTAACCCTTTGTTTTGCAGATCTTTTGGTTGTTGATTTCCCCTTTGTCTGCCACATCCCTTGACTAATTGTTTACTTCGGTTATTTCTTGTTTTGTTTTTTGCTTCCATGCTTTAATTGAAAGGAAGAAGGTTCTGCAATTGGTTGCTCTAACCCTCACCCTGTTTAGTTTTTGTTCTGGTGATCCATATTTGGCTCTTACCATTTTCTTTGTGTCTCTCAATAGGGCTACATTATGACTAAACAGTCCCTTATGACTACAACTTTCAAAATACTGTAAGCTCTTATCCTCTATCGTATTTGTTGCTAATCAATTATACTATTACTATGAAACTAATGGCCTTGTTTACCTTGGTCTTATGTAAATTGTAAAATCTACCGCTGTTTGAAATTACGGAAGAGCAATCCTGCAAAATAGCTTGTCGGGCAACACTCTTTTGATTTCAGCATCCTTATCTTGGGTTAATTGCCAGTATATGATAACTTTTATGGAGGAAAATGAACATTATATAACCATGCTAACAGTTTAGAGATGGGTGTGCATGATACTAGATAATCTTCCTATTGTTGTCCCAAGACAGAGGAGGCATGGTGGTCAGTCAACTACTTAGGAGCATAGTTTCCGAATTTGGTTCAAAGGAAAATGGTCATGTCCACACTTTCCTTCCTTACTGCTGCCTCTACACCCTGCCCACTCCCTCGCCACATCTAGACGTGGAGCTGCAAGCAGAGTAGCACTACTCGAGGTGGACGAGGTGAGGGTGTTGTGGCACGTGGTGCTCATGAGAGGCGGTTGGACGGAGGCATTCACGTTTATGGATGGGGTTGTGTAGGTGAGGCAAGAGGCGGCGAGGGCAGTAGCAGGGTTATTCTCGCAGGAGCTTCCCCCACCGGGGCGCTGTCCCTTTGGTGGTGGGACGAGCGGGCTGGCCACGGATTTGAAGATGGAGTTTGCGGATTGTAGGAGAGGAGTGGACAGCTGCTGAAGCAAATATACAGCAGCACACTAAAGCTAGTAAGCTCTTGTTTGTTAACAAAAATGTCATTACATATGAATGCAACTATTGCTAGCTTCTTTTCATTAATTAAGTGGAATATGAAGACGAGAAGGCTACACAGAACAAGAAGCTTATAAGCTCCCATGGAAATGAAGTAGATTTAGATTGGATTTTGAGAAAACAAAATGATGGTAGATAGTATATATTTTTGTAGATGAGTGGAAAAGTTAAATTAACATCTATCCAGTATCCAAGTGCCTTTTAATGTCTGAAATGCGTATGCTGCATACTGTGAAAAAGATAAATCCAAAGGATATGATGGGTGATACAATTACAAATGAAACATAGGTTGCTTGTGCCATCAACACTTCTGCCTTTGATTTATTTACTTACGAGATAATCACATGTTCTGTCTATAGAACTGTAATGCTTTGCTGGACGTTTATTTTGAGCTTCTGTATTTAAATCATTTCATCTTTTCTCTCTTCTTTTCCTTGCTGCATTTTACTTGGTTCTTGATTTTTATGTGTTAGCTTGGACATTCCCATTTAACCTCTTCTTTCTAATCTTGAGAACCTCTTGTTTCAAATCATAGCAGGAGGTGATGTGAACCAGCAATGACCACCGTTCGGATACTTTGGCATGGATTAGCAGCGACCAACAGCTGGGATATTTTGGCATGGATCGTGGTGTTGATTGTGGTTAGTTTGAGAATAAAAAATGAATGTTATCTTACAATATTAGAGTAAATTCTAGCTTTTTAGACACAGAATTCCTTGGGCATGAACAATGAATGTTCTTGTTTTCGTTTTCCTAGGTGTATATACTACTTTCAAAAATTGTAAATGTTATAGTTGGAAACATGTTCGGTTAGTGACCTATTATGTATGGTTTTATGTACAAGGATGTTCCTATTAATAACGTTGTTAAATTATTACTCTTCTTATAAGAAAGCGTCAGTTGTGTTTATATTTAGATGTGAATTAGTTTCTACAAAAAAAAAAAGTGAATTAGCAGTTTGAGAAGGAAACAAGGTACAACAGCCGGAATTACAAAATTGCCAAATCTGTGTTTTTTGCGTCGAATCATTTCGTCGCTAAAAAGGTCATAGCTATTTTTTGCGACGATGTAATTCGTCACCCAAGACTCGCTGATGAACTTGTACAGCGATGACTAAACTCGTCGCTGAATAACTTATTTAGCGACGAATTGTTCGTCGCTAAAGCTAATAGTGAGGCACCCTTGTGCGACGATAAAAATTGTTCGTCGCCAAATCCGCGTTTAGCGACGAAAATGTCATCGCTGAGCCTAACTTTTCAGCGACGAATGGTGGTTTTTGGCGACGAAGCGTAAAATTTCGTCGCTAAAAGCTAGGGTGACGCGGTATAGGCGACGGAAGATGGAAGGATTTGGCGACGAGTTTGGTCGTCGCTGAATGTTTCAGCGACGGATTTTGGAGTTTCAGCGACGAATTTTTTCGTTGCCGAAGGTACTATCTGTTGTAGTGACAGAAGGAGACGAAGAAACTCCACCATTCGTCGGAGAAACTCCACCGTTCGTCGAAGAAACTCCACCATTCGTCATATCTCGCCCTGCTGGACGCGACAAACAAAAGGCAGCTAAGAAGAAAGGTAAGGGGGTTGTCGAGTCATTAGAGAGCTACACTGCTCAATTGCTGGAGTATGGAAGTGAGTTGAAGGAGAGGCATGCTTTGAGGACTGAGTATGAGCGTAGAAGGATGGAATTCCAAGAACAAAAATCAAAGCGTGACCAAGAAAAGTGGGAAGTTGAGAAAAAAGAGAGGGAAGCAGCATTATTTCGGAACAATCTTGATCTTATTGAAAAGGACTTGTCAAAGTTGACACCAAGAAAGAGGAAGTTTTACAAAAATCATCAAAACATGCTCCTAGGGTATGATCAAGATGATCCCAACTCTGTTCCCGACTATTCATCCAACGCAAGTCAAACTGGAGGTGGAGATGGAAATGGAGGAGGAGATGAAGGTGGAGGAGATGAAGGTGGAGGAGATTACGGGAATTACTATTCCCTTCTAGGTGATTATTGACATGTTATGTGTTTCTTTTTAATCATTTCAAGTGTTGTGTGTTATTTTTAAACTTTATGATTAGCAAGTGTTGTGTGTAATATTTAAGCTTTATGATTAGCAAGTGTTGTGTGTAACCTATGAATTGTACCATTTGAATTATTATGTCAACTCATTAAGCTTTATCATTTTTAAGTGTTGTGTGTAAACCCAAATTAGGTTCATAATTTTTCACTAAAAAAATTTCGGTCTCGAAATTTAACAAAATTATATCGAAAAATTTGTATTTAAAAATGATGACGAACTATACAAAAATTAACATGAATAAATTATATTAAAGTTTCGATAAGTATATTTTTAAATAAATGGAAAAACTGGAAATATTAAGAACCCCAAATATGAAGTTTGTTGCATTGGAGCAAAAGAAGGAAAAATGGGGTTCAATCCCCAAATTTGGAGTTCAAGGCCCCCAAATTTGCGGTTTTGCATTGGACTTGGCCTAAGGTGGAAGCTGGCCGGATTGGACGGGTATTTACGGGTAGTACGGGTACCCGTTATCCGTCCCGTATGGGTAATCGGTACCCGTTGACCCATATGGTTTGGGATATGGGATAGAGATTGCTCTTCAAATGGGACTGGGTACCCGTTTCAAACGGGACGGGTATCCCGTCCCGTCCCGTTGTCCACCCCTACTGCTAACCCTCCATCTCCAAGACCCTTCTTCTCCCCCTCTCTCTCCCTTGCCTCTGCTAACCGCCTAACCCTCCACCTCCAAACTCAATTCCCATTCTCTTCTTCTCCGAACTCATGGAGACATGGACAAAGGATTCTGTTTCCTTCTCACTTTCGCGGCTGTGGTTCATCTTCTCGGCGACGGCGACGACGGATGGACGGGAAAGAGGAAGGATGGAGACGGCTGCGCGAGGCGACGCGATGAGGACGGGATCTGGGCAGCGGCGAGGAAGGGATCTGGATGGGTGCGACACGACGAGGAAGGATCTGCATGGCGGTGAGGAACGGAGGAAGGCGGCGGCCGTGAGGCGACAAGGAAGGGAGCTGGGCGGCGACCGTGACTCGTGAGGGTGAGGATCTGATGAGGGTCTGATTATAGGGTTTCATATTGGGGTTATGGGTTTTATGTCATTTTTTTTGCAGGGAGGGCAATATATGAGGGTTGGTCGGTTTGGTTCGGTTTTTTCGGATAACCGCGGTTAATAATGGTCGGTTACTCGGTTATCTGAAGCTTTTTATTCTCCTCCGTCCACCGACCGAAGTAATTTTAGTCTCGGTTTTCGGTTAACCGAAAATCGGTCGGTTCGGTTGTAACCGACGATTATCCGCTAACCGGAAATCGAACTGCCAGCCCTAACAACATATACTAACTGGATATTGACGAAGTATTTGTATTAATAACTTTTTATAAAAAATTCATTGCATAAATATATCATCGTATTATAAATATAAATACATGTAAATAAGTTTGGGTATTAGTCGTACGGAAATAGAGGGTAAGAGACCCTTCCTAACAGAGAGAGCAACATCGGTGATGGAAAAATCATACGAGGTGAGTTGAAGAGAAGTTTGCATCGGCTTAGACTGGCTTGGAAGATCGAGTTTGTAGCAAGAGCATCTTTTTAGATCGATCCAACCATAATACTTTAAGTAACCTAGAATACTTAATTTCAATTTTAAGATATTCTTTTGTCACACATCTTCAGATAACTCAACCTTATAACTGATCACCTCGTACATCATGAGTTCCTTTTTCTTTTGCGTCATATACTCTCAAAGTATGACTTCATCCTACTGATTTGTGTAACTATAAAACGACCGAAGTGTGGGTCATTTGAAATACTTATTTGAACCAGCCAGTAATTTGTGTGGGCCGAGTCTGTACATCACATGGGCCGAATAAACTATTAGGCTCGACGAATTGGGTACTTGTTTAAACTAACTAACCATTTTCTTTGTACAACGGATTGGAAGCTTGAAAAATAGGCAACATCATTTCATCTTCACTCTCATCCCTTTCTTTGTCGAAGAAAAGTGAAGTCTGTGTTCACTAAACTAGCTGGTTTCTCAAGTTGCAGCGGCTTTGTAGTCGGCGGTGGTGAAGAGCAAGGCAGAGGGTCGGGACGACAGGAGCTAGAGAAGTAGGGCTGAAATGGCCCGACCCGCCCCTGATCCTATCCTGACCCGTCCCTGAAGGGTCAAGATGTATAACAAACCCGCACCGATCCTTTTTTTTATGACCCTGTCTGACCCTTTAGGGTCGGGGCGGGTCAGGAAGGGTCGGGTCAGTGGGTCGACCTTAATAAATAGAATACTTTTCTAAAAATTATAATTTGGTACCCGAATTTATTTTTTCTTACATTTTAGTACCTAAATTTTAATTTTTTCACACATAAGTCCCTAAAATTTGATGGTAAAATTACATTTTGGTACCCAAAATTTTAAGTTTGACAATTTGGTACCTAAAATTATAAAATTTTACAAATAGGTCCAACATGTTTGTATGATGCTAAGGGTCATAGGGTCAAAAAGTGACCCGACCCTAAATTGACCCTATAGACAAACTGACTCAGCCCAACCCTGAGGGTCGGGGCGGGTCAGTGGGTTTTAAGGGTCAAACTTACACCCCTATAGAGAAGAACCAAAAAAGTGGTGGGTTGTGGTTGCTCTGCTATTGACAACATAAAAAAGTAGTGGAAACGATTTGAGCCGACTGAAGTCCGCAACGTTGCAAAACAGGACAGAGGGTGAAAGAGATAGAGCGAAAAGGAGAAGTCGTTGCAATTAATGATATATGAGTGTTATGTCTCATTGACTTAGAATGATAATTCCAAATCAAGGAAGGAAGAATGAATGACCCATTGAACATATAATCAACTCGCTTAAATACATCTCATTTCGATTAATCACCCCTCGCGCTTATTAATGGTGTCTAATTTCAAATGAACGTCGCCAAAATATTATGAACTCCTAGTTATTTAGTATTTACTTAGAGTTTAAACGAGATATTTTGTCATTTTCTATCGCTTAAGCGTACGCGGAATTACGCCTCTTGGACCTCTTAAACAACTAAAAAGCTCCTACCAAACCATTACAATCATTTTTGTTTAGAAGGCAAAGGACTGAAAAGTTAAAATCAAGGTTCACGGGATTTGAATGTTGCGAAAGTTTGGCACAAGGATTGAATGTGATAATTCCAAAATGTTTCCTTTCTCTTCCTTCTCCATCCTCTGTAAAATATTTTCCTCCGTCTCTCGTACCTCTGACCCTTGAGAAGTAGGATCTTGACCGGCTCAGAGACACTCTTCCGTGCCCATTGAACCGATCGGAATTGAAGTTCCGGTTAATCTCAACTCTCGCGGAAGGTAAACAGATTTGCAGAATTCCTTTGAATGCATCTGTTTTCCGCCCCAAAACCCTAGAATTCTCTCCATCGAACTCTCTTCTGTTGAATCGGGAAAAGCATTAACAGATTGAGCAAAGCTGGAGCAACTCAAATCAATCGGGCGGGAGCTCGCCATGGGCTCCCAAGGCGGGATCGGCCAGTCGAAGGAGTTCCTCGATCTGGTCAAGTCAATCGGTGAAGCCCGATCCAAGGCGGAGGAGGACCGTATAGTCCTCGGCGAGATCGAAACCCTCAAGCGGCGACTCGTGGAGCCTGGAATCCCCAAGCGCAAGATGAAGGAATACATTATCCGGTTGGTCTACATTGAGATGCTCGGCCACGACGCTTCTTTTGGGTACATCCACGCCGTGAAGATGACTCATGACGATAGTTTGTTCCTCAAGCGAACCGGGTACCTGGCGGTCACTCTCTTTCTCAATGAAGATCACGATTTGATCATCCTGATCGTCAATACCATTCAGAAGGATTTGAAATCTGATAACTTTCTGATCGTGTGCGCTGCATTGAATGCGGTCTGTAAGTTGATCAACGAGGAAACCATCCCTGCAGTTTTGCCGCAGGTGGTGGAGCTGTTGGGCCATCAGAAGGAGGCTGTGAGAAAGAAGGCTATCATGGCTCTCCATCGCTTCCACCAGAAGTCTCCTTCGTCTGTTTCCCATCTCGTCTCCAACTTCCGCAAGGTGGGTTGATTACCTCCATCTTCCTATATTCCTTAGAAGAAAGGAATTTCTCTTTGTGGAGTCTGGGGGATTCATGCTCGTTTTGACAAATAGGTTTACTGTTTACATCATGGCTGAAGATACTCCCTGACTATGTAATGGCTACTCTGTTGAAAGTTTCGAGGAATCAAACTTAAATTAAGAATGGCCATTCCATTTACAAATTTAATTCAAGATTGTTGAATTTCTAAGTATGTAGTAATTGCGGTGAACTTTGGTTTACAAGTACACAAAGAATTCCCCTTTTGGTTTCTTTATTCATTCAAGTCATATTTAACAGTTCTCTATACATTTGGAGTTATTTGTTCCAATAATGTGATTATAATGCGAGGTTTTTTTACTGCAGAGGCTATGTGATAATGATCCTGGTGTCATGGGTGCGACACTTTGCCCGCTTCTGGATCTTGTAAATAGAGATGTTAGCTCGTTCAAGGATTTGGTGGTCAGCTTTGTCAGCATACTTAAACAAGTAGCTGAACACAGATTGCCGAAGACCTACGATTATCATCAGCTCCCAGCTCCGTTCATACAGGTCGTCCAATCTGCTTTGTTTTCTATACAAGGAATAGAGAGGGCTCAAAATTTGTTTTTCATATTGGTAGCTGCTGAATGATATGTATCTCCTTTCAGATGGGATTTACTTCTGCGTAGGTCAGAAAGCATTCCACTAAGCAGGGGATCCTTGCTTAAGTATTAGTCTTTGAGTGGAGTAACAACTAGGGGATAGACTTCTAAGAGTTCTGTGCGTCCTTTACTGGATTAGACGTGGTTGATATTCAATATGGATAGCAGTATTGCAGTTTGATTGTGGAATCCATTGTTATAATTCCAATCACACAGGGGGTGCATTCCAATTGGCAGCAATTGTTTTGGGATAGACTTGGAATTTAGACTGTGTCCACATGTTATCAGTTTATTGACATAGACGCTTCGTATTGATAAAACCTACAATTCCCTGATCGTGGGAAGCATTGTTACAGATTGACTTTTGTAAACAACGAATACAGTAGAAATCGAATTAGGGAAAGGCCTGGTATGATCTGAACATGTAAAGAACTTAATTTGTTATACTCTTATTCTCACCCTTTATGCCACTACAGTCTGCTAGTAGAATTGAGACTTCTGGTTGAACTTTTGTTTTAATTCATGGAATTAAGACGACGTCCCAGGACTCACCACTCTGTTGGATGATATGCATAACAATGAACACTGAATGTGTGATGCTTCTGCTGCATTGTGAAATTCTATTCACTGATTTTTGAACTGGTAGCCTTACCTGTGAGTAACCTCCCCCCCCAAGTTGTAATGTGCCATACTTAAATGCCAGTATTCTACACTCAACAATAAAACGCTCTTATCCTAGTAATTATTGATATGGACAGGTCAGGTGATGTCTTCCTCTGAAGTGCTAATTTCTCATCGCTATATTATTAATCTCCAATTTTTCAGATAAGGTTGCTAAAAATTCTGGGATTGCTTGGAAGTGGTGACAAGCAAGCAAGTGAGCAAATGTACATGGTTGTTGGTGACATATTCAGGAAGTGCGATTCTTCAAGCAACATAGGAAATGCTGTCCTTTATCAATGTGTTTGCTGTGTATCTTCAATACATCCTAATCCTAAGTTGCTTGAATCCGCTGCTGACGTAATAGCAAGATTCTTAAAGGTTCCACATCTTTCATTCGCTGATGATCACCTTTTTGAAACGTTGGGGTTTCTTAGACTGTAGAAATGTTTTTCTTAATCTTCGTTTAATATCCACGTTAATTTTGTTTACAGAGTGACAGCCATAATCTGAAGTATTTGGGTATAGATGCACTTGGGCGATTGATAAAATTGAGTCCAGAGATAGCAGAACAACACCAGCTTGCTGTGATAGATTGCTTAGAGGTGATACTCTTCCTTTGACATGCTTATTTTATGTATGCCACTAATGGATCGATCAGCTTGAGTGCTATTGATCTTGGGTGCTCTTCAATCGTCTTTTTTGCAACAAAGAGAAATTTGAAAGACGATGAATATACGGTACTTTAATAGGATCATTCTCCTAGTACTGTTTTTTGTTTTCAGAGAAAAACATGGTTAAGTTCATCATAGTTTTAGAGAACTAGTTGTTGGTAGAGTAACATGGCTCCCATGGTTGTTTTGTTAGTGACGAACCAAACTTGGGTGCTCTTCAATCGTCTTTTTTGCAACAAAGAGAAATTTGAAAGACGATGAATATACGGTACTTTAATAGGATCATTCTCCTAGTACTGTTTTTTGTTTTCAGAGAAAAACATGGTTAAGTTCATCATAGTTTTAGAGAACTAGTTGTTGGTAGAGTAACATGGCTCCCATGGTTGTTTTGTTAGTGACGAACCAAACTTTTTGTAGATGTGTAGGTTTTAACTGTTGCTTTTTGTGTAATGGTGATCTTAATTGATGCACAAAGAATTCATGAGTTATTTTTTTCCTCTCTACCCTGACCAATAGAAATGGACTGAACTTGATTACTTATATCAAGTGTTGAAAGAAAGATTAAAGGATAGGTGATTTTGGGCAGATACACCCTACTTGATCCATATCTTAATGACTGCTTATAATGATGGCTAATCTGTTACTGTTTTGGATGTAATCGGTATATTGTACAATACTCAGGACCCAGATGATACCCTAAAGCGGAAAACCTTTGAGCTGCTGCACAAGATGACAAAGTCCTCCAATGTGGAAGTCATTGTTGACCGCATGATTGATTACATGATCAGCATAAATGACAATCATTACAAAACTGACATAGTATCTCGATGTGTTGAACTCGCAGAGCAATTTGCACCTAGCAATCAGTGGTTTATTCAGGTAAATGTTTAATTGTATTTTCCTTCTTAATATCTCCTCTAAGTTGGTTGGGTTTTACACACTGCATCTTTGTTCTATCAACTGATGGAACCTAGCTGCACAGACCATGAACAGAGTCTTTGAACATGCTGGAGATCTGGTGAACATTAAGGTTGCCCACAACTTGATGCACTTAATTGCAGAAGGATTTGGGGAAGATGATGATACTGAATATACTCACCTGAGATCATCCGCTGTAAGTTCTGTTATTTGCGTATGAACTATTTATGTGTTGGTAGGGTATTCTTCACTGACTGAGCGATGTTAAATTTTTTTAGGGTAACACTGCTCCTCTGAGTGATTTACTTGTTCTGTGTAGTTTCAGATGTTAAAAATGCTAAATATATCTTTGTAATGCTTGAATTAATACTGCAGTCTTCTGTGGGCGGTTTGAAAAGAACATGTAAAGAAAAATTAGTGATCTGTAACATTGTATTTCTCTGCCCATTATGGTTACCTGGCCTTTCACCCCTAATAAAGCTGCAAGTAAAACTTTTTGGCATTTTGCGATCTTTGTGTACTATGGACATTGATTGGCACTTCTGTAGTTGGGCAGTTTTCACAACTTATTCAAGTGAGTGGCTAGATTAGGTTGACGAAATTCAAGTTCTCCAACATGCTATCTCATAATAGTTATACAACTTGAAATGGCCAAATCTCTCCTTGATGTTTAGTTTTCAGAAACTATGGGTTCCTTTGTAGTACCAGTTGCTGTCATATTATTGATGCACCTGCTTTCTATGTGATCGACTAACATCACTTTTCCCTGCAGGTGGACTCGTATTTGCGAATTATAGGAGCACCAAAGCTGCCATCTGTTTTTCTTCAAGTACGTTGACTGCTTCCAGTTAAGTTTACTTTCTTTCTAAATTGTTATTACCACATACAGAATTAAACCTCCTGCTACTATCGGAATTCTCATTACAGGTTATTTGCTGGGTATTGGGCGAATATGGAACAGCCGATGGAAAGTATTCTGCATCATATATTACTGGGAAGTTGTGTGATGTGGCTGAGGCGTACTCAAACGATGAAACTGTCAAGGTATCAGTCATTTTATAAACGCCTTCTTGGCTGGAGGCAACATGATGTGCCTAGGGTTTATTAGGCAGAGAGAATGTAGGTACGATAGAGCTCTGTTTATAGCTGCTGGAAATTCTATGAAATAATGGAAAATGGGCTTTTTTGGGAATAAGGGGGCTGTCTCTCCAATCCAGGGGCAGGATTGATGGCTAATGAATAGTTTACTTTTTCTCTAAGCCTCAGTGTTTCTCCAGAGGCACCGAATAAATCGATGAGGGGTTCATCACTTTTTTATAGGACGAGGTTTCTGTAGTTATGACTTTACCCATCCTAGAAAACATGGCTGAACAACAATCTTCTCAGTGGTAGTGCTGCACCTGGTCTTTCTTCAGCTTTTCGTCTAATCCTTATTTGTCAGTAATCATTTTCTACATAGTCTGCTAATATCACTAATTATAGAAGTTTGTATACCTCAATATTGTTTTGTTTGCTTATGTGGTTATGAGAGTAATATACAAGCAAATATTCTTGCTGCAATTAACATTTTCTTCCATTTCTGAAGGCTTATGCAGTGACGGCACTTATGAAGATATATGCTTGTGAGATGGCTGCTGGGAGAACAGTTGACATACTACCTGAGGTAGTCTCTTCTACCCTTTTTTTTATGCTGTAGCGGAATCCACTATTTTATATTATTTTCTTTCCAGTTACATCCCCCCCCCCCCCCCCCCCCCCCCCCCCCCCCCCCCCCCCCCCCCACACACACACACACACACAACCTTATTTATGATATTCCAATTAGTTTCTTGAATTGTTTACTGCTTGCAGAAGTCTTACTTATTCTCCACCCTGGTAGGAGTATTAGAACCCCTCTTCTGCATCATATTTGATTTGTTAGCTGGCTTCCAGAGTAGAAACTTTTGTCTAACAGGGAATCATGTATTGGCTGTACTGAACCTATACTGCATCATGATTCTAAAATTTAGACTATTGAGCCGTATAGAAGTATGCTTAGTTCTTCTAGTGAATTCATTGTCGCTTGGAAGCAATCAGGTCAAAGAAGGTTGAATTGCAGTTTCTGCGCTCAATAGGGTTGTTTAGCATTCCTTAGCCATCATTATGTAGCTTTTGGATTGGATTCTTTTGAATTAATGAATTTAGCGGAACTTGAAAGACAATTCCATTATCTGATTTTATTCAGAAAACCTTTGAATTGTAGGGGGAATGTTGATTTTTTTTTTTGAAACATGGGCAGATACATATTTTTTTTTTGGGTAGAAATGGACAGATACATTTGAAAATGATTAACTGTAGACACGAGTAGGTTCCAAAGTCCTTGTTTTTGGATGATTGATTCAAGGGGGTGAATTGTTTATAGTGGGTCCCCAATTTTTTTTCTCAATTGTCACTTTTCAAACAGATTTTTGCCATCCCTGATCTTGGGTGTTTTTGACGTGGTCACATTTTTTGTTATCCAAACGGGTGATTTTGGAAAGTCCATCAATTGAGCTCAATCTGCCTGCAAATCACTCATCCAAACGACCGACCACATAGACCTCTTACAAGTAAAGATAACTCAAAATGCAACTCGTGCTCTACTTTGTCTTCCACATTTACATCAAACATATTTCTAGGGAAAATATTGCTTCCTTTTTTCTCGGTCAGCATTTCTGTTGGTTATTCTATGGTAGTTCTACTATGTTGCCAGTGACTTTCTGTTACACTTTGGCCCTTTTCTTTCCATTTGTTATACATCTTTTGGTTGTCTCCGGATCAGTAAAAGTTTATTCTGCCATTCCTAACTCTTAGATAATTGAATGCAGTGCCAAACCCTCATCGAAGAATTGTCAGCTTCCCACTCAACTGACTTGCAACAGCGTGCATATGAACTTCAAGCTGTCATTGCCTTGGATGCTCAAACTGTCGAAAACATCTTGCCATCAGATGCAAGTTCTAAAGAGATTGAGGTTAGTTTCTTCTAGCATCTACGTTTTTCAATGGTGAATTGAAGAGCTTGTCTTTGTTATTTATGCATTCTATATTCCTGGAGGTTCCTTGAGTAAAATGTTGCTGAGCTTCTATCATATTTTAAGCGCCATGCTTTTTCCAACTCGCACCACGGTCGTTGGCTTGCTTTCAATGACATCTGTCTTTTTCTTAGCAGTCCATGATGGACTGCGTTGATATTTTATGAACTTTTAGCATTCTTTAAACCAGCTTCTTTGCAGTTGACTGGAATGTGATACCTTGAGATTTAGCTGAATGAGATGTCCAAAATTTTGCTAGTGCTGAATTTTTACAAAATGACCCGAGCCTTTTCCTTCTGTTTGCAGCTTATTGTATTATACTAAGACCTTTTCCTTCTGTTTGCAGATTGATAAGAACCTTCCTTTCCTAAATGATCATGTTGAACGTGCAATAGAAAAAGGAGCTCAACCGTACATCCCAGAAAGTGAACGGTCTGGGTTTTCAAGTGCCAGTTACTTGAACAGCCAAGACCTGCATGAAGTTCCTCCTTCACATGGCCTTAGGTTTGAGGCCTATGAGCTTCCAAAGCAGCCCTCTGTGCCCCTTACAACTCCTCCTGTATCTATTGGATCATCCAATGAACTCATTCCAGTTCCTGAACCGACCTACAACAGGGGGACTCAAGCAGCCGTGTCTCTTCCATCTTCATCCAATGCAGGACCTGCAGAGGTCAAGTTACGACTTGATGGGGTTCAAAAGAGGTGGGGTCGGCCAACTTACTCCTCTTCTTCAGCCTCCACAAGTGCTGCTGCTTCACAAGATACCATCAATGGGGTGACTCCACCGGATGGAGCTACAACAGTTACTCCTGCTATTTCTAAAGGACGCGAAACTACTTATGAACCAACAAGGAAGACACAGCAAGCAGTAGAAATATCTCCAGAAAAGCAGAAGCTTGCAGCATCACTGTTTGGAGGTTCATCGAAACAAGAAAGGAAGTCGTCTTTAGGCGGCGGCCACAAGACTGCAGCCAAGCCAACTGGTGGCCATGCAGCTGAGGCGCCGGCTAAGAAGATGGCTGCTCCTGTTCAGCAGCCACCACCTCCAGATTTGCTCGACTTGGGCGAAATGACTGTAGCAACCACGGGTCCATTGATTGACCCATTTAAGCAGTTGGAAGGGCTGCTCGACTCGGTTGAGCTAGCTTCATCTACCAAAAATCACGTTGATGTCAGTGCCGCGAAAGGACCAGATGCTATGGCCTTTTACGGGGACTCTGCTACTACTGTCGAGCAAGGGGGGCATCATTTCTCGAGCATTGACGATGTCGATAATCTTGTGTCTGGTTTGTCATCTGCAACAACAGACGCGTCCTCAGGAGGAGGGATTCCAACTTCACAACTGACCACCCAAAACAGTAAAGGTCCAAACCTAAAAGACGCCTTGCAGAAGGATGCATTGGTAAGGCAGATGGGTGTGAACCCATCTAGCCAAAATCCCAACTTGTTTAAGGATTTGCTTGGCTGAGAGTTTGAGATGCTGGTGTAGTCTTCTTCGCTCAAGATCACTTGGTACATGCACTACTCAAATTATGAACCGATGACGGGCAATGAATTTCGAATTGCCTACTCAACTACCGCAGCGCAGAACAGGGGAGGAACGTGCTGATAAACGCGAGCTCAATGCCATGCCGCGCCATGGAGAGGGAGTGGCTTGTTGGTTAAAGATCAGGTACAGGTTTTTATGTATTTTGGTGGTGGACAGAGAGTATAGCGAGTTTGTTTTTCGGTTTGGCTGGTCTAGAAACAGGGAATTGACTACCATTAGTGTACATGATTGAGGTGGGATGGATTCGTTCATTCCCCACAGTTTTTTTTGGTCTGCAATCAGTGGCGGAGCAGTGCTCGTTTTGACAGGGGCAACCTTCTCTCAATGGATTCCTGCCTTCTTTTTCTTTCCTTGTATCAGTATCGGGTAAATTGCAAGGTTGGTCACTAGAATTACTAAAAATAGTTAATTCCGTTCATGGTCACTAAAATTAGTTACACATTTCAAGTTTAGTCACTCTCCGTCAGTCTCCGTCAATCTCCGTTAACACCGTCAATATTTTGCTGACATAGCTAACAGAAACACTGATTCATCCAATTTTAACTCGACACATCACCTACCACGTCATAAACCCTCCATGTCATACAACCCAACCCAACTCATCCCTACCCTTTCTTCTTGACCCGCTTCTTTTTTCTCTTCCCCGTTGACTCATCCGACTGACGGCCAACCCATTCCCTTGTGAGCAGAGCATCGGATACATGAGCGATTGGCTGCCTCCTCTCCACCTTCTCTTCCCTTGTTGTAGAACGATGAATCGTAGTTTTGTTCGTAGTCGATCTAAGGAATCGGTCGGCGAGATCGGGGGTTAACTTCACTTGGATTTGTGGGGTTCGTTGGTTGATGTGGGTGAAGTATTGGGGTGTTGATGGGTCTTTCAAAATCGGGAGAACTAGGACTTTCGGGCGGAATGAGGGTTGTTGGGCTTGAGATTATGTGATGTAGAAAAAAAGAAGACAAGAAATTAGAAGCCGAGTAGAGGGGAAAAGGCAGAGCCATGTCTGATTTGGTGTTTATGGTGATATGGGCATATGGGTTTCTTTCCATATATGTGTAGGGTTCCGGCGACCTGCAGCGGTGGATTGTAGGAGATATGGCGCCGACGATGGAGGGTTAGGGAAGTGAGGGGTGGGGTGATTGTAGGAGATAAGCTAAAAAGTTGTCGGGTCACGGGTTGGGTTACTGGTTGGGTTAGGGTTGTGATTATAATGATGTGGCGGGTTGGGTTTAAATTTTTTGGGTTAAATTAGACTTATTAGGCGATTCTGTTAGCCACATCAGTAGATAACATACTCAATTAACGGAGACTGACGGAGAGTGACCAAACTTGAAACGTTTAACTAATTTTAGTGACCAAACATTAATATTTTTAATAATTCCAGTGACCAACGTTGCAATTTACCCTATCAGCATCACTACCATAATCATAATGTATGCTTGTCTTCCTCTTTCTTTGTGCTTGACCCATATTGACTTTCCTTTTGGGGCTTAAAATCTTGCGTGGACCTTTTTTTTTACTACCGTATCAAGAAAACTGAAGAAACTTAGATACCGGTACTCGTGGATAATTTTCTTTTAAATATTCAAAGTCAGGATTAGTACACATGGGTAAGTAAGGACATAATCCCGATATAATTTTTTTTTATAGGGAAGAGATAATCCTGATCAGTTGAACCAAAGTCGTTCAATCTTAAATAGTTGAACATGAAATTAATTCCTTTATTTTTTCTTCTCCATATGCGGTCCTCAAGAAACCTTCGAAAATGGTTGTTAATAATTTATTATACGCGGAATGGGCTAGTATAATTACTTAATTAGCATCAGATCCCACGTAGAGATACAGATAAGTGAATAATATAATAATAAATAATAACAGTAACAAATTGTTTTTGAAAGGAAATTACAGCTATATTTGAATTTCAGATAATATTATTTTTTACATATATATTTTAATGCATGCATCGGAGTGGCTAACTAGGCTTATTCAGTACAGAAGATAATTACTACAATTTCCGCGTCTTTCTTTTTTCCCGCTCGCTCGGTCGCTTCCTTCGATCTCCACTCCCAATGGCGGAGGAGCAACCGCCGACGGCGCTGCTGCCTCTTTCGGACACAGGATCGGAAGCCACGGCGGAACCAAGGCCGATGATAGATTCTGATGATGAATGTACAAGGCCGAGCCGCCAGCACGAGCAGCACCTTCCGACGAAGACGAAAAACTTGTTCGACATCGAGGCCAGCGGCGGCCGCGACGTTCCAGCCCGGGCGGCGGACTGGGGGACGATAATGAGGCTGGCGTTTCAGTGCATAGGAGTGGTGTACGGTGACCTGGGAACGTCGCCGTTGTATGTTCTGCCTGGAATTTTCCCCGACGGAATCAAGCACATGGATGATCTCCTCGGAGTGATGTCCCTCATTATTTACTCCATCCTCTTCATCCCTCTGCTCAAGTACGTCCTCATCGTCCTCTCTGCCAACGACAATGGCGAAGGTACAACGTGCATGATCGAATTCATGAGTAATAGATTCGTTTTTTTTTTCATTTATAATTTGGGGGTTATTGAAGATATTTGAACTTAAACCTTCAATTCAAAACTCTAGACCAAACTCTTCTTCTTATACTGGTGGTTGCCCTTTTGATTGAACCCGATGGAGGTTAAATTTCGATATCGATTTTTAGCTTACAAATTGATGTTGTGTAAGCACAAATAATTTTTAATACGAATATCATATTGTATATGCTGACATTATTGAATTTATGAAACAACAATAATAAAATTGACTCGACAGACTTAACTTTCTATGGACTAGTCTGAATGATTATAATGGAGAAAATCACGTAAATCTGGTTATTGTTAATTCTTACACTTACCCGCTCTTCCCAATCGCAGGAGGAACATTCGCCCTGTACTCGCTCCTCTCCCGCCACGCCAAGATCAACCTCACGCCAACTCGCCAGATCGAAGACCAGAACGTCTCCAACTACAACCTCCCAACCCCAAACCGCCGCAACCAGCGCGCTTCCACCCTCAAATCCGCCCTCGAGACCAGCAAGCCGACAAAATGCCTCCTCCTCCTCATGACAATGCTCGGCGTCTCCATGCTAATCGGCGACGGCATCCTCACCCCGGTCATCTCCGTCCTCTCCGCCGTCAGCGGCGTCAAGCAGGCCACCGCCGCCCTCGACGACGCCGCCGTCATGTGGATCTCCGTCGCCATCCTCGTCCTCCTCTTCCAGTTCCAGAGATTCGGCACCGATAAGGTCGGCTACACGTTCGCCCCTTTCCTCGTCCTCTGGTTCTTCTTCCTGGCGGCGATCGGGATCTACAACTTCGTCAGGTACGATCCGGCGGTCGCGCTAGGGTTCAATCCGTGGTACATCGTCAGCTACTTCGAGAGGAACGGGAAGCGGGCTTGGGCTTCGCTGGGAGGTGTGGTCCTCTGCTTGACTGGGGCCGAGGCCCTGTTTGCTGATTTGGGCCATTTTCATATCCGGTCCATTCAAATCAGCGCCTGCTCTGTTTTGATACCGTCGATACTGCTGGCGTATTTGGGACAGTGCTCTTACCTGCGTGTCCACCCTCAGGATGTCGCCACTGTCTTCTACAGCTCCATCCCTGATTGCAGTAGGTCACTAGCTCTAGTTTTAAACTCCGTTGTCTCCTATCGTTTTAAGATGAATCTGATGATGAAATTGATTAGTACATAGAGCATGGTGCATTGAACAAAAGTGTACACAATGTTTGATTTGGTTTTTGCAGAACCGTTGTACTGGTCGCAGTTCGTGGTGGCGGTGCTGGCGGCGGTGATAGCGAGCCAGGCGATCATATCGGCGTCGTTCTCGATCGTGCAGCAAGCAATGGCGATGGGTTGCTTCCCGAGGGTGAAAGTGGTTCATACCTCGGCCAAGTACGAAGGGCAGGTTTACATCCCAGAGATCAACACTTTCCTCATGCTGGCTTGTGTTGCGGTTACCCTTGGCTTCAAAAACACCGTGAAGATTGGCAATGCCTATGGTACGTAACTCTATTTATGTATACCAAGCTCCATGTACACAATTTGGGAGCATAATAACAATCGTGATCAGTGACACAGCGAGAATTATGTTTAAGGTGTGTCCAATTCACGAATTTTGGCTGGCAATTTTGGCAGGAATTGCGGTAGCGATGGTGTTCGTGCTCACGTCGTGCTTCATAATCTTGATAATGGTGCTGATATGGAAGACCCACTTCGCACTGATACTCCTCTACTGCCTCACCATCGGCCTCATCGAGCTCGCCTTCCTGTCCTCTGTCCTCTACAAGTTCGACCAAGGCGGGTACCTTCCTCTGGCCTTCGCACTCATCCTCGTCTCGATCATGCTCGTGTGGAGCTACGGCTACCACAAGAAGTACAGCTACGAGCTTCAGAACAAGGTATCTCCCGACCAGCTGGCGCGAATCGTCACAGATCCAAAAATCCTCCACGTTCGAGGATTGGGGCTGTTCTACACCCAGCTGGTTCAGGGCGTTTCCCCTGTATTCACCCACTATGTAGCCAGAGTACCCGTCCTTCACTCGGTCTTGGTGTTCATCTCCATCAAGTTCTTGCCCATCAGCAGGGTTCCCTTGGAGGAGAGGTAAAATGAATGCACGTCAAATGAATGCTCTCTTTTTCACCTTGGTCATGGTAATTTCTCATTGCTGCAACTTTTGCCGGCCTTGTAGGTTTGTCTTTGAGGAGGCCTTCAAGTCGGAAAGGCAGCTGATCTTTCGGTGCGTGGTGAGGTATGGGTACAAGGATGCAAGGAAGAAGGAAGATGGGTTTGAAGGGATGTTGGTGAGGAGGTTGAAGGAGTTCATCGAGACCAGTACTGTGAGAGATGATGTTGATGAAGGAGTCGTCGAAGGAGAAGGAGCCATGGAGGTTGGGAGGCATATTGGGATGGTTGATGAGGCGATTAGGGTTGGAGGGGTTGTTTATGTGCTGGGGGAGAGCCAGATTACGGCGGCCGCCGCCACCGGCGGAGAGGAGGGGAGGAAAGATTGGAGGCTGTACATGAAGAAAATGACGTTGGGTTGCTTGTATAACTGGTTGAGCAGGTGCGTGAGGCAACCTGATGAAGTTTTCATGATTCCTCGGCAGAGCCTCCTCAAGGTTGGGATCACCTACGAGGTCTAGCATTCATGTGTTCCTTTCAGAAAGAATACAAGTTAAAGATAGTAGGAAAACTTTTCTTCTGGATGAATATTTTATAGGACAGTGAAACTTATTAGTTCCATACCATTGAATTTCGTTGATTGTATTCTTGCAAGCTTAATGGTTGGAATATATATGATTATAATCGTTGTTGAGGAATGTGTTTTTTATTATCGAGATGTTTTAGTTGTCACTATTACCGCGTCCAGATTAAACCGACCAGTTAAATAAATTGGTGACTATCTAAAAATACATATAAGCATTTTCCCAAACTGCAGTTTAGAAATTTAAATTATCTTCTCATTCATGCTTCCACGTCATTACTTTATCTCTCCTCTAATTCTGTTCCATTTTTCTTTTACCTTTTAAGTTTTAACCCTTTGGTTTTGGACTTTTGCGGTTTGGGCTTCCGCTGTTTTTTTTTTGTTTACAGCCTTTTTATTGTGAAATGCTCTTTTCACCGTCTTTCTTTCATAGTTTCATTTGGGGTTTGTCATAAATCTGCATAATCAACAGAGTTTAAACTGTACATTTATATGTTTTGGAATACAAAATTTCTATAACCAATCAAATTTTAAAATTCAAAATTAATTTACAATGATTATAAATTTATTGTTCAAATAACGCAATGTTCTACATTCATCAAAATTTTATGGTGTTATTGCATACAATAATTGAATTAAAGTGTTTATACTTAAAAGTTCGTCAAACATCAATAATCATTGATCAATTTATGTTGCTAAGATAACTTACAATACAAGTTGGGATTAGTAAATCTTACCATCATAAGTAGGTCTATAAAAAAATTTGACACCTAATCGTGTGTAAGAATGTTGAAGAATCCAACCATCATTAAATGAATGTTCCGACTATTAATATGGTCCGATAATATATTTAGCTAAGAGTCAAATTGATCGACTAAGAATTGAATGTATTATTTACTTAATGTATTACAAATTATTGATTTAGCTGTAGATGTTTAGCTAAAAAATTAGCTTACAATGAATTATGTTTTCTTGAAGGGGTGGTTTGGAATGATCAATTGAAAAACGAGACAAGTTGTTCAATTGTCTCATTTTACAAAATGAATCATTTAAAATGAGTCAACTCGAATTGTCTGGTCTCATCCCAGACAATTTTAATTGTCTCAAAACGAGTTAATTTGAAATTACTCAAGCATCATTTAAATTTTGTGATGCCAAACAAATCAATTTGACCAAACGAAATAATTGATTCAAATTGATCCGTTAGAATTCCTCATCCAAACTATCCCGAATTTATATTGAGATAACACACGAAAGATCATAATTATTTGTGAAAACATTTAATAATACTTAAATATAAAATTAGACTCAAATTATAAATGAAAAGAAAATTCACCCGGCCGACGGGCCGGGAACATAGCTAGTTCTAACCATATTATACGTTAATCCCAATCCATAATGTGTATCTTGATTCTTGGTTGTGAGTCCATCCGCTGCTCTCTTGATCACCACTACATCCCAATGGATCTACGAGATCATTTGATGAAGGAATTTGATGAAGCAATTTAGGTTAATTGTTTAAAGTGCAACAATTGAATCAAATTGTCTCGATAACACAGAATATGGATGCGACAATGAGGTTGAGACAATTTAAATCGCTTCGTGTTTCATCAATTTAATTTAATAAGGAGAAGCAAGTATTTCAAAATTATGCATCGGATCTAATTGTCTTATTTCTGAAATTCATCATCCAAACCGACCCACTTGCTGTGAAAATAAACCACACTTTCCCGTCTTTCCGTGACCTAAATGACGTTTTACCACAATTAAGTGACGCCGGTAGCAACTTCACACTGGACGCAGAAGTTCAAAATCACAATCCAAAAACACCTCAAATCAGTTTTCCCACTCTTTCCCCTGTTCGCCTCTGTCGTCTTGTCTCCTTTCACTCACTGGATGCTGGAGAAAAGGGAAATTGGGAGGATGGAAGGTTCAAGTTCCAGGGAGTCCGGTCTCATGAAATCTTTCAGCCTTGCGATTCGTTCTATCCTCACTGGGTGCTCTAATGAGGTCCTGTTCGTCCCTCCTTTTTAACTCGAAGTTTGGCAATGCGAATAAATTTCGATTCTTTTTTCATCAACAAGCTGAGGGAACACTTCCCCTTCGCGGTTGGCATTGAAAGGGCAAATCTTGTGGATGTATTTATTCATGCAGGAATTTCTGAAAGCCTTCTCGAGGTTTAGCCGTCCAGAGCAGGAATTGCTCCGCAGATTGTACATTCAGGTACTTCGTCTCCTTCCCCTTCCATTATGCTCATCTCCTGCGTTTTCTCATTCCGGAGTTGTTTGTAGCAGAAGCATTGGCAATAAGATCTTACCTCTTGGAACCCTAAAATTGACTTCTTACATCTAGCAAGCGGTGAACAGTGTTTCTAGAATCGTGTCACTGTGATGTTGGAATTTCTGAACAAGTGTGGTCTAGGGTTTGTCATAATGCTTCTTGTACGCAGTCTACTCTTTTTATTTTCCGATCACTGTGCTGTAAAATTAATTCTTGACAAACTTACTTACAGAGTTACTCTGCTGTTCTTGAACCAAGTGATTACCAACCGATGAATGTGTGCATACTACGCAGACTGTCTGTAGAGTTATAGCTGGATCTAGTCAGAGTATGCTTATAGAACTTTGGTGCTAATAATCATTTGCATGGTGTTGAATTTGCAGGTTATTGCCTCTTTGCACCTAAGGATAGAGGTTTGCTCTCCATTCACTACTTCCTTAAGTTTGCACCATTAGCATGCAGTGGTTGAGGCCTTAAATAACTCAGTCAGATTACTTCTTACTCACAGGCGTTATACCGGACTGTCAACAATTTGATTATGCGCCATGTTTCCTAGTGAGAATTTAGTTCTCTTTGTGTTGTTGATCAATGAAAAATATTACCTTGTTATGTTAGTCAAAGCAGTTATAAAATACTGATAACTCATGGGAGTATAACTATAGCTTTCAGACAGCATATTGACTAACTGTACTGTCAGGACCTTATAAAAAACTGTAAGTAATTGTAATTTCACGAGCTTCTTTGTGAGTTTTGTTGTTGAACAAAGGTAATCTCTCTTTCCTATCAGAAAGGTTGTGATGATGTTCTGGACTGCCTTACTACTCACAGACTATGACGTGGAACTAACAGTTAAGAAGTCTGGTTGCCTTAGTTTCAAGGAAAAAAAGGGGGAAATGTCCTGTTTTGTCTAGATACTGGGTCTGCGGTGACGCTGTCTTACGTCAGTTATAAGAATTATAGTTCAAATCATGCCCTTAAACATTTGTAACATATCTTTCTTGTTTAGTTGGCTTTGCATAATTGTTGGTTTTGTTGCCCTTTTGACAGAACGAGTTTCACGATTTGTGCAGTCAGTTGCAGGTACAGTTTCTTTTCTCTCGTTCTTGATAATAGCTGGTAGCGAGAACCCATTGGATTCAGGTGTTAATTTGTGACGAGATAGTAGATGTCATTAACCCACTCTGCATGTATCTTGTTCTGCATTTAATTTATGCTTCTGAGATTGACTAAAATAAGTTTTACCCAAACGGATTCTCATTTTGATAAGAGGTTAGCATGGCTTGAGAATGCTACTTTGACTGGTGTACAAAGCATGATCAAAGAATAGGAAAATGATAACGTAGTCTCTTTGTGAAGCTTTGGTGCTATGTAAATGGCTAAATGCATTAACATCCTATGAAAACCTTGATTCACATTTTCTAGTTGTAAAAGTTCTTTCAATGGCTTCTCTAAATGGAGACTCCAATTTACAAGCTCTTCAACAATTATGTGCAGCTCATTCTCTTTGTAAAGATTCAAAGGGTGGTTTTCGTTTTCCCTCTCTGTAGTTTCATTTTACTCTTATGTTTTCTTTGGATTCTTAATTGCTTTATATCAAGCACTGGAATTCAGTTGCTGGATTCATAATTCTCTTCTTTTAACCTCCTGCTCTTGATTCAATAGGCTCGCTTTTGTCAACCCTTCCCCCTCCCTCTCTCACCGTGTAAGGATTACTTGTTTTGACAGGTGGGGTCCATTCTTGATGCCGCGGAGCAACTCGTGGAGGAACAGACTTTGGACCCTTTGTTCATAGATAAGTATGCACCGTATCAACTATCAAAGCAATCACAATTCTCTGCTATGTGAACCTGTAAACACATTTTGACTGAAGGTGTTGTTTAAACTTTGAAAATTTGAATGATAAAATTAGCAGACGAGATTTTTGAAAATTGATCAGCGTCAATAAGGAATTAGAAGTAACATGGTATTTCTGCTTTAGATGTTTAGTTGAAGTGGATTGCCTTTTGCACAGGAGTAATGTCATGGATGTCTCTTCCAGTTTGTCAAATGCGAAAGAGGAGGAAATCCAATACCTGTCGGTCATTCTGCAAAAGGTTGGTATTTTGGTATCAGCCTCTCTAGCAGCTTTGCAGGTCTTAGTCTAAGTAATTAATTAGGACATTAAACTCTATGACTCGTACCTGTTACACACAGAATCATAAGCCTCAACTTCCAAAAGATAATCTTCTGCTTTGTATGTTGGATTGGGAAAAGAGGAAAAAATTTAAGAGGAACAAATAGGGAGGGAGTAAAATTTTCTCCTCCACAAGTTCCCATGCAGTTCATGTTGTTTCCACAGCTATTGGGGGGATATCACCTCCTGACTAGTTTTAAATTTTAATCAACTTTGCTGTTAATTGTCGTTTTAATTCCATTCTAAGGATGCTTTAGAATGCACCCATGCCTTGTTCTGGATGGCAATTGATCACATGCAGAACAGTTTCCTAGGCATACGAATATGAAATCTTTGCTGACAGTTTTCTTTTTACCAGGCAGAAGAACAGAATCGCACTACGCGAGATCGTATCGAGCTATTAAAAGCAGCAAACAAGGATGTCCCTAGGGCTCAGATTTTGTAAAGGTTCTACGCTTCTTCCCTATAACCCTTTTGGACAAGGTTATGATGTTCCATATATCGTTTCAGAACACTGTTGAATTGTTGATTGGGCAAACTGCGTTTATTCTTGGATAGAAACATTGAGTAATGCTAAAATGTGATGCAGTGTCTATATATGTGTGTAGAGTGAACATCAAAGACTGATGGGAATGAGCCAGGCAATGAGGGAGAGTAATGACTTGTTGATAATATGGCTGATCTTTGAACTTTGTAGCTGTTGAATAGTGGGTCAACGATCAAGTTGTCTGCAATATGACGAATTCAATGGCGTGGGAGAAAAAAATCTAGAGTAGTTTGCTTGTTAGAAGTGACCCTTTTGGTGGTCACATGATCTGTATCTGATTCTGAGACGGAACATTGTAACGAAGAAACAGGGACAGAGATTAGTTGTTTCCCTCTTTTGAAGAGAAAAGGAAAGAGCTGAAGTTTGCTTCTCTCCCCCCCTTCTTTTCAACAGCAACTTTAGAAAGCCGAGAAGAGTTACAACAGCTTTTATAGCATGACAAAAAGAAAGTTGGCTGAAATTTTAAACCCACCAAAATCAGGAATAGAAGAAGAAAGGCCTACTACTGATTGATCCATGGGGGGGTTTTTCAATGGAACTGATCAATTTGCTTCCACTGATTATGCTCATCATCAGGGCCATAAACCCCAGTTTCATTGGCTTGGTATCCCGTGACTGCGTACCCAACACCGTATCCGCTCTCTAAGTAGGCCAGAAAGTGAAGACGCTTGTCATCCAACGCGAGGCGGCACCAGTAAGGTCCCCGCGGGACGCCGCGGACGTCCTCGAAACTCCAACTGTAGACCTCGCCGGAGCTCATGGCGCCGGCACCAACGTCGTGGTCTTGGGCTTTACAATGGACTATCAGTATCTTCTTGCTATTCAGCGCGTTGGTGATGTTGATGATCCGTGCATCGCTGATTAACCGCCGTGCCATAATAGCGAGAGTAATGATCATTGTGGCGATCATCAGCTGCTGCTTCTTCCTGCTGATCACCATTGTCATCATCATCATTATCATATAATGGAGGTAGCATTTTACTTTCACTCTTTTTATACACGCAGCAGCAGCAATATTGGATGAGTAATAGACAAAGATAGGGATCTTTGAGACGACGGTGTCCTCTCCGTCGCTCTGCTCTTGCGGTGGCGTACGGCTCTCAGGCTCTGTCTTAATCACAAGACAATTCCCATTTCAATTGTCCTCTATTTTGGAAGTACCATCGCATTCCTCAATCCTCCGCCATCAAATCCGTCGCCACCGTTGAAACCCCCTCCACCCACCGCAAGTCTCCACCCTGCTTGCGGCGGCTGCAATCTGACGAATTCCATTGGCAACTGAAATTGAGTGGGAAGCAGAGGCGGAGAGAGAAGAGGCTGCGGAGTCGGCTCTGAGATATCTCCCGCCGTCTCCCCCAATGTTGATCGATGGACCCCTCCAGCCGCTGCCGTCTCACCCGACTATGGCGGATGATTGAGACGAATTGGTGGGAATTGGAAGGGCTTCCGCAAGCAAGTATGCGATTAAAATGATTTTTAATTGGATTATGATTAAAAATGATAAAGAAAATTAATACTAAACGAGGACATTTGAGTCATTTTGCAGCACATTTAATGGTTGATTAACAGATAATTAGAATGTAATAAAGAGATACGTTTGTTAATTTACTATGGTAAGAGGACTAGAGGAGTATAAACTGCTGTTAAATTGTTAATCCAGGTTAAGCAAAGTCGGGTTTGTCAATTAAGCCACCGACGGCTTGCCAGTTGACTGGTGTCTGAGACTGAGAGTAATATTGTAGCGGACAAGTAGTGGGCTTTTCTTCTTCTGCGATCCTGTTTGTAAGAGAAAAGTGCCCCCAACCCTTCACGCCGTTCCTGGTACGCTGTGAACGGTGGAAAGTGGGTTGGCTGGTAGAGGTAGGATACCAGAGAGAGAAGACCCCTCAGGCGAAAGTAGGGATGGCAATGGATCGGGTCGGGGCGGATAGTGCATATCCGTAACCCTACCCAAAGTAGGTCGGGTTTTACCCATACCCATACCCATACCCACATGTGAAACAGGTAGAAAATCAAAATCATGCCCATACCCGTTCGGGTTTTGGGTATCCACGGTTATCCATGGGTAATCATTTTTCTTCATAACTTCAACCAATATGTTAACATTCACACGAATTCTCACATTACGTAAGAGGAAAAGTACGACAATAATTCACTAGAATGAAAAAAATTAATTAAAACAACACAATTTCATGAAAATATTATACTTATATGCTAAATATAAAATATGTTAGAGAAAAATAATGATTATATCTAGAGAAAATACATATGCATTTGTATAATCGGGCGGGTTCGGGTTGGATAGTGAGAAATCCATACCCACCCATAACCCACAATATTCGGGTTCGAGTTTTACTCGTACCCACTAAATATCTTTTGGGTTCGAGTTTTACCCTACCCGATTAAACCGGATTCGGGTGGATATCCACAGTTACGGATATTTTTGCCATTCCCAGGCGAAAGTAACGAGTGATTGATTTCAAGAGAAGAAGTCTGTTTCTTTTCCTTCGAGGTGCCCTAAATTTTCTCTTTTCTGATCATCGTATGTGGATATATCTATCTATTCAGTGCAGACCCGATTCTCAACTGCAGTAAGATACGGCGAAAGCTCCCACCTTTTCTGTTTCCACTAGTGTTTGATTAGCTTCGGCAATTGGTTTCACCTGTTTCCTTGCCGGAATCTTTTGCCAGCCGCGGGGATTGCTTCGGCTCCCACATTTCGTAATGCTGTGCTGGTTGTTGTTGATGTTAGGGTATGTGGGATGAATGGCTCTCATTTTGGGAAGAGAAGGAAAAATGTTCCCTTTTCATGCTATCAAAAGCTGCTCTCTTGTTTGGAGTGTGGTTTCCAGTGTTCAGAAGGTTGCCTCAGTTTCAAATCATGGCCGAGATATTGTCGTTCACAAAAGTTTCAGCAAGTTTCACATGTATCGGCTTTTGGCTTACCAATCTTATTCCAGTACTGCTCCTCAACACGAAAGGCTATCTTGGGAAGTTTCCCCTCGTGCTGTTCTCTTGAGGAAGCTGGAAAGTGCTCTGAATGACCACCAACTAGATGAAGCCTGGGTGAATTTCAATGGCTTCAAAAGCCTGTATGGATTTCCTCCAGATGCTCTAATCAGCAAGTTGGTCACGGAGTTATCATACTCTGCCGATCCTTGTTGGTTGCAAAGAGCATATAATTTGGCTGTCCTCATTTGCGAAGGGAAGTCGAAAAAGTTGCTGCAGGTTGATATCCTTACTAAGCTCTCACTCTCCTTAGCGAGAGCGCAGATGCCCATTCCAGCCTCGGGGATTCTTAGACTGATGCTGGACAGAAGGATTCTGCCTCAAATGAATGTGTTGTGGTTGGTTCTTTTCCACATGGTTAAGACTGACCCTGGGACTTATCTCGCATCAAATTTCTTGATTCAGATTTGTGATTGTTTCCTTGATTCAAATGCTAAAAAATATCAACAGGTGAAACTGGTTAAACCAGACACCATGACTTTTAACATTATTCTTGACGGCTGTGTGAGGTTTAAATCGTCTCTAAAAGGTCAACAGGTTATGGAGCTGATGGCAGAGATAGGGGTTACTGCTGATGCACACTCCATCACTCTCATTGGCCAGATCCATGAAATGAATGGCCTGAGGGACGAGATCAAGAAACTTAAATATCATATTGATGGATTACCAGTTCCTTTTCTTTGTCACTACCAGCAGTTATGTAATAGTTTGTTAAACTTGCACTTCAAGTTTGATGACATCGATGCTGCTGCTAAGCTCATCTTGGATATGCACATTACTCCGGTTTCTGCTACTCTTCATGAGAAATGTAGAAGGGAATTGCAAAAGCCCCATCTTGTTTCCATAGGTTCTGACAGTATTAGGTCTGGCTTGAAGATGCAGATCCTGCCTGAACTATTGGTGAAGGATTCTATCCTACAGTCACAAACTGAACTAGACCTTGTTGATTTTAAGAATGGTAAAATTCTTCTCAAGAAAAGAGCCATGGCGAAGCTTGTTGGTGGTTGTCGGAAGCATGGTAGGATCAGTGAGCTGTCTGAGGTTTTACATAGCATTCAAGAAGACTGTCATAAACAAGAAGGATCGAGTTTATGTTCCGAAGTCATTGAAGCTTGTGTTCATGTAGGCTGGCTGGAAACTGCACATGACATCTTGGATGACATGGAAAAACTTGGTGGTCGGTCAATGAGCTTGACTACATATATTACACTTTTAAAAGCATATTATGGGAAGCAGATGTTGAAACAGGGAAATGCGTTGCTAAGGCGAATGCAGAAGTTGGGCTGGCTTGTAGATGCTTCTAATGAAGTGGTAGCATTCTCTTGTGCATCTGAAAAATCTGATTTGGCACATATATCTTCTAAATGTAGATCAGGCCTGGCTGAGTGTTTGCTTCAAGAAGCAGGTGAAGAAAAGGGTATGTCTCCTACAGTGTATGAGTTGAATTCTACTATATACTTCTTTTGCAAAGCTAAAATGATGGAAGATGCTCTGAAGACATACAGAAAAATGGGGCACATGCAAATTCGACCCACAGTACAAACTTTTGCGCATCTTGTACATGGGTATTCTTCTCTAGGAATGTACCGGGACATTACCATTTTGTGGGGGGACATCAAGCGGAACGTGGAAAAGAGTAACTTAGCTTTGTGTAGGGACATGTATGAGTGTTTGCTTCTGAACTTTCTTCGAGGTGGGTATTTTGAGAGAGTGATGGAGATTGTCGATTGTATGAGAAAACAGAACATGTATGCTGATAGATGGATGTATAGATGTGAGTTCTTGAAGCTTCATAAGAATCTTTACAAGAGTTTGAAAGCCTCTGAGGCGAGAAATGACACACAAAAGAAGAGGCTCCAGCATGTCGCTGCTTTTAGGAAATGGGCTGGAGTTGTATGATGTTTCTAAATATGCATGGCTTGAAAAATATTCACCTCCTAATTGGAGTGGTTCGGTCAAGGGCCCTAGACCTCATTGCATCCTAGTGAATCTTACAAGGCAATTCAAGGTTTGTCTTCAATCTACACAGATAATTTTCAGATTTCCCTTTCATGTTTACTTCAGATGTTCTTTAGTTATTGAAGCTGCAACAATACTAACTCAGGCAATCCAAGATGCTACCCTGCCTAACCAACATTTTGGCTGCGAGGTTAGAAAAGGGCAATTAGCTCCTTCAACCGTGTCAAGAAGACTGTCATGGATTAAACTTTAAAGAACATGAGTTCATGCAGAATTCAGGGTTCAATGATTAGGAGCATGAGATGTGGATATTCAGCAGGGAATAGAAGTAAAGAATTTGGTGTTCCGGTTTTGGATGTTTAATTGGTGTACTTCATTATTTTCAGGAGCAATGGTACATAGTCATGTCAGATGTTGGCAAGAAACTCAGAGGAGATCAAGTACTTAAATCACGGGGATTATTGAAAAATATAGTCGTGAATGCAATGAGCAACCCTAAGGGGTTGGGGGTGGGGAAAAGTCCAACTTACCTGAGTTTCAAACTTTCTGGGGCCATGATCTATCTTACACATTAGTGAGTAATTTCTACTAGCAACTCTACAATGAAGCCGCTGCCCATTCCAAGATTTTGCTGAAGAACCAAAGTGAGTGAAAGGACGAGAGGGTAGTTCTGGACACAGTAGATGTGGGGAAGGTACAACTCTTTTTATTTTTATTTTTTTTTTCTCTCTTCAAATACAATGGTTCGGATGGAATGTGTAGTGAGATATACTTGCTGGAAAATTTCACTTGATGCAGCAGTTTTGAATTTGTACAGTTGTTTGATCACAGCATGTTGAGGTAGAAACATGTTCTGTAATTGCAGGCCAGTTTTTTCGCATCAGTGTGAATCAGCTTAGCGTAGAAGCATGGCTTTGATCTACAGCTGGAGAAGCTGTTGTTTTCCGCGGTGCAGTGTCTGCTGAAGCCTTCAGGGATCCGTTCCGTTCCAACTTCTTAACAGGAGTTCATCGTTCCAGTCAACTTGCTACTTACGCTGTGACGCTACTCACAGGTTGTACTGGCTAGCATCAACTTGCGCTTGAAATGTGTGTTCCAAATCTGTGAACCCACAGCACTGGCTAGGGTTGATGTTCCAAATTGATCTCTGTTTGCATAACCTAACACTTCTCCTACATCAAAAGTGCAGTTCAGCAGCGTCAGATATTCTTGTTGATCAACCAACTCTCTCTTGTATAGTTAGTAACTTATTTCACCTTGTCGACACTAAACAACAGTACTCAACACTAAAACATGAAAATACAACCATGTGTTATGGCTCACATTGTGCCAGTTCTCCTTCAGGAGGGATACCAAGAAATAACACCAGTACTGTTTTCTTTGTAATGCTAACAGTAGTAATGATAAACTGTTCATAACTTAATATGATGCCATTTTTGGATCCTTAACAATTTTAGAGGAGCAAGTGAAGAGGGGCGATCGAATGGGTAAGGAAGAGAAGGTTGCTCCCATTTCAATCAACCTCGAGTCCTCGACCACTGAATCAGATGAGTGAAGAAAGGCCTGTCAGGTTGTTATATTTCGGACAAATAATTTATTAAAAGTAAAGTGACATCAGCTCGGTTCTATGGTGTAGTGGTTAGCACTCTGGACTTTGAATCCAGCGACCTGGGTTCGACTCCCGGTAGGACCTTTTTTTTCGTCATCCTCTGCTCGAGCTCTCTTTCCAGTTTAGGTAGAAGGAAGATTGAAAGCCACAGCTTTTCTTGTTTGTACTTTGTAGCTGATCCAATGAATGCTTAACCGACTGTTTTTTTGGACAATAATGCTTAACTGACTTACTGTCCACTTTTTGACGGGAAAAGCTACTGTCACTCTGTCAGTATTCTTCTCCGTAGCTAGCTAACTAGCGCCCGCCCTAGAGTTTACATCTGATCCATTGCTTGGTGCCGACCAACGGCCAACTGTGTCTGTGTATCACTGAAATCAGCAAGTTGCCAGACATCAACGAATTCAACTGAGAACACGAAAGTGCACGTAAAAGGCAATTAAAACGAGGTCTCAATCAGCATGTCTGGTACGTAATACTGGTTAGCTAGCTAGCCAGGGACCAAACAGGTAGAAATAGAATAGAAGGTCCGGCCGGCGAACAGAACCAAACACAGGAATGTGAAACACGTGTGCGTTTATCCATGGAGCAGCTAGCTAGCTAGCTTATCCTTTCTTTCATTTGACGAAGATGGTTCAGTTAGTTGTTTCGTAATCCAACGAGAAGTCACTCTCAGGGGGGACAACAGTAATGTAATAATCAACCTCATCAACTGCGTCTGTCTCTGTGTCATTACTCTTGACAAAGTCCATTTCTTTGAAAAAGGCTGACAACCGACAGGCAAACTACTGCTGCAAATTAAACTAGCTCTCTGCTTAACTAGAGGCACGTGTCCCAGAATTTTATGATCAAAGATCCTCCTCTGACTTTGTTTGCTTTCTCGCTCGGTTGAATCGTCCATGTTATGTAATACATGTTCAGGTCAAGAGAGGAAAACAAGTTAAAACAGAACTTGCCTGTTGTCTGGTCTACTCTATCTATCTCTTTTCCTTGCAATGGTAAACATATATACATTCATCTTCATGGAGTGGAAGGCCAACACCGACACACGTTTGAAAAGTGATAGATTAGGTTTGAAATAGCAATGTCAACAAAACAATCTCTCTCAATGCATGCACCTGTTACCTGATGTGTCAAAAACTAGCTCTAACCGCGTCGATAATACGAGCTGGAGTCGGGTCATCACCAAACAACTCAAATTGACGGAAGACGTAAATCTCTTGTGAATTGTGAACTTGTCGTGCACGTACATTGTTCACCTTCTCGATCAAACAAATTAGTTTGTTGGTAGCTAGCTAGTATTAGACTTGGTTACAACATTCATGTCGATCGATCTCAAATTAAGTTGAGTTTTAGCCGCGAGTTGGGAACACTATAGTTTTTAATGTCAAAAGTGGATGTGTTGTATTAAATTTCAGTTACATACTTTCTGAAGAACAAATGAGTATACCCGTATGCCGTATCATCTTACTCAACATTTTGAGTTTTAAAAAAATAAATACGAAAAATGTTTTAACTGAACATTACCATCTCATATTGGAAACCAACTTCATGGGATGAGATGAAGCTTTACCCATAAAAAGTACAGCTCATCGTGGTGTCTTCAATTGTCACCAACTATTTTTTCAATGCATTTCTTCCTCTTATCTTCTCGTCAAGCGCCCATTTTCGTGGCCGTTTTTAACTTGAGAGGATAAAGGAAAGAGAGGGGGACACTTGTGCTTTGTTTATATGGTTCCCCAAAGTCAGACTTTGGGGGTGAGGTTTAATTTGAGTTAATAGCTAGCAATTAAAGACTGAAGAATCAAAGATAAGAATAGAATTTGTGGGTCAATGTTGGAAGTTGACTGCAAATTAGCTTTCTGTAACAATGGACACGAGTAGCCAACAACGACTTAGTTTAGAAGTACTATTGTTGTTCTTGAATTTGGATGTTTTAGATTTAAATTCTTTCTGTAACACCTAATAATAAAAAGGAATGATATATCACAGATAAAAACACTGAATTTCTACCGTTTTGAACTATTTAGAATGTCGAGATCTAGACTTCAATTTTCCAAACGATCCATTGCTGTAATTAATATGATATACTTTGTGATCTAGTTATAAATAAAAAATATATATTAATTGTGATATTATTAGGGTTTGACTTATAATATTTTCGACCAAACCTAATGGAATTATGTTAATTCAATTTTCCCTTGTTGGTTTGACATCTGGAAATAACAATCAATAACGATATTAATTAATTAACTAATTGGCAACTAACTAGGTACATACAACCTCAATCTAAAAATGGATGGATAAAGTAGTTAATTACTCGATCTACAGGCTAAACAATATTCTATTCGGTCGGCACTCACAATGTAAATTAAATTGAGCGGCGCCAAATTCACAAGATTATAAATTTGAGAGGTGTAAAGTAGAAGGTTGTGTGCCAACAGCAAGGTATGAGATTTCACTTCCAGTTATGGAATACATCAATTTACCGATAGAGCGAAAAAGTTATATATTTTATATATATATATATATATATATATATATATATATATATATATGTTAGGTTCGAATTATATATACTCTTTATTGATTATGTTCTTCTTTAACTACAGTCTAGTTATATCTACGTACACGATCGTTGGAAGCAAGATGAAATGAAAATGGCAGGTTGATTATAGGGAGTTCATTGTTGAACCGCAATCTCTCTACTAATTTGAATCAATAAAAGAGTCTAGCGTTAGACGATACGAAGCACGCAATCAGCATTTTCCATCCCAATTCACAAGTAGTTTTGGTCACATAGCATGTGTGAGGTGGGGCAAAGCTGTACGTGCACTATACTATTGCTTCACGCGATTTTAATTTTGTGTTCAATTGAATTTATTGCTTCTTCATTTCGTGTTACATACATGTGCATAGGGTTTGACTTGTATTCGTATATAAAAAAAAAAGTATCTGTATGATGGAATTTTGCAAATGGGCTGACCTTGAAGTCGTACATAGTTTATTATACCTATGGTTAGATTTTGATGATGGCCAGATTGATTGATTCAAAATCAAAACTTGAACTAGTATTAGGGTTGACAATCATTATTCTATATAAAATTAGTTCGAGTAATCTTGTTTTATTAGATGATTAATTATTATTATCTTAAGTCTTGGTATATATAAATGATTGTCAGCTGGGTGGGAATAGGTGTAGGTGGCGCCCTTTGGGAGGTTGTATTAGTTGTTCATCAGGTGTGATAGTTAATTAGACTGGAATAAATATGATGCAAGAGGGGAAAAAAAAGGTAAACTATGAATCAGAAATATAATACTATCGAATAATGTATATACCTCAAAACACTGTATATGCAAATGATTCATCAAAACGAACTCTTCAGAACTATTTTACAAGTTTAATTTGGATCTTATGTAGTACTCGTTGAAATGAGTGCATACCATGCAACTTATTCTAAATGTACAATTTTAATAACTGAAGTAAAAAAATATATAATCATTGCATTTGTCAAGTACAACAATACTAATAGTTATGCCTTGCATTTTTACTCATAAATTTAATCGTAAAACGGTAATTGAATCAGAAAATAGTAAATATTTGATTTTTTTCATAGACAACATTATAGAGACTTAATGAGTTGGGATCAAACATCTAGTATAAACTCTCTGTTACGGGTAAGTAGATGAGAGATGGATCAGGAAGGTCTATGATATGATAACGAATAAAAGATTCATGGTCCTCATGGATCATGTAGTCCAATGCAAAATTACCTTCGTGATATGTATTGTTCAGTGAAAAGTAAGGCAATTGTCAAATGACAAAGATGAAGATGATTGCCAGATGAAGTGAAAAAACGTAATATCTTCATAAAATTAGCATAATTCGTTGTTTCACCCTCGAATTTACTGCTTTCAACACTAAAATTTTGATCGTCTCCCAATTACTTATAAGGGAAAACGAGATCGAAACAAATAAGAAAAAGGTAAACTATTGAACAATGAAATGTTAAAAACAATTTTACAGTTTGACCTTACGGCAAACTGTAGTTCCTTCTCGTGGTGGTAGATGTTCCTAATTACAAAAATATCGGCTCCCCACATTTTGGATGACCGGCTCAAGCCCACAAACTTGGAAAAAAAAAGAAGAAACCAAATCGCCAGAGACACATATCAATCATCTTGCTGTCTCCTTTGTCCTTTTTCTTTCTTAACAACATGCAAACTACCCAAAAGGAAACAAAATTGATATTTGAAGATGCCTTCCTTCAGTGAATTCCACTCCTTCCTCTTGTTTGTCCTTTGCCAGATCTCTCTTCTTGCTCTGCTGTAGTCTTAGTAGTAAGGAAAGTGAATCAAGACTCCTTTTCATGCTGTACAATTGGGGTCTTCCCTTTCCTTTGAAGCAAAACTTTCCTTCTTCTTTCTCTCTTCCACAGTAGCTGTATTCATATATCCTTGTTTGGCAGGCAGCCAGCCTGACCATGGTGGTGGCCTGAGGCTCTCTGCAGCTTTGCCACTTGTCCTCCTTCCTTCATTCTGTCCCTTTCTTCCCCAATCAATGAATCAAAATGCAATATATGTGGGTGCTTGTTTTGGGCAATTCCCATTAATAGAAAGGAAAGGACACTCTGGGTAGTGGTTGACAGGATATCATAAATGAAATGGGATTGATGATTATGGCTTGCTGTTGCTGGTGTGCTGTTACTGTGTAACTAGTGCCTGTTAATTCATTATTTCTTGAGGGAAAGTTTGATGGGCAGACCGTTCTGGGGAAGAGCAAAAGGACCATACTGAATTCCATTGTTGTCACCCACGATAGACCACCTGCCAGCAACACAAGAAAACAAGTCTCAGCCTTCCTCTCTTTCTTACCCAACTTGCTATTTTTGGATAGGCAAGCAAAAAGAAAAAGGAAGCAACAGAAGAAAAGAAGAGGCAGCAGGGCTCCTTTTCTTTTTCTTTTCTTTTCTTTATGGGTTTTTTGGTTTCAAAAAAAAAACCGACCTGTACTTGGTGGTCAGGTGGTGAAGCAGCACTAATATCTCCACCTTAGCTAGCTCATTCCCAGGGCACGCGTGGGTCCCGCTGCCAAATGGCATGAATGTATTGGCCTTTGGTGCCACCTGTTGATTGGCAATCAAGAGGATGGAGCAGAAAAGGTTAAAATCGAGATTGTTGATGCTGTTACTGTTACTGTTTCATAGTGGTGATGAGAGAAAGGATTTACCTCGAATCTGGAAGGGTCAAATTTCTCAGGGTCGGGGAAGATATCAGGGTTGTGGTGAATGTTCCTGAAAAGTGGTAAAACTTTCCATCCTTTTGGGATTAGATACCCTGAAAGTGACCAAAGAACAAACAAGACCAGAACACAAAATATCAGCATCATTCCATTGCAAGCAGAAGTGGGTTTGAATTGAATTGAATTGAATTGAGCGGATGAAAACTGAAGCCAAAAGAAAATAGCCAGCAGTCTGCTTGCTTGCTACTGACCTTCATACTCAACATCTTCGACAGCTTCTCTGAAAGTGAAAGAAAGAATTGAAGCCAGTCTGAGTGTCTCCTGAATCACCCTTGAAGTGACTGGCATCATTTTTGTGTCTCCCCAACTCAGAGCTCCTTTCCCCCTACTAATCATCTGCTTGGCGACCTCCTCTTGCTCTTCCTGCCAGAACAAAAATTAAAAAAAAAAAGTTTAGAATCAGTTTCAGCAAATACATCCTTCTTTTGTATTGAATATTAATTCAAAAAGATTCGGCTTTTGGAAGAAAGAAAGAAACTTACAGTGACGGCTTGAAGAACAGATGGGTTGTCTCGTAGGTACTTGAGAACCCAGGTGAGAGCACTGGCGGTGGTATCCCTGGCGGCGAAGATAACTCCGATGACGTTATCGGTGATTTGCTCGTCGGTGAGTTCTTTGTCTTCCATGAAAGAACCCAGAAGGTCGTTGTGGTCATGTTTCATCTCCCGCCTCATCGCCATGATTTTCGCCACGATTCGACCCAACTCCTTCCTCGCCTTCATCGCCTTGTGGAAAAGCGTCCCTGGAAGGTTCACTGGCATCGAATTGTAACCCTTTTCCAAAACATAATAACACCTCTTCAATTCCTCCCCGTACATAGCTCCATCCTTGCCAAATATCGACAGCAGCGCCACATTGAACGTGTACTGCAAAACCCACAAGAAAAGAACAAAAATTTAGCCTCCCAAATCCTTTACAGAGTGCTCTGACTCTGTTTTTTTTACAGGGGGGAAAAACAGAGTGCTCTGTTTTTTTTTTTACCGTTTTCATTTCGAGGTAGGTATTGATTTCGTGGGTGGCTTCCCAGGAATGGAGGGCGTGGAGGGCGAGGGATTCAACTTGCGGAACGATGTAATGGAGCGATTGCGGCATGAAGGCTCGGAGGACGAGCTTGCGGAGCTTGGAGTGGTAGTCCCCCTGGTGGAAGAAGATGGCCTGCCGCCCCAGCATCCGCTCTTTGCTGGCCGGGAATGTTGGCTTGAATATGTTCGATTTGGTGACCAGCACGAATTTGGCAGCTTCAGGGCTGGAGATCATGACGCAAGGGCAGCCCAAGATGTGGGTCTTGAAGATTGGACCGTACTTGCTCTGTTTCGAGGTGAAGAACACATTGGGGTCCTGCGAGTACATCTGAAACGTCTCTCCGACGTACGGATACCCCATGGATCCCGGCGGGAGAGGCAATTGCTGCGACCCCCGCTTGGAGAAGAAGCGGCTGAGGATGAAGAGACACGATGCGAAGACGGCGGCGAAGAACAAGGAGAAGGGGAGAATTGGGGAATTGGTGAAGATATCCATGGATGATGGAATGGATAAGACGGAGAGAAGGTAGTGATTGAGGATTGATTTTCGGGTTCTGAGTGGAATTGGGAATGGAGGGTTTTATGGAGAGGAAGTGGGAGGGGAAGGAGGAGAGGCATTTATAGGGTTTTGCTTGGAAGGGTAGAAAGGGGAATTGCCTGAAGGAACCAGCTTGAAATCCACTCCACACACGGAATCTGCATCCAGCTCATGTTGGAAGACTGACTGAGGAGTAGAGAAAGGGGATTTCAGCTTTCCATTTCAGTCCTCTCTCTGCCTATTTTTCTGTTATATTTAGTTTAATGGTGTTTGGACTTTTTGGGAGGATGGTAGAGATTGGGCACGTGGCAGGAGAATACAAGGGGGAAGAGAGGGAGCAAACAGGAAGGTGGCAAGAAGAAGGATGGGAGGGTGAAGAGGGAGCTGTTCCAATGAATGAATTGATGAATACGAAGGAAGAAAGAAGTTGGCAAGCAAGTTGGAGCTGGAGAATTTGACCATAACAAAATGATTAATGAGCCCATGCTGTTGCCCAAAAGGCTTTTCTTGAATGCTAGCAGGAGCAACCAGTCGACTCCATTCTTTCTGTTTTAATATGTCAACTTGTTTGGGGGAGGAAGTATGGTATATGGTGGTGTTGATGTGACAAAGTCATTAGTAGTGAATTTTTCATCGGATTTTATCGTCTTCAATAATATTATGGTGGGTTTGAATCATTATCCGAATATTCGAGTTGTAAAAAAGAAATCGATTTACGTAATAGGGGGCTCCGAGATGATTGTCAAGAATGTGTAGTAATGACGGATTGCGTCCAGCAATTTCGGAAGATGACAACATGTAGTGGCAAGGGATCTCTACAGAAAAGAAGTTGAGGTTGGACAATGAGATTCCAAGTAGGCTTGATCTTTATCATATTATCATATTATCTATCTAATCTTCAATGGATGAAGAAGACTTTTGAAGACAAAGATCAAGAATCAAATGACTACAAGTTGGGGGAAAATAGGATCGTAAAAGAATGATTATGAGAATTGGATCTCATCTAAGGAGCCAAGTGTAATCCTTCTTTGAGGATTTTTTCAAAGCGAGAGACTCGATCCAAACTAACCATCTCCACAAAGATCCCCTAGTCATTGACCAAAGAGATGAATGAAAGACTTACATTATATGTCTCTATCCTAGCACTATGTTTGGCAATAAGGAGGGTGCAAATTCGAGAAGGGTACAAGTTGATTAGTAAATTGCAAGAGCGTGCAAATTGGTGGGGTGCGAGTGGAGAGGTAAATTATTGTTTGAACAAAAAAGTAGTGGGTGCAAATAAAGTGAAAAGTAATTATATTATTATAAAATAGATTTATCAAATTTACAAAATATTATCACAAAATAATAATAAATATAATTTAAGAAAATAATTATTATATAATAGTGCTCAAATAATAATTGATTATAACAACAGAATAATAATCATTGATGGATCGACATTGAAGTTCGAAGTCCAACTCGTCATTGGTCATCCTACATGGTTCTTGTGTATAATTTAACTTTAATTGAATATGGTCAAACTTAGTCAAACACGTTCGAATCTGTAAGTTTTAGCTATTTAGTCAAGTAAACTGAGTCAATCAAACTGTTACTCGCTACATTTTTCATAAGCACTTATTATCTCTATTGCTTTCGTTGGGTCTCTGTGTGTGCTTGTTTATTTCTCTCTGTCTGTTTGGAGTGGACTAAAAATGGGTATGTATGATCCGTACCACAGCCTTTTTTTTTGCATTTGAATGCCATTATTTTGTTTGTCCTTGTTTTATTCTTTCAATTTTTGCTGCCTTTATGTGAAAGCGTGTTCGTCTCCATGTCCCAACCGTATAACAAACAGACGCACGCAGCCTTTAAATTCCTCAACTACTTGCGGAATAGCTCAACGGTCCTTTTTCTTTCTCATATTTACGTCTCCCATCCTTGCATGCAAAAATCGCTTCTTTATTGCATATATCGTGTCAAACTTGTATGCGTGATTTAATGTGGAGAAAGAAAGAAAGAAAGAAAATTATAGGTGTACAGTGTACGTGTGGAGTGCTCTGGTATATTGGATGTTATTCGAAAATTATAAATTGTCGATAATTATTCTTTAATTAGATGTATTTTAGAGTTTATAAATAGGGTAAATCTTCGTATCTTAATTACGTTACCGCATAAATTTTAGTGATTTAAGTTTTGATAATATTTTAGAAATTAGCACAATTTTCATTTATGTGTTCACTAGTTTCGTCGCGAACTTTCTCTCCTCGTTCGTTTGTATATATACTAGGTTGTGTTTTCTTCTCTTGTTTTGTGATGTTTAAAATTTATTTGGACATGAGAAGGAGGTGAACTCATCGTGTTTTGTCGCCAAAAAGGGAGCTTTTTGCGATGATGAATTTTTCTTTGCCTGTGAAAGTCATGCCAAGCCGAGGAAGGCATGTCACTACCGTGACACTGAGCCATAAGATGGCCTCTGTCCACGATTATAAAGGGAAAACATGGGATTTTTACAACGGGAGCCATTCTAGAGAAAAACAGAGTATGGAAGAAATGTAGCGAGAGAGTGTATCGATGGAGGCTTTTCGGCGTGAAATTTTTCATCAGATGAATTAGAAATTCTTTGTGCAATTTGCGACTATAACTATAAGTATGATTGTGAAGGATCATCCACAGAATGAGAGCTCCACAACTGCTGCAAGAGAGTAAAAGGAAAAAAGATGAACAATCTAAATCACTCAATGTTTATGCGCTCTGACTTCCGAGTAGTTGATTCTCATAGAAAAAAGCCTAGTTAATTTAATTACTTAATTAAAAACCATCTGGCCACTCAATATCCATTGTTAATATAGTTGATACAAAGATTTCAAAACAAAAGGTTCGTGCCTATTGCATTGTCTCGTGTGAAATTTTTGCAAGGGTCATAGAGATCAAAGACTTCTTCACAAAAAGGTTACGAGTTATCATTTTGTTTGAAAGATTCAAAGTCATAATTCTTGAAAAATGAGTTATTGGGTAGACTAAACTCGAGAAATATTGAATTGAAGAAAACTGACTCTCATTTCATTTTTTTGTATTGTACAATTATAATAAGTTCAGAATTCTTTTCATTGGTAATGACACCTGGCGATTATTGGAGATATGACCTTTCAAAATTCATTGAAAGTAACCGTGAAAGATCATGATCAAATATCGTAAAAAAGTGACAGATAATTGGTTACATCGCTAAGTACTATACACTATACATTTATCGGAAATATTGTAGAATTATACATGCATACATATGACAAAGATAACCTACGCCTAATATATAATCCAATGTGCGTACACAATTATTATATGTGCTTTGATGCATTTCGATAAACTAGCGTCGGTTATAATATTTATGTAATTGAATTTATCTTATGATTTGGGTTTTGTAAAATTGGAATACGAGGTTCATCCATTAGAAGTTTTGGTATAGTATCATACCCATATTTCGATTAATCCATCATCTAAATAATGAAACTCACTAGATGGTAGGCATAAGCGGAGCCAAGGTGCTTGGGGTGTGTCCAAGGACACAAGTAATTTTTGGGTAAAAAAAAGTAACCCATATATATGTATAAAGTAAGTATTAAATTCATGATATCTAGGTAATATAAGAGTGTTATACCATTAAATTACAAGACATTCCTTGCTTAAAAGCTAACGATGACTGTACCAATTCGTTATTTTTTAATTATATATGAATGAGTTATTTGGATATTATTATTTTTAATTATGTTTCATTTTTGTTTACATTTTGAAAAGAGGACAAAGATATACTTTCTAATCCTGACTCCGTCACTGATGGTAGGGTACAGTAAAGTTAGCATACATACCAGACATAATCTAGCATGTATAAGAGTTCTATGATACTTCCAATGAGTTTGCCGGCACCGCATACCCTCAGTAACACAACACTTTTATATCTATATACTGAATTAATTGGATTTTGGAATAGGATACTATACTTTAAAGTCCAATAGATAAATGCTAGGTCCTAATTCTCTAATTTGTGAATAAAACAAATTTGGCTTGTAGTACTTTGTAATTTGGATTTCTCTAAACGATCAATCGAGTAAGAAATCAAACATTGATACGCTATATCATGTGAAACCCCGTAAATCGAAGTCGTAGTAGAATATCAACATCATGACATGCCCAAATTTTGATACAATACTTTTATGTTTTTGGCTCTATACACATCTAAATCTTCCCCACTACGTAGCAGTGGAGAAGGAACAAGGATTGCAATTTAAGAGGGTGATCGATTTCTTACCTGAGCATGACAAATAAAACGGCGGCTTTCAGTAGTGGCTTTCCGATGAGCTCTGAATATCATGGATCGCCATTGATTTCTGTTCGTATTATACGTACGTAGCTCTATATATATTCTAGGGTTTCCCGATTTCGATAAAGAGGTTGTATGTCGCCACGTTGTTGATAGTGGATAAGCTCATGGAGGCCCAAATTCACTTGCGAGGCTGCACGTATACACAGACATCGTCCAAATGCTTCACTCTCCAAATTTATCGGGGTATCATATAAAGGCGAAATATGGCCAAACCGGCCGGCCGGAACTGGTGATGAATTAAATCAGGAAACGTTTACATGTGTCAGAGTGACTGTGATTTTTCAGCTTTATGCATTCAATGGAGGTTATTAACTTCTATATATATACGTAAAGAAGACCCTTATTTTTTTCTCTGAGTTTGCTCACATCAGCCACAAACCATATGTGTTGGGACTTGGGATCATATCAAAATTGTAGTTTCCTGCTGGAAGAGGAAAGGCTTAGATTTTGTATTTAATAACTTGATATTTTGGGATAAATTGTTTTATCTTTTCTCCTTTAATCTTTAACGAACGATTTCTCTCTCGTTTTAAGTCGAAATTTAAATTGTTTTTGCACAAATTAATCAGAATAAATGTGCTCTTTAAAATGATATCCACTTTGATATATTTTCAGTACAAAAAATTGAATAATTTTTTACCAGTCATTACCATATGGTATGCTCATATTTAATACCATATGGTAAGAAAGCGTACCATGATGGTATGAACATACCAATATGGTAAGAAGGTTAAATACATGATAGTAGGAGTATACTAACTGTCATTTACGATTTTTATCATTGTTTACCACAAGTTACCACCCACATAGCATAGTGGTAAAGCATGGTAATTTTTTGTCCAGTATTTTTTTCACCCAGAAATTTGTAGATCCAATAGGTCATGATGAACTCGTTCCTTCTGAGCAAAGGTTTTTAGAAATGACTTAAAAACGAAGAAGTTACCAAATGGTATGTAGTTGGTAAAAAAAAAGTTTCTCGAAATATATTGAAAATTTATCTCATTTTGTAGAGCTAGCACAACGAACTTGTTCCATGTGTGCAAAAAAAAATTGAAATCCGAGTTAAAACGAAGAAGATAAGAGCCGATTATGAAAACTAGGAAAAATAAAATGTTTTTAATTGACAACCTTTAGATCTGGATTTTTTGGACCCACTCAGATTTAAAGGTCCAGATTTAGTTACTCATAGATCAGTGAACCACTTGCTTTCAATAACTCAGATTGTTGAGAGATGTATTTAACAATAAAAACACTTTTCTCACACAATCTGTCTTCAATATATAGTTGCTCTTTTCTGCCATCTGCCATTTTTAGCTTCCTTCTTTACTTCGTCTGTGCCTATATGGCTTTAGTTATATATTTTTCATTTCTTCCATCTCTTAGTATAGCTCCATGATCACTAGCTAGGCAAGAGTAGTAGTCCGGCTGACCTTAGAACCCACATTCTCGACAAATTTGGTTTTGGTTTTCCCCCTGGTGATGAATCTGTGTCAGATATCTTGGGGTTGTTCCCATGAACGAACCTTCTTCTTTCTCATTCGAAGGATCGATGGGTCAAAAAGGAGAATCTCGCAAGAGCCCCTTTTTTCCTGTCTCCAAGGGTCCTTCTCGATCAAGTCAGCCATATTCAAGTAATCCCGACTTTCCTTATTACAGGTTCCTGCTCTAGTTTTGTTTTTTCCCTCACTGAAAAGATAGATTCTTTGCATGAAACTTCTTCTGGAGTGGGAAGCTTAAGGAAGATGGCGTTCCTGGGTCTGGTCGAGGAAGTTGTGTCATGCTAAGGAAGCAATGAAGTTTGGGACTATGAAGAAATTTGGGGCAAAACAAACGTGGGTTTATAGGTACCCATAAATCCAATCTCTCACGGGGTAACTCTAAAATCTAGGTTTTTCTCATTCGTCAAATGGAGGAATTTGTTCCAAGAAAGAAAAAAGAAAAAAAAACGGATGCAATTTATAAAATTCATATCAATCCATCATTAACGAATGATGTATCTGCTTGAAGTTTTTTTACTAATCAAACGTTCTTTACAAGATCGAGATAAATTTATTGTGATGTGGACATAAAACTGAAACATGAAAGTGTACTACACGATCATCTATCCTGGCATTAATTGTTTTCTTTTATCCCTAAGCCACATTTACACCCAACTTGCTTGTTATCATCCATTTCCCCCACAACACCAAAACCAATCATTAGTCAAATTCAAACCTCTTCCTTCCAGCCCAGCCCCTGGGAAAGAAATAGGAAAGTCTTTGTTTTTATTTTATTTTATTTTAAATTAAAATATTATTACTTATTGAAGAATATATAGAGATATGCATGTGATGGAATGTGGGTTAATGCCCTTTTGGGGGAATTGTATATTAATTAATAATTAAGATATTCGAGAACAGAAACCAAACCAGGGATGGTATCCCAGTTTTGGGTTGCAACTTGCAAGCTGTGTTCCTTCTGTTTTTGGGACTTCTTCTTGCTTTGCAATATTGCAACTTGCTGCTTTCTTTTAGATGGATATTTATTTTTATAATTACAAGTTGGATGTGTTTCAAGGGATGGATGGTCATGGTAGCCCATCCTCCTCTTCCTTATAGTGCTTGGTTGCGTAAAGTCAGCAACAGATAGTTAATAATTTCAAGTATTATATTGTTAGCTCAATTAATTAGCAGTTGTCAACCCGTGTTTAAGAAGTTAAGTGCATGCACTTTCGTTGGCTGTCCGTTCCTTAAAAAAATTTGGTCAATAATGGTACCTGCACACCGTACACCGGACAAGTGGTTTTGGTTTTGGGATATGTACAAAGCAAACTTTTAATGTTATTCGTAAATGGTATATGATTTGCGATTGAATAAGATACAATATTATGTTCACAAATCGTGAAATCACTCAATAGAAAGAATGTAGATTTCAGATGGGAGAAGTTATTTAACTACTTCATGTTTTCTTTGTCTGAACTATAATCCTTGGAGTTGCTTAGCTTACATATAATCCTTGAACAAAGCTCAAAAGTCGTGCTGATCTTGTTGATATGACTTGAATCGGATTATCAGCCGCTACGACTAGTAATCGGGGTGTATGGACTCAATGTTATTTGGGTTCGAGTTCTGGGCCTGGTCTGTAACCGTTTCCTTTGCCAGATTGGATTAGGTTTAGACCCACATGGAGAAGTACTATAAATACTTCTCATACTCCTCTGTAATCTGTAATCTCCTCAATATAGTGAAACTGGCTCTCTCTCGCCCGTGGACGTAGCTAACACACATCGTGTTAGTGAACCACGTAAATCGTGTGTCGTGTTTTCGATTCTCGCTTTCGTATTCTTGCTTTGTCGATTCCTGCGATTTCCCGATCCGTAGCAGCGCGTTTATAACAAGTGGTATCAGAGCCGCGGCTGGAAATCAGGCTAGGGTTTTCGATTCAGAAGAATGACGTCGGTGAACATGAAGATCGAAAAGTTCACGGGGAAGAACAGCTTCGCTATATGGCAGATCAAGATGCAGGCTTTATTAAAACAGCAAGGGCTGTGGGGGCCGCTGTCTGCGAAACAGAAGAAGGCAACGGTCGATGACGATGATTGGAATACCCTAGAGGAGAAGGCCCACTCGACCATCATGCTATCATTGTCTGATGACGTCATCATTGAAGTCGCTGCTGAGAAGACTGCCGCGGGCTTGTGGTTAAAGTTGGAGAGTCTGTATATGACGAAGTCCTTAACCAACAAGCTGCATCTCAAGCAACGGTTGTTCAGCTTGAGGATGCAAGAAGGTACGCCTTTGAGGGAACATCTCGAACAGCTTAACTCTATCTTGCTGGATCTGCGTAATATAGATGTTCAAGTTGATGACGAGGATGCTGCCCTAATCCTGCTGGTTTCTTTGCCGAGTTCATATGAGAATTTCGTTGATTCTTTTATTGCTGGTAAAGAAAGCGTGTCGTTGGAGGATGTCAGGTCTGCTCTTCATACGAGAGAGATCAGACATAAGGCGTCCGGATCTGGTACAGGTGGTGAGGCATCGGGTTTGGCTGTTACAGGTGGAAAGGGAAAGAAGAAATCTGGTAAAGGGAATTCGAACAAGAATTCCAAGGGTCCCGGTCCACAGCCAGGTGATGCTTGTCACAACTGTAAGGAAGTGGGGCATTGGAAGTACAACTGTCCCAAGAGAAGAGGGCAACAGAAGAAACAAGGTTCAGTTGTCGTGGCAGAAGTGGACAACAGTTCTTAAGACGATCTCGCCTTGGCTGTAGATGAGAAGGCACATCGTGGTGATGTGTGGTTTCTGGATACTGCAGCCTCATACCATATGTCTCCGAACAGGGATTGCTTCACAACCTACGAGCAGATAGATGGTGGTAACGTGGTCATGGCAAATGGAGCTGTCTGCAAGGTTGTTGGAATCGGATCCATAAAGGTTCGGACACATGATGGTTCGTTCTGTACCGTGAATGATGTCAGGCATGTTCCACGAATGACAAAGAACCTGATCTCCTTGAGTCTACTCGACAGCAAGGGTTTCAGTTTCAAAGGAAAAGGTGGAGTTGTGTATGTCTGCAAAGGTTCACGGATGGTGCTGAAGGGCGTGAATCGTGGGACCTTGTATGCATTACAAGGGTCTTTGTTGTCTGGTTCTGCTGCCGTTGCATCGTCTCAGGTTCATCAGGAAGATATGACCACTCTCTGGCACATGAGACTGGGGCATATGAGTGAACGGGGGATGCAAGTTCTATCGAAGAGGGATCTTCTTTGCGGGCACAAGATGCAGAATTTAGAATTATGCGAGCATTGTGTGTTTGGGAAGCTACATCGCAGCAAGTTTCCCAAGAAGGGTATCCACCGGACGAAGGGGATACTGGATTACCTCCACTCCGACTATTGGGGTCCTTCACGAGTTGAATCCATTGGAGGCAGCAGGTATTTTCTGTCTATTATTGATGATTATTCGAGATTTACTTGGATTTTCATGATGAAGCAGAAAAGTGAGGCTTTCACGAAGTTCAAGCAGTGGAAGACATTGGTGGAGAATCAGACCGGGAAGAAGATCAAGAAGCTGCGAACGAACAATGGTCTAGAGTTCTGTAGTTCTGAGTTCAACGAATTCTGTAAGGATGAAGGGATTGCCCGTCATCGGACTGTGAGAGATACACCCCAGCAGAATGGCATTGCAGAAAGGATGAACCAGACGTTGTTGGAGAGAGCACGATGCATGCTCTCTAATGCTGGACTAGAGAGAAGATTCTGGGCAGAAGCAGTGAACATGGCGTGCTTCCTGATCAACCGTGGACCTCACACAGGTATTGAGTTGAAGACTCCTTATGAGGTGTGGTATGGTAAGCCTGCTGATTACTCTTCACTGAAAGTTTTTGGGTGTCCTGTTTATTATCATGTGGATGAGGGTAACTGAACCCAAGGGCAAAGAAGGGTGTATTTGTGGGTTACGGAGATGGAGTTAAGGGATTTCGAGTCTGGTCACCTTCTGAGCGTCGAGTTATACTCAGTAGAAATGTGATATTTGATGAGAAGTCTATGTTTAACCCCATGTTGAAGGTCACTGTTGTTGAAGGTAGCAGGAATGTTGATAAGCAGGTGGAGCTGCAAACTCTCAAAGAGAGTGAGTTTGAGCACCAAGGTGGAGAAGATCAACATGATGAGGATGTCTCTGCAGAGCCAGAAACTTCAGAGTCCAGTGCACGAGCTCAACAGTCTATTGCTTCCGGTAGACCGAAGAGAGCGACTGCAGGAGTACCTCCACAGAGGTATGGCTTCGAGGACATGGTGGCGTATTCATTTCAGGTTGCTGAAGAAGTGGATGCAGGAGAGCCACAATCCTACAGAGAAGCAGTTTCGGGCGGTGAAGCTGATCAGTGGCTTGCCGCAATGGGAGATGAGATGGAATCCCATGACAGGAATCAGACTTGGGAGCTAGTCAAACGACCACAGGGAAGGAAGATTGTTACAAACAAGTGGATCGACAAGAAGAAGGAAGGAATCACTTCTAAAGAGGGCATGAAATTTAAAGCTCGGGTGGTTGCACGAGGCTTCTCGCAGAGGGAAGGAGTTGACTACAATGAGATTTTCTCACCAGTGGTCAGACATACTTCGATCAGAGTGCTACTAGCAATAGTGGCACATTATGACTTGGAGCTCGAGCAGCTAGACGTGAAGACAGCTTTCCTACATGGAGAGTTGGAGGAAGAAATTTACATGACTCAGCCAGAAGGATTCGAGGTTCCGGGAAAAGAAGACTATGTTTGTAAGTTGAAGAAGTCCTTGTATGGACTTAAGCAGTCTCCGAGGCAGTGGTACAAGAGATTTGACAGTTACATGCTTGAGCTGGGCTACAGCAGAAGTCCATATGATTGTTGTGTGTATCACAACAAGGTGGAGGATGGTTCGATGATCTATCTTGTTCTGTATGTGGATGATATGCTCATAGCTGCGAGGTCGAAGTCTGATATCCAGAAGTTAAAGGGGCTTCTCAGTGCTGAGTTTGAGATGAAGGATTTGGGAGCTGCTCAGAAGATCTTGGGTATGGAGATTTATAGGGACAGGTCGAAGAAGAAGCTTTTCTTGTCACAGAAGAGCTACATCCAGAAGATACTGTCGAGGTTTGGCATGTCTTCAGCAAAGCCCTTAAATACTCCTAGTGCTTCAAATGTTCATCTATCCTCAGCTTATGCACCGCAGCCAGAGGCTGAGAAGGAGTACATGTCGAGAGTCCCATATGCTAGTGCAGTAGGTAGCTTGATGTACGCTATGGTATGCACTAGACCTGATCTTGCACATGCTGTTAGTGTTGTCAGCAGGTTTATGATACAACCTGGGAAGGAGCATTGGCAGGCTGTGAAGAGGATCTTTCGGTACCTTAAAGGTACACCTGATGTGGGAATTAGCTTCGGAAGTGATACAGAGTGCTTGGTGTCTGGGTATTCTGACTCGGACTATGCTGGAGATGTTGACACGAGGAGATCGATGACCGGTTATGTATTCACTCTTGGGAGTTCTGTAGTGAGCTGGAAGGCAACTTTGCAGTCGGCGGTGACTTTGTCTACCACTGAGGCAGAGTATATGGCGTTGACAGAAGCTGCTAAGGAGGGAATATGGTTGAAGGGACTGGTTGGTGATCTGGGTCTACATCATGATCAGGCAGTGGTGTATTGCGACAGTTTGAGTGCAATATGCTTGGCCAAGGATCAAGTCCACCATGAGAGGACTAAGCACATCGATGTGAGGTATCATTTCTTGAGGACAGAGAAGAGGATTAAGGTGAAGAAGGTTGGCACCGCGGATAATCCTGCTGATTTGTTCACGAAGCCGGTTCCACATGGCAAGTTCCAACACTGCTTGGACTTGCTGAATGTCTTGAGTGGGTGACTCCGCCCTGCGGGGCATTGATGGCGGGAGAGAGATAGAAGGAGCAGAGTACATCAGAGATTTCAGAGGAAGAGGATTCAAGTCAAGGTGGAGATTTGTTGATATGACTTGAATCGGATTATCAGCCGCTACGACTGGTAATCGGGGGTCTCAATGTTATTTGGGTTCGGGTTCTGGGCCTGGTCTGTAACCGTTTCCTTTGCCAGATTGGATTAGGTTTAGACCCACATGGAGAAGTACTATAAATACTTCTCATACTCCTCTGTAATCTGTAATCTCCTCAATATAGTGAAACTGGCTCTCTCTCGCCCGTGGACGTAGCTAACACACATCGTGTTAGTGAACCACGTAAATCGTGTGTCGTGTTTTCGATTCTCGCTTTCGTATTCTTGCTTTGTCGATTCCTGCGATTTCCCGATCCGTAGCAGCGCGTTTATAACAGATCCAAGCCAAATCCTTGCCCATTTTCCTTTCTTTTCTTTGTCTCCATGAGATTTTGCCGTTTTGCAACTTGTGATGATGAGGTGGATACCATTGATACCACTAGCTACCTACTTGTACTGTGCTAAAAAAAAATGCTTTATAATAAGTTAGAACAAATATCCCAATAACGAACCCCACCAAAACTTTATAAATTAGGTCAAAGTAGAGAAAAGGGAACATAGAAGCTGGCAAACAACAATTGTCCAAGAAAACTGTACAATATAATAACAATCATGGAGACGGCTGATCTTGTTTTCAAAGGAAACGGCGAAAGTAACACGACCTATATGTTCTTTATCAAAGCAAATATTTGGATCCTCCGTAGTGTGGCAGCTGGTTCTGATGCATATGATAAAGAGTTTTTTTCACGGGACGCGAAAAAGAGTACGCGACGAATAGTTGTATATTGTGGATGCAGACTGAATGTATATGTTGAAACTACTTATATAATAAGCTGGAACATATGCATATGCATCATAGTTGAATTTGTCTATAGAATATGAAATCCACTTTTCGTGACTAGTTCGAAGTCGGTTATATAAGACTCTCTCAATCAGTTCAATGATATTGATCATCGTTTCATATTCGAGAAAATTTTGGAATTTCTCACATTAAACAGGTAAGTTTTGGTACAAATATAATAAATTCCCGTATTGATTTATGTTAGGGATCAAACTCACCGTTCTCAAGGTGACATAAATGTATTTTGTAATGAGTTAAATCTCACTTCTTGGTTATCATAATATTAGTTTATTTTACTAAAAATGAGTTCACTATTAAGCTAATTTATATTTTAAAAATAGGACACAACTAATAACTTTTGACTTCATCACTGGTGTGGCAGCTGCCAATGCCTTAATCATCACTTCCATATTTTTTTTAAGTACTTAATATATAAAATCCTTTGTATAGCTATAACGCATTTTGGAACCACAATAACAGGCATAAAGATAGATTTAGTTATCTATTAATCTGCATGAAAATGACACTAATCAACCTAAAAAAAAAGTTAGACATAAAGCACATATAGCTGCCATCTTCTTGTTGGCTTCTAGTTAAGAAAGAATAAATAAGATTAAATAATCTAGCATGGGTTTATAGACTAATTGTTAATTAATTAGTCAGTTAAGTATGGTTATATATGGACAATTCACAATTGCTAGCTGTTTGCCTCCTTTCCGCAAAGTGTTCCACTTCACACTGACTCAGGCCTGACCACTCTCATCATCTCATTGCTATTCAGGATCCTAATAATATGATAACCACAAAAATTAATGATAGCACATAGCAATTAACTAACCTAAGCAACTTTTTTTTTTTTTAAATAAACCGATATATATATATATATATATATAATACTAATTAAGTTGCCAATCTGTCATCTTTGTCCTGTCTCGGAGATTTCCTTTAATAAACTGTTTAGTGCTTAATCAGGTACGTGGCGTGGTCTAATGGATAGCGAACTGACACATGCGCAGAGTACTTAATAACAAAATACAAGAATACTGGTTTTTATATTATTTTTTTTAAAAAAAAGGGAATAAAGCAACGTGTATGAACATGATTTGAGGTACGCGTATGTGTACGTACATAATGTACTCATATATATTCTCCCCAATTTTTCTCTTTTTTGCCGGCCTTCGATTTATAAATAAAAAAAAAATCAAGTCGTAATTAACTCTCTGGTAAGGTTGTTTTGAGGTACATTTTTTACTTATTAAATCAGGAATTTTCCTAGGGGTCGTTTGGATTGAGAAATGCATAAACGAGATATTTGGATCCAATTTCCTGATTTAAAATTCTAGAGATTTCTAATCAGGTTTTTGTTTAATTATTCCGTTTGTTTGTTGATCAACATTTCATTTGTCAGCATTTTAATTTTTAATGATAGATAGGAAAGTACAATATTGCCCTTCCTCATCCTCTCCTCTCCTCCTCCCCCAACGACCAAAGTCCATCGTCGACGTTGGTGAAGAAATCAAACTCAATAATAGACCCAATCTCTCGTCGTCGGTTGCCTTCCTCCCGCTGCCGGAGACTAGCATCAGAACGCACATCATGCATCAAGCCTGGCGCCACCCAGCTTCCGTCCACACATACCTAATTTTCTTCATACTCTGTTCCCCATCCCCAATCCATTCGCGGCCGTCGCCGGTGACCAATGAAAGCCGGTGGGAAATCAGCCACGCCAGACAACAAAGGGACTCAAACCCATGTCGAGCTGATGACGGCGAAGCCGGAGACTCCCACTCCCAAATTCAGAGTTCCCTATGCCTCCACTTTTCCCGATTCTCTAGGGACGTCGAGGTCTGCGATTCCCTCCCCTGTTTCGATCCATTTATATGCTGTTAATTTGATCTCTGCCCTGTATTCACAGAGCTATAAAATCTCTGTAATTAGAAACCAAATACGCAATATGCAAGCTGAATCTTGAATGGAAGTGGCAGGGGATGCGATTGGTGAAGGAAGGCAAAGCTTTGTTCGAGGCAAACTATGGGCGGTCGTAGATCTAAATTCGGGTTGCAGATCTGAATTCTTCGTTGACCGGCGTAGGGAAGAGGAGAAAGGAGATGAGTCAGGAGCGGCGGTGGAGGAGGATGTGGTGGTGGTCGTCTCTCTCGCGTCGTCGATCTCTCTCGCATCTAACTCCGGCGAGATTGGCTCTGAACACGCTGGGAATCAGCAACGCAAGTACAAATCGTCGTCGTTCGTCTCTCTCGTAGCCACGCAAGGACAAGTTGGGAAGAAACCAAAAAATTGGGGCCGAATTTTAAAATACCTGGGTGCTGGCAGCTATTTCTAATTCCGGGCTAGGCCAAAATTTCAAAAACCCGAAGGCCCAAATCACGCCATTTATTTTGGCTATCCAAACAAGAGAATGGGTTAAATTCCTGGACGGGCCAGGATTTGGGCCGAATCCCTGCCCACAATTCTGAATCCAAACGACCCCTATGGTTATTCGTTTAGGTAATGGTTCGGTGGTTGATCGAAATGTGTGGTTTGTTATTTGCTATTTGCATTGCGTGAAAGAGTTGGTTAAAAGTAGATGAGATTGTAATGAAAGCATGAAGAGGAAAGTTATGAAATTAGAGTGGGTTATGATACATAATCCTGATATGTATAAGTCTACAGATATATATAATTTCGTGTATTTAATTTGTCACACTGATATGAAATATTTAGGGATGGCAATGGGTCGGGTCGGGTGCGGATAGTGCATATCTGTTACCCTACCCATAGTACGTAGTTCGGATTTTATCCATACCCACATGTGAAACGGGTAGAAAATCAAAATCATGCCCATACTCGTTCGGGTTTCGGGTATCCACGGTTATCCATGGGTAATAATTTCTCTTCATAACTCCAACCAATATGTTAACATTCACACGTATTCTCACATTACGTAAGAGAAAAAGTACGACAATAATTCACTGGAATGAAGAAAATTAATTAAAAATACCAAATTTCATGAAAATATTATATTTATACGCTAAATATAAAATATGCTAGACAAAAATAATGATTATTTCTAAAATACATATGCATGTGTATAATCGGGCGGGTTCGGGTTGGATAATGAGAAACACATGCCCACTCATTACCCACAATATTCGGGTTCAGATTTTACCTGTACCCATTAAAATGTCCTTCGGGTTCGGGTTTAACCGAGTTATATGAAGAAAAAAAAAAAGAAACAAATACACATTTATAAATTACAAGTAGGCCGCTAAGCATTGAAGGCAGGGAGCCGCATCCTTCCAGTGTCACGTCGGGAATGCTAATGAGCATGAGCTACATCATGACATGCATGGGATGGATAATTTTTTGGATTATAAAACAAGAGGGGATAAGTCAAACGGCAGACAAAGCCAGTTGGATTTTGGGCCTTGATCGTTTCTACCAAAAAAACAATAATGGCTCATTTTCATTCAAAAAAAATAATGGACTTTTTTATTCAAAAAAATTAATGATTATGGACTATTCTATTCACAAATCGACATGATGATGAAGTCAATCAATTCTTCCAAAAGGAAAACTTTGATAATGAAAAATAATTAATGCAGATACTCTTAAGAAGAGTTCATTAACATGGTATTAATGACATACTGCTGGGAGAAGCCCAACTCGGATGAGGCCCACACTTTTGTTCTTTACTTTTCAAACAAACGCAAAGGATCCGGCCCATTCAAGGCCGCATACAATACGGGAGGAGTGAACATCACAGGACAGCAATTCACACAAAATGGTAGGCAACGACTACCCTCCCTTTTTCTATGCTCACACCAACTCGACCTAGTGAACTTCTACGTTATATTTGAGCTTTTTCTTGAGATATAGTGAGCTTAAGTAAGTTATTTCAAGTGTCACACCAACAAAAAGAGCTTTTTTATCATGTCAAATGGAATTTATAAACCTTATCCAGGCCTAGATACAATGAACGTATGAAGTCACGGACGAAAATAGGCTAATACACAAAAACAATCGACTAACAACAATAATAATGAAGCAAGAGATGTCATGAAAGCGGCCTCCTTCAAATTAGGTTACCCATAACATAGCACGACTCACAACTCCCTCCACATGGGTATAAGTTGCGCCGTTAGGGGTGGCCTCATCATCGATCACGCAGTATGCCATTTATCAACATTCACATGTGACCTAAACATACCCTTCAGTCACCCGGGCAGAAACCAAGGACGCCTTCCATTGGCAGGGCACCAGAAAGTTCATTTGCATCTAAACTCGTGGTGTGTGGTTCCGGTTGATTCAGAGCACATACAAAAAACGAAAGAACACCAACATGCATGCTTCAACCATACTGATTTTTTCATCAACTTATTACATGAAGAGACTGGCGAGTCATTGCCGCTCACAAGTCACAGCTACAAAGAGGACAACAAAGTGCACAAACCATATACTATTGCATAAAGAAGTGGTCACCATATAGCTAGAATTATATTCCTCCTAATTATAGTAATAGCATGATATAGAATCAATGATATACACGCACATACAGGTTAGTTATGTGGAGAAAAATATACACCCACAACTAGCAAGATGTTAAAAATCAGGATTAACATATATCACCCCACCAAAACCTAGAATAATTAACTACGTACATACTCTACCTGTACAACATACCGGCCGGAGACTACTCATTGAATCCGCCGGCCGGCCGGCCGTACAGATGAAATCAAATCATAGTTACAGATCGAGAAACGGATCATATATATATACACGCAGTTAGTTAATTAGTTAATTAAAGCTAGTCAGACATGCTTATAAGGCTGCGGCATGGATTCATCATGTTCAAAAACGCTAACTATCATGTCGACCACGTGGCACATCTCGGGCCTGGCCTCGTAATTCTCCAGCAGTGCAAGGTTCGCCACGTGGACCATCGCCCGAACCTGCTCCCAGTCCGCGCTCCCTTTCAGGCTCGGGTCCAGCAGCTTCCGGAGCGCCTCCCCGCCGTCGTCCGCGTTGAGGGCGCCGCGGGCGTCGGCGGTCCACTCGGGGAGCGTGAAGGAGCCCTGGACGGCCTTGAGGCCGGTGATGAGCTCGAGGAGGAGGACGCCGAAGCTGTAGACGTCGCTCTTGGGGGAGACGAGGCCCGTGTTCAGGTAGTTGGCGTCCACGTAGCCGACGGAGCCCTTGATCGGGGTGCTGGGGCGGCGCCGGTGGTCGGCCGCCTGCATGTCGCACCCGAGCTTGCAGAGGCCGAAGTCGGCGAGCTTGGCGTGGTCGTTGTCGATGAGGAGGACGTTGGAGGACTTGACGTCGCGGTGGATGATGGCCGGGTCGGCTTGGGAGTGGAGGTAGTCGAGGGCCCGGGCGATGTCGAGCGCGATGTTGACCCGGTTCGACCAGCTCAGGATCCCGCCGCCGGATTGGCCGGCGGCGGTGTGCATCCGGTCGAACAGGCTCTTGTTCACGTACTCCAGGAGGAGAAGTTGTTCCCCTATGTATATGTGTTAGACGACATAGTCAAAAATCAAAAGAGACACTATTTAACTCAAAATACAATCATCATGATTGAAATTATATATCAAATTTCTTATAAAGATCAATCATATATCAAATTTCTTATAAAGCAATTAATCTCAATAGTTCGGATTGTTGGAAAAAATATATATATATAAATTTTAACTATTTATATGTGCCTTTCAAACAAAAACCAACTTGCAGATTTAAAGTTTGCATAGATCTACTATATCATGTATTTTGTGATAACAATTAATATTGGAGCATGGGGATAGTGATGGCAAAAATAAATATTTTTCACACCTAACTTATTATAGGTCAAATCATATTTTTGTAATTATCTTTTGGGGAATACTAATACCCAACCTTTTATTTTGAGTATAAATTAGGTCCATAACATTGGATAATCAAAATAAAATGAATGCCTCATTCTAATACAATTTTTACATTATTTTTTTGTAATGAAACAAACACAAAGGTTGAAAGATCAACATTATTGGTGCAATTGAGTTGAAGGTAGTTAATGAAATTATCGATATCAATTTTTGTCGTGTATAATCATATGAACTTAATAAGCTTGTTTTAGATTGGACCCAAATAAGTTGATCTAAATTGAACCAAATTCAAATCCAACTCAAATTTCAAATCAATAAAAACGAATTGATTATATGATCATATTCTCATATTAGTCATGACAATTGAGTCATCAAGTGAACTCAATAACAAAACAATCCTAATACCTTTTTCAAAGCAGAAGCCCAATAAAGCGACCAAGTTCGGGTGGGAGATGCGGAGGAGGACGGAGACCTCGTCGAGGAAGATCTTCCGGCTGCCGCCCCGGTCATCCATTACCCGCTTCACCGCCCCGAACTTCCCATCCCCGAGCTCCGCCAAGTAGACGTACGACGTCGCCCCGACCCCGATCCGGATCCGGAAATCCCTCGTCGCCAGCTTCAGCTCGTCCAACGAATAGGTCCGTACGCCGCCGCCGGAGCTCCACATCCGCATCATCGCCTTCTTCTTGTGGTAGCGGTGCTGCCGCTCCATCTCCGCCAGGTGCTCCCGCCGCACCGCCTGCTTCTCCATGTACTCCCCGACCCACCGCAGCACCATCGTCACCGCCACCACCATCACGATCGCCCCCAGCATCCACAGGCCTCGCGGGTTCGTTGTCGAGAACCCAAATAGCCACATCCAATGTTTCTCTTCTCTTTAACCCAAAAACAGAGCTGTTCTGTACGTGTTGTTGATTGATGGTCGAGGTGGAGATGGGGGAAAATTGGGAATTGAGGGGGGTTTTCGAGATCTTTTGTTGTTTTGTTCCTTTAGTAGTAGTAGCAGTAGTGATTAAAATGATGAAATGGAAAATAATTTTTTTGAGTATTTTGTGTATGCAGCTGCGATCGGGCATAGCTCTGGAGATTCTTTGCTCTGGAAATTTTGTTGTGTGTGTTTATTATGTATTCCGATTGTGGTATATGATTCATATATGCCCAATTCTGTGCGTATATGCGTACGCCTGTGAGCATATGGATACTTTTTTCCAAAGATATCATATATTGATCGAAAAATAGATAGTTACATCCTGGAAGCTAGCCAGGTCTGGAAATCAAAGAAGCAATTCATAGTCGGATATAAAGAGAGGGTTTTTCTAGCTATCAAATGAGCTACCCTATTGTTCTCACGACCTACAAAATGCACACTAAAGCCAGGTTGAGTACAAAAATAATGACCAAAAGCATATGGATATAGGCGCGACTAAGCATTGTATCATTGGTGTGATATAGAAATAATTGCTTGAATTGTATTGAGGATTGTTGTGCTGTATACTAATACAGAAAGGTAGGAAGACAAAACATCGATAAATTACACTGAAAACCACGGCCATAATTCTAGGATTATGCGGTAAAGTTCTCACAATTCTTCTTATCATAAGACATGTCCATATTGTACTGTTCATTAGTGTCCCATCAATGGGTGGCACTACCGTAATTTTTTCTTGCCGTTACTTTCGGCGCTGCTGTAATTAGTTCTTTTTCTGCCGTTAGGTCCATCATTGTTCTGTGGAGGAGAAACGTCAGCCCTGCAAATCCTATCTACCCTGTAATTCATTCTTTATTATTCTTCTTGTGCCTGGAGAAAGAAACGCCGGGCTAGAGAACCTAGAGCCAGGGGAGGTTTTGCCGTGAAAGATTGCTTCTTTTGTATTCCCAATCCATTTCTATTCCCAATCCAGTGCATGCCCAAATGATTTTTTTTGCTTTTCCCTCCATCTCTCTTCCCAGTCACACAACTTTTCTTCTCTCTTTCTCTTGCTTCTACAGAAACCAACAACCCACTTATTTCTTTCTCCCTCTCTCTGTACAAGAACAAAAAAAATAAAAGGAAGAATAGGAAGAAGAAGACGCAGGAAGAAGAAGATCCAGGAGAAGAAGAGGAAGAAGGAACCCCCCACCCCACCTCACTTGTGCTCTCCTTCTCTCTGTGGTTTATCTCTCCGATGTTGTCTCTTTCTCGCTCTGCAATCTCAAATCTCCGAAATCGGCCATGAACCGACAAACTTGCCAAGGAAGGAGAGTCATTCGACGCCTGGTCGGCTTTATCGTGAGTTTTCCTATGTTTTTTGTGTTCTTAACGCCGCCGATCTTATTTCTCCGAATTTGTTCGCTTATTTTCTGTTTTTCTTTGTTCTCTTCCTTGGTTAGAACGTCCTTCTGGATTGATGAAGAGAAGGGAAGGCGTGAACGACGATGAAGGTTGGCAGCAACGAGTGACAACCATTTTTTTTATGCATATTGTCCTTTTTGGGATTTTTTGTTTGGTTTGAATTCTTACTTCTTGTCATCTTTTATTCCTGGGTTTTCAATCAGGAAGAAGGAAGTGATTCGTCTACACTCATGCCAGAGGAAACATGCCATCTCGCCGGCGGTGAGACTGCTGTCAACCGCGACCAAGGTGGTAAGTTGTTTTTGTTGATTTATTTTCTTTTCGGTTTTGACATGTTTGGATTTTTAAGGAGTGCTTTCTTGCTAATCTAATTGGACTTATTCTTTTTGGCTTTTCGAGTTCGGATACTAGCCAGGATAATGGAGGAGCTGCTGGCAATGTAGATTTCCAAAGGCAGCAGAGCCAACGAGGGCTACCCACTACTCTTTGGGTAAGGTTCTTCTTTTTGGGTTTTGGTTCTGTTTTTGGGTTTTCGTTTTCCCGAAATTAGCTTCCAGTGATTGTCTTTCTCTCCTCACAAACTCTCACTGCTTTTCTCGGTTGATTCATCGGCCGCAAAAACATGCTAACGCCGAACTTGCCTGGGGAGAAGGATTGTCAGCCGGCGGATTGCTTAGCTTGTGAGTTTCTGCCTTTCATTCTGTTCATTCTTTTGTTACTTTTAGGGTTTTGATCATTGCTTAGACGCTGATTTTCTTAGATGGATTCATAGATTGCAATAACAAGTCAATGATGAACATTCCTCAGGGAGGAGGAGGTAGCAAATGCAGAAGTCCAATGACCAATAATGATTATATCTATAATCGTTGGGAAGGAGGAAGCAGCTGCAGAAGTCTACCATTAAAGCTTCGGTGTTGGTGATCTCCTCTCTCTATTTCTTCTGTTTTTAGTTTAGGTTTCTTCTCTTTGCGTAGATGGTTTAGAGGTCTTGAATAATTTGTTTATGATTGGTCATTAGTTCCAACTATCGCGCTCAACATTATACTTTTTACTCTATTGGTTTTAGCACGGACTAGCCTCGACTCCAAATCCTTTTATGCTAAGATTCCTATGTTTTGTTTCCCTTACAGATCAAGTCGAGTTGGTTCTCTTGCTCGGTTGGACCTTCAGGTGAGCCTCAATTAACATGCTGTGGGGCGTGGTGAGAATGGGGATTTTCTTTCATTTTTGTTGTTTTTCCTGAACCCTATGCATTTTAGCGGGGGATATCACTACTTGAAAGCTTCTTGCATACTTGCATCTCCAGTAGGCTGAGCTGTATATTTTTTGAGTTCTTAATGACAAAGACTTTGGAAATCACACGGACAAAGGTGTTGGGGATTGATTATTTCAGAACTTGAGGTTGTATGGTTCTGTTTCATTACATGCATACGGTCATATAACTAGGGTGATGCAAATGTGGGGAAGTGAGTAGAATGCATTTTCACTAAAGTTCTCATCAATATTAGCCATTGATGTTGCATATTTCTATGAATCCATCATAGGGGATGAAAAGTGATTGGGTTTTTTCTTTTGAATTGCAGGTGTAACTATATTTTCCCTTTGCATCCTTCCAGCCGAGGAGTGATAAGTCGGCTTGGGGTGGGTCTCCTCGGCCCCCTTCTATGGAAATGTCAAGCGCCGACGGGGAATACAACATTAGTGGCCAGGGAGGATGACGGGTAACAGAGAGAAGAGAGATTAGAGGAGTTTTTGCCTCTGCCAACACTATACACTGTCCCTTGCAGGTATTCGCTTTCTATGTCTCTTTATTTTGTTGGTTCTGTCTAGAAATTACAACTTTTGCCTGCTTTAAACTGTATATCTAACCTATCTTGAGCACTGTGTCATTAGTCAAAGTTGCTCCCTTAATTTTTACTTTCTGTTCCCGTGTTTGATTGCTTGCACCTGCTATCCGCCCTAATACTCTTTCTTGATGTCGTCGTTTGTTTTTGTACTAGAGATCGAACACCCATAGATCTTCATTCAGCCATGGTCTCCTTTTCACTGCCAATCACTCGCAAGGTAAGCTCTTCTGCAAGATTGTTGTCTGTGCTCCAATCCAACACCTTTCAAGATTTTTTCCATTATAAGCTCCATTCCAACACCTTTCGCTACCAATCAATCGCTTTGTAATGCAGATGTCATTTGGTATTTAGCTCTAGCGGTTAACAACAATTTCTATTGCTTATGCTGGGTTCATAGGGTCTATGTGAAGGTACTCAGTTGAGTAGGTTATCGTCTGCAGGCCTGGAACCAATGTCAATTGAGCCATTGGAGGAGTGTAGGCCAGCAAGTGTCTTCAGAGAGAAACACGGGCAATCTACAGCAAGAAGCTGATCAGATCACTCTTATGCTTGCAATTTAGTGACAAGGTTAGCTCCTCAATGCAAACTCTTTTGTTATGTCCACACCCTTTTCATCAATTGTTCTGTTTTACTGATATTCACTCGATCCTGCTTAAGAAATTTGATGTGCCAAATCAATTTTACTTCTTTCTTGGGGTTGGCTGATTTATCCGTATAGTTCTACGAAAACACATATTGCATTTCTTGCGATAAATTCTTTTCGAAATTTCCTCACAACTGAACTCCAATGTGTTCATTTTCCCTCTTGATTGTCGGTTGATGTTGAGCTGTTCTTATCAGCCTATTATGCGCCTGAAGGCCTCAGGGTCATGCTGTTGTTCAGCCTGTGCCCTGTTTGTTGTAAATTGATAGAACTTAGGTTAAAATTTGCTGCAGTGTTTGTTCTTCGATTTTAAACTTCTCTTTGCAAATCCAATGTATTTTTATGGTATCCGTTCCCTTCATTCCTTACCTATCAATTAAGTTCATATCTTGATCAGATCCTGAGATTTAGTTCCTGTGAAATCTCGCTTGGTGTATTTGCATTTAATCCCGAACTTTGTATATAATTTCATGGTCTAAGCAATATGAAATCAAAACTATGCGTCCATCTAATGCTACAAGTTTGATGTTACAGGACTTCTGTGATGCTGCAGCTCAGCAGCAAGTTCAAAAGGGATGGAGTCAGAGAAATAGGCTAATAAATAAAAGTTATCGTCCAATGGGAGAATGGAATGAACAAACTAGGGGAGTAATAACATGGTCTCTGTAATCTTTGTTTCCATCTCACAGTACACACATGAATGTTAGGTTACGTTGAATGTTAAGTTCAGTCGGGTTTACGTCGTTTATGAATTTATTTTATTTTTATTTCATATTAGCTGGTTCAGCCTGTCTAGATAGGATCTCTCTATGTGTGGTTGGTTTAATCCTTTCTTGAATCCTACTGCCACATGAGAGCTGAGTTTGGGGTTTGATGGGAAGGAAGATTAGAAGAGTACACCAGGATCCTTAATTCTCTTAAACTCAGTGGGAGAGGTTAAGTCAACAGCTAAATTGCTTCAAAATCTTGGTTTGCTCTGTTTTGGTTTCCGCTCATTGTTTTGGCTGCTCAGGGGTTTCAATTTTTTTAACATTCTCATTTGAATCGTTTTTGTTTCCTTTTGTTACTCTTACATTGTCGACAAAGATGGAATGCTTTTCATCATCGAATCATTGTGCTAGAGAACATGGGAGCTGCAAAACAAAATGTGAAGAAGCTAAGAAAGAAAGCAGGTAAAAGAGGTGGCCATATTCATTTATTTTGCTCTTCTGTGATATGGATGCGAGCCTACAATTGGTTGTCATGCTTGCTTGCACATAACCGATTTCCAGCTTCGTTTTCAACATGAACCTGCAAATTCATAGGGTTCTTATACATTGATTCAGCCCTCTTAACATTTTGTTGCCGAGTGATTCATCGTAGGCAAGTTTGTGGAGATAGCTACAGTTGTGGGTGAAGTTTTAAGTCTGCCTAGCTTCTTAGATCATGCTGTGCCTAACCTCCACGTGGTTGATCCTGTTCTTTTGCCTATCAGTTTATCTTATTTTGTTTAGATGTTTCTCATTTATTTTAAATTGTTTGTGTTGCGTTGTGTTCCAGGAAAGCTTACTCATTAAGTAACCTGTTTAGTTATTATGTAGTGACAATTAAGAAATCGAGTTTATTAACATAAGAGCTATAACTCATCGCCTTCAACATTTCTTAATAGTTTTAATAAATTGGATTGTGTATGCTGATTGTTTCATATTATATAGGTGGATCATCCGTGGGATAGAGAATCTTCTTCACTCAGCCCGGTGCAAGAGAGGTCATTAACACTAGGATCAAGAGCGACAACAAGGGAACGGGTGGTGCTGAGGGCCTATTTCACCGTGGGGTTGGTTGTGATTTGATTTTGCCTTCCAAGTAATTGCTTATCAAACTTTCAGGTATGTGTGCTCCCAATTATTTAACGTTTATAGAAGCTTTTAGTATCTACAAATAATACTTAGTTGCGTCCCGGTTTGTTTGTTTACAACCGCTTCTTTTTCGCGTTCCATAGATGTTCCATTTTTGTCACTGTAGCATTGATATGATCGGCTTTTGCCTCTTTTATGTCCCAATATGAGATTAGAGCTTCTCTTCATTTTGCTGCTCAATTCAGTTCTTAACTCTCTCAAATGTTGCCTAAAGTTGCCCTCTACGGTACTTGATGTTTTATTTTAAATATGGAGCAGCTCTCAATGATTGAATTTTTAAGATCAGAGCCATACAACCTCAAGTTCTGAAATAATCAATCCCCAACACCTTTGTCCGTGTGATTTCCAAAGTCTTTGTCATTTAAGAACTCAAAAAAATATACAGCTCAGCCTACTGGAGATGCAAAACAATATGCAAGAAGCTTTCAAGTGGTGATATCCCCCGCTAAAATGCATAGGGTTCAGGGGAAAACAACAAAATATTTGGCACATAAAAGGTTGAGTGAGGAAATGTTTTTTTTTGTGGATCTTTAGTAGTTTTCCAGCTTATTGTTTTTCGACTCTAAGAAATGGTGTGTGCATGTGCACTTTTATTTTGGTTTCATTACTTTTAATCTTTACCTACCGGTTTTGGTTTACAGATCGATTTTCATTTGACTGTCGATTTAATGGGAAGTGGGAAGTGGCACTGTGGCAGTGGAACGTGGTGGCTATGGTGCATATATTGGATTTCAATCACCGTTTATAAATTGTTAAGTTGTGTTTTTTATAACTTAGTCCTAGAGTCAAAGCGTGTTAGTTTGGTGAAACTCAATTTCTTTTTGATTAGTAAGATGTTGCCTTATATATAAACACAGGTTCATGATAGTTACTCCTACTCATTCTGTAAGTTGAATTGCTATAGTGTTTCAATCAGTTGTTTTTGCGGCCAGCTGTTGGCTCCATGGTGTAAGGAATATGAGTTGCGTGTTTGTATTGACGTGACCGAGCTGTTGTCAGACATGTTGGACAGCAGGAGAATCGACGGTGACCGTGAGCGCCGAACTTCTAGGCTGCAAGGAAGAGCTAGGGTTTCGGGATCAAAGCTGTAAGGAATGTGAATCGTGTGTTTGTATTGACATTGAGAAGGGGAATTTATACCCACAATTGTACAGGTTCATGTAGGAAACTTAAGACAAAATGAATAAAGACTTATCCCTAATACATGATGTCTATGGATGCCATACATATGATTTTTGATAGGTTCATTTGACTGACATTTTGGGATGGATTTCTAACTAAATTTTGTAATTGCTTTCTAGGAAATTTAATTATCACCAGCTGAAATTCAATCTATGACTTATCCCTGTTCATCCATTTTCACTTTCTTTTTAGATTTCTTGGTTTCTATATATTGGTGTATTCAATGTGGTTTGAGACGTGTAAAAGGTGATTGTCAAGGTGTAAAAGGTGATTGTTAAGGGAGTTGTTGACGATAGCTACATGCATTATCTTATTTGAATATCGATAAGATATTATATGTCATTTAGGATGTTTTTCGCATCATTCTAACTTATAAATCCCGAGATACTGTCCACTAGCCAAAATTGCAGTCGGCCAAATAAGATATGTACTTCAGGTGCTGCAATTCAGTCCAAACAATGAATTATGATTTGGTTGGGTAGGAGCCTTTAATGTTCCTTTTATGATCTTCTATCCATTTTGCAGCCTATTTTTTTTTTATATCATTGTTTCGCATTGTTCATTCAACGCGAAGCAACGCGACCGGGTCTACCTAGTTATGATAAATTTGATGGTTTTATTTGAAGGAATGGTTATGTTTGTCATCATGACATAAAAAGCTAATGTATGACGCGGCGATTTGAAATTGATGTGACGTACATATTAACTTGTTGTTAGAGAAATTTTACAATGCTATATAGTATCGGTGCTATAGGTTTTTTCCTTTATGGTACAACTTAAAATTGTACATTTACGTTATGGTACAACTTCAGATTGTACCTATACGTTTTGTACAAATTCTTTTATGATACAACTTGAACTTGTACTTTATATGATGGTATAACTTCAAGTTGTAAAGTTGTACCATAACGTAATGGTACAAATTGCTTTATGGTACAACCTAAACTTATACATTTAATGTTATGATACAACTTTAAGTTGTACATTAAAGCACCAATGTTATATAGCATAGTAGAAGTGCTCAATGTTCTCAACAATATTTTTAGTGTGGTTAACATTTTTAAAGAAGGGTAAATACAATTTAATATCCAAACATTTCATTTTAAACAATATAATAGTCAAACTTTTTCGAAAACAATCTAATATCCAAATCGTCAACTTTCCGTTCGTTTGACCGTTAGTTGACACTTCATCAAGTTCGAAGTACGACACTTTATCAGTATCCATCGATATCTTCTCTGAAAAACCACCAACATATCGTGGTTCCAAACCCGAGAAGTCCATGACTCCACCATGATGGTATAAAATATCTAAATATTCATTCATCTGCAATGTCAAAACAAGAAAACAAAGCTGTATTGTGACAATTTCCCCTAAACAAAACTTTTTTGAAGTGTCAACTAACGGTCAAACGGATGAAAAGTTGACGATTTGGATATTTTTTTTAATAAGGGTGATATAGGTTTTTTTTTTACGATTTGGATATTAGATTGTTTTCAAAAAGATTTGACTATTATATTGTTTAAAATGAAATGTTTGGATATTAAATTGTATTTACCCTTTAACGAAAATGGTTATATTTGCCTTACAAGCATTTCGAATATGAATATATTTGTGATTATTTACAAACACATTATAATGATCAGAAAGTCAAAATTATGATTATACAAAGGTATTTTGCCTTATTTTTATATCGGTCCAGTGATTAAGGCAATCCGATTTATTCAATCTGCCGTACTTAGTTTGATTAAGGATTGTAAAATCGAATGTACCGAAAAAATGGATATAACCACAACTCAATCGTTTTGACACGGCTAAACACGATTAGTAAATTTTTTCCGTCGGACCACAAGTAAAATAAGGTTTCACGAACACTTAATCTGATTTGATCCTTCGGACTAACTTAAAATCTATTTTCCAAATACCAAACTTTTCTGAATGCAAGAATTTTTTCTTTTGTGGTTGTAAGGAAGTGGTTAAGTACCATACACCCGCCTGTATAAGATCCAACATAACTTTCTCCCAACAACTCGAGTTATCGGGACCAACTGGTTCATGACATGGTATTAGAGCTAGTTTGTCCTTGAGGTCACGTATTCAAGTCCTTACGACCTCGAATATTAACATTTGTCTTCAAGCCCATGGGTCGACTTTCGTTTGAGGGGGCGTGTAAGGAAGTGATTAAGTACCATACACGAGCCTGTATAAGATCCAACATAACTTTCTCCCAACCATTCTGAGTTATTGGGACCAACCATGATAGTGGTGATAGCTGATAGGTAAATCCGTAAATGTAAGAAATCCTGGAGATGGAGGAATTACGAGAAAAGGTAACTCCACCATCTCCCCATATTCTAACATGGTCGCCGACTCTGTCCTAGTCCACGACTCTCCTCGTCCTTTCCCTGTGGCTGCCCTGTTTCCCAATTCCCCCCACTTGATTGCTCATTGCATTACAAAAAGTTTCGAATAAAAAACATACAAACGCATTTCTGCTATCGCTAGATTTGGATTCGGCCGCCTCTGTAAATTTCGGTTCAAACGCGGTGGTATTCGGCTGAAGTTTCAGGGATTTAAGATTCCATCACTGAGTAAGGGAGGAAGCAGCCAAAAAGGAGGAGAAGAAGAAAAGCGGGAAGAGGGAATTTCGCCGGGAAGGAAAGAGAAATGTTAGGTGGCGGCGGCGGTGGCGGAGGAGGAGGGTTTTTAGGATGGAGGAATGTGTACCAGGAGTTGGCGAACTCGAGGCCGTTGTTCCTCTCGATCTACGCCACCGTCCTGCTTGGAATTGTGTTCTCTTCCTTCTACGTCTTCTCCGCCATTCACTCCGCCCCCAATTCTTCCGCCTCCGCCGTTTCCACTCCCTGGCTCTCTTCTCCTAGTTCGCCTTCTCCTCCCTCTCCCCGAAGTAACTCCCTTTGAGCTCCATTACTTTACAAATTTAGCTTCTTGCATGGTTGATCGCCAGTTGGCCGCTTTGTCTTGTGCTCGAGGGTTGACTTTTTTCACATTATGATCGCTTAACTGTTCAATCAATTTTGTTAGTTCTTCGTCTTCTTCTTCTTCACCAATTTGCCATAAATGATGAAATGATCTTCTGTTTTGGTGTTTCTGACGATGTAGTAATTGTCCGGTATGTATTGGTCCACTGTTTAATCTTTCTGAGTTCGTTACATTTTTTTTATTTATTGTTGCTTTTTGAGTTCCGGTGAGATTATAGTTACAGTTCTTTGTTCCTGGTCCAGTTTAGGGATCTGTTGAATTGGACGCTACCATTTAATGCATTCTGCAAATCCCACCATCTGAATATCTGGTAGCTTTTCTCAAGTGATTTCAGCTGTTTCTGCGTCCTTACTTAGCTGCCTTATTGCTAAGGTCTCCCTTCATGGAAATTTCTCTACTTTGTAACACCTCTCAGCTCCATTTAATTATTGATCTCTTCACGTTATTACACATGCAATCTACTCATCCGGGTTTTTCTTTCCTTTTCTCCATTGAATTAGATGTATTTGCACCTTATGCCGGCCAATCGCGCAACTTTTCTCAGACAAAAGCACTAGCTACTGCTTCTTCACCACTATCACAGCCGCAGACGTCAGGGTCTGGGTCAAAACCGATATGGGAAGTTCCACCACAGAACTCCGAGATGCCACCTCTGGAGGCCTTCAAACTGACTAAAGAACTTGTGCAGCAAAGAGTGAAAGACAATGTGGTAGTAGTGACCTTTGGTAACTATGCATTTATGGATTTCATCCTTACTTGGGTTAAACACTTGACAGACTTGGGGGTCTCCAATCTTCTTGTTGGTAGGTTAGCTTCTTGTCTGGTTTCTATCTTCCAACTGTATGATCTCTGGTGAGCCGCTCATAATTTGCTAATTACAATTTGATGTTTGGTAGGTGCTATGGACACCAAGCTGTTGGAAGCCTTGTACTGGCGAGGGGTTCCTGTTTTCGATATGGGCAGCCACATGAGCACAGTAGATGTTGGTTGGGGGTCACCAACTTTCCATAAGATGGGGAGAGAGAAAGTTATTCTGATAGATTCAATCCTTCCTTTTGGCTTTGAACTCTTGATGTGTGACACAGACATGGTTTGGTTGAAGGTATGTGCATGTTATGTTGTATTTGGGATCATTATCCATCCCATGCATAATCATCATAATTTGGCTGCTTCACTGTAATGCCAAATAATTGTTTCTCATTAGCACCTTAAGTTTGGGTGCAACGTTTCGTGCTTCAAATTTCTCTGTCATTGCAAGTAGAAAGACCTTACATCTTGCTTTAAGGTATTATCAAGACTCCGTGACCCATCAGATGGCATCTTTTCTGTTTGAGCTATAAGCTCTTGACCATATAGGATGATGTTCCAACTTCTAGTATTTGTGACTATGAGGATGAGGATGATGATGAAGGAATGCTGACTTGGCAACAACTACAATGACTACTATACTACCTATAAAATGGGGGGAAAGTGATTGCTGTCCCTCGGGTCCTATGTGTCTTGCCAGTGTCCTTTCTGGTGCGATAAATATTTCTGATACTAATTATGAAATTGAGAGATTTGCATCCCCCAATAACCATTTTCCCCCCGATCTCTTTGCTTGCTTCATCAGTACCCTGCCCTGTCTTCCACCATGCTAAAGCTTTATCTCGTCTGTAAACTGTGTTGGCATTCTGTAAAATCTGCCCAGGCACAGTTCATATTGTTACAAAAGAAATTATGCATACATGAGTTTTGTGTTATAAATATTGTTCTGCTTGGTCTGTCTATTCCAATTCTTGTTCAATCCAGCATCCTTCCATCTTTAACATTGTCAAACAGTTAATCTGATACTTTATGGTTTCTTTATGGAAATAGAACCCACTTCCATATCTAGCTCGTTATCCAGAAGCAGATGTCTTAACATCAAGTGATCAAGTTGTCCCAACAGTCACTGATGACAGACTAGAAATCTGGCAACAAGGTAAAGAAAAAAGAATATCTTTTCACACGAAATTTTTTGCCATTCTGCCAGCAATTTGTGGTCCAGACATTACCTAATTTCTCCTTGCCAAAGCTGAGATTGGTATTGCCATTGATTGAGTGTCCATATGTTATACAATCTAGTCCTGTGCTTGAGTGCAGTGAGCTTATATTGGCTAGCAACTTCGCCATCCTTGTTTAGGGTTATTGTCTCGGGAAAATATTCATTGAAATACTGACATATTGACATCTTCACACGTGCTAAGGACTTATGAAACCTATTGACTAACTTGAGACTTCAAGTCTGACTCTCAGTATCAAGCTTTTGTTCTATTTTTCTGCTCAATTAACTAGCTATGGTGTGTTGCATTTGCTAATACTATAATGAATCTACTGAAACTTACTTCCTTGCCACCTTTGGCAGTTGGTGCTGCTTTCAATATAGGAATTTTCCACTGGAGGCCAACAGATTCTGCAATGAAATTGGCGAAAGAATGGAAAGAGTTGCTTCTTGCTGATGACAATATATGGGATCAAAATGGGTTCAATGATATTGTACGAAGGCAGTTCGGACCTTCAGTTAATGAGGATGATGGACTTGCATATGCTTTTGATGGAAGTCTGAAGCTGGGGATTTTGCCAGCCAGTATATTTTGCAGTGGACATACGTACTTTGTCCAGGTACTAGATATAATATTGCTTCAACTGTTTGATGTTGACTAGATAGATTATATTAGACTAACATACATGATAAGCTGGACAAGTGAAACAAATATCAGTGTGGCTTAAATGTCTATGTTGGCAGGCGATGCATCAACAGCTCAGGTTGGAGCCATATGCAGTGCATACCACATTTCAATATGCTGGCACGGAAGGCAAGCGTCACAGGTTACGAGAGGCCATGGCTTTCTATGATCCTCCAAATTACTATGATGCACCAGGTAATTCTGTACTATTAGTTGTCTCTAGGAGCATAAGGGTGGTAGGATGTAAAAGCTCTTTTTTCAAATGACCTTCTTTAATCCCAAATAAAGTTGATACAATGTCTCAAACAGCTCTCTTTTGGTACCCACTTTCTCATAACTGTAACTATTTGCTTATGAAACCAATGTAGCGTTGGTACATTAGAATTTAGTCTTGGAAGCAAGAAATACCTTTTTGTGCCTGAAGCAAATTTCCTCTGTGCACACAACTTCACTTCAGTTTGCTAAATTATCAGTTAGTTCATTGGCCTGTTTGAATTCTTGTTTTATTGATATTATGACATTTCTTAGAGCCCGCTTGCTTAAGACGTGATGATTGAGTTCGCGCAGGAGGTTTCTTGTCATTCAAGCCATCTATCCCAAAGAATTTGCTACTAGATGGAGAGCATAATCTCGAGTCTCATTTCGCTCTCGTTAATTACCAAGTACGCATCGTTGCCTAAGAATGCTATTATTTCCACTTTATGTACTTTAATGAACTGACTGGTCTTTTGGTATGTCTTGATTCAGATAAAACAAATACGGACTGCGCTGGGAATCGCCTCCTTGTTAAATCGTACCCTGGTGAGAATACTGTGCCTCCCAAGTTCATGATTATAACTTGTAACTGAAGTTTTGGCTTGACTTGTATGGTGAATTAATTTTTAATATCTTGTTTCAAATAATTATAATCTTTCCGCTCTAATCTAGTTAACTTCCTTCTTCAAGTTATATTTTGTGTCAAATCATTTTGTGTCTAATATTTCTCCAATTAACTGCTTAGGACTGTATGTTTAGTTTCAGAAGTCAATGGAAGAATTATCTAGAACCCTAAAAAATGTACCATGTTGTTTATTTTGTTTCAAATATAACTTATATTGTGCAACCACTATAAATTTGTTTATATTTATATTTATTGAAACCCATATACTGTTCAACTTATTATTTGAACATGAACTGAAGCTTGTGTCTTAGATTCCTTTGCTTCGTTAATTTTCTTGTATAAATCCTTTGCTTCGTTAATTACAGGTCATGCCCCCGTTATGGTGCAGGTTGGATAGGCTATGGTTTCCTCATCCTGGAGTTCTGCAAGGGACCCTGACTAAGCAACCTTTTCTCTGCCCTTTGGATCATGTGTTTGAGGTACAATTCTCTGATTGTGCAAAACTCATGTGTCTATGATCGACATTTTACTCTTTTAACTTCGGGCTAGTCTTTGTTCTATTGGATTATTGTGGCTGGAGCTCTCAAAACTGATTTCTAGAAAAAGTGATTGCATCATGGTGCACTAAATCTTCATGTTTCGAAAAGCCGGGTCTTGTGCTTCTCATGTTGCAGAAACACATGCGATATATATTCTAGAAATTTGACCTCTCTTAGTGAATCTTCTGCAGTTTGAACACCGAAGATATAGTTTGTGCGATTGGGAAGTTTATGAAAGTTCCTCTTCTTGACCAACTTCTTGGACTTGCTAACCTCATGCTTTGGCTCAGTTGTGTTGTTGGTCTTCTGGTGTATTTTTCCCTTTCTGCTCTTGGTTCCCCTTACACCCATCTCCCTTTCTTTCATTTTCAACATAACTTGCATTTTTTTCGGTGTCTTGAAATTTTGTACAAATTGCTTTGCACAAACAGTCAGATTTCAGGTTTAAGGAACAGGTTGAGTTAGTTCCATTTATCAAGATTCAAGAGAACCAAAAAATAGTCATCTGATCTCTCGACATTTCACGCTCTCTCTTGTTTAACTTGCTCTTGCAATATAGGTCAATGTCATGTTGAAAGAGCTGCCAGAAGAAGAGTTTGGCCCTGGCATCAATATCAGAGAGTACTCTTTCCTTGACAATCCTTCACTGCCTAAACAAGTGAGTATATATATTTGCATTGATGACGCCAGTCTTAGACCAACAGCGATGCTTTTCCATCACTTCAGTTGTTGCTAAGGTTATTTACTTTGGGACACTTGTAGGTGAAAGAGTCATGGATTGATGTCCAAATCTGTCAAGAAGGCAGTCACGGTTGCAATGCTTCCAACACACCACCAGGAACACTCAAATTTCCAAGACAAAGCAATGAAGAAATGGTACTTTAAGCTTCTACTCTAGCGCTACGACTTTCATATTGTCTACTCCACTTTCCTTACAGATTCTCTTCATTGCCTGTTTAACATATTTCATTTCCACATAACAACCATATTTGCTATGAAGAAATGGTACTTTAAGCTTCTACTCTAGCGCTACGACTTTCATATTGTCTACTCCACTTTCCTTACAGATTCTCTTCATTGCCTGTTTAACATATTTCATTTCCACATAACAACCATATTTGCTGCCTTTAAATTTTTTCCTTTAGAAAAATGAAGCTGGTAGAATCTAAAATATGTTGTGTGAGACATTCGTTTCAAGTAGACGCAAACATCCTTTTTCCCCCCTCACCATTGAAAATTACTTGGATGCAGTTTCGGACAACATTCGATTCTTTCAAAGATGTCAAAGTCATTCAGTTCTCTTCAATGCAAGATACATTCCTTGGTTTTACTGACAAGGCAAGAAGTTCTCTTTTACCCTCACCTTGATATGATGTTGAAGTTCAGTTCAGAACCATTTTCATCCAACAAAGAAATGAACTGGCCAGTCTCTGATTAGGTTTGGTGTTTAAGGTTCTGAATACTGAAAGATGTGTGTTTGAACATTACTTGCATTGCAGGGAAGGGAAGATAAATTTAGGAATCGGGTGAAACGGTACGTAGGCATATGGTGTTGTGTAGACAGTCACACTCCGGGACATATATATTACGACATGTACTGGGATGAGAAACCCGATTGGAAGCCGATCCCACCATTGACGCCTGAAGATGATCACCCAAATTGGTAAGAAAAACTAGGCTAACATCAGCCCCAATACACTTCTTGAGCATTTCCCACTGTCTGGAGTCCCTAGCAAAGTGGAACCAGGATCATGTTGAAGCAGTGCCAGAGGCTCAAAGAACTGGTTCACTGCGGCAAGACTTGACTAGGATAGTTTTTTTTTTTTTTTTTGGAATTTTGGTCATTGCTCTTACGGTAACACATAATGTCAAAAGTGAAGAGATCATGTAACCATGGTTAATAGGCTTGGAAGGGGATTGCGTATTAAGCAGTTCACTCGTGTCTTCATTTGTGCAAAACTTTTGGTGCAGTACAGTAGAGATAGGCTGGGCGATGTATTCTCATATTTGTATCCTTAGTAGGCGAGTTTTGGAATCTTTCTTGTATGGCAACGAGTCGAGGCGGATAGTATATCTATTATCCTTTCCAAAATAGTTTGGGTTTGATGCATGAGTGGAATGAGATCGACGATTAATTGAGAATCAAGATGGAGATTGCGCTATCCAGTTACTAAATATATAAAGCAAGATTTTGCAAAATAGTTTGGGTTTGATGCATGAGTGGAATGAGATCGACGATTAATTGAGAATCAAGATGGAGATTGCGCTATCCGGTTACTAAATAGATAAAGCAAGATTTTGGTTGAACATGTTACATCTTACATGGTAGTATTTTCACCAAAAAAATCTTACATGGTGGTATGCTACCAAGTAGCGACGGAACACCAACACGACAGTCATAAATAAGAAAAAGTAACAGACGCAGCAACGCGGCGAGGGAAAGGCAAGAAATTTCCGGCTTGCCGCAACCAACGGCGAAGAAGTAACGGTGCATCCATGAAGATTACGATCCCGTCGGAAGGTTTTCTATGATGAGGAGGACGACGACCAGCGGCGGCGTATGGGCGGTTGGGCAGCGAAGCGGAAAGTAGCTGCGAGACAGTTATATCTAGTTAAACCAAAACCTAAGGCCAACGATATCAGAACGCCGCCGCCTGCGCGGCGCTTCTTTTACCATCATCATTTGTCCCCAAACACAGCTACTCTGCTCCCTGGTGGAATTAATCTACGTCAACTCTTTCGACAAGGCTACTTTCTCTTCAATGCGGGCATTCTTCTCCCGGAAACTAATCCGGGTAACTCTTTGGTTCGCAGTTCCTGTGTCCACTACCATGCCTCTCTTCTGTTCGACGAAATGCCGCAACCAGCTGGTGGACGTTTGGGAGATGCCACCATCGTCCGCGTTTCCCGACTCCTCAAATTGCCAACCGCCGTAACACCTAACGCTCTCACGGCCCGTACGGCACATGGATTGGCCATCAAGGTAGGCGCTTTGGGCCACTTGCCCATCGTCACTTCCCTTCTCACACTCTACTCCAAAGTTGCATATTTTGGTGCATCTCTGGCTTTGTTCGATGAGGTTAACGAGAAAGATGTGATCCTCTGGAATGCAATGATCACAGCTTCCATTGGAAATTGTTGTTTTTCGCACGCCATGGAACTTTTGATGAAGATGATTGAGGTAGGACATGGTTTTGATTCCACTACCCTGTTGCTTGTTGTTTCTTCCATCTCCTACTTGAAGAACTTGAGCTCCGGAATGAATATTCATGGTTTGAGCATCAAGTCTGGGATGCTCTCGGATCCCAATTTGTGCAATTCTATAGTGGACATGTATGCAAAATGTGGGGATGTCAGCTCCTCGGAGTGTTTGTTCCGGGAGATGAAATATCGAGATGTAGTTTCTTGGAATTCCTTGATGACTGGATTTCTGCGTAATGGCTATCCAGAGATGACTTTGCGGTACCTCAGAGAGATGGCTCATTTTGGTGAAGTAGCAGATGATACAACTCTGTCATGTGCCATATCAGCATCTGCTTCTCTAGGCTGGAAGAGTTACGGAGAAGCTATCCATGCATTGGGGTTAAAGTTAGGTTATGACCATGTATGGCATATCTCAGTAGCTAATTCTTTGATTTCACTCTATTCCCAAGCTGCAGATACTGGGGCTGCTGAGGCTGTGTTCTCGGAAATGCGTTCTAAAGATATTGTGTCATGGAACACTCTGATTGACGGGTTTGGTTCAAATGGAATGGTTTGGGAAGCATTTTATCGATTCCACGAAATGCAGTTGTCAGAGGCTGTTCACCCTGACTTGGTGACTATTGCTTCTTTGATTTCAGTCTGTGCCAAATCATTGCTATTAATAGAAGGTCGAACACTTCATGATATGTGATTCGTCAACACAGAGGATCTGATTTGTCCATTGCAAACAGCCTTATAAACATGTACTTGAAGTGCAAGCAGGTAAACAAAGCTGAGATTTTGTTTGGTACAATCTCAACAACGGATCTGGTTACTTGGAATACAATGATCTCTGGATACTCTGAAAATGGATTCTTTAAAGAAGCTCAATTATCATTCCGGGACCTGCTTCGTCATTGGTATTCAGGTTTCAGTTTGTCAACACTATTGGCTATTATTCCTTCCTGTTCTTTCCCAGGAGGAATCCAGTTTGGTAAATCAATTCACTGTTGCCACTTGAAAACAGGGTTCTCAAACAACACTATTGCCGTGAATTCTTTGATGCACATGTATATCTCCTGTGGAGACTTCAGTGCTGCTTTATCATTTCTGCAGAGTATCTATTTGATTGCAGATGTTGATAGTTGGAATACAATAATCGTAGGGTGCACCCAGAACTGTCGATTCCGTGAGGCCCTTAAAACTTTCAACTTAATGAGGCAGGAAACCTCCATCAACCCTGATGCCAGTATTTATGTCAATGTCATTTCAGCTTGTGGTAATCTTGAGTTGGCATTGGAGGGGAAATCTATTCATGCACTTTCTATCAAAACTCCAGAAGGGTCAGATCAACGTGTGCAGAATTCCTTCATTACCATGTATGGAAGATGTGGGGATATTGAGGGTGCCAGAACTGCATTTGTTTCAAGCTCAGATCACAACTTGTGTTCATGGAACTGCATGATCTCCGCTTTCTCTCAGAATAAAGATGGTAGAGGAGCAATCGAGTTATTCCGCTCTATTAATCTAGAACCTAATGAAATCACCATCGTCGGTATTCTCTCTGCCTGCACACAGATTGGGGTACTGAGACATGGGAAGCAAATTCATGCTTACACAATAAGGAGGGGATTCCATAGCAACTCCTATTTATCTGCAGCTCTAGTGGACATGTATAGCAATTGTGGAAGACTAGATACCGGGGTCCAGGTGTTCTCAAACTCGAGGGAAAGGAATGTCACTGCTTGGAACTCCATGATATCTGCTCATGGGAACAATGGTGAAGGAAGAAAAGCCATAGCTCTTTTCAACGAAATGTTGCGTTCTGGAGTCGTAGCAAACAAAAGCACTTTTGTGAGCCTTCTTTCTGCGTGCGGCCATTCGGGACTTGTAGATGAAGGAATGTACTATTATGGGTGCATGTTGGAGAAATATGGGGTGCAGCCTACAGTAGATCATCAGGTCTATATGGTTGACATGTTGGGTCGATCAGGAAGGCTTGAAAAGGCTCTAGACTTTGTCATGCAGACAGAAGCCTTAGCGGAGCCTGGGATATGGGGAGCTCTGCTCAGTGCCTGTAACTATCACGGTGATGTCGGAATGGGAAGAGAAGTTGCAAATGTTCTCTTCAAGTTGGAACCTCAAAATGCCGGATACTATGTTTCTTTGTCGAATATGTATGTTGCAGCAGGGAGATGGAAAGAAGCGGTTGAGTTGAGAAATATTGTTGAAGAGAAGAAGTTAAAGAAACCAGTTGGTTATAGTTCGATCGATGTCTGTTCTATGTGAGAATAAGCTCTGTTGCAGTGGGACTAGCCAAGTTGATTTTTCTGTTATTCCATGTGCCTACCAAGGCATGCCTCTACTATTGCATGTAAGTTGTACGCTGGTCCATTCAGTCTATCACTCTAATACTCTATCTAGATAAAAATAGAAAGGAAAAGTGATGAACAAAAGTGGACAAAAGTATATTTAGTTCATTTGATTCAACTCAGTATGATCCAAATTCAGTTTTAGTCCGTTTTTCCTTCGTACTTGGGATAATTGTAGAATTGAAATCAAATCAAAATATATTCAATCAAGTTCGATTAGATTTAGATATAATGCAATATGGAGCACACCCGAACTACATGTGCCTACTTGGGAAACAAGCAAGTTCATTCAGAAACAAACAAAAAACAAACAAAAAATAGAGGAAGGAAAGGACCACATTTTCAAACCCGATTTATATAAAAAACTGTCTCATGTAGCTAAAATGAGAATTTAATGAAGTCACCAAAACTGGGCATGAAACTCAACTTCCAAAACCGCCATGCCCTTCAACAACTCCGACAGAGGCTGGTGATTAAATGGCCGCCTAACAAAATATGACACTCTGAGATGTAGGCCGAAAACTCTTTCAACATTACATTCCAACTTTACATCAAATGGTTCAGCTACCTACTACTGCTGTCAATGAACAAACTAGCGGGAACAAGAAACAAGGCTACTAGAGAACAAGTGTTGAATAACGGCCACTACTATGGATTAATTATAGCTCAAAACAGTAAGGCTCAGCAGACTCTTCAACTGAAGAATCGAGTCAAGGACCATGATTCAAGTTCTGGCTATATGATCACGAACGCATTATCTTGCCGCACAATCACTCCAAGCAAGGCCCTGAAATCTGCAATCCATCATCAGACAATGAGAGACGATGAGGAAAAGATATAAAAAATGAAAGACTTTGAAGCAGCTTGCTACCACTTGAGAAAGTACTGATAACGACTCATATGAGCCAGGAGATGCATAGGCGTCCCAGTGATCAATCGTCCAGGTAATAGTATGAACCAGCATGTTTCTGTTCTCTATCTTTGGTCGAGTCCAGCTTGTTGATCCTAGGCCTGAAATTTGTAGGGTCTCGCCTAAATGTGATATCCAAATGCTGCATCAAGTAGGACACTGATAAGTTTTTGTCGTCAATTAAAGAATTGTTAAAGAGAAGTTAGACAAACATAATGCAACCCTTGCTTGACCTCGAAAAATAGATAAGTGAACAAAAAAACTTATCAGGAAGCCAGGCCTAATGAAACTCAGCCAACATTCGCAAGAAATACGAATTGGCAACTTCATAGCTAGAACAAACACAGAAATAAATAATAAAAGACTCAGAAGAGTTCTGATGCCCTTACAGATAGGAAAAGGTTCATCCCGGTCAGCAATGACTGGGGAGAATTGGCTATGCAATCTATAGATGGCTGTCCCTCGTAAACGATCACTCTGTCGGCCAAATAAGTAGCCATAATAAAATCATGTTCCACGACAAACGCCGTCTTCTTTGCATGAAGGATAAACCTTTTTATGACTTTCGAAGCAACAATACGCTGCTCGGAATCAAGGTATGCGCTAGGCTCATCGATTAGATAAATGTCAGCCGGCTGCATCCAACCAATCAACACAGATAATAAATCAAATAACCATCAGGGACCATTGCATAATAAGAATATTATGTCCAACATAAGAATACATATAAAGTGAACCAACCCAGTCCAAACAAACATGAAGCTACCCTGTTTGGCTCACAGTAACTAAGCAAAACAGCCTACTGGATCAAAACAATGGAGGGTACAAAACAAGCATTAGCAAACTACCAGAAACAAAATCCAAATTCTATGTACAAAAAAAGGAAGAAAGAAACCAAAATCCAATCATCAGAGAGCAAAAAGAAGGAGTTATCAGAACTATAATACAAGTTCTGTTAACATAGGAATAACACAGCAAGATCATGCCAAGCAACTAAGACTGGGGTTTATCAGCAGGAATCACCACAATTTCTCATATAATTATTGAACTAGAACATCCAATTTCGGAAAGCGAAAAAGAATCACCCATGTGTACAAAGCCAAGGGACAGAAGAAAACATAGGAATAACACAGCAAGATCATGCCAAGCAACTAAGACTGGGGTTTATCAGCAGGAATCACCACAATTTCTCATATAATTATTGAACTAGAACATCCAATTTCGGAAAGCGAAAAAGAATCACCCATGTGTACAAAGCCATGGGACAGAAGAAAAATTATCCCTAAGGTGAAGCGTCAATGACACTACAAACCAAATGCATTCAGAAGGTAAAGTCTAAGCCTCAACCATATGCTACCAAAGTAGAACTTCTTACCTTCCCAAGACAGAGACATAATGCAACTCTTTGCAATTCTCCTCCAGAGAGATTCACTACTTCTTGGTCCATCAGTTGTTCAATAAGCAGAGGTTTCATAACATCTGATACAAACTGGGGATGCATGTAAGAATCCCGTATCTTTGAATGTAACAGATGTCTAACAGTATTTTGAAACTTGGGACTGATCTTTTGCGGCTTGTAGGAAACATTAAACTCGGGTATCTCCACCTCTGAAGTCTCCACGTCATCAGGTTTAAGTAAACCAGCCTGCATGATTTATGGTCAGGGAACTGATTGGCAGTGAAATGGGATAATTCAGAAACTAAGAATGATATGAGCCAATGAGTACCAGCATCCGGATGAAAGTTGTCTTTCCTGTGCCATTCTCTCCCAGCATAACAACAATCTGAGAATCAGTGAATTCACCCTCCACGACGCGGAGCCTGAAATTTCCCTGGGTTTTGGACATTGTTGGGTACTTGTATCGTGCATATGTTTCAACCTCTTCAGCACTCTCCTGGGGAGTCTCCGCTACCTGTTAAAGGCAACCAAATGTAATGAATAAATGTAACAGAACGTTAGCCAAACTATTCCATGTACAGAATTATTTAGGTTACCTTGAAGGTTAAAGATTCATCCCGAAATCTCAGGTTTTCAGTAGGAACAAATCCAGCCAGGAATATATTGATTCCTTCCCTAACGGAGAAGGGCAAAGTAACAACTCCATAGGCACCAGGTTTTCCATACAAGCAGCAGATAAAGTCAGACAAATAGTCCAGCACACTAAGGTCATGCTCCACAACTATCACAAAGCTGCAATCAACATTCAACTCGTATATAAGCATAACAGATGCTGGAGGACAACGAAAGAAGAAAAATAAAAGTAAGCAAAGAAGAACATGAAACCTATTAGGGCGGAGCAGAGATCTAACAACTTGGGCAGCTTTGAGCCTCTGCTTGACATCAAGATAACTTGAAGGTTCATCGAACATGTAAATCTCTGCGCTCTGTATGGCAACCACAGCAATCGCAAATCTCTGTAGCTCTCCACCAGATAAATCCCCAACATTACGATCTAAGACCTGATTCAGATCGAGATCAGCGCAAAGCTCTGCTTTCATTTCCCTCTCATCTTTCTGATCAAGCACCTGTCCTACATTTCCTTGGACAGCTTTCGGAATGTGGTCAACGTATTGAGGTTTTATGATAGCCTGTTGAACAATAAACAAAATCTGAGAACCAATAGTCTACTGAGGTCTAACACCAAAAACAAGTATGTAATGAAAAACAAGTATGTAATGATCCAGAAGACTAAAATAGTATATAATATAATAATATAAATAGGGAGGTTGAGGAAGGGACTCAGCAGAAGCATGCCAGCTACACATTGGCTCTTGCCTCTCCCAAGATAGGATCATTTAAGATTCAGATTCTCCCTTTTCATTTATATGCTATTAGCAGACACAAAGGAAGAGTTCCAGAGAGGTAAAAACATAAATTGCACACTGAATGCCTAAAGACCAAAGACCACTGGAAGTCCTGGAATTGCTCCACTGATAGGCAACAAACCTGAGAAAGTAAAGTCCAGCAATACGCTTCTAACACACAAGCAAAGAGAAATTTAGTATTGGTCTGTAACTGGTGGATGCGTTTAGGGAATGTACAAGCTAGACATTTAAATCAAGCTACTATATGTCATCTACACCATCCAAAGATTAGGATCTAGCCACTTCATCTCTTGTTAATACTCATAAGAAAATTGTATTATAAAGTCAACGAAATTATGAGCCTTGCTGGATATACAAAATAGAGATACCTTCAAATTATCTTCCAAGATACGAGTGAAGTAGTTCTGGAGCTCAGATCCTCTAAAGTGCGTCAATATTTCTTGCCAATCTGGAGGGTTCTAAAATGAATAACCAAGGAAGATCGGCAGTGTCAGTAAAAAAGAACATAAAGAGGAGGAATCCTGAAAAGGATGTGCCAAAGGTCATTATTACATTGAAGCGGCCCAGATTTGGCTTCAGTTTTCCAGCCAGGATCTTGATTGCTGTTGATTTCCCGATACCATTGGTTCCAACCAAGCCGAGAACCTGTCCAGGTCTAGGCACAGGTAACCTACAAACGTAATCATTAAGATTGTCAAAAAATGAAAACAATTAATCCACTAGATGTCCCTGGCAATTGTGTTTTCTAGTCCAACCTGTGCAGTTTGAATGTATTGGGACCATAACGATGAGTGGTATCCTTCTCCAAATCCTTCGGGAGGTTGATGATCTGAATGGCCTCAAACGGACATTTCTGGATTGGCATCAAAATCACCCATTCAGGCTAGTTGATGACTTCAAAGGAACAAGAAACTAAGACCAAAAAGTTATGCTGCTGAAACGAGGCAGACCTTAACACAGATACCACACCCAATGCACAACTCCTCAGAAATGAATGCTATCTTAGACGCAGAAGCAACCTCAATACACAGTTTTCCTGTTCAAAAGAAACAACCCCGTGAGGGAAAAGTAAAATAGAGAAGCTTATACTGGAGAAAGGACCACAAAATCTCAATTCATCATCTAAGTCGTTCCAATCGAAATCCACAAAAGCCAAAGTGACATCGGTTCTAGTGATTATCCATAGAGTAATCGATTGAGCATGGAAATGCAGAAACCAAAAGGTGACCGCCTCTCCAATCTTTTGCTCGATGATGCGGGATTAAGAAACCATAGAACCTGAAACACAGATCACAAAGAGAAGGGAGCAAACCAGTTTTCACAACTGGACAGCTCTTTTTGCACTCCTGGCGGCACTTTTTCGGCTTGCAGCGATCGGGAGTGACAATCGCGATTCTCGTCAGACGATCCGACATCTTCCCCGGCGACAAATTCCCTCTCCTACTGCCCGTCTGCTGTTTGCTGCTGCTTTGCTCTCTGATAAGCGGAAAACAAGCGGAGAAATGAAAAACCCTAATTATTAAGAAAAAGAATAGCAAGATTTGCGGAGAGAGGGAGGGACAAAGCTGGATAGGCAGCCGCTCTTACGCTGAAGAGAAACGGGCAGAGAGAGAAGGTTCGACGGAAAACCTACGGCTAACACACTCCTCCGATGCTGTTATTCTTATTGCTCCCCCTGGTCGGCCCGGACAGTTGAACCAGTTGAGTCTCGACTCGGGGCTTTGATCGGCTTGATGGGTCCTGGGTCAGAAACCTAACCGGAATGTGCTTTCCTCAAAAAAAAAAAAATTATCTCTTTCTCCTGGGAAAGGGAGGGAAAGAAGATTCTTTTCTTTTTGCAAGTAGGAAAAGAAGAGATTCTCCACTGCTCCTCCCTCGGTTGATTTTTGCCATTTATAGGGATCGAAAATTTCTTTGCCGACACGGAATTTTTGTAGGAACCGAAAGCTGTAACCTGGTTAGGGGGTTTTCTTGAGTGTCAAGGAATTTTTTTCCTTTCTTGAATTGGTTAATAATCCTAGCAAGATTAGCAATTCTAATCGTTGGATTAAATGAACTAAGGAAATCATTTAAAATTGATTTGTGTTATTGTCTCATTTCAGCTGCTAGGAAGAATACAACACTGGCATTGGACATGAGAAATTCAGGCTGAATTGTAACAAGGAAAAAGGTAGAAGAACACAACGATTACTTGGCATAAGAACTGTAGTCACCAAATTATCCTCCAAGAAACCCATGAAACAAGAGTTCTTCTGTACAAAGATCACCCAGAGCTAGGACTTAGGAGGCCACATAAGCCCCAAAATATCGATCCGTGTTTAGAAACTTGATCAAATATTATACCGATATCAGCCAACAACACGAGAGACATACATCATCAACTTGTATGAAACTTTATTGAAACGTAAGATGCAAAAAGGGGAAACGTATCAATATATATATGTAGAAGCATAGTCGTCCATCCATGGCATCTCAAGTGCGTTCTTGATCATTTCCACTTCTTGAACTTGCCTCCACCGAACATCCCGCCCTTCCCATGCTTCCCGTGCTTGAACTTGCCACCATGCTTGAACTTGCCATGCTTCCCGTGCTTGAACTTGCCACCATGTCCATGCCCGTATCCACCGCCATAGTGAGCAACACCACCATGGCCGCCACTGTGGCCGTAGCCGCCGCCGCCGCTGTGGCTAACATGGTGAGCACCCATAGCAGCTGCAGCTGCTGCTGCACCCCCAGCAATCACTGCCCCTAGTCCGCCATGACCTGGGATCATATCCCCAATTCCCCATTAGTAATCAAGAATCAATAATGTATCACAACTACACAAAGAATGCTCCTTTTTACTACCACAACCAATTCCATGATTCAACCATGTAATCTCCACAATTGAGAGAGTTTGAGATTTCAAACCAAACAAGACCCTAAATACAAGAACACAACAAGCAAGATTCACACAGCAAGTTGGGTTTTGTCAGAACTGCAATTCCCTTGAACAGCAAGCTTACAAACTACATTTCAAATGGATGATCTAGCATCTGGGTCTAAACAGTAACATCTCGCATTACAAACAACACAATTGGTCAGCAAAATATATTCGCAATCCACAAGCACCATCAATCACACACACATACACACGATTCATCATCTGCTAAACAACCCTAATTCCTAGTCAATTAACGATATAGAAGATTCATAAAAGATAGTGGAATTACCTGTGTGGTGAGACGATCCAGCGGGGTAACCAGCAGGAGGGTAACCCTGAGGAGGGTACCCTTGTGGAGGGTAACCACCCTGTTGCGGAGGGTAGCCGTGCTGTGGCGGGTACCCTTGCGGAGGGTAGCCACCCTGTTGCGGAGGGTAGCCGTGAGGAGGAGCTCCAGGGTAGGCGCCAGGTGGCGGAGGGTAGTAGCCACCTGGAGGACCTCCGTGCCCTCCCAAATGACTGAACAATCCCTTATCTTGATCCTCATTATGCTTATCCTTCCCACCTCCCATTTCTTCTTCTCTACAAGCAAAAGAAAAAGAAAAATCAAATCCTGCCACCACCATCAAAGGAATGAATTACAGGAGTTAGAAACCAGAGGCACAAAAATGAAAAAGGTCAACAGGGATGGTAGATCTCATGTTGGGAGTTGGGTGAAAATGGGTCAGAATAGATATCAGAGAGACTCAAGAAAGACGATCGACATCGCTAGAATACTCACCGAGAGAGGAGAGATTCTGCGGTTTCGACGCTGTTTCTTGTGTGATGAAGAATGAACCAGAGAGAGACTTCTTTGGCTTGCAACGCTGGGAATCGGAGAGGGTCTTGAACGTTGAAGTATTATTTATAGGCTACGACTAATTAGATGAAATTCGACGACGAGGACATGATCCATTCCATTCGGCCGAGTAACCTCTTTCTCTCTTGTTTATTAAGAAAAAGATAAAGACGGGAATAGTAAAGTAACAATAGATAAATGAGAATCAGAGAAAATAATAACGAACGGCTGCTCCTCCAGCTCCTAGCCGAGTTTTGCCACTCCACGCGTTCCCCTTACGCGGAATGGACGCGTGGATTGTTATTCATTCGTTTCCCATTTTCTGTTCCGATATTTTGTCTCTCTTCTGTGGGCCTGGGCCTGGGCCCGGCGGAAGCATCAGAATCTCGGTCTTGTCCGTTTCCGTCTTTTTCTTTTTCTTTCTATTTCCGATAATTAATTAAACGAAAATGGTGCGAGTGGTTCGGAGGATAAACTCAAATAGTTTGCGATCAATATGACAAACGAAAGACCACTTCTACTATGCTATAAAACATTGGTGATTTAATGTACAACTTCAAGTTGTATCAAAATGTTAAATGTATATGTTCAGCTTGTACCATAAAGGAATTTATATCATTATATTATGGTACAATTTCACAACTTCAAGTTGTACCATCACATAAAGGTACAAGTTCAAGTTGTATCATAAAAGAATTTATACAAAAATATAGGTAAAATCTGAATTTGTACCGTAAACGTTTAATATACAATTTCAAATTATACCATAAAGACAAAAACCTATGGCACCAATACTATATAGTATTGAAAAATTCTTGTTTTCGATGTATTCCAAATCAAGTAATATCCCATTTTGTGATGTATTCCAAATCAAGTAATATCCCATTTTGTAAATGTTTCTGTGTCCCTTTTTCTCCAGCCGACTCCTGCTGTTCGTTGGCTCGGTCGATCACCTGAAAGTCGTACCAACATCACTTACTCAGCTTCAAGAAGAGCTCGCTTCTCAATCTTAATAGGCAACAGACCTTGGATCGAGTAGTGACCATTTTAATGACCAAGCTCCTCCTAATAGATTCTCTGCATGGAAACTCTTAAGAAATAACGAACCCCTCAATAATACAAGCAAGAACGAAGACATCCATCATCAGCATGGTTACATGGGGCCTCCATTATTATATCCAAAACTTAACATATAGCTGGTTACCAAAGATTGGGAAGACCCAAACCCCGACCCCAACCCAAACCCGAACTGCTATTAACCAGCAACACCATCACTGGCACAAAGAAGGAACATCCCGCTCGAATAAGCACAGTTTCCCCATTTTCCAGGCATCATCTTCGTTAGAATTTGACCACTTGAAATGTCAGTACAACATCCCGAGCATTCAAAGGGGACCTGCTGCAATTCTCCACAGCAGGATGCTCCAGTGACGATTATGAGAATTTGAGACCATGATGGTTCTTTCGATCAGCAGAATCTTAATGTAGCCTCAAGCTCCTCCTCGTTCTCGCAGTTGTACCCGAGCATGTACGCCCTTGCTGCACAGTATACAAGAAAATAATGATATCAGGATTCTACACAATATGCTGGCCAATGCATGATAAAGAGTCGGCTCTGAGTACAATGTCGAGTTAATTCAATTACCAAAACGTCCAGATCCCATGAAAGGTTCCGCTTCATCCATCCCACCGAATTGTTGCTGGTCCTGCATAATTCACATAGATAACCCAAGTTAGTTTCGAGGCACAAGTGAACTCTAAGATAAACATCCTCCTCTCTTTCCATTTATACAAAGCAAGATACTTGCTGGGCTGGTTCAGTGAAAAGGTAAGAGGAAAGGATAGAGCCTTTGCTCGGTTAAGAAGGAAGAATGTCAGTTGAAAACCCACAAATTATCAGGAGAAGAAAAGAGGAAAGCAGATGTCTTTATATAGTCTGAACGCTCTAAAGTTCTAGAGAAAGTACAAATTTTTATCTATGCAACTGATAAATAAGTGATGTCTTCATCAAATAGGGTCACATGAGAACAGAAACTGCAAGAAAAGAGAAAGGTTAAGTGCCACTTAGTACTTACGGGCTCCGGCTCCATTTCAGATGGTAACAGCAGCATATCGGAACAACGTCCAGATATTGTACAGACCAAAAGCTCATTTGAAGGGTCAGTAATGACTTCTCTGCAGGTTTCGTCACACACTGGAATGGACCAATTGCCCAATTAAGGACCAAATCATTGAAAAAATGCACCAACAATGTATGTGAAACAAGGTAAACATCTTACCATGAACATTTCCAGTCTTCTCACATACAAACACATCCCCAATCTGGTAGTAAGAACATGTATTGCCTGAGCACCTATGGTCCATGGCCACATCGTCAGTCAAGCCTCGCGTGGTTTTCCATATAGATATCTGATCAGCAACTGTCTTGTCAAGTATTATCCGGTCATCTTTCACCTTCAACAAATAAATAGCCATAACTTTAAGCACTATAACAGTACAAGTTCAGACTCATCCAATGATCTGATATGATCCAAATTGGCCACTTCTACAAGTCACAATTACTTGCCAAAGAAGCTATCAAGGTTGGAAAGAAGAAGGGCAGAATTTGGCTAAGTCAAAATCCGTGTTCGGGGTACATACTTTGGAGGCATGATTCTCTCAATTGGCTTTGTGGAAATTCAATGTTAAGGGTTTTTATTGCAGATAAAGTTTCCATCTTTCCAATGGTATGCTTTGTGGATCCAGATGATGTCATTAAGGTTGTTTTCCAAGGCCTCAAATTTGCTACCTCAAAACTGGAAAACTGCCAGAATTTGGTTAAGGCAGAAACTGTGTTCAAGAAGCCTACTTTGGAGCTCCATTCCAGAAGCATGGATGAGATTCGAGTCCAGAGGCTTATACCACATGAGAGTAGGTATGTTCTACTATAAAGACATGGCATTGGATGATTGGAAGTTTACCTGGAAGGCTTTGATCGAGAGGCTCAAAGATGGCATCAAAGCTGTTTGGTTACTTGGAGCTAAAGGCAGATTTCTTTTTCTTGTTTAGTTAGGATTTCACTGTTTTGGTAGTTTTTTTTATTCCTTTTCGTATTAGACTGTAATTAGGATTTTATGGGACGTGTGTAACCCTAGCTAGGCCTATTTATGCTTTCTATTTCGTTGTAAAACTAAGAGACTTTGATTAATCGAAATTGAGAACCGTTTGGTTTGTGCAAGTTGCGACTTGTTTTGGGTTTGGTGGATTCCAAACTTGCTGAGCTTGTGTATCGATTGAATAGTCACTTCAATCGTGGTCGAGCAACTACCCTCTTATACCAATCGAGCTATCCCCAGGTGTGGATTTGTCCTTTTGGTTCCGCTTTATCCAAGTTCGTATTAAGAACGCTTCGTTCTTGATTCGAGCTCAATCGATTCTTCGATTGAGTCGTTAGCTGCGTGACTTTGATAACATACACCCCCCAGGGGCGTATTATTATCACCCTTCAAAAATAAAAGCGAAATTAACACAGAGCCTATTGTCTACAACTTGAATCAGCAGATGACAAGATACCCCAGGAAGAAGAAGATGACAAGATACCCCAGGAAGAAGAAGTCCCAGCCACCTCCAAGGAAGTAGCATGTCATCGATGCTATACCAGTCCCACACTAAAGATACAAACATATGGACCCGATGTAAGGTAGCAAGCCAAAGATCATGATTCCACAAACATTACCAATGCCTCATGCCCAAATATCAAAGACAGTGAAGTGCATAACCCAGATCAAAGAAACACAAAGCTGATTGACCTATATGGTTGACATTAGAATGAAGAGCCAGTGCTCAAAACTATGCTCTAATAAAAGCAAACCGTTGGTTGATGAGCGACTCAATCAGTCCTATATGCAAGCTTAGCATGGCATCCACAGGACATTGCAGATCGTAGAAGTTGAATTACTCGGTAGTAGAAAAACTAAAAAAGAAAAGGGTGGAATCCTGCCTGGGAAAATCCCATTAACATCGAAAGTGGCATACCAAACAAGAGTCATGAAGAGGAGCTACTCTCAATTAGGTCGGTCCCTCTTTCAAATAAAACTCTGGAACAACTTTGAATCCAAATAACCCAAAAATGTGGCAAACAGACCCTTCAAACAACTTGCCAATGGAATAACAAAGTACTTCATAAAAGAAGGGAAAGTTTTCAGATATCTAGCGGTACCTGTGAAGGATTTGGTGTCTGGCTTCTCTTTGCTGCCTGCATTTGGACATAGTATCGTTTGAACTCAGGTGGGCAGTTACTAAGCAGATTGACAATGTCCTCTTCATCACGCTGAAAAATGTTAAGGCAATGCTTCAGCACTAATTTCATTTGCCAGATTCAATACTTCAAACAATCGCATGCTAAGCAAAGCAGAGGGGGAAAAAACTATCCAAACAGGAGTGTATTATCAACAGAAAAAGGGATCATAAACAAAAGAAACAAAGAGAACGAAATTCAACTGAAGCTCTGTTTTGCATTGACAAATGAAATACAACTTCATAATGTGTTGTCGGCAGGAAAAAAAACTAGATAAATGAAGAGTGCAACCAAACAATCCCTACTTTGGTTCCTTGAATCAATGAGAACAGCAGACATCGAGAGAAACACAAAGTTTGAGAAGAGACTACCTGAATATAAAGCTTCTTCCATGCTCGCTGAGATAAGTTCTTGGTGGGAGGCAATATACCCCAACGCATGCAGTACCTGCAAAATCTCTCACAGTGTCAACTCAAACGATCCAGATCAACACGAGACAGGAAAAACCAGCAGAAAGTTATGAACTTGGGCACGAAATTACTGACAAGCGACGCCACAAGGACTCGTCAGATGCTGCGAGATTCATGAATCTACAAACCCGCGAGCAAGACACAAGATCCTGTTGCCAAAGCACATATTTTAATCTTCTACACATATACACCGTTAGAAACCTAAAAATGAGGGGGAAACATTGCAAAAAGGGGAAATGTAAATTGCTGACCTCAGAAGAAAGAAATTTGAGGATGTGAGGGAATAGCTCGGGAGGAACTACGCTGAATATCCCACTCTCTATCCTCCTGGACCTGATAATCCTCCGTCTATCCCCATTTTCTTCGTCCGCTCGCTCCTTCCCTTTCTCTTTGCGATTGTTTTCTTCGCCCTCATCGACCCGAATTCTCTTCGCTTTAGGCTGCGCTTCGGCCTCTTCCTCATCATTACTATGAAGCTCCTTCGGACCCTCTGCTTCTTCCTGCAAATGTAATGACAATCGAAACCCTTGCCCTCATACGTCCTTAGAGACATTTAAATTATTTACCCACAAGGACATCATTATCGGAGGTGGAAAAAATTAAAGGGAAGCAAGCGTTCATCGGAAAGATGAATCTAAAATCAAACAGAGAAATACCTGATCGGAGAGTTCAGAGAGGACCTCAGATTCCAAGAATTGGGCCAAGCTGTCGTTTTCATCGTCCGATGTCGCCATGATTCAGAAGCAAAAGGACGAGGATTTGGATCAGAAGAAGTGAATTGGTTTGCCGGCGGCTGCCGTGAATTTGAACCGGCGGTGGGGGAATCGGAGACCTTAAAAATGAGTTGTATTAGTAGCGGCAGTTGGGGGTTGGAGGAAGCGATAAGGTAAGTCATTCGATCGGACACTGGGGAAGAGTGACAGCGTAGATATTTTCACCGGGTCGGGTAAAATCATGTCCCGGTAAGTGAGTTAACCCGATAGCCCAGTCTGAACAATAACGACATGACGTGCGATGGACGCGCGTGACCACACCCGTATTTATAAAATGGTTTGATTCGATTTCGGTGTATTTAAGTATTTATCCATTAATGTTGTTTTGTTCAGCGTATGTATATGCAATTGTGTAAATATATGAAAAGAAAACATATTGGGAACTAAATTTTAGAATATTTCTTATCATATTTAAATTTGTGCGTACAAATATATTTGTTAGGATATCCGCAAAATGATTTTATTTGTGAAGATATTGCGGAAACATCCATAAATAAATGTCATAATTTAGTAGGTCATTTCAAATAGTATTGTGATAGCAATGGACCAAATTATGTTATTGGGGAGGTTAGGGTCACATAGAGACGTGACTATGGAGTTGAGATCGATCCAAACAAAGTGATCATAGTAAACTCTGATGATATGACTCTTTATATAAAGTTAACCGATGTGCATAGAGATGGATAGACTCTCTTATTGAGTGCATAACCAATGAACTTAGGGGGAAAAAATAATACACAATCACTTGCACAAGAGCTACAAGGTGTAGCAAGGGGCTAGAGACGACATGGAGTACTTGGCATCGAAAATTTGAACTATAACTAGACTTGACAACAATCGTCCAATTACTTTTTACGAGTGCTCTAATTGACCACCGACACACTAGTCTTTGTTTTGGCCTTCAAGGAGCTTCAGAGAATAGATTTAGAGATTCAAATTGCTCACATCTACAAAGAGGCCAATTATACGGTTGATAGCACACGTATACGTATAGTATAAGTAACTCACTTCTTGGTTTTCGATTCTTTAAAATGAGATCCAATGTAAATCGAACTTTCTATTCATAGTTTCATACATAAACCATACCCAAACAATCTCATATCTCATCCAAACCTATCCAAAAATGAAAACTTTGTCCCATGCGTACTAAAAAAATTGTCCAATATATTATCGACTCATATACCCTACCCATAATCAATAAATTGAGTTGGGTTTCGATAAAATTACCCATGCTGGACAATTATCATACCTAGCAGGCAGTAGCAGAGAGACAAGACGAACTTCAAAGAACTACTTACTGTCATGGCATCATCCACAAACAAGATCCAGATGCTACGGGATGAAGGATTTTTCATCCTATATCTCCCAGTTCTGCAACTATTAAGTTCCCCAAGAGTGACACTCAGACGCTATCACCAACTGGATGGCAGTTGGTATCCCTCATCCAATCAAAATTCTTAATTTTCCATGGTGCCGTCTGAATTCCAGCAACCTGCTTATGGACGAAACTCGAGCAACCTAGAAATCCTACAGAAACCTGAGATGATCAATCACCTCGGACTCGGAGGCTGACAGGTCTGGATCAGAGTTTAGACTTGAGAAGAAATCTTAAGTGAGAATGCAAACCTGAAGGTTCTATGAAACTCAAGCTAGATGCTGCAGTTCTAATACACACGAGAAATGAAGGTTCTATGATCAATCACCACAACCATGAACACCAGAAAGAGAGCAAAAGAAAGCGAGGAAGTAACCTTCTGTTGCAAACAAATATGATAATGTTGATGAATGACGACAAAATCATTCAACATGTGAGCAAGCACGAAGGAACGTGGTTATCCTAGCTCAAGGGAGAGGAGCTCCACGAAAATGTACCAGGACTTCAATGTTTGTTGAACCCAAAACAAGAGTTAAAGATGCGGGGTTTGATATTTGAGATGGGTTTTGCTACATATGTTTCCAAGCTGGAAGACCACTTCGAGGTCTTACGAACGGTGGTGAAGGCAGAAGGCAGGCAGGCATGCTTCAGCCAGATTTAACAAATTGCTGGGAGAGCAGCTTCGCTATTTCAGGGATACCAACTCTTTCCTTGCCAGCCAGTAACGCTTTCAGCTTATCTTCAGTGAAATTATCCTTCTTCATTCCAGGATTCTGCAAAGCATTGCAGGTGTTGGACTAATTCTACCATTTGCCCATCAAGCAGCCAGCTTGAATTGAAAACTGATTAAGGCCACAACTCAAATCCCTCCATTCATGAATTATGACAGAGACCAATTATCATGCAAATCACGAGAGAATCTCACAAAAGCGCTCTAAGAGACATTTTATCGAACACTTGGCCGACAGCTCAAAAGTTCTAGACAGACTACGAAGAAAACAAGAGAAAGAGACGGGGAACGGACCTGGCGATTGTTGAGCTTGATAAAACGGGAGATGAGCTTGGAGAGATCGGAACGAGTGGGTTCAGGAATCCCAAGGAACTGACCCAACTGAGACGAAGAAGGTGGGGTGACCTTGGCTTTGATTTGGGAATTTACAATGCTTCCTTTCGATGCGTACGCCGGGTGCTGCACCAATGCCTTCTTCAGCATCTTTCCTACCGCCATTGTCTCGCTTCTTCTCTCCGTCGAACCGCCGTGTTCGGTGGGCTTCTGCCGCCGCAGCTCAATTTTTCGGGTCTAAAAGAGGATGCCTGTCAGGCGAAACTCGGGTAAGACGTCCAGTCCAGTTCGCAGATTCAGTAGTTGCTCCAGCTGCAAGATCTAGAAGAAATTTTAGTGGTTCAGTTGGAGGTTTGCATACTCATCCTCTTAGTTCGGAAATTTTGCATTTAGATCCACCTCAATTCTTTATTTGTATTTTCTTTGAACAAGATTACTGTTAGGGGTTATTTGGTTTTGGTGATTATGTGGTTGAGATAGTTACAATGCATGTATGATGTATTTTTGTATTTTCTGCACAAATAATACATGCATTGTTTGCTTTAAATGACACAAACTATTACTCAAATGAGTGATAGTTAAATCTCAATTTTTTTTGAGATTATTGAGATGGTTTGATTGGGCTTAGGATAGGGGGAACGGATCAGGTCACTAACCTTATGGTCAGTAACCATGAGTAACTTGTCCACATCAGCATGACATCACTATCCCTCTATCTCCTGGAATGTCTCTTATCTTTTCTCCTTTAATCTTAACGGACGATTTCTCTCTCGTTTTAAGTCAATTTTTTTTTTTTGCACAGATAAATCAGATTAAATGTGCTATTGAAAATGATATCCACTTTTATATATTTTTAGTACAAAAAAAATTGAATACTTTTTTACCAGTCATTACCATATGGTATGCTCATATTTAATACCATATGGTAAGAAAGCGTATCATGATGATATGAACATACCAATATGGTAAGAAGGTTGAATACATGATAGTAGGAGTATACTAAATGCCATTTACGACTTTCATCATTGTTTACCACAAGTTACCACCCACATACCATAGTGGTAAAGTATGATAATTTTTGGTCGAGTATTTTTTTCACCCATAAATTTGTAGATCCAATAGATCATGATAAACTCATTTCTTCTGAGTAAACGTTTTCAAAAACGACTTAAAAACGAAGAAGTTACTATATGGTATGTAGTTGGTAAAAAAAATTTCTCGAAATATATTGAAAATTGATCTCATTTTGTATAGCACAACGAACTCGTTCCATCTGTTCAAAAAAAATTGAAATCCGAGTTAGAACGAAGACGATTAGAGTCGATTAAGAAAACTAGGGAAAATAAAATGTCTTTAATTGACAACCCTTAAATCTGAATTTTCTGGATCCACTTAAATCTAAAGGGTCAGATGTAGTTACTCATAGGTCAGGTAAATCTGTAGCCATTATAACCTAGATCGTCCAAGCCTGAATTTATGAGACATGAGTGGAACTCATCCATTCCCCTTGTATCAGCTATACGACCTCCCTTCTTTTCTGTCTCGAGCAAGACTTGATTGAAGTCTCCTTCGCAAATCCATGGGCCACTCCATTGATTAGCCAGTCGGTCTAATAATTCCCAGGTCTACCACTTATCCTGATCCTTAGGCCATCCATAGATGCCCGAGAATCTCCATATGTCCCCATTGTCTTCTATTACTTTTGCATCAATATGATGCAGCGATGCTGGCATTACCGTAACCTGGACTCCCTCTTTCCACCACAAGCTAATTCCTCCTCCTCGTCCACCCTGAGATCTATCTATAGACCAGCTCTCGCCCCTCCTATTCCAATTTACTTCTGGTGCGCTTATTTTCATCTTCAGTTTGTTTTGTTTCCATAAAGAAAACAATATGTGGGGAAGTACGTCGTAGTAACGACTATAAAGCTCTAACTGCCCGCGTTTTCCCCAAGCCGCGACAGTTGTAGCTGAGGATCCTCATCTATGATCTGAAGGGGATCGGTTCCCCGCACCATTTTTTCCGGGAGTGGCCTTAAACTACGATACACCAATTTTCTTATATACATGTATTTATTATGCATGCATTGATAACAATGCATCAATGTAACTATCACCAAAACCAAACGACCCTTTAATTTTATTTTGTCAAAAGATCACTCTTATTACCGAGAAGTCACACGGTTGAAAACAACCATAAAACAAAATCTAACCCTACTAAAGAAAGAAACATAGAAAGGGTTTTTGTTGTCATCAAATGTACAACCCTATTAGTATTACAATCCCTACAAAACTACTTATTTAGATATTTGTAGTTTTCCTACTATGATTTATCGCTATCTAAATAAATAATATTAAAATTACAGTATTTTTTTATTGTGCAAATTACCGTATTATTACACCCATAATTATAATTTCTCAAATTTCACACACCATTTTATTGTAATTTGTTTGTAAATTTTAACATCTCCCCGCTGGTTTGCAAAACCACAACGCAAAGAGTAAAGAGTTCGTCTTCACTCTTCACTCTTCACTATTCAGCCATTGTCAAAACTCAAAAAATGGAAAAATGAAATTTCTGAATGCAACAAAAAGGGAAATGGGGGAAGCGACATACGCATGCTCTGCATGGCGTTCGTACGGACTACGGAGTGTCAAGGATCTTTGCTGGCGTACTTGCAACTTGATATGAATCCCTCTTCCGTCATTGGAATTGTTCATCATGCCTCGAGACTGCAGTTCTAATTCCTATTTCAGATCGATTTAAATAGCGATAACCAATTAGAGATACGGGATGATCTAGGATTCTAGGTCAGCTTCTAAGTCTCCTTTCCTCCTCCTACTTGCAATTTTTGAAGATTATGCTACATGATTTGTCCCTCGATTCTTGATTACAGGTTTTGAAGCTTTGCAAGGAACAGCAGCATTTTGCAAAGGTCGCTAGACAGCTCAACCGCCAGCAAACAAGCTCGGAAGACCTGGATATTGTGGTATTTCGTTTCTGCTCTGTTGTAGTACTTAGTTTCTTCTTGCCCTTTTAACTTCAGCCGTGAATTGTTTTTCATGATCTTATGTCTGTGGTTCTGTGCTTTCTGGTTGCGTCACCTGCCCTGATTTTGACTGTCAATTATGGTGGGCACTTAGGTCTTAATCATTTGTTGGTTCAATTGCTCAATTATCATCATCAGTCAAACCACAATTCTAGGGTTTTCGGTTACTTTTACTAATGTCTATCATTGCCTGACCCATGGGATTAAGAAGAATCACAGGATTATCTACACGTCTTCGACGCGTAATTGTTGAAGTTTAAACCGGCTTTATCTCTTGTCTAATCATAGTTGAGTGCTTCACTTAAGTTAAAAAGGTGAGTTGTGTTGCTTCTTTTCTGTTTGACAGTTTACTGCCTATCACTATCAATTGTTCCAGCTTACCTATTGATTCCCAATTAGTTACTTCTTTCTCTACTTGGTCCTGCCCATCTTCCTGGCCTTATGGCAGTCCCCTTTATCCTGTGAATTTGTTGTTGATGCATCGAATGGAAGCCATTAGAGTAAAAAAGTGACTTTTTGGCTTTGAGAACAATTCCTGCCTCAAAACAAATGTTCAGAGAACAGTTCTACAGAATAGTTGGAGGACAATGTCCAAACACTTTATGCTTTTCCTCCTTTACCAGCAACATGAGATGTCCTTGTTACATCCGTATCTTATATGCTTATTCCGGTATCAATATGCCTAAGTTAGGATTATGAGATCCAAGTATGACAGATAGGTCTGACCATCCATTAACTGGGAGGAAAAATTCACCAAAATCTTCAGACCTTGGTCCCCAGCCTACATCTAACATTATTTCTCCGTTGAAAGACGAGAGAACTCTTCAAAGTGTCTTTCTTCTAGAAGCAAAGCATTGCTAAATTCACCTCAACTGTACTCGATGAAGTGCAAAGTATGCAATGAGTCGATAACCTACCAACATCAAGGCCATAACACACACATCCATCCACAAATTGTTCAGCCCCATTGATTTGATCGCAGGATAATCTCCAACCCGGCACAGGACTCCCTTGGAACACTCATAGTAATCATCTTCTTTGTATTGGACTCCCAGTAGAAGCTTGTAGCAGTAGTAGCTGTAGCTCAAGTACTTAAGCCAAACAATGAATGGAGGTATTTGTTGCACGTAGTAACCACCAGCAATGAGGAAGACCAGAGTTGTAACTGATGCCAGTGTCGTGGCTTGTTTTATGTCCATAACAATAGCACCAATGGCTAATCCTAGACTTTGGGAGACCAGGACACTGTAGAGAACCACAATCAGGGACAGCACGAAAGTTATGGGATCAGGTTTAAGCCCACCCATCCAATAGATTATGAAAACAAATGCTGTAGGGAGTGCAAGGTCCAATGGCAGGTCTCCGAAGGTTCTGGCTAGAAAGTAGGACGAGAGATGATACATTCCAGATGCCCGCTCCTTGATCAACATTCTCCTTTCTTGGGGAAATGTGAAAACTGCATTGTAGAGAGGGTAGAAGCCCCAAAATACCGAGAAGAAGAACAGCAATGCTGTCTGCATATGAAGGCAAACACACATCAGTATATAAGAGAAACTACAACCATAAGTTTATAAATCCCAGCTATCAGCGTGCAACTAGAGTTATATGGCTGGGGCTCCAAGCTTCACTAAAAGTATATGAATATTGATACATTATTGAAGTTCAAAGCATTCTATTGAACCTCAGTCAATGGTAGCAGTCATAAGATGTACTCAATTGTATGTTGTAGAGTGAATTCTTACTCGGTCCCCAATGTGAGATGTCGGGGTTTGCCACCAGAGGAGCCCGCCAAGTACTGCAACACTGATGACTTGGAAAATTCTCAGCCTGTTGAATGATTCAAACCGCCGCTCCCTCAAGCCCCTCTGAAATAGCACCTTGAACTGATGCCACCAGCTTGTAGACCACTCCTCTGAATTGGTATTTTTTCCTATACATTTTATACATGGTTGAATCTTAGAATCCCACTAGAGAGAGGTTGAATTTTGAGACAAGGGATACAAAATACTTTATACTTACTTGCAGGGGTATCTTTTATGTGGCTGAACCTATTGACATCCAGGTTGCAAAGCTCCGCTTTTAGAGTTGTTGAAATGTTCCTCTCGTAAGCAGAAATTAGAGTTTCCTTCACCAGCTTCTGTTCCTTTTCCATGTTCTCACCTTGCTCACCTCCATTCCTATCAGGAGCAATACCTGCAATTTAGTTCCAAGTGTAAGATCCTTTGTAATTGACAAAGAATTTTTTATAAGAATAGGAAAAAATCAAGCTAGGAATTACCATGCTATGGATAAAAGTAAGTAGAGAAAGAAATAGAGCACTTCAAAAATTACCATTGGCGAGATCAAGTAAGAGATCAGATGGATTGACAGTCATGGATGTGGAGAAACCGACGGAGGAGAAGTATTCCAAGGCAGCAGAGGCAGGACCATAATAGATTGGAGATCCCTCAGAGAGCAAAACTACCTTATCAAACATGTGGTACAATCGGCTTGAAGGCTGGTGAATGGTGGTAACTACTGTTCTTCCCCCTTCAGCTAACCTTTTGATCGTTGTAAGAATTCGCTGAGCTGTGGTTGAGTCCAAACCTGATGTAGGCTCATCTAGTAGTAGTAAGCTCGGGTTGATTAGCATCTCTTGTCCTATGCTCACCCTCTTCTTCTCTCCTCCTGATATTCCTCTAAACAGTGGGCCACCTATCATGCTGTTTCTGCAGCGAGTCAATCCCAACTCAATGATCACCTGTTCTACATGCTGGGCTTTCTCTTCCCAGGTTAAGGTTTTGGGAAGCCTTAACAGTGCAGTGAACATGAGAGTTTCATTCACAGTTAGATGTGGGTACAAAACATCATCTTGGGCTACAAACCCTGTGCGTCGCTTTATGACGCCAGAAAACGGCTGCCCGTTGTATGTGATCTTTCCTGATAATTTACCATTGAGCCGGCCTCCGAGGGCTGTGAGGAGGGTGGTTTTACCACTGCCTGATGGGCCTAACATAGCTAGGATCTCTCCAGGGCAAACCATTCCTGAAATTCCGTTCAGTATAGTTTTCTCTTTACCGTGCCATGTACCTCCCCAGCATGATCCTTTCTCTTCCCGTTTAACTTTGTAGACCACCTCCTCAAACTGCAAAACGTAAGCAAGGAGATATTGCATAAATCTCAAGTGATACTCCAAAGAAGTTAACTTTGTTGAGAAAGTTCTATCTGAATTTGTTTTGATCTGTGATAGTCCTTGTAGCAAGTAAGAGAGATAATAATATGATGTATTTGAATTTAGGTGAGAGAGAGAGTGGGAGTGACCTTCAAAGCTATGGGAAATACTCTGAGTTGGATGACAGATTGTGTCTCAGGTGGTAGTGGGTAGGCAATCACAGCCACATTACTTGGTTCATTCTTCCCTGACAGACTTTCTCCTGGGGCTTTGCTCTCATACTCTGGTTTTGGTGCAACACAGTTGACAGGCATGGTACTGATAATTGTTATAGATGGTTTCTATGAGCAAGAGAAGAAGTTGTTTAACTTGGCTCCTAAACTGAACTGGGGCGCCCAAATATATAGTGGAGGGTACAAATCATGCTAAGTCTGATGTAGGTGGGACCCTCATTGCTTTTTTCTTTTCTTTTCTTTCTGAAAATATTCTGTCACTAACTCTTAGTTATATTTATTTTCATCTCTTCATGAGTTCACTTTAATTCCATCTTCTTTCTCTACCTGACATACAGTACACATCTGGCCATGGTGGCACATAAAGCATTCAGAGCTACTTGCTTTTAGACTTCTATGACTGGAAATGAGGCATGCCACTATGCCAGTGTTTATTTTTAGGAAGTGAGAAATTAAGCATGCCATTGATAGAGGATCAATCATCTGTAGGAATCTATCCCTATGCACAGCAATGCTTTTTCTTTCTTTCCGTTTGGAAATATCATACCTCCACAATGAGGCAAATCAGTGTGCTGCAATACACTGCCGATTTGGTGTCACAAGTCACCTTTGGTGGATGTTTACCTTTGTTTTTTAGCTGCTTCTGGTGCACATGCGTGCTTCACAAATAGTTTTTTGGGTGCTTGTAGAATTGGAAAAAAAGAGTTATTTTAGGTACTGCCTGCTAGACAAATGATGCTGCTCGCCACTGCTTCACACAAAATTACGTAAGATTGTGAAGCAAGTGGGAACTTGCAATGGCTGTGTATTTCAGCACCTCAAGGTTTTGGAGGTCATCAGGTCATGACAAACAACACATGCTTTGCATCTGAATCCTGCATGTTATTATGTGAATCCAAGTTAAACTTGCCAATGTTTGTGGTGCGTATCAGTTTACACAAAACTTCTTATGTGGGGTTTCGCTGTTAATAAACGTACCTGTCGTGCAGGGATGATTTGTGCATCACATCAGTCCTTTTTGCAAATGGCCTCATGCTTTGGTGATTTGGTTGCCGAGAATCTGTATCATATCTCCCTATGTCGTTTTCGACCTGCAGTCTTATTCAGGTAATCCTTTGATTTTGCGTCAAATGTATTGGATTCCACTCCTTTAAAAATTCATAAAAAATCAAATATGACCAATTTGTGAATTATAGTATAAGTGATCTTCGCTTTGAGGGAATTGTGTTCGACCGTGCTTAAGTAGAGTATTAAATTTATGGCATGACAAAAACAAACGTTTATCTTACATTGTCCAAAAGTCTGGCTGCATTATATTCTTCCATTTAGGTGACTTCTTGAATGCTTTCAATCTCCCAATTCGTATTTTGTTCATAAGAGGGAAAGTTTAATGTCACAGTTGATTTCTATAACATCAAACATAAAAGTAGATTCAAAAGGAAGACTCATCTTCTTTTATCTTTTTTGAGCTCTAAGCATATTATTATTTTCTCTTGCTTCACAAAACTTATCAGTTCGTGCACTCAAAAGTTCCTTTATGAAACTCATGTACAATTTCATGAAAGCAACCCTTAGAGCTAAGGGAAGTTGAGTTATTTTCACATGTTTTCTCTCAGTAGTCCAAGGACAGTGACATGACCCATCTCATGTCATGTTGTATTAATTTTCGATTTTCGGGACCATTTCAAGTCATTCACAGAACTTGAGAAAAGAGAGGCGAATCTCTTAGTTTTCTGCACATCTACTGTCGTTCTGTACATGAGTTTCTCACTTGAAACTTCATCCTTTTGTTCTTTGTTCTGATTCCTCCTCTGTAGGATATATATTTATATAATGCTGCGCCAAGTTAAATTATACAGCAAAAATGCCATTATAGCCCATTCATACTCTGTTAACCATGAAAGTCGCGTTGTCTCTACGAATGTGAGGTATATCCTTGCTTTAACAGGAGGATTTTTCTCTCATCTTTATACCTTATCTCACAGCACACAAGTTATGAGCATATGAACAAATAATCAAGTAGGGGCCTGGGGGATTTGCCAAAATTAGAAGTAAAAGGGTGGACGAGGGGTTGCTTTCCTTTGTATAGTGAAGCCATTAGCCGACATATTCTTATATTCCTTCTAAAAGTTTGTGTCTTTCGAGTTCTGGCGTTCCAGTACTGTAGTTTTCACTTTTCAACATTCGTATCGCCGAAATTAGATATGAGTAGCATTGCATGCCTATGTATATTAATAATCAAATAGAAGATAGAGAAGAAAAATGAAAGTGGAGATAGGGAGAGGGGAGTTAGATGCTATAAGCATAAATCTTAGACGTATTATTCCCTCCTTTATCTCTCACCTCCTTTGCACTTGGTTATTTTCATATTTTGTATATGAGAGTGCAATGATTAAAAGGAGAACCCATCACTTGGATTCCAATTTCAGTCCAATTCAAAAATAAAAACAAAAATTATCGAAGCATCATTTGTTGCAGAGCATTGACACAAGAAGTGTGGTTGTGCATGGGACCCTTTTGAGTTTTGATCATTCTTTGTTTTATAGATCTTGTGAGTCATCTATGGCCTATGGGGGCTACTTGGAGTCCCTTTGGGTGCGCATAATATATGAGTGCTTGGCTTCTTTCTATCCTACCCTCCACCTCAAGTTGCATTATATATCTCTGTGTGTGTTATTTAATATAAGCATTCTGGGAGTGATTTCGGTTCCACTAGGGCATGCCAGACCACCCACCCCACTCTCTGCTTTATGTTTGGTTCAATTTTTCTCTCATTTGTTTTTGGCCCGATTAAAATCGTATTTACTCTTGTCATTCTTTGAATTCTAATTTCCCTTATGGCTCCAGATTCCTGTCTGGTATTGATTCGCTTTGCTTTTTATCGCCACAGTTTCTGTGATGCCATTTAACAGTTAAAGTGTTCTCCGTGTAGGAGTAAGATGACGAGGTTTGAAATTCCACTTAATTATCTTATATATAATATTAGATATATTCAACTATCATTACCAATCATTGAGCATTGGCTGCTCACAATTCTTATTCTTTGTGCTCAGTTGACTGATTAACTTAATCTTGAATCAGGTATAGTATTCTTGTGGGTCATTGGCGGCACTGGAGAATAATGATTCATTTTGCATTTTTGTTTAATTGTTTTCATCACGCTCTCTTGTTGAACTGTTATCGTGGAGTTCGAACGTCTACTCTTGAATGAGCCGTGAATTAGTTGTGAGCTTTATGTGGTCTTGAATTGTCTAGCCATTTCTGCACAAATGAGAAAAGGAAAGGTATCAAACTCAGCGATCATAGGTTTTTTTATAACTTTTGTCTTTTGATATGATAGTAATTCAATCAGAAAGCCTTTATCTAGGTGATGCTGAGTTCAAGGCTGGAACATACACGTAGATTTGTTGTGTTTATTAATACTAGGATTATGTTTGGACCTTGATAGATAATGGGTGATACTACACAGCAAGGTTTGAACATAGGTGAGTATAACAGTATGAGATCAGGTAAATCCTTGGTTGAGTATCACCTATCATCTAGAGAGCAGTTCGGCTCTCCCCTCGATCAAGGAGTATCACCTAATATTATCGATCTATATGTCCACTATCATGTCTGTTATCTGGATAATTGTTGGCTGGAAACTGCAAGGATTTACCAGATGATCCTTGGTCAAGGATCACGAGTGTGGAAGAAAGTGATTAAAGCAACTAATATAGCTCAATGCTCGATAATGCCCCATCATTTAATTTGTGGTGGGAGAACTGGAACCCAAAAGGACCTTGTAGCATAGCTTGGTACTGCAGAGGGGAGAACCCAAACTGAAGTGAGGAAATTATAATGTTGTATGAGTCTGAACAAGGTAGGAATCTGGTCTTGGCCTTTACCCCTCCTTGAGTTCTAGTGCCTGATCTCAGCTTCAACTTGGAACAGTACCAATAATATAAGGATTTCTACAGCAGGGAATGTGATTTCTACGAAAGTGGACTAGTGGCGCTTAGTCTGGACTAATGAAGATTTCTCTTTATCACCATTAACGTGCTTTTTTTTATATATCGTTTGGGTTTGCTGTGCAGGCCAAACAAGCTATGAATGACGGTTTGAGGGGGTCAGGAATACACAGGCTCCCCGGGGACAATACTGCAGAAATGATTTGCGCAGCATATCGGTAAGCTATACTATAGCTGTTTTAATTCTGGATGCAATGGTAGATCCATATTTTCCGGGGGTGTATCACTCTGTGTCCAGGAATCGAGTTGAGCCAGTATTAGATCGGAAAATGAATACAGAGATTATATCAAAGCAATATGCAATCAAATAGTCTTTTGGTCTGGTTACCTTCTGTTTCACAATCTTGAGTTAGATGACTGAATCGACAACCGAACAACTTTATGTTGAGAATTAAATCCAACTCGAATTGCACATCGCTTTGGGTTTGACGGGTGCCTGGTGCTCGTTCATCCTTGCTGAATCAAGAAGCTATGGTAAGAAAACATGAGGGCTGATACTTCTATGTGGTCATATATCATGTTAGGTTCCAGTGTTTGTTGGTTGCTTCGTGGGTACATTCAACTTTGTAGATTTTTACATTAACAGTTTCTGGCTAGAAATTTTCTTGTTTTGAAACAGCTTGTTTATATTTGTGTCACAAAAGTGGCAAGGTATGTTAAGTGTGTATATTTATATTTATTTAAGAAAAGAATACGACTAATGTAAAAAAGAGTATAACTAATTGGAAAAATGTAAGAGGGCCGAACATACTTGTTTGAATCTTTTTCTGACTTTAGTTGAGAAAGGCAAACTAATTTGTTTTGTACCTTCCAAAACAAAGTAAGGTTCTTTTTAATATGTTGAGATTTTGCATTCTTTAATTATAATAACAACCCTACCCTTAGAGTCGGCTTAGTACAAAACAAACTAATGAACCTAAACATGACACTTATGCACGTTTTGAAAGCCTAGTGCAGAGAGCAGAGGCACTAATGACAAATTACTTTGGGGGTGAGTTTTGGAGGTTTTTTAAAATAATTATTATTTATGTCTATTATTAGGTGGCCCTTGCTAGCTATAGTTGCTTTTCATTTGGGTCGTTTTTCAACTTTTATTCTATCCTTTTGTTTTATTAATTCAGCGTTTCAGGCTGAGTGCTTAGAATATATTAATGACGGCCTAATCCTTTTTTTATGGAATAGTGACGGCCTAATCTAATAATATCTACCGAAATAGAAAGGTACAAGCTATATTAGTATACTTCCAAAACCGTTATTTGGTGTGACTGAGTTAGCTTTGCACTAGAACTTGACTTTGAGGGCTCGACATTGTCAGGATATGTATTTTAATATTATCGCGAGAAGATCAATTGTTTTATTTTAGATGACAGTCGTGATTTCATCAATTATTGAATGATTTTTTTGAGATATATTCATTATTCAAGGAGATGGTTGGTATTAGTGTCCATGAATATATTTGTAGAATGGTTAGTTTACTTTTTAAATAATATCAAAATAAAACGTTATTTTACAGATAAATTTAAGGAAGAAAACTCCATGATTAAAGATATTAAAAAATTACCGAAAGACAAAAATAACCTAGGGTTAGTGCCCTTCCGTTCCGTCTAAAACAAAAATATGCCGTCACATCGACGTGGGAGAAACCGATAAATCTAGGGTTGCCCTTGGAGAGAGGATCCAGTGACTAGGGGAGGTGCTTAGTCACTTGACTAAGTTCCTCCCAGACCTTAGATCTGGATATAGCAATCTGATGGTTAAAAAGTGGGAAGAAATATTTAATTAATGACAGGGGTAGTTTGGGTATTATGAAAAATTACGAAGTATACAAACCGGACTTACAATCAGTACAAACCATACAAACATACAAACAGTACAAACTAGAGCGTCAAAACATATAAACAGATTTACAAACATTACAAACATATGAAATGGACAAAAAATACAAACTAGACCGACAAACAATACAAACCATACAAAAAGAAAAAACAATCAGGTTGACTTTGGAGGCTCTATCCCTATATAGAGGGGCTCCTTCCCAAAGTCAACCCGGGTGTTTTTTAAACATACAAACATAGTGGACAAAAATGACAAACTAGACCAAAAATTCATACAAACTGGAAAAACATCCGGGTTGACTTTGGAGGCTTCATCCCTATATAGAGGGCTCCGTCTCAAAGTCAACCCGATTGTTTTTTAGACATACAAACATTACGAACACGGTGAAAAAACACCCGGGTTGACTTTGGAGGCTCCATTCCTATATTGAGGAGTTCCATCCAAAAGTCAACCAGGTTGTTTTTTTAGACATAAAAAACATAACAAACATGGTTGACAAAAATGATAAACATGGTGCACAAAAATAACAAAGTTTACAAACATTACAAAAAAAAAAAAACGACAAACATTACAAAATAACAAAGCGTACAAACAATACAAAATAAACCGACAAACAGTACAAAACATACTAACCGTACAAGATGTCACTAAAAATGACAAACAATACAAACTGAATCTATACAAACATTATAAAATAGGTAAGCAAACATCACAAATCCAACACTATCGTCGGGAAATCCTTCTCCGTCGTCGCTGTTCGCCGGAAAAGTTTCCTCCGGTCGATGTAAAACTCTCTCTTTCCCTCTCTCTCCTAGGGCAACAAATTCCCCATGAATCATGAATAATTCCCCTGGGGCAACAAATCCCCTTGCCGGCAAAAGGGAAGGGACGTCGGGGAATTGTTTCTGCCGGTGTCCCATGAATCATGAATAATTCCCCTGGGGCAACAAATCCCCTTGCCGGCAAAAGGGAAGGGACGTCGGGGAATTGTTTCTGCCGGTGTGAGCGAGAAAGGGAAGGGGGGGGGGGGATTTTTGGCTGGAGTGGGATTCTTCGCCGACAAATTAGACACTGAGACGCGAGGGAAATTTTCGACCGAGGGAGAAACGCGACAGAAATATAGAATTTTTTAATTAATTAATAATTGATAATTAATAAAGCTTGCAGTTACTATATTATCATTCATTAAAATGGATTAATCTGAGCCATTAAATTTTAATGAGGTGGAAGGGCTGAGATTCACTTAGTCACCTGATCTTAGCCTTGGAGAGAGAATGTCATAACGGAGTTGGGAAGCTGACACATGGCAAGCACTCAGGCTCCCAATAAAATTATTGCTGGAGTGGGGGAGGGCCCGATTGGACTATGGATATAGGGGCTGGGTATGGTGGGGGCCCGTCAGTTTGTGCGGTCTGAAAAGGTGAAAATAGATTATGTTTACACCCAATTTGGATCTACCAAATCATATAGTTGGAGAGGCCCATTCCTTATTGGGCCCACTCGCCCACTCAGCACGACCCTTTCTTTTCTCTGGACAAATATGTATATAAGTATATTTTATACTATATTAGCATTTTTTTTTTCTTATACTGTTTTTTAAACTGCGTGTAAGTAAATCAAAATTATTTTAGATAAAATGCAGAAATTTTCCAATTAATAGAAGCCATAAAAAGTATTTGATCGAACAATATTATGGTTGATTTTCAATCTAAAGATTTTAAGTTTAAATCACAAATCAATTTTCTCTTTTCTCAACAGAAATCCTTCAATAGCATGTAAAAAATCATTAAAATTACCGACCTCATTTTCAAGTACAATCATTTTTTTTTGTTACTTTTATATATATTATCGTTTGGAATCTGTAGCTTTCTATCCTTTATGTTCCTCACTTGTGCAATAATTTTATACTTTATCAGTAACTACCTTTAACCGATTTTTTTCCAGCACAAAAATAATCTTCAATCGACTTTTGTTACATCTAAGGAATTGATGGTCTTCTTTCTTTCTACCCTTTCGAATATTATAAGCTTCTACCTATGCTTTTCGTTTGCTTCCTTTCAACAGACTTTATTGATTCTTATATTTTCTTTTTACTAGAAAATCAAAGTTTGCTGTAGGCAGAGCAGGATCAGGTCATTAAAGCAAATTGATAACATTAATAACGATAACATTCATTAATACGAATGTGTACGTAAGTAATTAGTGGGCTCCCTTAATTTTTGGCGAATTTTACGAGATATCACTTATTTCATTATGACTTGCATATTCTTAGTAACAACAAAAAATTATTTAGATCTTGAATTGATCGAATTTCGAGACATGATAATATATCATAATTCTTAAAAGTTAAAATCTTGGCCTTAGACACAAAGATCAATTTAATTAGAAATAGTAATCAATGGTAATGATTCGTTGAAATATTTGCATCATCTTAGAGTTTTTTTTAGAGAGTTTTTTTAAAAGGAACCATCTTAGAATTTATGATTTTATGATTCAGATAGTTAGGATCTAGGGTTCACTCGTTAACAGTTAGGTTATGATATTATACCCTAAAATCTTGTTAATTTGATATCTAAAAAGTCAAAAGAAATAAAAAGGCAAGGAAATAAATAAATAGGCTTTAAAGGATTCATCATAATTGCATAGTAATTATTGTTTCAACATTCATTAATTGTAATTATTGGCCCAATCATTAGCTTGAAGAACAATGTAAGCACTACGCATCGGTCACCAACAAAATTACCGTGGACGTCGATCTGATCTCTCCAATCTGTACTTTGCATTTCTCATCTCCATTTACTCACAATACATAGTTATTCACTTATTCCATTTTATATCCCACCCACAGCAGATGGAAGAAGTGTTAATCCATTACCAATAATGTTGTTTTCCTCCGATAATATCAACAAATATCCAATTAAATGGCTGTGAGAATAATAGAGGCGAGAAATGAATTGTATTGGTGGATTTTATGAAATAAATGTATTAGTAGATTTATTTATTGGATTTATAGATCCAAATGATATCTTAATGTTGCACTGATAATAAAAATTTTAAAAAGTTAAGGTATTAAAATGTTATCATAAAAAATTTAGATACCAAAATGCATTTTCAAAGAAAAATTTTCCCAAAAAAATAGAAGTTTAGTTATCAAATTGAAATTATAAAATATGCAGGTACTAAACTATAATTTTTCAACAATCCATGAATCCGCAAATTAATTGCATTTTGGATTAAATGGATTGGATATGGGACTATCAACACCCTTCTCCAAGGTTTAGATTCAATAATGGAACGCTTAATTCTTATAGCCTCCTTGCTCTAAGTCTTGGTGTTGTCATAGTCAAATTTATGTGACCATGAATAGAGATAAGAAATAAGAGACGTCTCAATAAATTTGAAGTTTATATAAGTTTGTCATACTTTACGTTTCAGTCAACTATGAATAGAGAGGAATCATGAAGATTCAAATAAAAGACGTCTCAATAAAAACTCTAATACTATATCAAAAATCATTTAGTCTTTCAGAAAACAGTTAGTCCACAATAAAAAAAAAAATAATCTTATCTCTCACTTGTAAGTTGTAAGTAAGGAGAGCTTATCTCATGGTAAACCGATTAACATCCGGTAGTTGAACAAAAAACAGAGAATCATAATTGAAATGATTGTGGGGTGAAGTTGGAAATGGCTTAGTTGCCTTGGAGGAAAGCATGCGCATTGCCCATCTCTCTCTCTCTCTCTTACAACTATCTCGACGTCACCATGAGCAATCTCCAACTCTGCATCTGATCCCAAATCTCCCAGTTCTACTTTTTAAAGATTGAGATGTTGCACTTGCACTTGCACACTCGATGATGCCAACATGATTGTGCCCTTAGAACTTATAGAAGCGACTTGGGTGAAAAGATAACACATTCATATTGTGAGAGCCAACCTTTTTGCTGTTCAATTCCGATTAACCAGAGAGCATGATATGATACAAACAAACACTTCTCGACAACTCAGCTCGTGCCCCTGTTTTTTTCCTTCTCCTCTGTTTTCACTTCTTACAAGAACAATAGGAGTTGATTGTTTATTGGCTGGATTACAGTGTGTTGTAGTGGTTCTCCGATCTGTTATATTAGTTAAAAGCTGGAGGCAAGTGTTGAATCCTTTAATCCACCATTGTGCTCATATTTGAAATGATTATGGATCTTGAAATTGTGTAGCAAAGTTATTGAGTGGGTAGAATGGGTTTTTAAGTGTTTGTGATAATGTAAAATAGGGTGTGAGCCTTTGGTGCAGTAGATTCCCACTGATGAAGTAGTTTCTCTTTTATCCCGAGGATGAGCAAAAATAGGACTTTTAAGAAACGATTCATTAGTTTTCTATAAATAAGCGGTTTATGCTCTACATTTTTGTTTAGCAACTCATTAGTCACCAAAGAGAAGGAATAAAGAAAAATATAACATTTCGCTATATGGTATGGATGTATTGGTGTGAAGAGCGTTCGGAGAAAAATATAACATAAAGCCCTCTTATCGGGAGTTCGACTATTGGTCGACTCCCGCGCTTTACTTGACTCCTTTATTTGACTCTCTTGTTACTCCTACTTTTGAGAAGAAAAAAAAATATGGAGATCAAATAGTGATCTAAAATTCATACATTTTTTTTTTTCCGATTAGTGGCTTGCTGTATCACCCCTACAGAAGTCACAGCTAATACTAGGAGGAGTCGAATGCAAGCAATGATCAATCCTTTTCTCCAACCAAGCCAACCTTCTCTCCAAACCCAACACCGCAATGTGCATGATCCTAACGTCAACGCCTGCAACTTTGGCACAAGAACGCAGCAAAATGTAGTAATCTGCATGTGCAACGTATCTCAAAACACCCTCATCCTGTTTTCTCGTGTACTGAAGGTAACCGGATTCCTTAACCTTAACCCTTGGTGGGATGTAGCAGAACCGATCGTCCTCCATGTCGGACTTCAGTTTTCTGACAGCAGCTTCTTTGGAAGGATTGCCATTCTTACGATCCTGCAGTGCTCTCTCATGACCCATCTCCCTGAATTTCCTAGTTGCTGACCGAGTAGCTGACTGAGTTGAGACATCACTGGCATCATCACTTCGTGATCTTTTCGGGTTAAATGTGTTGCCTTGCGTTCCAAGGTCTTCCTCTGCATTCTGATAAGAATCCCACAACTTGTCTTTCAGTTCTTCTATCTCCAACTGATCACTGTGGGAAGATGACCAAGCTCCTGCAAATACCATGTCCTTGCAGTACCGGAGATATGATGTCAAGTCTTTTGTAAATTCTGCAGGCACAACAAACACCAGAAGATCGAACCACTTTCCAAGATAATAGAAAGTTAGACACTCAACAAATGCAAAAAATGGTTACCACATGGTTTTTCAATCTCATTGTACTCTGCCTCAAGGTTTTGCAAGAGTTCTTCGGAGTCAAAACCAGATGTCTGAACACCTTCACTCTTGGCAAAAATTTCACTTGAACCTTTCGATAAGCATAAGCTCCTTTCCCATGCACCAAAACCATTTAAGTTGTAGAGAATTCGTATGGATACAACCAATATAGCCATCGCACAGACACGAGTGGGAATCCTCAACTCATTCGTCGATAACCATAAATCTGGAGGCATAGACCACTCATAGATGCGGCAAGCATGTGGCAGAATCTTTTCCCCGGGAACAGACAATTGATCGAGATAGCGAGATGCTACTGCATAGAAGTTCACGGGAGGCAGATTCAACCCTATTCTCTTGGCAATCCTGGCAGCCATTGCTTCCAACTTCTGGACTGGAATTGGCTGAGAAGGCCTAAACATCAGGGCTGGACTAATAGGACAGGCGAGCGAGGGTTGCGCGAATCGCTTCACGATCTCAACATGAGCACCGAAATAAGGAAGTTTCCCTTCCACTGACCACTTCACTATATCTGTTGGTAAGATTGCCTCTCTTGCGACATGGCAAGCCAGAAAAGATATAGCCAAAGTGTGATCCAGTGGTATTACTTCTCTCAATCTCCTAAACCAAACCATTACAGCGCGCTGGCCACTTGCGTTACATGGTTCGTCATGATGAACATTACGGCGAGTAGATTCTCCTGCAAAACATCACTGAGGGATAAGCATCGAAATTCTAGCAAGACAAAGGAATTGCATTATATGGTTCATCCCCATCATCATAATGAACATTACTGTGATCAGGTTCTCTTGCAAAACAACATTGAGGGATATGCATGGAAATTCAACCAAAACAAGACAATGCAAGTAACATGAGGCCGCTACCAGCTTAAAATGCCACAAGACTGAAGCTTTACAGCAAACTACTACCAACAAGTTACAACCTGGCTAGCTTTCAATACAAAAAAAAAAAAAAAAAAAAAAAAATTGAGCAAGCCTAACAAATTTTGAAAACCCATCATACATGGTTTTATTACCTCCTTGCTCTGGAGGCTCGGACTTCATCAGAGTCTCATCAGCCCACGTATCTTGGAAGACTTCAGTGGTAACCAAAAACCTCAACCAAACAGCAGAAGCCACGCCACAGATCAAAGGGCTGGCGTTGAAATTCTCAACTAAAGCCTCACACTGCAACTGAATCATCCGCTGTATCCCACTCACATACCTACACCGCACCTCGTTGAAGTAATCCTCGTAGGAGAGTTCCTTCGTCTTTGTTGCCTCGTGCGGCTCTTCCTTGGCGGACGGCCGACGTCGTTTGGAGTGATGATTGTAGAGGCCGCCACCTCCTCCATCTTTATTGACCAAGCCCTCGTCGGCGTCGTCAGTCTCAGTGATGCCTTCCACCCGAGAATTACAGACTCTGCAGAAATAGTATCCGCTGTCAGCGAAGGCGTCGCCGCCGCAACCGCATTGGAAGCCTTCTGCCGGGCTATCTTCTTCTTCCGCCATCGGAATCGAGAGGAATTTTGGTTTTGCCGGATTTTGGTGTTTTGACTTTTGGCGGCGAACTAGAGGTTGTTAACTTGCCAGGTCTTGGGGATTTTTGGCGAGACCGGATCGCCCCGGAAGCCCAATTCCACTTTAGGGCCGGCCCAAGAGTACAGAGAACCAGCCCAATGCTCATATAGCAAGCTCATTAGATTTATCGGCGAAACTGGAAGCCCAGTCCAAAGTGCAATGGCTTCGTTGATAATTTCATTATTTGGCTGCCGCTGCCTTCCACCGTACGGTTTGCCGTTTGGGAGATAAAAAAACTCAGTGACTGTGGGGACGAGGAAGAAATGGGGACGATGGCGCAGCAAGGACTGGCTCCAGGGCTATCTAGGAAGCTGAAGAAGGTGCTGGAGTGCCGTACGGACACTCCCGATCTGGTGTCTTCTCTCTCTACTCTCTCCAATTTCTACTCCGACAACACGCCCCAGGCTCGCCGGAACCTTAGATCCACCATTGAGAAGCGCTCTCTTCAGATCAACCTCGATTTCCTCCAGGCTTCCAGCTCCGCCCAGAAGGTTTTTTCGGTGTCGCTTTTATTCAATTCTCCCCCTGTGCGTCTGTTCTGCTTGCCGCCCTCATTTCTTCGGTTTTTTGTTTCGATTGTTCAAATTCAGGCGTTGGATCAAGTGGAGCAGGAGGTTGATGCTCTTGCTGAATGCTGTGACAGGTATGGCACTGTACTCCAGAATACATTAGGGTTGAATCTTGGAATCAGGCTTGATTAGTTTAGGGAATCATCAAAGGTTTTTTAGTAGTTTGAAACATAGGACCATCCTCTGGTCGATTTCGGATAATCGTGCGTAGGATCGAATTGAACGAAGTGGCACTGAATTCTGAGTAATCTATGTGAACGGGATAAGTAGTAGTTTTGTGGCCTGAGGCAACTCCAATGTGTAGTGGCCAGAGATTTGTCAGGTTAGAGTCGTGTATGGACTCAGCGAGCTGTGAGTTTCTGTGTATCCCAGGATTGGCAAGGCATTGAACAGCTGTAGCGCAAGCACAGCTGATATTATTAGCACCACTGAGAGGTTGAAACAGGATCTTGAAGTTACCACACAGAGGCAAGAGATCGCCTCATGCTTCCTTCGTGACTATCAGCTTTCTAGTGAAGAGGTCTTAAACCTGAACCTTGGAGCTTCTTCCTACAGATTATTCAGTGGCCTTACCTTTTCAACTCAGAATGTTGTTTGTGGTTTTTAATTTTTCTTATTTTGTGAACATCATTGTAGATAACTGCTCTGAGGGAAGAAGACTTAAATGAGAATTTCTTCAAGGCACTTTCTCATGTTCAAGAAATTCATTCTAATTGCAAAATATTGCTACGAACACATCACCAGGTAAAGTCTGTGTACATTGTATGTCTTGCTTCCTACTTTCTAATCCTAGCGAAGTCTACTTCTTTCTTGTGCTCTCTTTGATTAAGATCTGAATACTCCTATCCGGCCATCTATGTTGGAGAATTATTATACCTGGAGTTGTGGCCTAGTACAAGTGGCCATTATTAGCAGTACAGTTTCCTTTTCAGTTCTTTAGTAAAAAAGTGTTCATTCTAGCTTTAGACCTCAAGTGAGTTCGATTTGGTGTTTATCTTCCTTAGCTGCACACATTATCACTTAATTCTTAATATTGTAGGCCTGAAGTTTTCCTATACTTCTACTTTGATGATAGATGGCGTGCTTCATTTTTTGTTTTCTGTTAAATTTACTAGCTGATTCAATTTAATTAATTGCCCTGAGCTTGGGAGTGGTAGTAATCATTCACTTAAATGACTTTTTTTGGCAGAGAGCTGGTTTAGAGTTGATGGATATGATGGCCGTGTACCAAGAAGGAGCATATGAGCGGCTATGCAGGTAAAATTAGCTTCTTCACTGGGTAATTCTTCTCTTTTTTCTTTCTTTTTTTCTTTTTCTTTAAGAATGTTTCTTTTACTGAGCATATACTGTTTTACTTTCAGTACTTATTCATCTGAATCACTAAAATGAACTTTAGAAATAAAATTTGGATATATGAACGTTATTTTATTTACACTATAGTAACAAGTAACCTATCCCACAGCTGTTCTTGTTTGGTCCTGACCTACAAACCAATTTCTTTTAAGTAGCGAGGAGATAGATATTGGTAGTTATGAGATTCCATGCTTTTGTTCTTGCTATAACTCCTATGTCTATTTTGCTGGCCTTAATGCTCCTACACTATCTTGGTACACTTGGATGATAAGAAGCCTGGTTATTAGTGTCTCTTTTAGCAAACATTCTGAGGTGCATTTTACCTCGGTTGATAAGTTACTCTGGAGTTGTGTGAATCTACTATAGACTGCTTAACTCCCTAAAGTTTTTGTCCTTTACCTGACCCGTTAGTTGTATTATCCCATTCTAGGTGGGTTCAGGCAGAATGTAGAAAGCTGGGCGATACTGACAATCCTGAAGTTGGTGATCTTTTGAAAACAGCGGTCCGGTGCCTCAAAGAGAGACCGGTCCTTTTCAAATATTGTGCGGAAGAGGTGAATATTACCTCTGAATTAAGAATCTCTGCTTAGAATATAAGTTTTCATGTGGCATGAAAGATGTGCTTTGGAACAAATGTACAGGTAGCAAATATGAGGCACAATGCATTATTCAGAAGATTTATTAGTGCTCTTACACGTGGAGGACCTGGTGGACTGCCAAGACCGATAGAGGTTCATGCTCACGATCCATTACGATATGTTGGTGACATGCTGGGATGGTTGCATCAGGTTTGGGTTCAACTTCCCCTTGATCGAGTTTTTCTAAATTTGTTCTTCAGACGAGCTTTTATAATTCGTTCTATCATATGCAGGCATTGGCATCGGAGCGTGAACTTGCTCTTGCGTTACTTGATCCTGATGCAAATGCAGATGCTGGATCAACGACAAACTATGTTCCAAAGGTTTTGATGAATGGTAATGGAAAGACAGAATCCGACATGACATTTGTTCTGGACAGAATTTTCGAAGGAGTTTGTCGCCCATTTAAAGTTAGGGTAGAACAAGTATTGCAGTCCCAACCAAATCTTATAGTAACATACAAGCTCAGCAATACCTTGGAATTTTACTGCTACACTGTAAGTGATTGCACTGCCCTTTGTTTACTTTATCTTCTTTATGTTCTGGTTTCATCCCCTTAGCTGAAAGAAACCAACCATGATAACTATAGGTGTCAGATTTACTTGGGAGAGATACAGCCCTCTGCAATACGTTGTGGCTACTGAAGGATGCCGCACAGAAAACATTTTTTGGCATTCTGAAAACCCGTGGAGAGAAACTCTTACGTTATCCTCCTCTTGTAGCTGCTGATCTCTCCCCTCCACAGGCTGTGAGGGAAGGTGTATCTGTTCTACTTGATATAATTGAAACCCATAACAGCATGATGGTTCCTGCTACAGCAAAAAAATCAGATTTTGGTCCAGTTATATCTGCACTACTTGATCCTATAATTCAGGTGTGGTCTTTATCTAATACTAAGTTCTGGGATCAATGTATATACAATGCTGTATATAATTTTGCTGGGATGATAGAGAATGTATGTATACTTTGCTTGTTGCGCTTTTGTTAAGTGGATATTCTGTTTTTAGTGTTCTTGAGAAGGTGCGATCAGGAATCACTTGCGGGGATGAATTCCTCACATTTTCTGTTACTTTGAAATCATTTGGTTTTTCAAATCATTTGCATGTCATCTGTCACTTAAGCTTGTTGGTTCAGTTGATTTTCATTCTTACATTGTTTTCAGGGCTAATAGCAGGTTTAATGATTCTGTATTTGCTCTAATGCTTGCCAGTTACATTTTATGCTTTCTTTTGAACGGTGTTACACTCTGAAAAGTTATTTGAAGTCAAAATATAAAGTGAAGGTTATTATGCTCAGAAATTGTGTGCCCAACCCCTAAGTTAGTCAATATGAAAGATTGTGTACTCTATCTGAAAAAAAGGTCTATCCTTTCCCATGCGTCATTGCAGATGTGTGAGCGAGCTGCAGAGGCACACAAGTCTAAGGGTGCTGGTAACTTGTCAAGAAGGAGGAGCACTGGCTCAAACCAAGACAATAAATCATCAGTGGACGCCCTTCTGTCGAATGGAAGTGCTGGCCCGTCGTCCCAGGTATCTACTTACCTTTTGCCCCTTCTAACGAGCATCTCTGGTTATCAGACTTCACAGTGGTTCTAAAAATATTTGTTTGTACGCATTGACATGACAGTATCACATTACCCGTTTGATTTTGCTGAAGGTAATCTATAATTTCATTTCTAAATGGTGCTGTGCAGAATTCTGAAACGCCTTCCAAGATCTTCCTCATCAACTGCTTGTGTGCCATCCAGCAACCATTGTCCGGGCACGAGATTGCTGCTGAATATGTAAATAAACTTGGAGCAATGATAGATAAGCACGTGCACGATCTGGTGGGAAGAGAAGTGAACACCATTCTTACAAGATGTGGCCTGTGTCAAAAAATGATTTACTTCCATGATTCAGTTGACGGCGGAGCAACTGGGGATTCGACGTCAGGGGCCAAGCCACTAGCAGAGGTTGAAGAGACGTCCCCAGCTGCTCTAGCAGAGTGCTTGAGGGCTTTCTTCGGGCTTGTACTGGGGAGTGAGAGTGCAATTCCCGAGTTTGAACAAATGCAGGTCCCAAGGTTGCGATCGGAGACCTGTGTGGAGGTGGCTAGGTCGCTTGCTGGGGCGTACGATCTTATTTACAGAGCGATTATGGATCCCAGCAATGGCTACGCAGAGCCGAAATCACTTGCAAGACATCCCCCGGATCAAATAAGGACCATTTTGGGCATATGAAAATGTGATGAGATTCTGCCTTGGCCAGTTGTCAAGAGTTTTATTTGGGGTTTTCACTTCTGTGTAGATGGCAATGTTGATATTCAATTGTATTATGATCAGTGTATCATAATATACTGGTAACGCACTTCTTGTAAAATTGTTTCGATTTTGATTATAGAATGAGGCGGCTTTTTTGGCTGCTCGTCGGACTTTTTTTAAACGAATGCTAAGCTCTTAAACAGTTTGTGCTGTAACACCACAAGTGAACTTGAGGAACATTTCCTCTGTCGCTATAAAAACTGTGGTCGAGATTGCCCTTGTCGCTGAGGAAGCTGAGTAAAAGGTGCGGATTATTTGTTGCAATGGTGAACTGTTGCAATCTTAAACAGTTCCTGCCATGCACAAACTACTACACCGTTGGATACGAGAAGCATTAGCTTTCTGTCGTCGATGAGTCTTTTGTCGCACTAGCTTTCTGTTAGTTGGACTTTTCTATTGCAAATGTTAGTTGTATTTGCATACATAAGAGGCACTTCAATTTGAAAATTAGTAGAAAGTTATGGTTATAAATAGAGGGACATAACATTTTATTGGAAAAGTCTTGTTTTCCTCACTTGTACAGTAATATTTTCCAAAGAGTCATTTTGTAAGGAAAAGCCGAATAAAACCAAACAAGACATGAAAACAAGGCTCTCAGAAAGAAAAGGGCGTTACGAATTACGATTGCGTTCCGAAAGAAAGGGAAAAAATGCCAAGAAAATTTGTCCCTTTCGACTTTGGTAAAGCTGTCCCCTTCCCACCATTTCCATGAGCTTGCTTCTCACTGACTCCAATCTTCCTTCCTTCCTTCCATTTCAACCAATCAATCAGCCGACCGACCCATCTCTCTGATCTCTTTCCGTTTTGTTCCGCTGATTCTCTCATGCATCGTTACACCCAATAATTCATCCTCCCTTCACTTCTCTCGCTCGATAGTGTTGCGCGCTGTTACATTCCGTATTCCCCTGAGGAAGGAGGAGAATACAAAGATGGCTGCTTCCGCCGTCGTTGGAGGCGGAGGAGTTACGGGGGCTCTTGAGAAAGATGTGTCGAGAGCCCATATGTCAATGGCCTTGGTTCAGCTCATCAATGGTGGTTACCATGTTATTACCAAAGTCGCTCTCAATGTCGGCGTCAATCAGCTGGTTTTCTGCGTCTTCCGCGATCTCCTTGCCCTTTCCATTCTCGCCCCCGTTGCCTATGTGCGGGAAAAGTAATTGGATTTCTGCCCCTTTGCTCTTACTCTTTGAGATAGAATCGGCTGAATTTCTTTTCTTCAGGGTTCCTGTTGAAGTGATTGCTGTTCCATTAATTAGGTGGTGATTGTGCCAAGTAAAATCTCTCTGTTGCATGCTGATCGAAATTTCTAGATGTTGTTCAGTCAAGTTGGTATCTTTAGCCTACATGCAATTCAGCTCCTTGATTGCTCCAATATGGCTTTCAATTGGTTCCGATTTGGAGATTCTGGACATGTTCTTTTGTGGTCCATCGCAACTCTGCATTACACTGTATCCTAAAAGCATTTCTGTGTTGTAGGAGGATCCGACCGCCCATGACTAGGCGCTTGCTCCTGTCATTTTTCTTCCTCGGCTTGACTGGGTAAGTCTAATGGCTTAGTAGTCAGGTTAACCGGTGAACTGCAATTCATTATCACTGATAATTGGGGTTTTGGTGCTCCTTAGGATTTTTGGCAACCAGCTTTTGTTTCTTCTCGGTCTTAGCTACACAAATCCAACTTATGCTGCTGCTATACAGCCTTCAATACCAGTTTTCACATTTCTTCTAGCTGTGACAATGGGGTGAGTCTGAACAAATTTTCCCCGTCGGTATATTTTAGTAATTTGTTTGATTTGAGACGAGAGCTTGCTGAACTCTAGAGTTGGGACTTGGGATGTCTTTTTTTCTGATGTACTTCTTTATTATGCAGTACAGAAAGAGTGAATTTGCTCAAAACTGAAGGTCAAGCAAAGATTTTGGGCACAGCCGTCTGTGTTTCTGGTGCCATATTGATGGTTCTTTTCCGCGGTCCTGCTATCATTGGACAGGCAGAAGCTGACATGTCCAGCAGTGAAATAAGGGCTAGAGGTCAACCAGAGCCTGTAGGATGGTTTCTGGCCAGCCTTCTCGACATCGGTTTAGAGACTTGGCACCTTGGGGTTCTATGCTTAATTGGAAACTGTATGTGCATGGCTGCTTTTCTGGCCATTCAGGTAATCTCCTACGTTCCAATGTTGGATTAATAGCTGCAAAAATCCTTCTGTAGTTCATTTGCTGTTAGATTCTAGCCAACGTAGAGGTTGGTGTTTACTTGTCTCCTTTCCCCTCTGCCACTACATTGTTAGGCACATTATCTTGGTGAATGGGCTTTGCTGATGAAGTATGCAAAGTCAAGTTGAACAACTTGAGATAGAGTGCTTTGAACCAGTTTGATTTTGACAACTGAACCTTAGACCCTGTTTCCGTGGAGAAACCAGTGAACTAGATAGTAGTGATCTGCTATGGTTTGTACAGTATTGACTGACTTCTTGTCTAAACTTTACTGCCTGCTCCTTTTACTTGAATTTTTCAATATTGGGATTTTCCCTTGGTCTTGTGTGGAACTGGATTGTAGGTTGTGTGGTGTCTATGAGTTGCTAAAAGTTGCAGTGTGCATAGCATAGCATAGACATTCAACTTCGATTCATATTTGTTTGTTCTGTGCTCTGACGGTATAGGTTTTGTTAAATTTTATCAACAGGTCTTGTTTGGACACTAGTTTAATAATTAAAAAATGCTTCATAAATTAGGATTGGGGGCTTCTAGACTTGCTACATTTTTGTGCTGCATCTACCGTTCCCTTATATTGCTCAACGATCTTAGTATTATGTTTACTCTTTGTACTCACTTTGGGTCTTAGCCTTTGATTTGTGTCCATTTTCCCTTTATACCAGCTATTTGCTTGCAACTCTCATAGAGGAGGATAAGTTGGAACTGACCTACAGTAGTCTGTGGAGCTCTTCTCATTGTTACTGTTAAGTCTTACTACGTCCCCTAGTAATACTCAATTTGACGATGTTAATCTGTAACTTGAAAATTTCCAGGCTCCAGTTTTAGCTAAATATCCCGCTAGCATTTCAGTCACCGCATATTCTTATGGCTTTGGGGCGCTATTGATGGTGTTGACAGCATTCTTTGCGAACAATGAATCAACAGAGTGGAGCTTAACTCAGTCAGAGCTATTGGCTGTGCTATATGCTGTAAGTCTTTGTTTCCTGGCACATCAATGTCTGAGGATATTGTCTTCCGTTACTAACTCCTTTTGTTGCTTCCTTTAACATGCTAGTTACTGAAAATCATTAATATCTAGTATCTTTTCTGGGCCAACCAATACAGTCTTGCATAATTGCATTATGTATTTGTGGAACGACAATGATAGTTCTATGATATCTCTATTAGTTATTTGCATAAGGTAGAAACGCATTTGCTCTTCCAAAAGACTCGATGAGGTCATATCATGAACAAACCACCTCCATGGCATGCAACATTGATCACTCTGCTGCTGACATACTTGAATCGTCATTTTGCACAGTTTATAATTCCATCGTGAAAAGTGAAAACGATCATGGCCATGGTACTTGAAAAGTTTACATACGTTTTTCTTAATTTTGCTCATTGAATGAATAATCAGGGCACTGTCGCGTCTGCTCTTAATTATGGACTAATAACATGGTGCAACAAGATCTTAGGCCCTGCTCTGGTTGCTCTCTACAATCCGCTGCAACCTGCCGCATCTGCCTTTCTCTCCAGGATCTTCCTGGGCAGCCCTATTTATTTGGGAAGGTTGTTCACTTGCTCCTACATATTTCTTTGCTTTATCTTTAATAATCCTATGTTCTGTTGCTTTGAGTCTAGGTTTCAGCAGGTTGTTTGGTTAATTGGTTTGTCCGTAAAGTAGCCATGAAAGAAACACAAGCTGACAGCTTCTGGGTTTCCATTTGTTGAATGAAACAGCATAGTTGGAGGATGCCTAATCATTGCTGGCCTATATTTAGTGACATGGGGATCTTACAGAGAGACACACGCAGCATCGAGCCTCGCCGTGGCTCATGTTCCGGTCCGGGCATTGGATCCCCTGATCCACAAAGATGGAACTATGAACAAGGGTGTGTACCTGAGGGGGCACATTTTCTCCGGTTCCTCACTCAAACCCATAGATTAAGCAAGCAACTTATTGGACTGTGAATTAGGATAAGTTCAGAATCGTTGTTTTCCCCCCCCCCCCCCCCCCCCCCCCCCCCTTTCTTTTTTGGGTTTGGAGATCATAAAACCTCATGGGTCATTTTTTTTTTCTGTTGTCAACAATGCATCTCGAGATACCAGTATGGAGCGGAGCATGTGCTCTGTTTTGTTGTAGTAATTGACACTAGTTTCTGCTCATCCATACATGTACATGTACCAATCCATGCGATCGCGATGCCAGCTTGTGTTGCTGACATTCCACAACTTTATAGCCACGTATAACGATTTTATCTGTACAAGGAAGATACGTAATAATGTCACGTTAACACCATAAATTATAACATCAATAACACTGACAACGCGAAGAGAAAACAAGTTAAATAGTGAAAATCTCTTATAATTGGGAATTTTCCCTTGAACAGTGTAGCTTTGAGAAAAATCTAAAAAGAAAACAAAGACTATAGACATTTTTTTGCTAGCACAACAATTGAAAGTCGAAGGTAAATACAACTGTGGAGCAAATGACTCATTACAAAACACAATTAATTGGGAGAGGGGAAAAAAAGGGTTTGGTGCCTGAAGGTGAAAGGAAAGAGTCCTCCTCCCTCCCTGGTTCCTTCCATGCGTTCCCTCCTTCCCATCTACTCTGTCTGATTCAGTCTGAAAACGGTTTGCCCAATCCAACCACCTCCGAATTGAAATCCCTAATTCCCAATTCTCTTCTCACTCTGATCTCGGATTCTTCCACCTTCTTCACCCCACATCAAAGTTCCGTCCTGTTTCCGAAAGTTTCACCACTGTCGGCGGAGGATTTTCCAGATTCAGATCAACAGTATATTCATGCCGGACCCGTCGCGTACATTCTCGGTGCATCAACCAATCGCGGCCTCGGATACTCTCTTCTCTGGTATTTGCTCTGTTACTGGCATTTCGATTTCCCGGGTTTAACTTACTAATCGGGCTACCGGTGGTAAATAAGAGGATTTCCGTTTTTTTATGTTTGAGTTTAGTTTTGGGGTTGGCATTTGCGCTCATGTGAGAGCAGTTCACTCGTCCGGATAGTGCGATCCGGATTGGAAACTCATCTGTGTGGTTTATCGCCCCACCGGGAAAATCCTCGTTGGTTGTCTCTTGTTTCCGGGGCTAAGTTGTGGTGATGCTACGAGTAGCGTTTCGTTAGTGGTATCAGTTCGTCTGAGTGGACGGCCTGCAATGCGATGAAACGGAGGAATCCGGCACTAGAATATTCTCGTATTCTGATTGAGCAAGGATGGTGTTTGGTAAAATAGCAGCTGCGGTTTCTGCTGCTAGTAGTCGCCTCTCTTTTTCAGGACCGAACTCTGCTTCTGTCCCATACATGTCAACTGGGCTATCTCCCCCTCCAACAGAGGCCGTCGTCGATCATGGATTTTCTTTCTCGAACACTGCACAAAACAAGGCCAATTTGAGGCTCTCTTCATCACTGCAAGACTTGTCATCATATAGGCGACTCGACCCCGAGGAAGGGGACCCTCTGAAGTTGGGGGTTGATAAGAATATTCGCTTGTTACAGAGGGAGAATGCTACTGCTGCAAGTTTCTCAAAGGAGAGAGGACTGCCACCTGCAACTCCTTTTCTACGGAGGAAATGGGTCCGGTCGCTGTTGGTCTTCTTGTGCCTGTTATCATTTACTTTCTTAACTTATTTGATTGCCATTTACGCTTATTCTTATTGGTCTCAAGGATCATCCAAGTTCTATGTTGTTCTTGACTGTGGAAGTACTGGAACTCGTGTGTTCGTATATCAGGCATCCATTGATAACAAAAAAGACGGTAACTTACCCATTTTGGTAAAGTCTTTTTCCGAAGGTGTTTCTCGAAAGCCAACTGGACGTGCATATGATCGAATGGAAACTGAACCTGGGCTTCATATGTTGGTGCATAATACATCTGGCTTAAAGTCTGCTCTAAAACCACTTGTTAAGTGGGCCCAGAAGCAAATTCCAGTGGAGGCACATCAGTCTACCTCACTTTTCCTTTATGCTACTGCTGGGGTAAGAAGGCTTCCTATATCAGATTCGAAATGGCTGCTAGATAAAGCATGGTCGATACTCAACGAATCTCCTTTCTTGTGTCAAAGGGAATGGATTAAGATTATCAGTGGCATGGAAGAAGCTTACTTTGGATGGATAGCCTTAAATTATAGAACTGAGGTACTGGGAGCAAGTCCGAAGAAGCCAACATTTGGTGCTCTTGACCTGGGGGGCTCATCTTTGCAGGTCACTTTCGAGGGTAATAAACAATTTCGCAACCAGACTAACTTAAACCTTAGAATTGGAGCTGTCAATCATCGCCTCAGTGCCTATTCTCTCGCAGGGTATGGTTTAAATGATGCATTCGACAAGTCCGTTGTCCATATCCTAAAGAGGCTTCCAAATGTTGATTTACTGAGTAAGAAAACAGAAATTAAGCATCCTTGCCTGCATTCTGGCTACAAGGAGGAATATCAATGTTCCCACTGTGTGTCTGACAAACAAGATGGTGTTAGTCCTGTTATCAGAGGAAGACTGCTTCGCAAGGCAGTGAAGTCAGGAGTGACTATTAAGCTAATTGGTGCTCCAAACTGGGAGGAATGCAGTGCTCTTGCAAAAATCGTTGTTAATTTATCGGAGTGGTCAAATAAAAGTCCAGCACTAGACTGTGACTTGCAACCCTGTGCTCTCCCCGAGGATTTACCTCGCCCTTCTGGCCAGTTCTATGCTATGTCTGGGTTTTTTGTGGTATATCGTTTTTTCAACCTTTCTGCAGAAGCTTCCCTCGACGATGTATTGGAAAAGGGTCGAGAATTCTGTGAAAGGAATTGGAAAGATGCAAAAAGTAATGTTCCTCCACAGCCCTTTATTGAACAATACTGCTTTCGGGGACCATACGTAGTATCATTGTTGAGAGAGGGCTTACACATCACAGATAGTCAAATTGTTATCGGTTCTGGTAGTATAACTTGGACACTTGGGGTTGCATTGTTGGAAGCTGGGAGAACATTTTCAACTAGACTACGGCTTCATAAGTATGAAATATTCCATATGAAGATACATCCAATTGTTCTCGTTGCCATTTTGCTTATGTCACTGGTCTTGCTCCTATGTGCATTATCTTGTGTTAGCAACTGGATTCCGAGGTTTTTCCGGCGACCATATCTTCCACTTTTCAGGCATAACAATGCATCTGCCACATCTGTTCTCAACATCCCGTCCCCCTTCCGTTTTCAGCGTTGGAGTCCTATCAATACTGGTGAGTTTTTTTTAAACATCAATATAGTTTTGATACTGTAGAATAATTCTTCACGTGAATGTACTGCACATGTTTACAAAGGTTGAGAGCACTTTTAGTTACTTGTTATAGAGGAGCAGAAAAACTTCTGGGCTTGCTGTATTTCATGCAATGTATTCACGAATCGTTCCGTCTCCATTAGTTCAAATTTCACTGAGAAATTATGATAATTTCTTATGATGTTAATATCTCTCCAAGATTATATATGCTTAAACGAACTCAAGGACCATACACTTTTACCATTGAGCCTCAAGAAATGCCCTTAGAAAGGAAAATTTTGGTTAAAATTTTCTTTTGAAAACGTCCATTGAGATTAACTTTCTTATCTAGCTTTGGAAACGACTGATATCCTCATGTCTTTCTGATATTTATTTGAAAACGTCCGTTGAGATCAACTTAATGGGATTTACTCCCTGTGCTAGCTTTCCTTTGTTGCTGTATCTCTGGTTGGTTCTGCATAAAGGTTTTGACAGAGCCATTAGTAGCCCTCCATCTTCCCGAAGGAAATATTCTTCCTGAAAAGTCATATTATCATAATCTGAAATGTCCAATTGAATTAAATTAGCAGCCAGTGATCTGTAATTAGCGGGAGAATCAAGAAAATAAACCGCTGGAACCTCTATCTTATTACTGAAGATGAGTTCTCAGATTAGAGAAGCACACTTAAGTTATTAGAAGCCCTTTCAAGTTTTGTATAAGGGTAACTTGAGTCTTGACTAAGGTTGGATATCTGTAGGCCAGAAGGCAGTGAAGTAGGTTCGAGATGTTTTGTTTTATTTTACTGCTAGAAGTCTTTTCTCGCCAACTTTGCCTCTCCTTTTAACCTTTAGCTATATCATTATTCTGGATTTCCCTTTAACATGAGTGAATGCAACATCAAATATTTCAGGTGATGGAAGAGTGAAGATGCCATTGAGTCCAACAGTAGCAAGTGGGCAACATCGACCATTTGGATTGGGACATGGTCTGGGTGGGAGTGGGATCCAACTCATGGAACCTGCCATATACACAGCGAGTGGCAGTGTTTCGCATAGTTATTCCTCCAGCAGCTTAGGGCAGATGGTTGAGAATAGTAACATGGCTTCCTTCTGGCCCCCTCACAGAAGTCAGATGCGCCTTCAGAGCAGAAGATCTCAATCCAGAGAAGACCTCACTTCGTCCGTCGCTGATGCACATATGGTGAAGGTTTAGGTCACCTGTCCCTTGAGATCAATGGTAAGGAGAAAAGGAAACAACTGGTTGCTGTAGAGGAGATTGACTCTGATACACTAATCCATCTGTATTCTGACCTCTGATTTCCTACAGATCTTGGTCTGCATTGACTGACCTTCACACTTGTTAACTCGGTCACCCGTGCAGGATAAGTGCCCAACTCTTTGGTGAAGGAAGCTAGCTTGTTGGCACTATTGCAGAAATTTTTGACAGGTGCTTGCAGTAACCTTCCTATTTTGTTTCCCCCGCAAAACCCCTAGTTCTATTTTACTTGCTTATTTGGCAACATGTTCCCCACATGTAAGATGGTCCTCATTCTGGGGGAGCGACAGGGCATTCATTCCAGTCTTTCTGGGTCTGTTTTAGACTTGAGTTAGATATGCAGGGGCAAAAGAAAGTTAAGGGTAGTGGGTTTACTTGTTTTAGCAGAAAAGGAATAGACAAGGTGGTAAGAGGTACGCAATGCATGTAGTTCTTTTTGTCAAACTTTTAGATACATAGTGTTAGAAATTGCTGAAATCATTTGGTTGGCTGAAATTGGGTGAGCGAAATTTGCAATTGAACAAATACATCTTATTTCATTGACACTATTGATAAATCCGAATGCATTTATGATTGCAAATAGACTCTCACATGATACTACACAATTGATACAATTAACATCAACATCAAAGGAAGAGGCAGGATTGGTCACACTAAGTGAGCTCATTCTGGTGCATTATAAACTTTTTTTTATTAGGAGGGAAATCTGTTAAAGACTTGCATCTCACTCTCCCTCACGAATAGGGATGGCAATTGGTCGGGTTGGGTTGGGTTTTGCCAAACCCAAATCCATGAGTTTATGATAGAAACACGCAAGTTTTATAGTTTGTTTATTCGGATTACTTTTGTCGGTTTGTTGTTCTTTGATAATTATTGGGGTAAATTGGGAGTTATTTAATAATTCGAGTAGCGGTAGGGAATTTTCTATTTTTATATAAAGCTTCTTCCTTTCAATTAAGTTTCTTAACTCTCCACTGGATAACATCAACTTCATTCTACACAATCAGAAAGAAAAATTAGACATGTCTCCACAAACATAAATAAGATTAGTTGTTTAGAATATTAAATATATCGAGAAAATTAATTATATGGGTGTGGGCGGGTACCCATGGGCCGCTGTGAATAGTGAACAGGTTTAAACCCAAACTCGACTCAAAACCCGTCAACACGGATTTTACCCACGTTGACCGGGTTGGGTCGGGTGGTTACCCGTGGTTCGGGTTTTGTTGTCATCCCTACTCACGAACAGCCCATGGAGCCCGTACGGGACCCGCCGCGGCAGCTCCACTGCTGCCACAATCTCAAGCTCCGGCGATTGAGCATCCATCACCAAAAACCTCGACTCCCCATTTTTCTCGTCGTGAACGTACGTCACCACGTACCCGTGGTCTTCCTCTGCGTTCGTATCCTCCGGGTTCTTCGCCACGAAAAACGGTTCCCCGCCAAAGCAACCCGACCCGAACATCCTGCACGCCACCGTGCTCTCCCCCCTCCCCATTTCGTCCCCGACGTCCAGCTTCACCACCCCCGATATCTTTGGCAGCGGGTCACCCACTCCAGCGTACACGAACCGGTTCTTCCTCCCCACGTAACTCGGGTTAACCACCCCGAAGTCCAGGTTCCGGGTCGAAACCGTCCCCGCGTTCAAATCGATCCGCACCTTTTCCACCAATCCATGGATATGCTCCGACGACGTCTCCAGCGCGTGCTCCACCGACATGATGTTCGTCGCCAGCAAAACGACAACGTCACCGCCTCCTTCCTCGTCCCACGCGTTGATCGAGTGGAACGGGTTGAACCCGATGACGTCAAACCACCTCATTTCCGAATCATCCGCCGCGTACCGGGGAATCAACCCGACCCGGGGAGTTTTCTTTGGGTCGACCCCGACGGGCGACCCGGATCCGAAAACCATCTCCATCGGACCCTGCATCGCGATCTGAATGTCTACAAACACGGCGTATTTCTTCGTGATCACGAAATCGTGGATCAACGAAGGCCGGGAAAGGGAAAATATCGGCACGTCGGGTTGCTTTCTCCCGCCGACGCCGGCGTCGAATCTGAAGTAGGTCAGATACGGCTGGACCGGGCTGTACCGGAAGGCGAACGTCTCGCCAGTTTGGAGATCGGTCTTCGGGTGCGCCGTCATGGTCAGCGCCAGGCCGCCGTCGAAATCGTGGCGGCCGAGTGTCTCGATGTCGCCGTCCTCCGTCAGTCGGACGGCATAAGGGAGATCGGACTCGCCGAGGGCGAATAGGCGGTCGCCGAAGAAGGCGAGGCTGGTGTTGGCGACGCCAATTCCATTTCGCGGGTCGAATTGGCCGGCGAGAATTCTAGCGGCGGCGAGGATAGAGCGGGCCGCAGCGGCGGGGAAGCCGTTGAAGCCGGAGAAGACATTGGGGATCAAAGTAGCCCCAGCGGCGCGTTCCGTCAAGTACTTGTGGGTGTTGACATAGCGGCTGCAGAGCGTGGGCGGGTGGGCGCGTGAGATGGTGAGCGCGTGGAGCATGCCATCCCCATCGAAGAAATGGTAAGGCCCACGAGGGAGGTGTTGTGGGTTGGGCCCGTTGCGGATGTAGGCCCCGTCGAGGCAAGGAGGGAGGGAGCCGTGGATGACGTTGCACTCGGTGGGTGGGAGCTCGTCGACGACGGGGGAGAAGTTGCCGGAAAGGACGAATCGCGGGTCGGTGGAAGGGCGGTGGCTGCTGGGAGGATCGATGAACGTGTTAATGAAGTCGTCAGCCACGTTGAGAATCAAGGAAGGTAGGGAATTATAATTACATTCCTGCTGGTGGTGGTGGTTCGCCGCGGCGGCATGAACTCGTGATTTGCGGATCGAGGCGGTAATCGGCGGGATGGTGGCGGAGGCGGTGAAGGAGGAGGTTCCAGTCGTATACAAGGCGGCGTTCATTGTATGCTTAATTAGTGTATATACTTTACATGCACAAGCATGCTTGCTATTTATATAAAGCAGTGAAGCCTATAGGAGGCAATAAAATGTCTGAATTTGTTGGGCAGGAGGCAGGGAAGCAGTGTTGATTCGATCCATCGACAGTGGGAACGTGTTCGGGTGAAGGACGAGTTTTGAATTTGCTGATCATTATGTGATGGAGAAAGTTTGGCGAGCAGGCCGGCCGGCGGGGTCACGGGTAGAACCAGTACTGGATTGGGCGGGGGGTGGCTTGTTTTGCCAGCAACATGGCGACGGTGACAGATCCTTGAAGGGATTCCAGAGAACTCGTCAAGCTGCATGCTAATTGTTGGGTGTAACAAACTTCTACTAATTAGGGATGTGTTTCCTCGTTATTTGAAGCATAACAGATTAATAGTGCGTGGGTTTAAAGAAAAAGTTTTGTTAGGGGTGGTTTGGAAGTTGACGATAGTTTTGTTGAGATTGTCATTATGCATGTATTGTTTACAATGCATCGTTTTTTGTATTTTTAGGGATTGTTTCTGTGATGTGACATAAACTATCACTTATTTTGAGTGATTGTTAATCTCAACTTTTAGTTGTGATTGTTGAGATAGTTGCGTTGAGATTGTTTTGTCTCAGCTTTTAGCTGATGCGACATACACAATCACACATACCAAACGCTGTATTCTACAATGCATCAAATTCGACAATACATGTATAATATTATACATGCATTCTAAACAATACATCTATTTAACAATCGCAACTTCCAAACGACCCCTTAGTTTCAGGAGTGTTATTGTCCACCACTTTTACTATAGGGTTATAGGTATAATATGCACCTCTACTATGACATTTTATCAAACATGCCCCTCTATTATTTTTTTACATCAAACATACCCATGTACTTTGAAAAAAATTATTAAACATGCCCTTCTGTTAAAATTTCCATTGAAAAAATCGTCAATCATGGTTGAACCAAGATTTAGACGACCCGACATCGGCAAATGGGAGCGAAAATGTCAGTTTTGTCTCTCGTTTTATTTCTCTGGGTCTATTCAAAGTGAAATTATTCGAATTATTTGGATATAGAAAAGAACAAAAAAATTCAAAAGTGAAATGATTAGGAATATTTTAGACATTTGTGTCGCCCAAACCAAAGTTCGACCTTGGTTAAGGGTTTTTGGATGAGAATTTAAACAAAAGGGCATGTTTGATCATTTTTACAAAGTACAGGGGCATGCTCGATATAAAAAATAGTAGAAGGGCATGTTTCATAAAAGGTCATAGTAGAGGGACATATTATACCTATAACCCTCTACTATACTATCAAGCATATGTGTTTTAATGTACAATTTAATTTTATACCATAACGTTAAATGTATAAGTTCATGTTGTACGATATAGGAATTTGTACCCTTATGTTTTGGTACAACTTTACAACTTTAAGTTGTACTGTCACATGAAAATACAACTTCAAGTTGTACCATAAAAAGAATTTGTACAAAAAAGTATAGATACAATCTGAAGTTGTACCATAATGTTAAAGGTACAACTTCAAGTTGTACCATAAAGATAAAAAAACTGTTGCACCAATGCTATATAGCATTGTAAAATTCTTCGTCGTCGTCACCTAATTTACTGTTTATTCACGTAAATTGGTGTTTTTTATGCGAAAATTATGGTTATTTCAGCAAAATGGCAATTATTTGTGCAATAAAATGTTGTTGTTTATAATCCACACCATTGTATAGTTAAAAAAATAAATTTTAAGATTTTGAAATATATCGAAGCTGTTGGTTTAGATGCAATGCCACAACTTTGACCATTAGACCCGGAAGATCCTACTTTCTTTTCGCATTTATCAACGAACAAATCAAGTCAATGAATTCAAATGACAATAACTAGTACCAATACCTAAGATTTTCTCAAGCTTTACCCTCGTTGCACCAAAGACGCTTATGAGGAGCATGCCATCTGGTAGGATCTTTGGAATGTTGTATATCGCTGCCCTTTTGAACAACCCATTCTAATAGGAAAGTCAACGATCTTAAAATTCCTTGATCAAGTGGATGATCCAATTCATGGGCGTTCCAGTGGGTATTATGTGTTTGTTACACAACAATCCCTTGAAGAAGGCAAAACAACAACGAGTAGGATAAATAAAGGTTTGGGCTCTAGAAGAATTTGGTCTTGCTCATAAAAGAAGAAAGAATGCACTCACAATGTTTTGATTGTCTAAGTAAATTGCTCCATAATGGGAAAACTATGTTGACATAAACCCACCTTAATCCAAAACTGATAGTACTCGTGCCATAAATAAATAAATAAATAATCAGAAAGTCCATTATACTTCAAGGCTCAAGCCGATTAGTCTGTGCATAGGGCAACAAAACCCGAACTCACGGGTATCCTATCTGACCTAATCCGGTCAACACATGTAAAATCCGTGTTGACGGTTTTTGGGCCCGATTCGGGTTTAAACTTGTTCATTATCCACCGGGTTGGGTTGGGTTTTAGGAAAATCGGCCTCATGGGTACCCGTCTACACCCATATAATTATTTTTCACGCTATTTTTAATATTCTAAACAACTAATCTTCTTTATGTTTGTGGAGACATGTCTAATTTTTTCTTTCTAATTATGTAGAATTAAGTTGATATTATCCAGTGGAGAGTGGAGAAGCTTAATTGACAAGGAGTAAGAAGCCTTCAATTAATCATGTTGTTTATCGATAATTGTGATTTGCTTCAATTTTCTTGAGTTTTCTAGATTGGTGTTGAACAATTTGTATGGTTAATTTGTGATTTACTTGAATTTTTTAGAATGGTGGTTTATTTATGGATTATTTGTATTGAGATATTGATATTTGACTTTTATTTTGATAGGAACTTGTTGTTGTAAATTTTTTTACGACAAAAACCCATGGGTACCCATGAACCCGCGGATACCTATCGGGATGGGTTAGGTTTGAGTTTTTCAATTCCAATGGAATTTACCTCGAATTTTTTTTTCACGAATAAACCTATGGATTTTGTTTTGAGTTTGCCAAAACCCGAATCAATCCGACCTATTATCATCCTATCTGTGCATGTTCTTATATTATACAAGAACTAGCTTATTACCCGGCCCGTTGGCCGAATTACTGTATGTTACCCACTTGTGGAATGAGAGAGAAAGCAAGTGAGAGTGAAGGGATTGAGATTCCACTTGATTAGGACCGACTCACTAATTCAATTCTTCCCGACCCGCCCCAACCTACAGGGTCAGAAAGAGTCAATAAGAAAATACGAACGGGGAGGATTAGTCATATATCTTGACTCTTCAGTAGTGGGTCAAACAGGATCAAGGTTGGGTGAGGGCAATTTTTAGCGCTAAGCAGAGTTCTGGGTTGAATACCTTTACTTAGGCCTAGAAATTGGTGCTGATGCAGACTGCAGTTTTTATTATACCATCATCAATCATCATTGAATTAGTCCTGGGCATCCCTCCCCGTTGTCGGTCTGAATTCTAATGATGGCTTCATTCCTTGCACCAGCCATATCAGCGAGTTGCCATCTCGAGCATGATTTGCCTATGTACAAATAATACAATTAGAGTATGAAAATGAATTCAATGAAAAGGAAAAGAGAATTCTATCACATGCCAATAAATACACACATAATAGTTGAAGCTAAGTGAAAGTCATTACTTGCACATCAATTCTCAAAAATTACAGACTAAACATTGGCTAGAATGGCACTGAAACTACCAAGAATCATGGACGAAACAACTTGTCAAATTAAATAATCCTTATACTGAAACTACCTTCTAACTTGAAATAAGACATGATCACAGTTCATAGCTCTCTTCTCACTATGAATTGGTTGCAGCTCGTCCTTATAACTACCTCTCAAGCTCAATTCAAACAGAATAGAGACCGTTATGTAAGATAACCATATTCTTACTGATCATAATTCCTTTCTTCACTCCATTTTTGTCGGAGAAAAGAGTTATCCCCCTCTCTTGCATTTCCCTTTCCCCCTCTCTTCTCCCTCTTCTTCACAAACCGATCCCTAAACCAGCAACAACAACACAAAAATAGCATTCGCCTCAGACAGGACTGCAGAAGCAAAATTTTCTAAAATCAAACTAAATTTTTGGAAGCAGACTCAACTACGAAAAAAGAGTAAAGCAACAATGCAGTAGAACCCTAAATTTAACTACAATCAAGCACATATCAGCAAGATTTTCGATTTGTCTGAGAGTTAACTACACGGAGAGAACAATTGATGCATAATTGAAATGCTCCAAGCAAGTTGAAGGCAAACCATAACTTTAGAATTTGGTCATTATAATAACCTTCAAGTATTGATGCTTCTAAGAACTATCATGTCCAACCCCCACTTATACAACTACGTAGCCATAGTAATTAGTTGTATAATGAGAAATATTACAAAGAAAACTACATAAACAACCAATGTAAGTAAATATTAAAACTAACAACTGATAAAACTTAAAATCTCTCTATTGGTATAAATGTATCTATTAGTAACTACTATGCAATCGAGTATATATGATTTTTAGGCACTGAATAAGAAAAGTATAGATGGCTCACAAATGAAGACGTAGCAACTGAAGGTAGCACACAAAAACCAAAAATAGAAAAAGAGATAAGAAAAAAGGCGAGAAAAAGTCAAACAAAGAAAAAGCCCACATAGGAATACCTCGCTAGCTTTAGGGACTCTCTGCCACAACAAACAACCTTCTTAAAAATCTAACACCCTGAGACATCAAACAAACCTCCCACGACACTAATGTATGGCATTCCTATTGTCCAATAGGTTTGCCCAATTTAGACTTCTAAATAAATGGACTTTTCACCATTAAACCAAAACTCACAATCATTAACAGTTAATGCAAAGACATACATTTCTGAGGTCAATCACAACATTTAAGCATAATTTTTAGTTGAAAAGAACAACCAAGTATTTAGCTAAATGATATAGTAGAATGGACACAATCTGCTACCTACTAATGATATAAACGTGTACCAGTACCATCGTTGTATCCTGACTTGCCATTTGCAACGGGCACTTTGAAAGACAGCTGCATTTTAGAGAATAAACACCCATAAGGGTGTTACGAAACCAAGCTTAATCCAAAATCTTCATATTCCACTTCGAAGACTCCATTTTCAAAAATAAGAGAGTTTAACATGTCAAATCACTCATTTGAAAAATCTCAAACAACTATTAATCAATGCAATATAAAGGCACGTTCCAAATTATGTACTTGTAGGAATAATCCCAAATAATTATCAATTAATGCCCCAACTACCTAATGTGCAGAATAGCCCTGGAGCTGTGCTGTTGTTTGCGTTGGTCTACCTTCAAACATAACATAGTTGCATCACGAACCAAAGCAATTAAGCAAAAATCTTCATATTCCAAGTAGAATGACTCAATTCAATTTGGCCAACGCTTTATACATATTGTTTACCCCTAGACCTGTTGCACTTGCGCCTTCAGATCTTCGTGAACACAATACAATTGCGGAGAGGAGGTTGTCAACGGAATAAAAATTGTTAATTAAGTGAATCACCATACAACTAAACAAACGCGCTCTTCTTGATTAGCTATCAAAATAGTGGGGGTCGCTACAATCCATCGGTTGCTCCCTCTGCGCCTAAGTTGTAGATATTAGGTTTCAGTTAGAACTTTGAGTGCATGAGGAGATATTTTGTAGTGGAGGAGATGACCCGGCGAGTAGAATAGGAAGATTTGGAGAGGCTGCGATGGGCAAATCAGTTAAAATCGAGATTTTACCTAAAATCGAAAACTGGGGTAAAATCAAAATCGTATAATCGAATCGTAAAATCGTAGGATTTTAAGTACCATATAGAACATAGCATATAAGGATATTAATAAGGTAAATTATTAATATCACAAAGACACATAGCATTTAAAATGATAATTCAGAAGATTTTTTTTCCATAAGATAATTCTCAAGATTAATGTTCCAAAATCACTATTTTAATTGTTATTTAATGTGTAACTCAAAATAATTCATGATGAAGGGATATAGTTCATGGGTTTGGCTCTTATTTTCATGTTATGTGTAGGTTGTTTAACTCAAAGTAATATTTCGACATCGTCTACTAAGTATGATTTAAAACTAAAAATAATTGAACTCCAATAAAATAAGTAATGTTAGTGGCTTGGTACAAATATATTCATTAATAAATTAATTAGTTAATAATGATGTTAGTTCTTACATACTTCCAATATTAGGACAGGTGTTTTACCAATAAGTTAAATGGGGTGAAGGGAAAGAGATTAACCGAACCCTAATTTGGTTATTTTTATTATTTTTGAATATTTTTCTAATAGAAAAATATCTGAGAAGATTCCATTGCCCTTTCCGCTGAAACAATTATACTTATTTTAAATTGGCTCAAACCACCTATTTTGTTCTCTTACGATCAAAATCCCGATTTTAAACGATTTTAAGGTCCACCGATTTTATAGTAAAATCAAGATCGGAATCCCTAAGTAAAATCCTAAAATCCTACGATTTTACGATCAAAATCCCGAATTTGACTGCATTGGCGATGTGTGCACGATTAGTGGGCCAAATAACAGTTTGGGCCCGTTTAAATGAAAATATATTTTTACTTTCGTGCTCAACAGACCGACCGCACTGGCATCTTCTAAATTTACCCCTAAAAAATTGCTCTGTACGCATCAAATTTGAAATGGAATCCCTCTTTTCTCATTTCACATTTCACATTTATATGATGTGTAGATTGTGATGAGTGTAGATGTAGACCTGTCATTGTCCTACAAATTCATTAACACGCCAAAAAGTGGTGAAATGAGCCACCCTATTAAACACAATCTTGTATAATGATCATTGGATCCAATCATGCCAGATTATGAAGAATTTTAAAATGTAGCGGTTATCCCGACTAAAACATTAAAAGAACCAGTCTCATATAGTTTGCACAAAGATATAATTTCTCCATAGTAATTCTGAAAAATAATATTAATTTAAGAAGTCGATATTGCTTCTACATGTTTAATATTGCAATTCGATATGCAATATTCGAACCAGTGATATTTGGGCTGCAATTTTAGGGTTATTGTATATTTATAAAATAGATAGAAATTTAAATTAAGTATTAAACTACAACTAAAATAATTAAAGTATTAAAACACCAAATAAGTACTTACGGGAGATTCAGTGGCCAGTTAATCGTTAAAAAAGTCATATGATTTTCATAATTTAGGTTCGTGTATGTTTGAATTTAAATAGATACAACAAATATACTTAGTTTGATTGGTTATGATCCTTGCTTGCCTTTAAAGAGACCAAGGTTCAAATCCCAGTGCATGCCTTTTTTATGAATAAATAAATAAGAAAATAAGCAATTGTGAAGACCAAAATGTCCTTCCTATAATCACTCTCGTTGCAGGAAATTTGAAATGGAGCAACAGTTTTCATCATTCGGCTTTTATTTATTATCTAGACTAGCTTATTACCCGGCCCGTTGGCCGAATTACTGTATGTTACCCACTTGTGGAATGAGAGAGAAAGCAAGTGAGAGTGAAGGGATTGAGATTCCACTTGATTAGGACCGACTCACTAATTCAATTCTTCCCGACCCGCCCCAACCTACAGGGTCAGAAAGAGTCAATAAGAAAATACGAACGGGGAGGATTAGTCATATATCTTGACTCTTCAGTAGTGGGTCAAACAGGATCAAGGTTGGGTGAGGGCAATTTTTAGCGCTAAGCAGAGTTCTGGGTTGAATACCTTTACTTAGGCCTAGAAATTGGTGCTGATGCAGACTGCAGTTTTTATTATACCATCATCAATCATCATTGAATTAGTCCTGGGCATCCCTCCCCGTTGTCGGTCTGAATTCTAATGATGGCTTCATTCCTTGCACCAGCCATATCAGCGAGTTGCCATCTCGAGCATGATTTGCCTATGTACAAATAATACAATTAGAGTATGAAAATGAATTCAATGAAAAGGAAAAGAGAATTCTATCACATGCCAATAAATACACACATAATAGTTGAAGCTAAGTGAAAGTCATTACTTGCACATCAATTCTCAAAAATTACAGACTAAACATTGGCTAGAATGGCACTGAAACTACCAAGAATCATGGACGAAACAACTTGTCAAATTAAATAATCCTTATACTGAAACTACCTTCTAACTTGAAATAAGACATGATCACAGTTCATAGCTCTCTTCTCACTATGAATTGGTTGCAGCTCGTCCTTATAACTACCTCTCAAGCTCAATTCAAACAGAATAGAGACCGTTATGTAAGATAACCATATTCTTACTGATCATAATTCCTTTCTTCACTCCATTTTTGTCGGAGAAAAGAGTTATCCCCCTCTCTTGCATTTCCCTTTCCCCCTCTCTTCTCCCTCTTCTTCACAAACCGATCCCTAAACCAGCAACAACAACACAAAAATAGCATTCGCCTCAGACAGGACTGCAGAAGCAAAATTTTCTAAAATCAAACTAAATTTTTGGAAGCAGACTCAACTACGAAAAAAGAGTAAAGCAACAATGCAGTAGAACCCTAAATTTAACTACAATCAAGCACATATCAGCAAGATTTTCGATTTGTCTGAGAGTTAACTACACGGAGAGAACAATTGATGCATAATTGAAATGCTCCAAGCAAGTTGAAGGCAAACCATAACTTTAGAATTTGGTCATTATAATAACCTTCAAGTATTGATGCTTCTAAGAACTATCATGTCCAACCCCCACTTATACAACTACGTAGCCATAGTAATTAGTTGTATAATGAGAAATATTACAAAGAAAACTACATAAACAACCAATGTAAGTAAATATTAAAACTAACAACTGATAAAACTTAAAATCTCTCTATTGGTATAAATGTATCTATTAGTAACTACTATGCAATCGAGTATATATGATTTTTAGGCACTGAATAAGAAAAGTATAGATGGCTCACAAATGAAGACGTAGCAACTGAAGGTAGCACACAAAAACCAAAAATAGAAAAAGAGATAAGAAAAAAGGCGAGAAAAAGTCAAACAAAGAAAAAGCCCACATAGGAATACCTCGCTAGCTTTAGGGACTCTCTGCCACAACAAACAACCTTCTTAAAAATCTAACACCCTGAGACATCAAACAAACCTCCCACGACACTAATGTATGGCATTCCTATTGTCCAATAGGTTTGCCCAATTTAGACTTCTAAATAAATGGACTTTTCACCATTAAACCAAAACTCACAATCATTAACAGTTAATGCAAAGACATACATTTCTGAGGTCAATCACAACATTTAAGCATAATTTTTAGTTGAAAAGAACAACCAAGTATTTAGCTAAATGATATAGTAGAATGGACACAATCTGCTACCTACTAATGATATAAACGTGTACCAGTACCATCGTTGTATCCTGACTTGCCATTTGCAACGGGCACTTTGAAAGACAGCTGCATTTTAGAGAATAAACACCCATAAGGGTGTTACGAAACCAAGCTTAATCCAAAATCTTCATATTCCACTTCGAAGACTCCATTTTCAAAAATAAGAGAGTTTAACATGTCAAATCACTCATTTGAAAAATCTCAAACAACTATTAATCAATGCAATATAAAGGCACGTTCCAAATTATGTACTTGTAGGAATAATCCCAAATAATTATCAATTAATGCCCCAACTACCTAATGTGCAGAATAGCCCTGGAGCTGTGCTGTTGTTTGCGTTGGTCTACCTTCAAACATAACATAGTTGCATCACGAACCAAAGCAATTAAGCAAAAATCTTCATATTCCAAGTAGAATGACTCAATTCAATTTGGCCAACGCTTTATACATATTGTTTACCCCTAGACCTGTTGCACTTGCGCCTTCAGATCTTCGTGAACACAATACAATTGCGGAGAGGAGGTTGTCAACGGAATAAAAATTGTTAATTAAGTGAATCACCATACAACTAAACAAACGCGCTCTTCTTGATTAGCTATCAAAATAGTGGGGGTCGCTACAATCCATCGGTTGCTCCCTCTGCGCCTAAGTTGTAGATATTAGGTTTCAGTTAGAACTTTGAGTACATGAGGAGATATTTTGTAGTGGAGGAGATGACCCGGCGAGTAGAATAGGAAGATTTGGAGAGGCTGCGATGGGCAAATCAGTTAAAATCGAGATTTTACCTAAAATCGAAAACTGGGGTAAAATCAAAATCGTATAATCGAATCGTAAAATCGTAGGATTTTAAGTACCATATAGAACATAGCATATAAGGATATTAATAAGGTAAATTATTAATATCACAAAGACACATAGCATTTAAAATGATAATTCAGAAGATTTTTTTTCCATAAGATAATTCTCAAGATTAATGTTCCAAAATCACTATTTTAATTGTTATTTAATGTGTAACTCAAAATAATTCATGATGAAGGGATATAGTTCATGGGTTTGGCTCTTATTTTCATGTTATGTGTAGGTTGTTTAACTCAAAGTAATATTTCGACATCGTCTACTAAGTATGATTTAAAACTAAAAATAATTGAACTCCAATAAAATAAGTAATGTTAGTGGCTTGGTACAAATATATTTATTAATAAATTAATTAGTTAATAATGATGTTAGTTCTTACATACTTCCAATATTAGGACAGGTGTTTTACCAATAAGTTAAATGGGGTGAAGGGAAAGAGATTAACCGAACCCTAATTTGGTTATTTTTATTATTTTTGAATATTTTTCTAATAGAAAAATATCTGAGAAGATTCCATTGCCCTTTCCGCTGAAACAATTATACTTATTTTAAATTGGCTCAAACCACCTATTTTGTTCTCTTACGATCAAAATCCCGATTTTAAACGATTTTAAGGTCCACCGATTTTATAGTAAAATCAAGATCGGAATCCCTAAGTAAAATCCTAAAATCCTACGATTTTACGATCAAAATCCCGAATTTGACTGCATTGGCGATGTGTGCACGATTAGTGGGCCAAATAACAGTTTGGGCCCGTTTAAATGAAAATATATTTTTACTTTCGTGCTCAACAGACCGACCGCACTGGCATCTTCTAAATTTACCCCTAAAAAATTGCTCTGTACGCATCAAATTTGAAATGGAATCCCTCTTTTCTCATTTCACATTTCACATTTATATGATGTGTAGATTGTGATGAGTGTAGATGTAGACCTGTCATTGTCCTACAAATTCATTAACACGCCAAAAAGTGGTGAAATGAGCCACCCTATTAAACACAATCTTGTATAATGATCATTGGATCCAATCATGCCAGATTATGAAGAATTTTAAAATGTAGCGGTTATCCCGACTAAAACATTAAAAGAACCAGTCTCATATAGTTTGCACAAAGATATAATTTCTCCATAGTAATTCTGAAAAATAATATTAATTTAAGAAGTCGATATTGCTTCTACATGTTTAATATTGCAATTCGATATGCAATATTCGAACCAGTGATATTTGGGCTGCAATTTTAGGGTTATTGTATATTTATAAAATAGATAGAAATTTAAATTAAGTATTAAACTACAACTAAAATAATTAAAGTATTAAAACACCAAATAAGTACTTACGGGAGATTCAGTGGCCAGTTAATCGTTAAAAAAGTCATATGATTTTCATAATTTAGGTTCGTGTATGTTTGAATTTAAATAGATACAACAAATATACTTAGTTTGATTGGTTATGATCCTTGCTTGCCTTTAAAGAGACCAAGGTTCAAATCCCAGTGCATGCCTTTTTTATGAATAAATAAATAAGAAAATAAGCAATTGTGAAGACCAAAATGTCCTTCCTATAATCACTCTCGTTGCAGAAAATTTGAAATGGAGCAACAGTTTTCATCATTCGGCTTTTATTTATTATCTAGATCAACCGATCATCCGAGACGGGAGTTGGGCCTGATACAATGGCCCCATTGTTCATTTTTTTCTCAGCGGGCCTAGCACACCTAGCAGTAACAGCCATCAACCTCTAAAAACTATACCAGGATATTATTTAAGGGCCTAAAAAAGCCCGCACAAAAAAAAAAAAAAAAAAAATTAGTCCCGGAACCGAGATGCGTACAAGAGAATTAGTGGAGTTAAACGCTTCAGCAATTAAGTTAGTATCTTCTTTATTTATCCAAGTAATTATTAAGTATCTTTACTTTACACTCGACTCGAGTTTAACCTCGTTGGAGTTAGAGTGAAAATTACAAAGAATATGATCCTTTACTTGGTCCGTGAGTTTACCATCTCGAAGGTCACTCTCCCTTACAAACAACCCGTGGAATCCATAAGGAACCCGCCGCGGCAGTCTAACCGCCGCCACAATCTCAAGCTCCGGCGACTGTGCATCCATCACCAAAAACCTTGACTCCCCTTTTATCTCGTCGTGAACGTACGTCACCACGTACCCCTCGTCCTCCTCCGCCTCCGGATTCTCCGGGTCCTTCGCCACAAAAAACGGCTCTCCGGCGAAGCAACCCGGCCCGAACATCCTGCAAGCCACCGTCCTCTCTTCCTCCGTCCGCCCCATCTCATCATCCCCAACGTCAAGCTTCACCACCCCCGATATCTTCGGCATCGGGTCCCCGACCCCGGCGTAGATGAACCGGTTCGTCCTCCCCACGTAACCCGGGTTCACCACCCCGAAATCCAGATTCCGGGTCGAAACCGGGACCCGATTAACAGTCCCCGTTTTCAAATCGATCCTCAACTTCTCCACTCGCGCCTGGACAAGCTCCAAACTCTCCAGCGCGTCCTCGACACAAATAACGTTTGAAACTAGCATAACTAGGCCATCGCCGTCCTCCTCGTCCCACGCGTTGATCGCGTGGACCGGGTTGAACCCGGCCACATCGAACCACTTCATCTCCGACCCGTCCGTCGCGTATCTCGGGATCACCCCGACCCGAGGCATCTTATTCGGGTCAGATCTGATCAGCGACCCGCCCCGGAAAGCCCAATCCACCGGGTCCATTACGATTTGTGTATCCACGAACATGGCGTACTTCTTCGTAATCGCGAAATCGTGGAGGAAAGGCGTTTTCCGGCTGAACGATAAGATCGGAACATCGGCTTGCTTCCTACCGTCGGCGTCGAATCGGAAGTAGGTGAGGCACGGCGACCTAGGGCCGTACCGAAACGCAAATGTCTCCCCGGTCTGCAGATCTATCTTCGGATGCGCCGTCATGCTCACCCCCAGCCTCCCGTCGAAATCGTGGCGGCCGATCGTCTCCACGTCGCCGTCCTCCGTCAATCTGACGGCGTAAGGGAGATCGGATTCCCCGAGAGCGAAGAGGCGGCCGCCGAAGAAGGCGAGATTGGTGTTGGCGAGGCCGATTCCCTTAGCCGGATTGAACTGGCCGAGAGCGACTCTGACGGCGGTTAATACAGCGCGGGCGACGGCGGCGGGTAATCGGTTGAAGGCGGAGAAGACATTGGGGACGAGTGGAGCTCCGGCTGCCTTCTCCGTCAAATACTTGTAGGTCTCGACATAGCGGCTGCAGAGAGTGGGAGGGCGGGCGCGTGAAATGGTTAGCGCGTGGAGCATTCCATCCCCGTCGAATAAGTGGTAGGGCCCACTAGGGTGGAATTGTGGGTTGGGCCCGTTGCGGATGTAGGACCCGTCGAGGCAAGGAGGGAGGGAGCCGTGGATGACGTGGCATTCAGTCGGCGGGAGCTCGTCGACGGGCGAGAAGTTGCCGGAGAGAACGGAGGCGGGGTCGGTGGAAGGGCAGTGGGGGCCGGGAGGGTCGATGACGGTGTTGATGAAGTCGTCGGCGGCCGTTAGAGCTAGAGAAGTTAAGGAGCGGTGATGGTGGTGCGGCGGCGCAGCCGCCGCTTGAACTCGTGCTCTGGTGCTACTGTTGATTGACGGTAAATTGTGGGAGAGAAGGATTGGGGTGGAGGTGAGGAAGGAAGATGATAAGGCGGCCGCCATTGTTATGATCGGCAGCAGCTGAAGTGACTTGAACGCAAGAAATAAGCAAAGATAAGGTTGCCTATATATATAAGACGACATAGAAAGCAATTGTTGGGCAGTAGCGTGTACGTTCTAGCTAACTGAACTGAAATTGGGCAGGGAATGGAGTTTCTGAAAGAAAAAATACACGGTGATGGCGACGGATAGTTCGTCGGAACTTAGGAATTCTGAAAGTACAATCAAGATGGAACTGGTTAGTAATTTGTCTAAAGGTTACAGAATGCTAGTTATAAATAGTGGCGATGAAACAACAAACCAATCTGGAATTTCATTGACCATTGATATTAATATGTGTTGAAATGGTGGTGTTTTGTCTGAATCTGGAAAGCAAAAATAGACTTCTTAGAACGCCATTATTTTCCTTGATCAACGCATTTTATTAATAATAGGATGTCGTTTTGTCCCAAGTCTCACAGCAATGTAACTAGTTACAACTTACAACCAGGGACACGTGGTTTACTGTTTTAGTGTAAGTGGTTGGTTACTGTAGATCGGTAGTTAATTGGTCAATTGATACTTCCATCAATACAATTGTATTTTCATTACCACGTAAATGTGGATGTTTTTGAGATGAAGCACAACCTGAAATGTTGAGTTCTTTTCTTGCACTGCATATGGGAGTTGGGAGCTGGGAGCACGACAGCACGTGTCATTCATTTTCTCAGCGGGCTTAAGGCCCATTACTGCCATCGGCCTCCAAAAAGTTATACAGCAATTCAGGAGTTGAAGCCTACGCGTAATTGTTCCAGAGCCCAAAGGCTAAGAAGTGAAAGGGTGGAGCCCAACATGACGTTCAATAATCAATATGTATGAAATTTTGTTCGAATTGCAGTGTTTATCATCACTAAAATGTAACTTTATTGTCCGATCAAAAAAAAAAAAAAAGTAACTTTATTGGAGTATATGTGAAAAAGAGGAAAATTTATGCTTGATTTGGAATGCATTTTGGGTAAATGTAATATTTGTTGAAAATTACCATGTTTTACCATATTAGAACATTTAGCATGTGATATTTCATCAAATATGATATCTAGAAAGGGTTAAAAAAGTGTGGTATTTTTTTATTTCCACACTGAATTAGTTAAACACCCATTTGCTCTTCTCTTATTATAAAAACAAAACTAACCTTCTTGTTTCCCAGCTCTAAGAAAACATAAATTGGAGATTGATATGTCTGCCGAATGCCGATGTAAATGACAAATAAAAGCATGAGGATATTGAGGACGATTATGATAATTAGTGTGTCCGGTTCGTCTACTAATATTTGAGAACCATTGGAAATTAAAAAAACACAATATCATTGAATTTCAGAAATAGTACTGACCCCTACTCCTAATATTTGAAGTATAGCATATCTCAATTATCATATATTGTTTTTCACCCAAACATAACATTTCTACTCAAATTTCACATTATGTGTGAGATGTACCTAAAGGCTAAATATCACACCTAAATGTGCATTCCAAACAACGTATTCTATATGTACACGTACATATCACATATATACAGATATACTCGATAATGACAACTACTATTACAGTATCTACGTAGCTAGCAGTAATTATCCCTTCACATTCTGAATTTACTCTTTTCACTCGGCACACCTTTACCTTACCTTTCGGAGGTCGCTCTCTCTCACAAACAGCCCATGAAATCCGTACGGAACCCGCCGCGGCAGCCTCACCGCCGCCACAATCTCAAGCTCCGGCGACTGAGCATCCATCACCAAAAACCTCGACTCCCCATTTATCTCGTCGTGAACGTACGTCACCACGTACCCATCGTCCTCCGCTGCCTCCGGGTTCTTCGCCACGAAAAACGGCTCCCCGGCAAAACAACCCGGCCCGAACATCCTGCAAGCCACCGTGCTCTCTTTCCTGTTCCTCCCCATCTCGTCCCCAACGTCAAGCTTCACCACCCCCGAGATCTTCGGCATCGGGTCCCCGACACCGGCGTAGACGAACCGGTTCTTCCTCCCCAAGTAACCCGGGTTAACCACCCCGAAATCCAAATTCCGGGTCGAAACCGGGACCCGATTAACCGTCCCCGTTTTCAAATCGATCCTAACCTTCTCCACCTGCGCGTGGATCAGCTCCAACCTCTCCATCGTGTGCTCCACCGACATGATGTTCGGCGCCACCAGCACCACCGTGTCCCCGCCGTCCTCCTCCCACGCGTTGATCGCGTGGATCGGGTTGAACCCGGTCACATCGAACCACTTCATCTCCGACTCGTCCGTCGCGTACCGCGGAATCACCCCGACCCGGGGCACCTTGTTCGGGTCGGCCCCAACGGGCGACCCGCCCCGGAAAATCATATCCATCGGGTTCATCCCGATCTGAATCTCCGCAAACAGGGCGTACTTGTTCGTAATCGCGAAGTCGTGGAGGAAAGACGGGCTCACCATTGAAAAAATCGGAACGTCCGGCTGCTTCTTCCCCTCCGAATCGAATCGGAAGTAGGTGAGAAACGGCGGCACGGGGCCGTACCGAAACGCGAACGTCTCCCCTGTCTGTAGATCTGTCTTCGGGTGCGCCGTCATGCTCATCCCCAATTTCCCGTCGAAATCGTGACGGCCGACGGTCACTAAATCGCCATTCTCCGTCAATCTGACGGCGTAAGGCAGATCCGACTCTCCCAAAGCGAAAAGACGGTCTCCGAAGAATGCCAGGCTGGTATTGGCGTTGCCGATGCCGTTAACCGGATTGAACTGTCCGGTAGCTATCCTCGCGGCGGACAGAGCCCCACGCGCTGCCGAGGCTGTGAGGCCGTTGAACCCGGAGAAGACGTTCGGAAGGAGCGGGGCCCCGGCGGCGCGTTCTTTCAAATACTTGTAGGTCTTGACGTAGCGGCTGGCGAGCGTGGCGCGGCCGCGTGAGATGGTGAGCGCGTGGAGCATGCCGTCCCCGTCGAACAAGTGGTAGGGCCCACGAGGGAGGTACTGTGGGTTGGGCCCGTTGCGGATGTAGGCCCCGTCGAGGCAGGGAGGGAGGGAGCCGTGGATGACGTGGCACTCGGTGGGAGGGAGCTCGTCGACGGGGGAGAAGTTGCCGGAGAGGACGAATCGCGGGTCGGTGGCGGGCTTGTGGGGAGGGTCGACGAAGGTGTTGATGAAGTCGTCGACGGCGTTGAACATGAGGGAAGGCATGGAAGGCTGCTGCCTCACGCGAATTGATCGTCGCTGCGGCGATGATCGGGTGGTGGGGGAATTTGTAGGGTTTTTAGAGGGCTGCGGTGGTGACGTTTTGACGGCATCGGAGGAGGTTGCTGGTTCGGTTCGGAGGGAGGAAATGTGGAGAGGAGAAGGGGAAAGTAAGTGGGAGCGGGGGGAAGGAGGAGGGGAGAGGAGTGTGGTTGATGAGAGGAAGGAGGAAGATAAGGTGGCATCCATTGCTGTCTGCGGAGGAGGAAGCAATATAATGGAGCTTTCTTTCCTCTTCTTCTGTAAAAAGGAAACTGGCTTAAAGTAGAAGAGAGAGATGATGGAGAAGATAGCGGTGGTGCGGTGGGGATATATACTGAGAGTGTAAGTGAGGCAAATTGAGGAGACGAAAGAATCTGGGCGGGGACCAGCTAGCTTAGCTTCTACTATGAATGTGTTAAGAATAGGTTGAGTCGAGAAGTTACCGAGGATCGTTAAAATTGAACACGTGTAAACCGTGAGTGATCAGGAAGGTGAATTTGGCCTGTGCATGCGGCGACCGTGTAAGTGTTGTAGTAGTACACAAACCATCTGTGTTTCTATTATTATTATGTGATCAACAAAAAAACATTAGTGAATAAGTATTCACTATAAAGTAGCTATTTGGTGCTTAGTTTGGGTGTAACCTGACATGGTACAATAATCTTAAGCTAGTTCCCGTCACATATTTTCCTCCATCTCTCTCTTGCAATTTCAGTTTCTGAACCAAAAAAAACTTGTCCTTCACATGATCCACTCGTAACAATTTTCCTCAAAGCAATCTTCCGCCACGGAAGAGCGTCCGTCCGCCGGAGCCTTTCGTACCACCAAACTTTAGTTTTGATTGCTCCTCAAGCGACTGTGGACATAATTCCAAACAAGAGACAAGGAGAGTTGGTTCTGGTGTGTTCTCTGGCATGCTTCATGAGAGTTACACGTGGTTTCACATATATTTATTTTATCTATATTATGAGCTTTATGACATGCTTTCGAAAATTTGTAGTCAGCATATGAGGTATCTAGTATGATTTTTCGTCTTTCCGATATGCTTCATGAAATTTGTAGCAATGTTGATGAGTTTTGTAGTCTACTTTAGAATTGACTGCCACATCAGATAAAGTTAACGTAGAGTGACTAAACGTGGTCCGTTTTACTAATTCGAGTGACCAAAATTGATATAAATTTTTTCCAGTGACTAAACATGACACGTTTTAGTATACCCAGTGACCAAACTTGACATTTACCCTATAGGATACATATGAAATGACATGATGAAAAAGAATAATAGTCAATTAATGACACAATTCATCCCATGTTTATATATTCTATTGGTATATCATATTCGGTCAACTCATAAGCTATAGTTCGAATCGCTCATAAATCATTGGTCGAGCTGTGTCCCTGGCCACTTTGTCAAGCCAACTCACGAACTTAAAAAGAGCTAGCTCACGAGTTTACCTTAACAAAAACTAAACTCTAAACTAATTTGCAAATTAAATACCTTAATCTTTGTATGTCGTATATGGTACATATATATGAAATGTCGAGATGAAAAAGAATAATAGTCAATGAATGAAACAATTCATCTCATGTTTATATACTCTATTAGTATCATATTTGCTCAACTCATAAGCTATAGTTCGAATCGCTCATAAATCATTGGTCGAGCTAGGTCGGTGGCCACTCTATCGACCCAACTCACGAACCGAACACGACGTAGCCCACGAGTTTACCTCAGCAACCCATCGAGCCGAACTGGCTCGCAAATCTTGCAAGTTAAACTAATACTGAATTCAAACTCGACTCATTAACAAACGAGCTGAATGCGAAATGAGTTGTTTTTTCTGGTACGAAAAATCGAACTGCACGTGACAGTTGCTAATCATTGTCTAAATGACAGTTACTAATCATTCTTTAACAATGAGTAGACGTTCATTGAATCTAAAGTAAAAAAAAAACCCTGACCACCACGATTGATGACAGGGGTGATTTGATACACACAAATATGAATTGTACCATAATGAGCATGTGCCAACGTGAATCAGATCAAATCAAATTGTGATGAAGGGTGATTTTTCGTGAGGTGACAAATTGGATTGAATCCCACCTCACTCAAAAAATTCATCTCCCAAATAAAGGCCCACTCTAAGCCCATGATCCCTTCAACCAGAAGAATTGTGGCTGGCAGAAAAAGATGGGAGAAGATATTTGGGTTTTGCCAATTTGCCATGGCATCATCATCATAAATGTACCACCACCGCTGGGACCAACCATGAACACACATATCACCTTCACAATCAAAATTAATTCACCCGTCCACAAGGACATATCTGAACACTGTACTTGTAATTGTATGGTCCAAAGCACTCTGCCCCCTCCATTTACAAACTTCGGGAAGGAAAATATCAGCAGAAGCAGCCATCAACCTTGCAACGATCGATCGATGCCCAAGTTTAGGTAATTAAAATTGGAAATCCTGTGACTAAAAGGCTCAAACCCACCTATTTCCCCCCACCAATTTCAACTGCCTCCATCAACCCAACAGTGATGGAGGTGGCCCGTCGGTAAAGGTTAATGAGTGAGTGAGACAGGAACAGGATAGAATAGAGATGAGGGATAAAAGACGCAAACTTTACTATAAGTTCATCCCTGCTAGCAACCTGATAACAACTTTATCATCCTGTAAAACTGACCCAAAATGAATCAACAGCTCAAAAGTTTGATCGTCTCACCCAGAAGCGCCATGGATGAAGGAGGTGAAACTGTATCCCAATTGTGATCTGACCTGAGAACCACCATTTTCATCAGCGGATCCTCACCAGCCAATTAGTGCACTAGATCAACGAGGCCGGTAAATGTTCTGTGCATATCACTCTGCAGAAACAGGACAGCCAATTAGGCCTAGTTCTTTCACTGCGTCGTTGTACCAATAATGCATGGCACTCAACTCTATCTATAATTCGTTCTAACCCACAGGATTCATCTAGTGGTAAGAAGATCATCACTGTTGCAAGTATCTGTAATGTGTGGATCAGATTTTCTTCCTATTTCTAACCAATGAACAATCCCATCAGTCAGTGTCAGTTATGCAGAGTTATTATCAAACCATTGACGCTTTCTCATGGAATGCACCCCGCTAGCAAAAGATAAGGGAATCTGGCCCCCTTACATTTTAATCATATACCTAATGTTCACCCATATATGATAAATCCATTTCTAATTAGAGTTGTTTGAAAAACATGATGGATAAAGAATGAAATGAACAGAGACTCACAGTACCTTGGCATCCAAATATGAAATACCACATGGGACCAGGATTTGACTTGTAATTTCCTTGGAATCACAATGACTCATCCTTGTCCAGAGAGAAGCAAGAATCTGTGCCAATTATCAATCTGAACCAGAATAACTCTTGGTATTGAGCGGTCCATACATACGAGTGGACGGAGTATCTGAACAATGAAAATCTGTTATCCATAGTACCGACATCAAACAAGCTACAAGCCAAGCTTTATCTCAGTTTCAATATCTTGAAATTGCCAGTGAGCACAGCAGATGTTGTTAACTCATTCTACAGATATCATTTACTCACTCAAATTCTTCATTCAAGTAATTATAGGCAAGAATTATCTTTGTAGTACCAATTACTGTGTATTAGTAAAGCTGCCCGACATTGTAACTGCAAGCAATGTAAGAAATGGTGGAACAAATTCAATTACCCCCTGTAGTACAACATAAATCTAGGTTTATTAAGAAACTGAAGCACAGCACAAGATCACAGAAGTCAGTTAAAACAGTGTGGTAAACCAATATGTCTAAGACAACTGATATTCATAAGCGTGCATGGATCTCAACAGCCTTATTATTTATGTTACCACTTTGAACTTCACAGAAACAATGATCAAGTATGTCTAGCCAGTTTGGGAGCTTTTCCAACAGTTTGTCAGAGATGAGCAGTACAAGCAGAAACAAGGCTTAGATTCTAACTGAATAATAAGGAAATGACCAGACCAGAGGGTGGTGGCGGAAAGTGAACAGTACCCCCGACAAAAATAGTAGAGATCAGATGAAAAGAATCAAACCATCACTTGGAAAGACAGAACTGCAAAACAAGCTACAACATGGAATTTTAATTCAGTTGTGCGGGTGCTTACTTGAAGTACTTTCTCAGTGCTACAGAATGATAAGTAGATGAACCCAACCTACTTTGTCACCACAGATCATCTGATCATGCTGCTGTTTCTGCTGCAAGGTACTAAAAAAACTCAACTTTTCCTTTCAACAATATTCACAAACCTCCTTTCATCTGCTTTAGTTTGTATGTACAAGCCCCAATGATACCCCACCTGACACGTTTAGTGATAAAGCCACTATGTACAAACCTGCAATGCACTAGCCACTGAAGATCACAATCTACACCAGAGTTCCACGAACAGTGTTCTCTAGAGTACCAGTGCCACATGCAAGCCTGACTCTGTTCAGCAAAGATTCAGTCACCTCGATAGCAGCCGCCTTCATCTGGTAAAGAAGCTTCAAGGCCTCAACATAAAACCCATTATGGAGATAGCACGTTAGCATAGCATTCCAATGCGCATCATCTCTATCGTCAGTGATCAGCTTGAAAACCTGTTTGGACTCTTCGACCATCCCACAACTACCATACATTTTAATCAGTCCACACTGGATAACAACCTTCCCTTCCAAGCCCTGCTTGATGGCAATCGCATGGACTTGTCGACCAGACATCCCACCATCGTCCATCTTAGCACAAGCCCTCAGTACAGCGGTTAAAACGCTAATTCTGCATATCCCGTCCCTCCCCATCCGGTTGGAATCGTGCACGACTTGACTGAAACGCCCTTCTCTGTAGCTATTTGCTAGCTTAGTACTCCAGATGGGTAGGCTATTACACTGAGGGAACTTATCAAACACATGGTTCACACTCTTCACAGGCCCCAAATTTCCGTGGAGTTCATTTAAAGAGACATCCAGACACGAACCATCAGCACAAGTAGATCCACACTTAAACAACAGCCCATGAAGTTGCTTCCCTAAACCTTGGTTTTCAGTATACACACATGCCTTGAGAACGGAAGCCATTGCAATCTGTGGAAAATGCAGTAAGGAATAGTCATGACTTAGCATCTGGATGAAGAAGCCGATAGATTCTTCGTGTTGAGCATCGTGGGAGTAACCGGTAATGATGATTGCCCAAGAGATCGCATCTCTCTTACCAGGCATTTGATCGAACAGCTGGCGGGCTAAATCAAAATGACCACAGGAAACGTGCATGAGGAGCAGCCGGTTCAGAAAGGCTACCTCCTGCTCGTTGAGGAGCCCATTTGAACTGGTGCGGGCATGGAGTTGGAGAGCGGAGGCCTTATCTCGTTGGTTCGTGCACTCTTTGATGAGGGAAACGCAGAGGTCGGGTGCAACAGGGAGGCATAGGGTGTCAAACAGACGCAGAACGTCGGCGGCGCAGCCGGCCTTGTTTTTCCGGGGAGAAGAAACGAAGGACCGAACGTCTGCGTCTCCTTCCTCGCTGTTATCGTTGCCTTTGATTGGCTTCGTCGGCGTGCAAGGAACAATGGGTTTCTGCTGCTGCTGCTGAAGATGCAGTCGTTGTGGAGTAGATGGTCTCCTTGGCGGTGGCAACTGCAACTTAAGTTGGTGCCTTGCCGGTGATGGCGCCGCGTCGTCTGGTCCGGGGTAGCCGGCGCAAGTTGGCTGGAGATGTCCGAGTCCTACCACGTTTGTGTGTAGTCTCGACAAAGCCATTGATCATCAACCGATTTCGTAGCTAATCCGGTACTGCAACGAAAGCTCTCAAACCAGCTGGCGAAAATTATTGATTTCGCTCCCAATGAAATCATTTTGGTCTTGCTCCTAATGAACCCTAAATTCATTAAACGAAGAAACCCTTGGCAGCTTACGTTACAGACGGTACTTGTGCCAAATGAAAGGAAACAAAAATCACTCCAACTTCGGGTATAACTTTCACCCATTCATTCCTTGAGGGTTTCGACCGTTTGGCAATCATAAACTGTAGAATACATGAATTCCAAGAATCTGTTTTGATAGTTGATGGCATCAAGGTCGAACCATCTTCTGCTCGTACAGCTCAAATCGCTCTCATGGGTCACTGGTTCACGGGGTTGTACTCAAAACTGTAACATGCCACTGGATGGGAATGTCGGAGTTTATTCATCTTCATCTTCATCGGCATCCTCATCCAAGTCTTCCAATCTGCTTCTTGACGATCTTGGTCTGTGATGAATCGATTGCAAGAAGTTGAAATAAGCATACTTGATATCAAACTGCATATCATACCCTGCCACATTTGCACAATAATCCGACAGTTAGCCTCTGCAACTAACTAGTATATCGTTTACCCAAAAATCTTAGCATCAAAGCTCAAATTCTTACAGTAGTTTACGGCAATGGTGCAGCCTCTCTCGTCTGGACTCTGTCGAACATGATGAAACCACATACTAGGCCTGCATCAAAAACATCTGAAATTACTGACCCCTTTAACTTGCAATCATTAGATATCCACGGGAAAGGAGGCGAGAACTTGCTTGCAAGTTGCATTTCACAAATGCTAAGCATTGTAGTAGCAGCAGCAGCTTACAGGTAAAGAATGTCTCCTGCCCTGACCGTACAATGAAATGGCTTTGGACCATTGAAATACATAGGGAACTTAGAAACTTCGACTTTTTTCGTCTCCGGTGAAGGGTAAGGATTCACACTGCACCATGGAACAAACCTCGCCGGCTCCTCCATCTCCAACCTAAATTTCCCGCCTTCCTAATTGATCATTCATTAACCCAAGTAAACGAAATTGAATCGTCGAAAACACCAAACCCTAAAGTAAGGTGGAAAAAAGAGTACCAGATCATAAGAGTAGTGTGCGGCTGGGTAATCGCGAATGTACATCCGGTAAACATCAGTAGGAGGGAGCAGTAAGAAATGCTTCTCTCCGGAAACCACAGCGTAGAGATTCTCGTAGTGGTCCTTATGGAAAGACGTCTCCGACAAGTGGTTCCCAATCCAAAGATTCACGGCCTCCGGCGGACATCCGAGAGCCTCCGTCGCCCAAGCTATGTGCGGATCGCAGTCGCCGCTCAAATTCGAGTACTCCTCCCGGAAGCAATCGTTCTGCTGCTGCAAGTAGGCGACAGAAGGATCTCGAGTACTCGCCTCCTCGCTCTTGCTGCTGCTGTCGAGAACGAATTGGAGAGCGCGAGGGAAAGGGACGCGCTCTACGTGAGCGGAGGCGAAGCATGGGGAACCGGAAGAGAGCGGGACGAGGGAATCGGCGCGGCCGTCGGGGGTGAGGTGGAGGGAGACCAGGGAATCGGAGAGGGATCGGGTGAGGTAGTTGTGGTCCGGCCAGAGGGAGAGTGCCGGCCAATGAGAGACGGCGTTGGAGATGATGCAGGGCTTGTTAGCGGAGACGAAGCGGCGGAGGAAGTCGAGCGGTGACGGCGGCGAGTCCAGTCGTTCTACTGAAGTCCCGAAGCTCAGTTCTCTCACTTCTTCCCACAGCGATTCTACCGCGTTCGCGTCCTCCGTCATTTTTTCTTCTCCGAGTTGGACGGCGGGCTGGGCAAACGGCGGCGGGGAACCTGGGTTTTCTGGCCATTGCTGTCTACGGTGATGCCATGACGGTCTTTACTTTCTAGACCGGGTCCGGCCCACTGGACCGTGGGCCTCTCGGGCCTGCAGGAGGAAGAGGGGGGATATTTGGGCCGTTTGTTGCAGTTTCGACTTTGGATACCAAATTTCAGATTCTGGTCTCCACCAGAACATATGACTGACGAGCCCTTTACTATGCTATAAAGTATTGGTGCTTTAATGTACAATTTGAAGTTGTACCATAACATTAAATGTATAAGTTTAAGTTGTACCATAAAGGAATTTGTACCCTTATGTTATGGTACAACTTTACAAGTTAAAGTTGTACCATAACATAAAGGTACAAGTTCAAGTTGTACCGATAAGAATATGTACAAAACAGTGTAGGTATAATCTATAATTGTACCATAACATTGAATGTACAATTTCAAGTTGTACCATAAAGGTAAAAACCTATAGCACCAATACTATATAGTATTGTAAAATTCCTCATGACTGATATGTAAGGTTGTCAAACCGGTTTATGCCAGTGTGTCGGTTTGGCAAGTGGAATGATTCGACCAGTGGCATATATCGGATTTTATCGGTTCATGCCGGTCAATATTATAATTAAAATTATAAATTAAATATTTAAACATGACATTTAACGTCAATACCTAAACATTTATACTTGAATCCAACAAATAACATCAATATTTAAGTTTTATAATCATAAAATAAATAATAAAATATTTTTTATCAATTAAATTCACTAAAATAAGGTCATTTTAATTATTTATATATCGATCATGCCGGTCATATCGATGATGTCAGGCCGGTTTTATGACCGATACCGGTTGAACTGAACCGATAGCTTCGTTGCCACCCTTGTTCGGGTCGGTTCCCACTCGGGACTATAAAGACTTTACCAGGTTTAACCGATGGCCTCGTTGCCGCTCTTATTCGGATCGGTTCCTGCTCGGGTCTATAAAGACTTTACCAGGTTCCACGGGGCCTGGTAAAGTCTATATAGACCCGAGTGGAAAACGACCCGATCCGAATAAGGGCGGCAACGAACCTTTTTGGGGCTTGGTAAAATCTTTATAGACCCGAGTGGGAACCGACCCGACCCGAATAAGGGCGGCAACGAACCTCTTTGCAGTAATGAATGAAATCTCATCAAACAGACATTAAACTGTGGGGGTGAAGTCGTAGTAGATTTACTAGTAGGTGAAGCTCACCGTTAGGTGTTGGGTGGAAAATGGAAATGCCGCCGTAGAAAAGTTCCGATCAGATACCTGAACTTAACTTCCCTTACAATTTCAACCCTCCACGGCTCTCTGGTCAAAACGCCGGCCACTCAATGTGAGCATTATTGCATACAGTTCACAGACGGAGCTGGACGGACACGATTCCGTGGTTGGAGCCAGAAGCTTTGCTGCCTGGAAAAAGGCAAACAGTACAACACAGGACGAAAATCATCAATTCTCCAACTCCAATTCTCCTCGCCCTTTTCAACTTCGTCCTCGCTCCGGAGAGAGAGCGGAGGGGGGAACTAACTAATTAGTGCTGCTGCTGCGATGATGACCCTCGTTTCCACCGGCGGCCGCTCCTTGGCTGTGGGGCCACTGCCTAACTTCAGGATCACGCCACCATCGTGGCGGAGGCCTGCGCCGCCTTCTCTGAAGACCCCGCGCGCGGCCATTGTGGAATCGAGGCCGGTCAAAATAGCGCATGCGGCAAGGGATAATGCCTCCAACGGTAACGGCGCGCTGGTACTCGTGTCCGGCGGAGGCGGAGCAGGATCCGGAGGAGGAGGTGGAGGTAGTCAGTCTGAAGATATTCAGGCGGAGGCTAGAGCCATGGCTCGTGCCGCCGATGCTCCCATTTTCACCCCGGAGCTTATTGCTAACAAATATGGCCGTAGACCTATCGAGGTTTGTTTTCGCATTCCATTTCGATTCATTCTTTCTTTCTCTTCCGTGCTCGAGTTGAACTTTCCGTCTCTCTTCATCTCCAGGTTTTGAGGAGGACGATAGAGATTTTGATAGCGATAGTTTCTTTTGGGTTGAAGCTGTGGTTGGACGAGAGAAATGGAGTGTTCGATCAGAATAAGAGAGTCCGAGCGGCGGAGCTTAGGCAGATTTTCACTCGATTAGGACCGACTTTCGTCAAATTGGGGCAAGGACTCTCCACCAGGCCTGATATCTGCCCTCCCGAGTATCTGGAAGAGCTCACTGAGCTTCAGGTTTCCTCTTCTTTCCTTTCTCCCATCCTCTGTAGCTACATTAACAATTTGAAGAACACTTAGGACGAGAATTTTCTCAAAGCCAATTCCTCACACTTAGGACGAGAATTTTCTCAAAGCCAATTCCTCACCGTTATTTGTGTAACAGGACGACTTGCCCACATTCCCTGATGAGGAAGCATTTGCCTGCATCGAGAGAGAGTTGGGGGTTTCTCTCGACTCCATTTACTCAACCATTTCGCCTTCTCCTATTGCAGCTGCGAGTCTCGGCCAAGTTTACAAAGCTCAACTCAAGAACTCTGGCCAAACTGTTGCTGTCAAGGTGCAACGCCCCGGCATCGAGAAGGCTATTGGTCTAGATTTCTACCTCGTCAGGGGGATTGGCGGATTGATTAACAAATACGTTGATTTCATCACCAGTGATGTTGTTGCTCTTATTGATGAATTTGCATACAGAGTTTACCAGGAGCTCAACTACGTCCAGGTTATTTCTCAGAGATTTCAATGTTGTTTCCACTCCCATGGTTGCCATTTTGCATACCTTAGGCATCCTTCTGTCAGCTGAACAGCTGCATGTGTTAGTAGTATCTTTTGGTAAGCTTCGTTTGGATTTTGATGTAAATTTGCACAGGATCATTGTGCAGGAGGGACAAAATGCGAGGAGATTCAAGAAGTTGTATGCTGACAATGAAGAAATATTAGTTCCTGATATTTTCTGGGAGTATACAAGTGGCAAGGTCTTGACCATGGAATGGGTTGAGGGTGTTAAGTTAAATCAACAGGAGGCTATAGAGGGTCAGGGCTTAAAGGTTCTGGATCTTGTGAACACGGGAATACAATGCAGCCTCAGGCAGCTCCTTGAATATGGATATTTCCATGCAGACCCTCATCCTGGTAATCTCTTAGCAACACCAGAGGGGAAGCTCGCCTTTCTTGATTTTGGAATGATGAGTGAGACCCCAGAAGAGGCAAGATATGCCATTATTGGTCACGTGGTGCACCTGGTTAACAGAGATTATGAAGCTATGGCTCAGGATTATTATGCTCTCAAATTCCTCTCCACGGATGTAGATGTTACCCCAATTGTTCCAGCATTGCAGAATTTCTTTGATGATGCACTCGATTATACAGTTAGTGAGCTTAACTTCAAAACCCTAGTGGATGGACTGGGGGCTGTTTTCTATCAGTACCCATTTAATGGTGAGCTTGACATAATTTTACTGCACTGCTTCTTTGAACTTGATTGTGTCATTTACATGGATGCGATGTTATACTGAATTGACATGCAGTTCCAGCTTATTATGCATTGATATTGAGATCCCTCACCGTGCTTGAAGGATTGGCCCTTTATGCTGATCCTAACTTCAAGGTTCTGGCTGCTTCATACCCTTATTTCGCAAAAAGGCTTCTCACTGATCCAAACCCATATCTTAGAGATGCTCTTGTCGAGCTGCTTTTTAAAGATGGGAGGTTCAGGCACGTGTGCGATCCCTCTCTCCGCTTTCCTTTGTTTCCTTAGCATGCTTGGATGTTTCAATTATCTTTTTTACCCGTGGTCCAGATGGAAGAGACTTGAAAATCTACTTAAGCAAGGAAGACAAGACCGAGATTTTTCAGCAAGAGATGCTCTACAGCCTGTATTGAAACTACTGCTGGCCCCAGATGGTGAAGAATTGAGAAGATTGGTTGTGAAGGAAGCTGTATATGTATCAGAAGCTGTAGTTTTGACCTCAGTTGTTGATACTTACAATTCCATACCCGCCATGTTAAGACCTCCAATCCTATATGGGAATGGAAGAGGACCTCTCACGATGAGTGATGCTGAACTGCTAAGAACTAGAGAGTTCAGGGACCTAGTTGTCAGAGTATGGGGACTTCTACGAACCTCTGAAGATTTTGACCCGGCCCTCTTGCAACCTATATTGCAGGTATTAAAGATCAGCCTCGTTGCTCAGTTCTGTAAAATTTCTCATATCAGTATACATCTGAATAAGTGCCAACATGGAACTTCCATACAGGTCCTTCAACAGCCCGAGGCACGCAGTCTAGGAGGACGTGTTATCGGTGGAGTAACTCAACGCCTTGCCGCACGATTCTTGCAACAAGTGCTTCGCACGCCGCCACCTGTTCCGACCTCATAGACATTCTTTTTCTGCGTTTCAGGTAAGAAAGATTCATGTAACCTTGCACACTATTGGAAAAGAAGGGGTAAAAGAAAAAGGGAAGGATGAAAAGTTGAGATGCTGAGTGGATCATCTCACCAATTGTTTCTCTGGCAATCATGTATAATAGAAAAGTTCCCAATACTCTGAACCAGTATCTTGCATCTTGACAGGCAGTGAACAATCTTACTGTTCAGGAAATCGTATGCAACTGCTCTTAATACTTTCGCGAGCCAACATTACACAGTAATTAGGGCAAGAAACGTAGATCCCAATCTTGAAAGCACTCAAGAAAGGTTCTCTGGGGATCCGTTTTAACATTGGATGGATCCGATAAAATTGGGACGATGTAGAGAAAATGGTCAATCGAAATTCGGATTCATTCATGAATAGCTTGGGTTTCTCCCTCCACGAGTCGCAGTATACTGATTATGTCAATTGTCAAATAATGCAACTCTTCCATAAGGCTTGCTATAAGCTCCTAGAATGGGCAATAGTAACTCAGAGAGAGAATGATTCTGGTCGTTACATAACAAGAAGATGTGAATTAACAGGGATAGAGATTGAAGTGAGGTTGTTACTTGTCACTTACGTTACATAAACCCTGGGAAGGCATTTCCCCGCCTACACTCTATCAATTACAAATTACCACAACCACCCCTACACTCTCTCGACTTGAGGGTTTCACAAATCCACCTCACAACAATTTGTGGGGGAAGAATTAGAGATGCAAGAAATTAATTGTAAGTTGAGGGGCGGGGTCGAGGGGCTATGTATAAAGTGTTACCGACATCAATTGGCGTTTGTGCAAGTGGGTTCCATCTATCAAATACGATTCGCCCACCTCGCCCGATTCTTCCTCGAAATCTGTACGTCACTGCTGATCCCCCATTCCTCGCCGATGGATCTGCTGGTGGTACTATCCCAGCAGATGCCAACTTCTCGGGTACAAGAGGCTTCGTGAACAACAATAGTGGTTCATTTGGATCCTGCGTTTTAGAAACAAATGGTGAAATGATGAGGAACTCATGCACTCGCAGTTTCTGCTGATGAGAGTCGGCCAACAAAAAGACAATGAATGAAGAGAGACCATGCACGCACCATTTTGTGGAGCCAACCGTCGACTGCATGCCTCCGACGTAGCTCTTGCTTCATGGTTGCTGCTGGTGGGAAGTTGACAATGTTTCTGGAATCCGTTATCATGGGGGTCGGATTTTGCAGGGGAAGGGGAGGACGCGTGCGTGGACGACTGTTTGCAAAGTCCTCTGAATCAAGAATTTCATCTTCGCTTGACACAAACTTGGAGATGGGTTGAAATCCATGAAGAGCCAAGCTATCCTCAAGTAGCTCTGTCTCATGCTGTATACACCAACGGGAAAAAACAAACCCAAAGAGTTGAAACTAACACGTGTCCTTCTGGTTATCAGTTAAATGACCAAGTTTTCTGGTTCAAATCTCTCTATTACTTTGGTCCGGCAATCTAAAAGGATTAATGAGCTATTGTTACTTGCTTCTGTATATTTTGGTTTGTGTGGCCTGTTCTTTGATGCACCTTAGTGTTCGCCATATTAAACACATTGGTAATGGATAACCCAATAACAGATTCAATAGTAGGTCAGATGCTGACAGCATACAGATAACAAGAGACGCGCAAAAACAAGCCAGACACCAACGCATACCTTGTACTTGATTTGGATCCTCTGGAGACTGACTTCACTCTCCATCACCTCTCTTTTCTTCTCTTCTCTCTGCAAAAGTAACCATAATCTTAGGACAGAATTCCACAATAGAAAATAAAAGAGCCTAAATTGATTAAATCTTTGATGTCAATGAAGTTTAAGCAAATCAAGAACCTTAATCAGAGCCTCGAGTATAGTCTTGGCTTGCTCAAGATTCCGCCTGACCTGAAAATAGCAATACAAAATGACAGTGAGTTTTACTACAATAGAGAATGTTCACCCTATTTGTTTTGGAACCGAACATTTGCCAGTGCTGCGTGAACCATGATATATGTAAGTATGCATGTAGATATATATAAGTGTGCGAGAGCGACGACCTAGTAATCAACAATCTAACGAAAAGCAAAATAAATTTTATCCACTGAAGAATAGTAAGCGCAAGGCCCCGAGTCAAGTTGGTATAGAATCCAGCTACCAGAGAGCACGACACATCTTCACCAACAATTCAAGATTATCATGCTCCCTAGACAACACATGATAATGGTTCTATCCCCATAGACCACACAAATTGGACACTGCAACTAAAACTCAGGTGGCAGTTTAAATGACAGCATTTCACTGACAAATCGTTTCTCAACAGCCAAAGGAGCCTTGGGAAAGCATGAAGCTTGTTCACAACTCACAAGACAAATAAGTAGAAAGTTGGCTGGCTTTGGCAGCTATGAGCAGATTCTTTGAGTCCAAACATCACAATCATACAGGTATACTAAGTTGAGACCTTAAAGAATATAGCGTTTGAGATCTTCTATGTTATACCAAACCTGTAGACAAGTGTAGCTTTTCAAAGAAAAACTAAACTGAAAAGAAATATCAACACTGACCTGCCGAAGCTTTTCAAATGATTGTACATTATTTTCCCTCCTCTGCATCTGTAGAGAGAAGCACTGAGAGTCTTAAGCATTGAGGTAGTTAACTATAAGTTTTCATATCAATGGACAATTGTAGAGCTATCCGGAAAAATTAGAGAATCGAATGGTAAACGGATATACCTACCCTTCTGGTATGCAGTCTGTGTGCTTTCTCTCGTGGCCGGAAGACATTGTATGGATTTGTGTCATTCACTGGGGGAGGAGGCTGTACCATGAAAGTGATGGCATTAAAATAAGAAAGTGCAGAAATCCGTATGAGAAAAGTCAACTAAAGCACAAGCAACCTGTTTCTACAGACCTCAAAACCCACTGAAACAAAGTACAATAAACCACAAGTCACCATGAGAAAGAAACATGTTTTTCTCTGTGGCCAACACTTTTTTGGGCATGTGTGACCCATGGTTGTTATGGCATCATCTATTTCTATCACAATTGTCCAAGAATTCTGGTGCATAGATGTCTAATCTAGTGTGGATCTCTTAGTATATCACATCCTCCTAGTTTCCTCACCTCAACGAATTATGATTATATTTTTAGTCCTTCTGGAGGGAAATCAATAATTTAGTTGTTGACATCCATAGCTTCTCCGAGTATGGAGTAGTCATGAAACCCCAACTAGCTGAATCGAACTATCCTTTTTTCTAAAGTCTACAAGTAGTTCCAGGTTATAGAGACTCGTAAAGTTAAACAACATGATATATCGATATGTATAAGAAGAATACATTTTACAAACAATCTCAAAAAATTACACAGTAGCAAAGGAAAATACCAACCTGCAGTCGGCGTAAAACAGGCTTTTGCCATCTTTCACGCTGCCCACAACAGGGGAAAAACGAAACTGTTAAACACTAAACTTTGATAATTGACATTGTAATATAAATAACACACCTGCACAACCCCAGCCAAAGAAAAAAAGAAAAAGAAAAAAAAAAGGGATTATAAATCATCCAACCAAAAACAAAGGCAAAAACCATATTGAGACATAAATAGTTTTTTCAATGATTCAGTTCCTTTCCCCTTGTTAAAATTTAAGGAGGATCATGTTGTAACACGTATTAGAGGTACTGTATAAGGATGGATTTGATAACTGTAACTGCTCAAATAATGGAGACATAGCCTAAGTGCCTAACATCAAAAGCCATTGTTTGGTCAAATATTAAGCAAGACAAAGGTGATATTGTAACAAATTCTTCTCGACCAGCCAAAGGATAGTGATGATAAAAGTACTTAAAGTGGGAAGCAAACTACTGACCAGTTGCAAAAAAGACCAACAACCGGGCAACTAAGACACAGAGTAACACCTCTAGATTAGTCAAAGCGATAGAAGGAAAAATAGGCTGTACAATTACAGGACCTACAAGTTAAAGGCGTAAAACTCAGGTAGGGGAAGAAGATTGATTTTGCACGTCTTGTTAGTTAGAAGTCTTCAGTTTGGGCTTGTTTGGAAACTTATCTTCATTAGAGAACAAGGACAGGCATAAAGCCAGCTAAATGTTACTGGAAATGATGAATGTTAACATCTGCTGCAGAACTTCTTCGATACTCTACAATCTCAAGTTCATATTTAGTATTTACTGAATAATTCAAATTAGTTCATGATATGATTTTCTATATCTCCATCATCACTGATTTGATATAGAATACAACCTTTTCTTTCCAGTAGTTATAAACCGACTGGAGAACCACATATCTGACAGACTGAGCTTGCAGTGCCTGCAAGTGGAAGGGAAAAAATAAAAGAATAATTGAGATGAAGGCAAATTATAATCATAGACCACTGGAAGGAAATTATAATGGAAATGACAGAATGCAGGAGTAACCGATTTGTAAACGAGTCAACTGTCAAGGGTACCCCCCCCCCCCCCCCCCCCCCCCCCCCCAAAAAAAAGCAAGAAATTTTTTTTTTGGGGTCCAGTGACACCAATAAAATTCGACATCTAAAACCTTGTAATACAATAGTGTATACAAAATAACCTCCAAAGCTCAACCTTACAACAAAGCCTCCCAGATCTATAGGGGGTATAATGACCATCCCAGGGCAAAGAGGCATTTTCTATGTACTTCATCTTAAATGTGATTGCAGTTACTCGTGGTTGATACATTAACCATAATACTCTTTAACCATGAAGACAGATACAGAAACAAATTTTTACCTCACTAGCAGCATCTAGTTGTAGAAGTACAGGGATGGGAGAACCAAGTGTTGGTGTTATAACTCCAGCTCTTTCCCTAGCCTTATGATCTAACACCTCCAACTTGAATAGAAGAACTTCAAACCTACAGCAATAGGCAATAGCAGTATAAGGAGATTATCCAGTAAGCTGTTGCTCGACTTTTATTAGCCTGAAAGATGTTATGGGATCACCAAAATGTCCAATTATAACTCCTCTAACAATACCTTCCAGAACTTCAATGCAGCATGACAAATGAACATTGTTAATAAGAGAAATAAGCCAAACTACATGAAATTTGATGCACTGAGCAGGCAAAACATATCCCATAAGCAAAATAAAAGCACGAAACTGACAAATGAAACCCTCAGCACAGACTATAACAGGCATAGAATACACAGGGGTGGTTGAGCTAGAGAAGCAAAAGGTCGATTGCCATTTGGATACACAGTCATACACTAAAGCATGTCCAGGCAAACTAATAACAATTTTGAAACAGCCGGTGATTAATGTTTACTTTTCAGGAGAAAGGTTATTCCTGTCTTTGTTGAACTCTTGAAGCCAATCCTCATCTTCGTTGTCAATATCATATTCAACAAATTCTCCGATCTCAGCTCGAGCTGCAAAAAAATTAGCAATGGAACACAGGTTACAATTAGTCAGAGCATAGACTCTAAATGTCATTAATAACCCAATCTATAAATTGGGTTGATTGGAAACTGAAATCAAACAAAAAAGGAAACATGGAGTTCTATTTTCATTTGCCAACTGGATTTGCGGTTAGAAACTTCAGTCTATGGAAATAAATAGTTTCTTAGACTATAAGTTAAGGAAAAGAATTTATAAATCCTATCTCTGCGGAATACCAAACATGATGACCAAGTGCAGCAGCAGAACGCCAAACAAAAGTCACTGACCTCCCCTTGCTCGAATGTAAGAATTGGGCTGAGCGAACGTGCGCTGATAGTCTCGTTCGTAAGTATCAACAGCATCAAATTGGGGTGTAGGTATTTCGGAAGCTAATTTCTTGGTAGGAACATGGGGATGATGCGCCTTAAAAACAGAAAAGGAAGATAAGAAAAGAAAAGAAGAAGAAAATTGGAGACGAGAGAAAGCCCCAAACATGCTCAAGCCAAATGGAGACCCAAGTGATCGGTCAGAGTAGTTAGCAGCAGAGCAATGCAGCTCAGAGAAATGAATTATACCTCATTGTCGAAATCGGCAGCAGCAACCCGAAGCAGCTGAGAATTGCGAGTAGAAGTGGGAGTTGAATCATCTTCTTCAAAGTCCTTTACTGATTTTACGATAGGGAGCTTCTTGTGAATGTCAAGCGGACGAGGCCTGAAGGACAGCCTACTCATCCTCACTTGCCACCTCTGCCTCTTACTACTACTTCTCCGCGTCTCCTACTCCCAGTTTAATGATATCTCATCTCCTGCACGCCCTATCTTCGACAATGCGATGCTCATGCAACGCAGAATTGACACTAGCTCGCCCACTCGCTCCAATCACGACAATTTAGGGTTTGCCCCGGCAAAAATTGTGGCACCAATTAGTCGCTGAAGTTTGTATCTCTTCTTCGCTTTACCGCCCACTGAGGACGTCGGAATCCGATTGCCGAATAATTATACGATAGGTTTTTAACTCTCCTCCGATTCCACCACGGTAGGCAATTCAACGCGATGCTTTTCGATTTTAGGGTTTGCAGAGAGAAAAGCGAGAAGAAACAGAGCGCGCGAACGCGAGAGCTGAGCGAGAGAACGTTGCAGAGAGAGGAGAGCGCGAGAGAGAGAGAGCGGAGGAACTGGACTTGGAGTGAGAAGGTAACGGGCTTCATATTTTGATTTTGATACGGGCCGTTGGTTTTGGGCCTTCAGTCCGGCCCACTTATACCCGGGCGGGTAAGTTCCGCTTGAATCTTGATCCTGCAAACCACATTCAGTTTTTGAAGCTGTTGTGAGAATTTCTGTCAATCGAACAGTTGATTTGATCTTCATTGGAGGAAGGAAGCAGGTGGTGGCAGAATGGAAGTCGAAGGGAGCCCCGTAATGAGGGTGCAGAGCATAGCACAAGCTGGGAAATCGGAAGTCCCTCCGCAATACATCCAGCCTCCCTCCGATCGACCGAATAGCGACGCTGATGGTAAGTCCGGCAGCGGCGGAGGTGTTCCGGTGATCGACCTCGGTGAAGATTCCGTCCGGGAAGCAGTTGGGCGGGCTTGTAGGGATTGGGGAGCTTTCCAGGTAACGAACCATGGGTGCCAATTCGGTTACTGGACGATATGAGGAAGGTCGGTTTGTCTTTCTTCAACGAATGCCCCATGAAAGACAAGCTCATGTACGCCTGCTCGCCGGATTCCGCCGCGGCGGAGGGCTACGGGAGCAAGATGCTCGTCGAGAGCGATGAAAACCATGGGGTTTTGGATTGGAGGGACTATTTCGACCATCACACTTTGCCTCTCTCTCTCGCCGGAATCCTTCCAATTGGCCTCATTACCCTCCCAATTACAGGTAGCCCTAGCTGTCTTCTTGTTGAGATCATGTCCAGGATTTGGGAGATGAAAGAAAAAGGGAAAGAGATCAGTTGATTGGGTTTTGGTTGCAGGGAGGTTGTTTCCCAGTATAGCGATGAAATGAATGTGCTTGCCCAGAAGCTGCTGGGGATCATCTCTGAGAGTCTTGGACTGCCACCTTCTTGCTTAAAGGATGCTGTTGGGGAGTTCTATCAGAATATTACCGTCAGTTATTACCCTCCCTGTCCTCAGCCAGACCTCACCTTGGGTCTACAGTCCCACTCGGATTTCGGAGCTCTCACTTTACTGATCCAAGACCAAGTTTCTGGTCTTTAAGTGCTCAAAGACTCCCATTGGTACACTGTCGACCCTCTTCCTGAAGCCATTGTTGTCCTTGTGTCAGATCAAACAGAGGTATGATACTCTGCTGTTATTTTGGTTTGCCAAGGGATAATTGCCATTGAATGTCATCTCTGGATTGAACTCTGTTACATGGTTGGCTTCTTGGTTCAAAATTCTGAATTGGTTGTGTGTGTTTTGGTTTAAGATCATATTGGCAACATCATGGGATATTATTTGTTTGTGTTTGGGTGATCGGTTTGTCCTTGAAATTAGGTTGTACCCTAGCACGCAGTTGTTGCAGCAGAAACGTTTGAGGTGCATGGAATATGATCTACTTCTATTGAAATGAAATGGTGATTAATGGCTGAGAACATATTTGTGGTGCGTGCTTGCCAGTTGCCATTGTGTCATCCTCCTCTACTCTTCATCACCCATTGTGTACAGTATGAGGTGTACCTGCTGCAATTCATTGAAGAAAATGGCATTTGTGTCTCATATCTCTGTCTTTTTTGTTATTCTATTCATTTCCATTTTGACTGCTGTTATAGATCATGCTTCTTGTAAATTAAGTTTCTATCTGGTCCTGTTCAAGGCACAAAGTGCCACAAACGCTTACTTTCACTGGGTTGGACAACATGCCAAATTCTCACTCCGTTCAGCATTTATGATGTTCCAATACAGCCAAGCAATTCCTCCAAACTCCACCAACCTGGAGTCATACTTCCACTGATTGATTCAAAGTGGACCAACTCTTGGCTGAATTAGAGTCCAAGTTAACATTTAGTATTCGTTTCTGAAATTACAGCTCGTAAACATCACCTTCTGTTGCCTCTGTGCGACTTTATATAAGGGTGCTGGCTTGGTTGGTTGCAGATCATCACCAATGGCAATTACAGGAGTGCAGTACACAGGGCGGTAACCAATTCCACGGGAGCAAGGTTGTCAGTGGCGACGTTCCACGATCCATCAAATACAAGAAACATATCCCCAGCTGCCGTGATCGTGGCTCAGTCATCTCCTCCAAGATACCGAGAAGTGAATTACGGTGATTACATGTCGAGATGGTATACCAAAGGCCCCGAAGGGAAAAGGAATATTGATTCACTCCTAATTGGCCCTTAGGCTTTCATAACCTCTTGCAGCTGCCTTCGTCAAATGCTGATATCTGCGTGATTGCAGAAATAGATTAACTTGTTTTTATAATGTCAGTGTCTTTCTTTTTTATCATACAAGTGAATATTGTTGAAAATTTAATGCAGAACCTCTCTCCTTCGACCCTGCAAATGGTTCCATGTTGCTTCTGAGTTTGAGGTTGACTAATGTTATGGTCTGATTATAGTTGAAGATCTTACCCGACGTATGCTTCTTGATAGGAATCTTTTCAACGATGATGGTCGAGTTCTGTGACGAGATATCATGGCAATGTGGACAAATTGCCCACCAGAAGAAGTGATAAGGAGTTCAACATGAGGCAACAAGACACATCATTGTTCAAGAAAGATATGAAGAATTTGGAAATCAGCCTAAGCAAATTAACTCCAAGTAAAATAAAGATTGTTAAGCGTCGACATAGGTAATAACAATATGATACAAACTTTAGGGGGCTTTCGACATCGCTTCAAAGCTACTTTGGTGGGTTTACTCGTAATTTTAAAGATATGGATTGTTTAGAACCTTCTTAAACATACCAGGCACTTCAAAACATATGATACAAATTTTACTAATACATTTTTGGCCTTCTGCCAAAGATGTTCAATCGAATATTCTTTTAGCCTTTTATGTCCACCGTCATCACGAATCAAAGCATTTCAAACCAAATATTATTGTAGTGTCAGCCTGTTTGATTCGAGTTTGTCCCAAGAAATACACAATCAAAATCGTCATGCATTTCATCATACTAACAATCTTGTTCATTCCCAATTATCATATAATGTAAAGATAATGCAAGTTAGCATTATATTCCTCAAAGTTGGGACACCTCAAGGCCGATCAGGATTGCGGAAAATTTCAACGATATTGGAGAGTGTCAAATGTCCTCTCAACATCCTTCTTTAATAATTTATCTCGTTCAACAAATACATTTTCATTGTCATCAATTGGTATGTGTAAGTGTAACATCCAGATGTCGTCACTGTTCTAATTTTCTTGTGCTCAAAAGGGGTGCAACATTGCAATTCGTAAGATGTATTCCATATTATTACAATTTTGTTTGATCATAAACTTTTTGGTTTAGCCTTTCGGAAAATGAACAATATTTTTTTCGTTACGATGAAAAATTTCTCATAAATCACATCAAGAACACTCGATAAAGTCCATAAAAAAACAATTTAAACAGTCACAATAGCCCTACAAGTGGGCACCACGAGAGTAACACAAATTCTTAAACACAAAAGGGCCTCCAAATCCATGGTGATAGACATAAATATCAATTACCCCTATGAATTACATTGTTGTTTTTATTTGATATTCTGTTGTTATTATTTAATTTGCGGGTGTCAAATTTATCAAACATCCTCACTATTGAAAGCATGGTTGTCGCTCCAAGTGGAATGCCGACTGATTGAAAGAGAATTTGGCAGCTCCCTGTTTCGGAAAGAGTCCGGTGTTTTGCCTTGCTAGTTTGTTTGGGCAAGATAGCGACGAACCGCCTCAGATTCTCTAGAAGGTGTGCGCAGTCTGCCTCCTGCTACCGCTGCGAAGAGGTTGCCGAGACGATTTGCCATGTCCTCCAGGATTGTCCGCCTGTCGTCTTCTTTTGGAACAGGCAGGTGCCGGCGCCTGAGCAGCAAGCTTTCTTCTCAGCACCTACGGGAGTTTGGCTGCAGGAAAACCTTCTCAAGGAGGATACCATGGTGTCAGGTGTCAAGTGGAATGCCTTCTTCAGCATAGCGATCTGGTGTCTATGGAAGAACAGGTGCACGGGCTGCTTCAAAGGGACTGCGACTACTCTGACTGCTCCATCTCTGAGTCACTCGATCATGCATAAGATCAACCTTTGGCACAAGGCGTGGAGTGCACCCTCTATATCACCAGGTAAGCCTAGGATGGTCTGTGAAGAGAGGACTGAGAGTATTAGATGGCTCGCCCCTCCAAGGGGGTGGATGAAGCTCAATGTGGACGGGGCTACAGCGGGAAATCCCGGGTGTGCAGGGACTGGCGGTTTGATTAGGGATGATCAAGGCCGTTGGATAGCTGGGTTTGTGGCTAAGATTGGGGAGGCCTCGGCGGCTCTGGCCGAGCTGTGGGCTATTCGGCATGGTTTGGATATGGCTTGGCGTCACAGGTGTACGAGTTTGATTGTTGAGTCGGATTCTCATGTGGCTATCCAGCTGATTAAGGATCGACAGAATCCCATCCACTCGTACGCTGGCATTTTGACGACGATCCGACGGCTTTTTGGCTCAGGATTGGTTGGTCAATATTGTTCATTCATACCGGGAAGGGAATAGAGCCGCAGACTGGCTCTCGAAGCACAGTCTCGTCTATCCCTACGGTATGCGAGAACTTGTTGACCCGCCCAGAGATTTGTATCATGTTTTGCAGGAAGATAATCAGGGTATTTCTTTTGAGCGCCGGGTTGTGGTGCATAGAAATAGTTAGTCTTCTTCTTTTCTGGTCTTCTCTCTCCTGATGTAGCTTTTCTCCTTCTTGGCCTTGGCCTCCCTTAATGCAATTTTTTTTTGATATTCTGTTGTTATTATTTAATTTGCGAGTGTCAAATTTATCAAACATCCTCACTATTGAAAGCATGGTTGTCGCTCCAAGTGGAATGCCGACTGATTGAACCTGGTATAATTGACGACGATCGTGAAATTACTGGGACCTGAAATACCATCAATATGATATCTACACGATCGATTTCTATCTATAAATAAAATAACGTTTTATCATAAATCACATCGAACACTCAATAAGTCCATAAAAAGCAATTTAAACAGTCACAATAGTCCCACAAGTGGGCACCACGAGAGTAACACAAATTCTTAAACACAAAAGGACCTCCCAAATCCAAACACGGTGATAGACATAAATATTAATTAACCTATGAATTACATTGGAATTTTTCCAATAATAGCACCTTTAAAAAAAATTACAAAAATAGCACCTATGTAAAAGAAATTCCACTAATAGCACCTTATTTTTTGGAACGCACCCCTAAGATGCGTTTTAAATGTAAACCGCACCTTACAGATGCGATCTATAGGTAAAACGCATCAGAGGAGTGCGATCTAAAATATAAAACGCACCAGGTCGAGGCGATTCGGGGAGGACGCGTTGCGATCCACCAGATCGTCGGATTGATAGCCGATCCAACGGCTGAGCGCACGCCAGCGGAGCGATCCGCGCCTTGGATCCCAGACCGCACGCCAGCAATGCGATCCGCGCCAGTGTCAGTCAAACCGCACTGGGAGGGTGCGATCTGCGCCTGGGGAAGCGGAAAACGCATTGGGAGAATGCGATCCGAGCGGGGCAAAATTCCCAACTCGCTCCTGGAGCCTGCGATCTGAAAACTATAAATAGCCCCCCTCCCCCTCTCATTTCTTCACACCTTCAACCCATTCTTCCTTCTCTCTCTAAGTTTTATCTCTCTAAACCCTCCCCCTCCCAAAAGCCTAGGAAATAGTGGTCTATTGGTTGCGGCAAAGTCCGATCTGCCATTAGAAAACATTTCTTAGGTTTTTTCCTCAAAACCCGCCGAGCCGAGCCGAAGCTCTGTCCGAATTGCGCCGAAAAAATGGCCGATTGGTGGCAAGGAGAAGGAGTTTTTGTTGATGAATTTCAAGCGGTACGTACTCATTATTCGGGTTTAATTTTTGTTGTTCTTATCTTGCTTTTTAATTAATCTATTTACTAACCTCGTTGTTATTTTCTCGTAGGCTGCGGAGGACGTCGATATTTACAACCAACGGTATTATCTCGAGCAAGGACCGTTGGATCCAATTGACTTGTACGACCAACCCAACCATCGGTCAAGGGATGTTTGGAACGCTCACCCGGTACATACAATTCTTTACCATTTGTCCTTCTTTTATTTTGTTTATGTATTTAGTGAAATATAAAATAAATTTATGTTGAATTTTTAATCGTGTTGGTTGTTTTCAATAATTTAATCTGATACATTGCGCCACTTACTTCGACTCTTTATAAAGAGATGCACGTCTAAGGAAATGGGGTTTTAAGCGATTATCATATCCTCCCATTTCCTGGGAAAATCGGGTATTAAGAGATCCTCGGATCCCCCCTTTTTCTGTCAACAAGACTGCGTTTCTAAGAAGATGTATACCTCTTCTAAGAGTCTAACGAGTGTTGCTTTGTATTCGATTAAATTATTTAAAACAACCAAAACGATTAAATAATTTACCAAACAGTCCTTACGATTTAAAATTTATGTGTACAAATGGAATTTTATTAATTTCAAACAATTGAATATGTATGTTTCTCTTTAAAATATTGATTCATTAACAATGTCATTTAATTTAGTTAATTTAGTATGTTTATTTTACGATAATTAGTATGTATCTCTTTACGATAATTTAATATGTATGTATCGTATCTCTTTAAATTATTATTCATTTATAATGCTATTATGTTAATTATATGAAATGTCTAAAGTATGATAATAAAATTCTGCTTGAAGTTAAATAATTTAATTTAAGTAATTTAGTTATAAGGATTAAACCCTTACTAATATATAATAATTAACGTGTAAATTTTCTCTAGGAGGCACAAACAATAATCCGCTACAGGGGTACGACCAATGTGCTCCCATTCCACCCAGCCATCTTGCCCTTTCTCAAAAGGGCACGATTGGACTCGATTAGGCATTTTAACGGCATCAAAGTTGATCGCCAACTCATCACCGCCCTAGTTGAGAGATGGAGAAAGGAGACCCATTGCTTCAACTTGAGAGAAGGAGAGGCCACCATCACACTAAAGGATGTCGCCATCCTAACCCATCTCCCCATCGACGGCAAACCCGTGTGCGTTAGTGATCATGCCCCCGACGATGTCGACGGTATGCCCGGTTGGGTTCATTTCATCTATAGTGTTTTGGGAGTAAAAGTACCGGTGAAGGGGCATGTTGATGCGACCGATCGCTTGCCACCAATGAGGAAACACCAAGTGTCAATTACTTGGTTGACGAGGTACTTTAGAGAGCATTACGAGAGTCATCCCCTAACCGAGGAAAGTCCGGAGGATGAGATCGAGAGATATGCTCGGGTCTATCTCATTGGCATGATCGGAGGAGTGTTCTTCTCCAAAAAAGCAAGCAATCTCCTTAGTTGTGGATGGCTTAGGATCATCCTCGGTAGTTGGGAGGAGATGGGGGAGTATAGTTGGGCATCCGCTTGCCTAGCGCATATCTACAACAACTTGTGCAATGCCTCTCTAAAAGCTGTGAGGGAGGTCGGCGGCGCAATGTTCATCGTCCAATTTTGGGCTTGGGAGCATATGCCATGGCTTGCACCGGTAGAACGTCCCGACCGGGATTGGCCAATCGATCATCCCCTAAGAGGGGAAGCTTATGGAACAAGGTAAACTTCTCATACCCATCATGTTTTTTCTTGGTTGATTTTCCCTTGTGTTTTATCTTATTGTAATTTCGATTATTGTTTTATTAATAAGGTGGATCGGACACTCCACTTGTGACAACCTTGCCCAACACAAGTTGGATGAGTATCGGCGGAGGTTTGAGCGACTTTGGGAAGGAGAGATAACTTCTATACTCCGATCTATTTATACCTTTTTGCCATTGAGACATGTATTTTTCCAATTCTAACTATCTTAATTTACTCATTTTGCGCGTGTAGATCATCTTCGATCCATACCCGGAGAACATCGTGCAATGGCATCTCCAGCAATTCCCCGAGCATATCGGCCAATGGTGCACGAGGGTCCCACTCATTTGTTTTGGGATTGTGGAGTGGCACTTGCCGGATCGATGCCTCCGTCAGTTTGGTCGGGAGCAGTGCATTCCATTGGCCGTCCCCGAAAGTCAAAAGGCCTTCCATGGTCGAGATGGGCGGCAAGGTACTCGAGATTGGCCCTTTAAGCACAGGGAATACATCGCCATGTGGGCGGAACGACAATCGCAAGATATTGTCACTCCATCAGCAGTGGGTCGAATGGGGTATCATGACCCGTACTTGGATCGCTATCGGCAAACATCGGTCCGTTACATGACTCCGGAGGGTGCTGCCGATGGTGCATTAGTAAGTATATTCGACTCTACATAATTAAATGTATTGTTTTTGTTCCTAAATTGTTTCATAACTTATTGTTTTGTGATTTAGACTGACGGGATTGAGCGGATTAAAGACATTACCACCGGGAGGTCGCAGCTGGGAAATGAAGATGTGAGCTTCATCAGGAAGATGGCAAACAGTCTTCTCGGATGTATCAGAGCTCAAGGGAGGGATCATCGTAGATATCCGCCCATGCCCGCACCCCCGCCACCTCCGGTACAAGTGGATGTCTCTGATCCCCCACCACCATACGAGAGGAAGCCAAACAAGAGGGTTCGGGAAAGGCCCATCGAGCCCGAAGTCACGCCATATCCCGGGTGGAAAGTACCGCCTCCATTGGTTGTTCCCCAAGGTGTCGGCCCGAGATCCCCCCAAGTCGGCGGCCCGAGTTCTCCCCAAGTTGACGGCCCGAGTTCACCCCAAGGCGCCGGCCAGAGTTCCAGCCAAACTGGCCACCAAGGCTCGTACTACGATCCTCGGGCGACATACCATCAAGGTGCTCCGAGTCCCACCCCGATCTCATACAACGATCCCCGTCAAGGATCGTACTACGAGTATCGCCCGATCTACCCCCCATCTCCCCGCCAAGGAGGTTACCACGATTACCGCCCGGTCTACCCACCATCTCCCCGCCAAGGAGGTTACTACGACTACCTCCCGGTCTACCCACCATCTCCCCGCCATACATCATCCGGTACTTGGCATGATGGTTCCTCCGCGACGGCACACCACGATTTTACGCCATGGGGTCGCCCTCCGACTACCCACCGAGCTTCCGTGGATGTCCCCCGCTCAACCCCGGAAGTGCCGATTCCCCGCCGACATAGCACCGACGACCGCCAAACTACCTCCGCCCAAGTTCGAAACTTGCCACCGCCTCCACCGATTGTTACTCCCGTCGGTCGTCGTACAAGGAGCAAGAAGACCGTGGGATCGACCGAAGCTCGTGGACTTCCTTGAGCGGATTGATGAGAGTTGAATTTAATTTATATGTAATTTGAACTATTCCTATTATCTTAGTTTATTCGAATTGATTGTTGTTTCAATTTGGTCTTATTTTATCCCATTAGAACTATGCCTTTTATCTTTATGTAATCCCAATTAGTTCAATCAACAATACAGTGGAGATAAGTAATTTGATTGAAAATTATGGCTTCTAACCCAACTTCAAGTTAATACGAACAAGGCTGCATTTTTTCCTAAGTGTTGAGACAGTTTTGGGAAGGGTACTTTGGAAGGCCGTATCTCTCAAAACCCTTCACTGGAAATGCAAGGTTAGGGTCGCATTTTGAACCTTGGATGGGCGTTTATAGTTTTATGCATTTGGTTTGTTATTAATAAGGTTAGGAGGATTGTTTTCCAACGCCATCAAAACCCTACTCATGCACTATGGAATCTGCTTGTTTTTGTCTAAGGCAGGAAAACAGTTTGAGGTACAAACTTTGAGCTCAAATTCAAGGAGTTTGTGGCATGACCAGCTGGAGCTTGGAGTTGGGAATGGAATGAAAAAAAATGAACAAAGCAAACTATGTCGCATTAGCTGAGTCTGGCACATCAGGACCCGCATTTTGCGGACCAATCGGGCCTGGACATCTTCGTTTATCATGTCCTGGAACTTTGCATATTGAACATCGTCTTGGGCCTCGTGGTGGTCTTCCACTTTGATCCATTTCGTTCTGAATTCTCTTTTTCCTCGGGCGACCCGGCTCACGCCTCTGTCCGAACGGCGGGATGATCAATTTTCCTTCGTACATCGGCCAATAAACTTCATCAGGCAATGCACGGAAACTCCGTCCATATGTGTTTTTGAGTGAGTCGATATTGTAGAACGGACTAACGAAGTGACGTGGGTCTTTGCTCCTGTTTTTAATTACGGCCATTGCATGAGAACAAGGCCACCCTCTCCCTTGATACTTCTGGCAGGAGCACTCACCAACTTTTGTCCTGAAATTGACCACAACTTCATGGCGGTGGCCCCCCGTCTACCGTCCTCCCGATGCCCGGTCGTCACGCTATACTCGCCATTCGCCCGATTCATAACGGTTACACTATGTCGACTGCTCTTGCGATTGTCATTCTCCATTACTTCCATGACTTTATAGGCATGGACCTTACCCTGTGCCTCGTTCGTTCTTGCCCAGTGGAGTCGGTTGACGAACCATGCATTCGTTTTCCAAAAAATCATCTCGACAATGGCAGAGATTGGCAGTGCACGAACGGCCTTGTAGACAGAGTTGATACTCTCACCTGAGTTCGTTGTGGCAATACCCCATCTTGTCCCTCCATCTTTATGAAATGTCCACATGGATAGGTCATGTCCAGTGCACCACTGTGCCCCTTCAGGGCATAACTCGCGCAATTTCTGCATCTTCTCCAGATATTTTTTCTCTTGATAGGCAACCGCTGAGGAAGACACAGAAAAGAATCAAAGTTAGTCAATTTTTGGCAATTTAGCACAATTTCGAACAACCCGAAAGTACTCTCGCTATACTCTTAGGAGAGGTATACATCCCCTTAGAAACACAGCCTGTTTGACAGAAAAAGGGGGGATCCGAAGATCGCTTAAAACCCGATTTTCCCAGGAAATGGGAGGATCATGATAATCGCTTAAACCCCCATTTCCTTAGGCATGCATCACTTTAGAAAGAGTCTAACCAGAGCACGTATCGCCAAAAGTACTAAGATTTTGTAATTGGAACTAAATTATACATCTAATTACAAACTTACCAATCCACCACAAATTATCAGCAAGCTTCTTCCGCTTGAAATGATGGTTCCAGTTGCTCTTGAAGTGTCGTATGCACCACCTTTGGGACCACTTCCACGCTGGATCTAAACCTAAGATGGCAGCTCTGATGCCGGCGTGCCGATCAGAGATTATTGTAGGTTCGTCCTCCTAGTACAATGGATCTGAATTTGCCGAAAGAACCATCCATAGCTATCAGCATTCTCTCCCTCGACGATGGCGAAGGCTAAAGGAAAGACTTGTCTGTTTGCATCCGCCCCACTGGCAATCAGGAGAGTGCCCTTGTACTTGCCGGTAAGGAATGTTCCATCCACTTGGATGACAGGGACACAGAAGCCAAAACCATCAATACATGGCTTGAATGCCCAGAAAAGTCGTCTGAAATGGCGCTTGTTACCTGGCTCTGGGGGTTGTATCTCTTCATCTTGGTATCGAGGGGAGAAAACCGTGCCAGGGTTAGACGCCTCCAATGCCAAAATTAACCTGGGAAGGAACGCATATGATTCTTCCCAATCACCAAAGACGGCGGCCAGAGCTTTCTGCTTTCCATGCCACGCCTTCTTATAGTTAATCATATAACCATAACGACTTGCAATGTCAGCGATTATGACTTTCACCTTTAGGTCTGGCTCTTGTTCAATTAGATGCTTGATAGCCGCAGCAACCACCCTGGATTTCAACTGTCGATGGCCTTGGGAAGTTATGGATGACACACATGTGTGTGTGTTCACCGCACGGGATATGACCCAGCAACCGTGTCTCTTGCTGTTGATGGCCCGAATCCTAACATTGCACCCCTCGTGATGATTACGGCATCTGACTAAGAGCCTTTTAGTGTTTGAATGAGTTGTGACCCATTCAAAATGCCGAGTCATTGCTTCTGTCTCAATGGCGTGACACACATCCTTCTTCGAGCCAAATTGTTGGTCCTTCATAAACCCAGTGAGTGGACCCCATATTGGGACCTCTGGCGGCTCCATGTCGCTGTCGACCATCCAATTGTCGTCTGGAATGTGATTGTAGTAGGGGACTGGTACACGGTCACGAGCCCCCTCATCATCATTAGCTGAGTCTGACTCTGGTCCGGAATCATCGGTACCTTCAAGAGGGTCGGAGCTGTCTGCACTGACGTTGATCTCTCCTTCTTCGTCGGATGGGTCACTGACTGGTGCTGGCATGACATCCTCCATCTGATCCAACTCATGAAAGGCACCTTCATCAGATCCATAATGGTAGTTGTGAAAACTACCGCTGCCTGAGAGGAAGTTGTACTGAGGTTGGTTGGGCCGGTCCGGTTGAACTTCTTCTTCATATGATTGATAATGACCTTCACCTTGCTCTTGGTACTGAAAATATGAATGAGGATCATGGTAACTTTGCTAGGGATGATCGCCATATAATTCACCTCCACCATGGGTACCAGATGTTTGACCGTGTCCAGAATGACCTCCAACGCCTACGACCGGCTCGGTGTAAACGAACATCTCGGCTTTGGAAAGATTGTTGGACCTCATGAATTCGAGCATGGCGTCTACCTCATCCTGAGTGGTTATGAGATATTCCTCATGCCACAATGACCCACTTTCTCTGTTTAGATATCGGTACACCATACGATCAACTTTTCTCGTGCCATCCATGCAAGTAACGTTAGTGCACATTTGATGGAGGTCTTCGAGCAGCGGTCTGGTAGCGACCTTTATCTTCTGAAAATTGCCACCTACGTAGGTGGCACCCTTTCCGGTCTCTTCCGTGTAACCATTCCACCGTAAGCCAAGCGTGAACTTTTGGAATGCCATCTGCGATAAAACCGTAGTTAAGTTAATATCATAAAAATCAAAAATAAAAATTAACAATACAAAGTAATACTAAATCAACTTACGAATTAACGTTAATCACAAAACTACTAAAGAAATATGTAATACTAAATCAACTTACGAGTTAACGTTAATCACAAAACTACTAAAGAAATATGTAATACTAAATCAACTTACGAGTTAACGTTAATCGCAAAACTACTAAAGAAATATAGAGCTACATCAACTTGCGAGTTAACGTTAATCGCAAAACTACTAAAGAAATATAGAGCTACAACAGAAAATTGAACAGGGAAGTGAGAAGGAGAGGTGTGAAGAGAAATGGTTGTCCGGGAGGCCTTTTATAGGCAAAATCTTGATGAAAACCGCACCTTAGAGATGCGATTTTCGTCTGCCATGCAGGCCCATGCAGACCCACGTCTGTAACTTCTGCATGCATGTCGGAAATTAATTGACCAAAACCGCACCTTTAAGGTGCGGTTTGCATGTTAAAATCGCATCCTCATGGTGCGATTTTGTCTGCCAGAAACAGATCGCACCCCAGGCATGCGATTTAACTAGGGCTGGCTCTAAATCGCACCTGGGCCATGCGATTTTAGTAGGTCAGACCTAAATCGCATTTTGGCCATGCGATTTTACTAGGTCAGACCAAAAATCGCTTGGCTAAGGTGCGATTTGATTCCAGATTTTTGGAACGCACTTGTAGGGTGCGATCTACTTATAAAACGCACTTGTAGGGTGCGATTTATATGTAAAACGCATCTACAAGGTGCGTTCTATTAAAAAGGGTGCTATTAGTGGAATTTTTTTTACATGGGTGCTATTTTTGTAATTTTTTTTTAAAAGGTGCTATTTCTGGAAAAATCCCAATTACATTGCTGTTTTTATTTAAGTTAGTGAGTTATTACTATTTAATTTGCGGGTGTCAAATTTATCAAACATCCTCACCATTGAAAGCATGGTTGTCACCCTAGATGGAATGTCAACTGATTGAACCTGGTATAATTGGTGACGATAATGAAATTGTTGGAATACCATCAATACGATATCTACACGATCAATTTTCCATCCATAAATAAAATAACATTGTTCTAGTGAATTTAATTAACTATTTTTTTGTTAATTCGTGAATTTGAAAGTTAAATGATGATATTATGTGTTAGATTCAAATATAAGCATTTGGTTTTTACGTTAAATATTGTTGGGTCTAGTATTAACCCGTCTAATACGGGCCAAGCCCACCACAAAGCGTCTCACCTTGGGCCCAAGCCCATTCTAGGGTCCAGTACACCGGGAGGCGTCCAGTCCACTCGGGGGCGTCCATCACCGGGAGGCGTCCAGCCTACCCAGGGGCGTCCACCACCGGGAGGCGTCCATTCACCGGAAGGCGTCCATCGACGGGAGGCGTCTAGTCTATCGGGGGTGTCCATGACAACGGGAGGCGTCCATAGGATGCCTCCAACTCCTATATAAGGAGGCCAGACCCTCCAAGCAAAGAGACTTCTCTCCCTTCCCTCACTTTACCACTTATGGTTCTCTCTCTAAACCCTATCTCTCTCTACATTCTCTATACTCTATCATATATCCTTACTGACTTGACCGTCGGAGTGTAGATCCCGGGGGCCGCCCCCGACTCTCCACAGGATTCTTCCACTCCCGAGGAGATCAGACGACGGAGTCCAGATAAAGGTTCCACACTAATCCCCCGGTACTAATCCGGGTCAAACAAATATTATATTTAAATATGAATATTTGTTATGAATGCTGTATTTTATTAAATATTAATATAAATTGTAAGTGTTTGTTCTCAAACATATTTGATTTATATTTAAATCTTTTTTTTACAAAGATATTTAAATCTATTTGATGAGGTGATTTTTCACATTTCTAAATATGTCAAATGGATGCAAATGCACCATATTTTTCATTCCCTCTCTATATATATATTGTCAAACCAACATTAATTACCATAAATTGTAATTTTATTTCAATAAATCACTTGCTAAACCGGTCCAACCATATAAACCAGTTCGACAACATTGAAATCCCTTTGAGACAAAAAGATCGAAAGAAGGAGACGCCTTGATGCCCTTAGATTAAACGCCGAAAAGGAAAAATAAACCAGGAAAGCCCACAAAAATTTAACTGCCCAAAAACAAAAATCGCTCAGTCGTCGTCGTCCGCTCGCCCTCCACAGCGCTCTTCCCCATTCGATCGTCCTTCCTTCTGTTTCTCCGATCAATTGCGGTTCGTCTCCGTCTCCAATTGTCCGCTCGCCGCCATCCCTGCATTTTTTTAACTTTCAGAGAAAAAAGAGGAAAAAAAGAAAAACACAACGTAAGACAGCAGAGAGAAGCGAACCGTGTCTGTTTCATCAAATTGGCACGTGCGCTTTCTCGGCCCCGCCCCTTCCTTTCCTTTCGTTCCTTTCCCCCAATTCGCAAGCACACTGAGCTTCGTCTCCTCTCGCATCGCGGGTTTGCGATCATAATCCGCTGGTTTTCCAAATACAATCCCTAAGCCAGTCAATTTCATCTCTCAGTTTGACGCCCTTTGGTCGCAATAACTTTTCCTCCCATTACATCCTGCAACCTCGTTTTTTTCAGGTTCGTTTAGGGTTTCACCCGAATTTCATTATCTGCGTTGATGATTCCTCAAGGTGCTCCATTTGTCAATTAAACTCAATTGGGTTCCGTTCAGTTCATCGTTTGTGAAATTTAGGGTTTTTTATTTTTGCTTTGGCGCACAACCCTGCAATTTTGGGTGTTAATCATGTCGTGTTTTTCTCCTACTGTGTCTTGTGTTGTTCAATCGCGCCATACTCTTTTGTTAGCTTCTATTGGCCATCTCACTTGCTCAAGTTTATATGTCTGCTGTGATTGAATTTGTTGCTCATTCGTGTTTGTGTTTGGAATCGATTCTATCATCTTGCCTTAACTTCTTTTCTGTTACAAACTGAGTTCTGTCAAGCTTACTGATTCTGTGAATGCCACCATTTTCTCAACTAACCACAATTAGCTTGAGTTCCTTTGGATTCATTTAAACATTCATGTGATCAGCTGCTAAGTTCATGTTGCTTTTGCTGGATGTAGTCAAAGTTGTAAGCTGGGACTTGATCAGAGGCTCTTTTCATTCTTGCACTTGGAGCTAAAACAGCATGACTAGATTTTAGCTTCATAGAGGAGGAATGAATGTGCAGGCGCATGTGTCTGGGCAGATCTCCGGGCAAGTCCCTAATCAGCTTGCCCAGCAAAATGGGAATCCTCTCCCTCCTGCTCAAATGCAGGGTTTAGCTGTTCCTGGCGGTGTTGCTGCCGCTAGCAATATGTATGATAATGATCTTAATAGAGCTCGCATTTTTATCCGCGATAAAATGTAAGTCTTCTGTTCAGTTTTCATGTAGCCTTTGTAGTATACTTCTGGATGGCTTGAGTTACGTGGAACTTCAGCAGATAGTAACTCTCTGTCTACCCTCCAACATTTGGATAATCACAATCTGTTTTCGTCCATTCCTGTGCAACTTCAGATTTTTAACTTTAGTTCATATGCAGCTGTTGGGTGCAGTTATAAGTTAATGATTGCTCTGTAATTCTTCATTATCTACACAAGTATATAAGTCCGTTATAAACCTTGGATTTTGGTGCTATGACCCTAGTCTCAGACTTGACTGAATAGAGATTTTGCTTGTCTTTACTTTCTGCTTCTCTAGTCGTTTGATTATCATTTTTCCCTTTGAAGTGTGTAGTCCATGTCAAACAAATATTAAACTTGTTTGAGTGAGCACTTCTAAAATTTAGTTCTCAGATCATAAAACTATATCATTCGACTTTTCTTGTACCCCTGTTACACCTTGTCCCACGATGTTCACTGTGTCTTATGTACATATCATGAAGAGTTACTATTATCATTTCTCTTTTGCTGGTCTTCAGCAGTAGGTTTCTGGTCTGGCTTCTTTTGATATTCTAACCTCTAATATGGCACCATCATTTAGGATTTTCATCTTGGCCTCCATTTAGTTGTTTAACATATTTATATGCTTTCCAGATTTTCAATTATAATGCAGCGGCAGCATCAGTCAGTTGGTGAAGCACAGAAACAGAAATTTAGAGATATTGCCAGACGCTTGGAGGAGGGTCTATTCAAACAAGCTTTGTCAAAGGTGGTGAGCTATTTCCTTTAGAGTTAACAAGTTCTCAATGCCTCTAAACTAATTTCGCTAAACTACAAAGAGAAGTTACAATTAGACTACTCCTTTCATTTTTTTGTTCACTTGGCTGTACAATTTTGAAAATTCGATAGGCATTCTCTGTCTTTTAGTCATTATTATTTGCATTAACTTCTCCTGTCACTTTCTTGCTGCAGGATGAGTATACAGACCTAGGTACTTTAGAATTCCGTCTTAGTAATTTGATAAAGCGTACATCCCAGAACGGTCACAGTCAACGCCATGCTCAAATCATCAACTCTTCCTCTTCTGTTGGTACGATGATACCAACCCCTGGGATATCTCACACTGGGAACTCAAACTTGATGACTTCTTCTGTTGATCCAATGATGATTTCGTCTAGTGGGAGTGATGGTATAGCCCCTACATCTGCCACCTCTGGGAGCATAATGCCTATGAGTGGTATGCAAGGTTGTTTTGCTGGGTACAAATTTGATACTTCTAAGTACTTTTAGGAAATATTGATGCACTTCTCTGACTGCTTCCTGGATATAAATGAATGCAGGAGCCATGTCAAATGGGTATCAACAATCTTCCGCAAATTTTTCTATTAATTCTGGTGGGAACATGTCATCTATGGGGGTGCAAAGAATGGCAAGCCAGATGATCCCCACTCCTGGATTCAATAGCAATAGTAATAATAGCCAGTCGTACATCAATATGGATTCTGCTAACAGTAGTGTTGGTCATTCAACTGTTGAATCTACTATGTTACAATCATCACAACAAAAGCAGTTTGTTGGTGGTCAAAACAGTCGTATATTGCAAAACATTGGCAGCCAAATGGGTAGTAATATCAGATCTGGTTTGCAACAGAAATCATATGGTTTTGCCAACGGGTCTTTAAATGGTAGAATGGGGATGATGGGGAACAATATGCAGCTTGTGAACGAACCTGGAACCTCTGAGGGCTATATATCCGGGACTCAGTATGGAAGTGCACCTAAAGCACTTCAGCAGACCTTTGACCAACATCAACAGCAGTTAATGCATGGTAAATCATCAGCCTTATGCTTTCCTTGTACACAAACAAACATGGCACGCACATAGGCACCTCTTGCACCCAAGTATACTCACAAAGAACTGCCATGGTCGTTAGGATGCAATATTTAAATTGTGTTATGACTATTTGTATCATGTTTGCAATGTTCAACTATGATCAATTGAAATTTGTTGATCAGGTGATGGCTATGCCGTGGCTTCCGATTCTCTTGGGTCTGGGAATTTTTATGGTGGCGTATCATCTGCTGGATCCATGGTGAATGCCCAGAATATTGGTGGCTTGCAGTCTATGACAAAGTCTGACTCTCATCTGGTTAGTAATCCTTCTAATTTACATGGCATGACACAGGCCTTGCATGGAAAGACTCAACCAGTTGAACAGTCTGACAAGGTGAATTATCCTCCCCAATTATCATCTAGAGAAAGTCTCCTACAGTCTCATCAACAACAACAATTTCAGCCAAATCATCATCAGATGCAGCAGCAGCAGCAGCACTTCATTCAACAGCAACGTCTTCAGAGGCAGCAAAGCCAGCAGCACCAGCAGTTGTTGAATACAGATACTTTTACCCAGCCTCAGCTACACTCTGAAACTGTTCATCCAGTAAAGCGTGAGCCTGGATTGGAGATTCAGAATGAGTTGTTAAACACACAAACTTCTGAGCAGATCCAAGTTCCTGCATTGCAAAACCAATTTCATCAGAATACTACTGAAGATCATTCTCGTAGTGCACAGAGCGTCTCTCTGGCTGCTGGACAGCATGAACCATATACACCCCAATTACCTCAAAGCTCACAGCAAATGCAGCAGATGTTGCATCCTCATCAGCTAGTGCCAGACTCCCAGAATAATTTTAACAGCCTTCCTGTTGGAACACAACCGGAGTCGTTATTGCAGGGTCAGTGGCACCCTCAGTCACAAGACTGGGCTCACATGCCAGGGAGCATGTCGCATGAGCAGCACTTCCATGAGGAATTCCGCCAAAGAATATCTGGGCAAGATGAAGCTCAACGAAACAACTTAGCGTCAGAAGGACCTATTCCTGGTCAAACAATTCCACTTCGGAGCACGTCAGAGACGCGAATTGTAGGAAACAATGCCAATTTCAGGTCTGGCAATGCAAATCGTGAACGGCAGTTCAGAAACCAACAGAGGTGGCTTTTGTTCTTGCGGCATGCTCGTCGTTGTACAGCTCCTGAAGGGAAATGTCAAGAGGATAATTGCATTAAGGTCCAAAAGTTGTGGACACATATGGATAAATGCACTATTAAGTCTTGTCAATTTCCTCGGTGCCAACACACAAGGGAACTGCTCTACCACAACAAAACCTGCAGGGATGCAGGATGCCCTGTTTGCATTCCTGTAAAAAATTATCTAGAGAGTCATTTGAAGGCACACTGTCGTGCAATACCAGATACTGCTGCTGCTACTTTCCAGAACAAGCCCAGCGAGAATACAGATAATGCGTCTAGGTTGATTGCTATAGCTCCTTTGGTTGTTGAAACTTCAAGAGATATACAGCCATCTTTAAAGCGCATGAAGATAGAGCAATCTCCCCAATCAGTTAAGCCTGAGAGTGAAAGTTCAGCTTCTGCAGCTAGTGATGCTCATATGACCCAGGATGGCCAGTGTCAAGACTACAAATTTGGTGATGCTAGTGTTCCGGTTAAGCCAGAGTACATGGAGGTAAAGTTGGATGGTCCACTAAGTTCTAGACAAGCGAATACTAGCAATGCCGAAATGAAGAAGGATAACATGGATGACATAACCAGCCAGAGGCCAAACGATTCCATTGTACAAAATGGGCCTGCTGATGCAGCTAGGCAGGATATTGTCAAAGTTGAAAAGGAAACGGATTCTGTCAAGCAGGAGAATGTTTCACAGCCAGCTGAAACTGCAGCTGGGACCAAGTCTGGAAAGCCAAAGATAAAGGGTGTGTCATTGACTGAATTGTTTACACCAGAGCAAATCAGAGAGCATATCACAGGTCTCAGGCAGTGGGTTGGTCAGGTATTTGCCCTTTCATGAGTATATATTATGTTCTGAACATTCCTCATACTGGTATAGTTGGTACATCCTGTTATCTTGTTCTGTGATGTTAGATTTAGCATGCTACTTATATGATAGTAGTAATGGTATGCGATGGCATTTGCATTTCTATTGTTGCGCTCTTCAGGACCACTTTGCATCTTGATTGTGTGTAAGATGTTATGATTGCAATTCAATGTTATGGATGGTAGAGTCTCTTACATTGCTTGTTTCGGTCTGGTTTTATGCAGAGCAAGGCAAAAGCTGAGAAGAACCAGGCAATGGAGCATGTTATGAGTGAAAATTCTTGTCAATTGTGTGCAGTTGAAAAGCTTACCTTTGAGCCGCCACCGATATATTGCACCCCTTGTGGTGTTCGTATTAAGCGAAATGCAATGTATTATACTATGGGAGCTGGTGAAACACGCCACTATTTCTGTATACCATGTTATAATGAGCCCCGTGGTGACAGTATTTCTGTTGATGGGACTTCTGTTCCTAAGGCAAGGCTTGAGAAGAAGAAAAATGATGAGGAGACTGAAGAATGGGTGAGCTTTTTCTTTAGATATCAAATATGTTTCCCTGCATGGTATAACTTTATTGTGCTGTTATATTAACCTCTTGATGCTTTTGTAGTGGGTTCAATGTGACAAGTGCGAAGCATGGCAACATCAAATTTGTGCTTTATTCAATGGTCGAAGGAATGATGGGGGCCAAGCTGAATATACTTGTCCTAATTGCTACATAACAGAGATAGAAGAAGGAGAGCGTAAGCCTTTGCCACAAAGTGCTGTTCTTGGTGCCAAAGATTTGCCCAGGACCATACTTAGTGACCATATAGAACAACGATTGGTCAAGAGACTGAAGCAGGAAAAACTGGAGAGGGCCAGGGTTCAGGGTAGAAGTTATGATGAGGTAATGAGATTGTTTTTATCTTATGTCATCTATTACTTTTATGATTTGGCCTGACCCTTCTGTGTAATGGGCCGACTTATGGATTTTGATTATGAGATGGTTTCTCCGAAGATGGACTGGTAGGATTTTTGTAAGGAGCATCAGAGATAAGGGTTAAGGGAAGAGAACGAAAGAAATATCTTATGAATATTTCGATGCGAAGTTCTGAGCCTTCTGGCAATGTTACTGTTTGGTGTAGTTTTAGATAGCATTTTATCTATCAATGTTTCATACTTATCAGCTTATATAAGTTTCTTATCTCAGATGCTTGAAACCCTTTAATAGTCGGATTCTTATCATTTTTTGTTTAATGTTTGGTAGATTTTATCTGTAACCTATTGACCAAAAAAAAAAAAAAAAGTATCCTTGTGTCTCCCTTGCTCCCTTGTCATATGCATTTTGATGAATGTTTGGAATTCTGAGTCTTATGTTCTTAACTCTTTTTCAGGTTCCTGGAGCAGAATCCCTTGTAGTTCGTGTTGTTTCTTCTGTTGACAAAAAGTTAGAAGTGAAGCAGCGGTTCCTTGAAATTTTTCGGGAAGATAATTATCCACTTGAGTTCCCTTATAAATCTAAGGTATTTATACCAACTCAATTTTCTGTCTGCTTTTAAGCAGGGTATTTCGACTCCTCGGGTTTTATATTTTGCTCCAAGCCAGAGTACTCTGAAAAAATAATGTAAAAGAACAAGAGTAGTGATATGTTGGATGCTCTCAGTGCCATATTGATTCAAGTAGTATTTTTGGTGGTAATTACTCAATTTCATTTGAATCTTCTATTTCAGGTAGTTTTGTTATTTCAGAAGATTGAAGGTGTGGAGGTGTGTCTGTTTGGTATGTATGTGCAAGAATTTGGATCGGAGGCCTGCTTTCCGAATCAGCGTCGTGTCTATCTGTCATACCTGGATTCTGTAAAATATTTTAGACCTGATGTCAAAGCAGTAACAGGGGAGGCACTTCGTACCTTTGTGTACCATGAAATTCTGGTTAGTAAATATTTGTCCACTCAACTTTTTTGGTGATTCTTGATGTAACTGGTCACTGAAAATATTACTGATTTTATTCTGTTTTTTACTATTTCCAGATCGGTTACCTTGATTATTGTAAGAAACGGGGTTTTACTAGCTGTTACATATGGGCATGTCCTCCATTAAAGGGTGAAGATTACATACTCTATTGTCATCCAGAAATACAGAAGACGCCCAAGTCTGATAAACTACGAGAATGGTGGGCTTATAAAGCAGAAGTGGTGATTTGTTGTTTTAGTTCCTAGTATCAGTATTTTGTTGTTGTCTAACTCTCATTACTTGCTGGTTGTATCTCAACCTGCAGGTACTTGGCAATGTTAAGGAAAGCTACAAAAGAAAATGTAGTAGTTGAACTCACAAATCTGTACGACCATTTCTTTGTGACCACTGGTGAATGCAAAGCAAAGGTAACTGCAGCGAGGCTTCCATACTTCGATGGTGACTACTGGCCTGGTGCTGCTGAAGACTTGATTTATCAGATTAATCAAGATGAGGATGGCAGAAAAAATAATAAGAAGGGGACTACTAAAAAGACTATAACAAAGAGGGCTCTGAAAGCATCTGGTCAGTCCGATCTTTCGGGAAATGCATCAAAGGATCTGCTGCTGATGCATAAGGTAATCCTTTGTACATCGCAAAACAGGTCACTTTCTAGTTCTGTAAGAACAGTGTTGTGCCTCTATTTCGAGCTCTCTGTTAGAGGAATGGATATGGAGCTACAGATAATTTTCTAAGTAGATGTTTTACTTCCCTGTCATGCCAATTTAACTGCCACTGTCTTTGTGCAGCTCGGTGAGACGATTTCTCCCATGAAGGAAGATTTTATCATGGTTCATCTTCAGCACTGCTGCACACATTGTTGTACCCTAATGGTAACAGGGAACCGATGGGTTTGCAACCAGTGCAAAAATTTTCAAATCTGTGACAGGTATGCTCTCTTCGCATGACTTTAGCGAAGTCATTTGCTCTACTTAACCCGTTGTAATCTTGTATTTGTGTTGATTTTGAACAGTCTTTAGTGTCATCTGTACATCATTGAAAAATCAGTTGCTGGCTGTTTTTTACATAAAAATGTTCTGCAGACTATTGTTTCCGAGTATAACACCCTTTGTTAAATGCTGTCATGAAGAACCTGGTGTTGCAGAGATAAAAAATTCTTTGCCGTTACAGCCTTAGCAACTTGGAGCCATGGCAATGATATTGATGATTTCAGTTTTCAATGATCATCTTACTATGCGAATCCCACCATCATCACTGGCATGAGATCGATTTATTGCTTTCTATAACTCTTACCGTCGACTTTAGTTTGAGACTTTTTTGGTTGGAAGTCATGCTGTTCTGACGTGGTAGTCGATTTCATTCTTAACCATTGTCGATCGAGGTTCAGAATTCGTGGTCATCAACTAAAGCTCTAACCTCTGTTTTCTCTTCTTGTACTCTCGAAGGTGTTATGAGGTGGAACAGAAACGCGAAGAAAGAGAACGACATCCTGTCTACCATAGGGAGAAGCATGGGCTATATCCAGTAAGTTTCCTGCTTTGCGATTTTGTTTTTGATGCCCTTCCATTGTGAGAGATTGTAAGCATGACTGAAAATTTTTATAGGTTGAGATCAATGATGTGCCTGTTGATACAAAGGACAGAGATGAAATTCTTGAGAGTGAATTCTTTGATACAAGGCAGGCTTTCCTTAGTCTCTGCCAAGGAAATCATTATCAGTATGATACTCTGCGTCGTGCTAAACACTCCTCTATGATGGTCCTTTACCATCTTCACAATCCGACTGCACCTGCATTTGTTACTACATGCAATGTTTGCCATCTGGATATTGAAACCGGTCAAGGTTGGCGTTGTGAGGTCTGCCCAGAATATGATGTGTGCAATTCTTGTTACCAAAAGGATGGTGGTATTGACCATCCACACAAACTGACCAACCATCCGTCTATAGCTGAACGTGATGCACAGAATAAAGAAGCTCGACAATTAAGGGTTCTACAGGTACGCTTCCAAGTGAATCATTTATGGCTTCTTCGGACAGAGGACTATTGCTCACATTCCTTCCTTGCCTAATGAACTCGCATTTTATGGTTGCTTGATCATATTCTTCTTGGTCATGTTCTTCTCGACTTTTCTTGTGATATCAGAGACAGATAAAAAACAGCTGACATGATTTGTTGTGTGACATTGCAGCTTAGGAAAATGCTTGATCTTTTGGTGCATGCATCACAGTGCCGTTCTCCTCACTGCCAGTATCCGAACTGCCGGAAAGTGAAGGGGCTTTTCAGGCATGGGATACAGTGCAGAACACGTGCATCTGGAGGTTGTGTTCTGTGCAAGAAAATGTGGTATCTCTTGCAACTCCATGCTAGGGCTTGCAAAGAATCTGAATGCCATGTACCCCGTTGCAGGTTTGTGTATTGAACTCACTTCATGCTATGTCTTTGTGAAAAATTTTGATGGTTTGTCCTGGTTCAATAACTTGGACTGTACAGTACTTAATCACTATGAATGTATTGTTTTCGTCGTACAGAGATCTGAAAGAACACATAAGAAGACTGCAACAACAATCCGAATCACGTCGAAGAGCTGCAGTGATGGAGATGATGAGGCAGAGAGCTGCTGAGGTTGCTGGCAGTTCTGGTTAAACCAGTCATCTGTACATACTAAAAACATATGTTCTTTGTTTTTCTTTTCTTTTTTCGGGAAGGAAAAGCTTTCCTGATAAGAAGAGGGAGGCAGAGACGACAACAGTTTTGGTGCTGCTTGGAATGAGGCAGGGGGCAATACACATGATATACATAGACGGAGTTGGAGAAGGGCGGAGGGTATAAAGCAGCCGTTAGTGCAGCAGATTGGGTTTTGATCGACGGTTTCTGTAAGGTATCGATTTTTTTGATTCGTGTCTCCGAAGTAATCTCGCTCCTTCCCCTCCTGCAAAGGAAAAGTGGACAGAGAAAGTTCAACGAGCAGACCAGAGATGGAGACAGAGCAGCTGCCTCGCTTCCTGCGTCTCTTCCAGCAGCAGCTAACTCTATATAGTGTTCCCTCCAGGGAGAGGTGGTGGAGGAGTATAGGATTACTGATGGTTGTGTTTTAGTCAGATGGCAGGCAATGCATCATATGATGAATTGGTGATTCTTTGATTTCTATGTTCAAAGAAGTAAGGGTACATTTTCCAGATTTTGTTTGTTTAAAATGAAACGCACATTGTGAACAGGTCACCTCTTGGTGGCCGACTCTGTACCATAATTATTCTAATTCTCTTCTCGTTCTTGTCTCTGCTTTCCTCTTCCCTTCTCCTGTCCTTGTTTCTCATCACATCTGATGTGCGGTCGGAGGAGCTCGGAGTTGCGAACAGGCTTCATTTTTGCATGCAGTTCTTTTTCTGGAACGAAAACACAAACCACCTACGCTTTTAGTCGGAATCAGACCCGCTAATAAATTACGCGGGAAAATTTCTGTTTTATTTCGGGAATTGAGTGAATGGGAAAGAGAGGCAAGGAGGTGTCAAACGTGGCACTATTTGAGTGGCGCAGTTAAATAAAAAGGAATAATAAATTCACCCCTTCCACTTAATAAAACTTAAAAAAAATAAATAAAAGAGAAGAAAAGGATTCTGTGGTCTCCATTTCTGGTCTGGTTTGTTCTTCTCCCCTCTCGCGTCCCTTTTCTTCACGTAATTTCTCTTCCTAAAAAGATGAAATAATACAAGCTCCGATCTCTGTTCTGAGCGGACGATTACCCGATACCGAGATAGTTTGTTTAGTGTTTCTGTTCTGCAATTCTTCCTGCGGAGCGAAGAAGAGAATCACAGCAACAAAACAAGCATGAAAGGTGCTATAACTGCTCCAGCAGGTGTCAGTCTCCGAATTGGGATCGGGAATGCCAACGGCATCAACTGTTTCGTCCCTCACCGGAGACCCATTTCTCTCCCGGCCGCCGTGAAGAAACCCACTTCCCTCACCGTCGTCGCCACGACTTCCTCCGACGGCGGCGGCAGCAAGAAGAAGAACAACAAGAAGAAGAGCAGCAGCAACAAAATCGATGAATCAGCGCCGGCTACCACCGCCGACGCAAACCCCATCCAGCCTCCTCCGGCGGCGGAGCAGCAGAAGCAGCAATCTCAGTCCCTGAGCTTAGACGATGTGAACCCAGTTGGCCTGGGGCGAAAATCGCGGCAGATTTTCGACGAGGTGTGGCGGAAATTCTCCGGGTTGGGTCAGATTTCTCGGACCATCCGACCCGACGAGACGGCGGCGGCGCTGGACGCGCTGCTCATAAGGGAAGGCCCCATGTGCGAGTTCGCCGTCCCTGGGGCTCAGAACACCACCGTCCTCGTCGTCGGACCCACCAGCCGCATTGGCCGCATTCTCGTCAGAAAGCTCATGCTCCGCGGCTACACCGTCAAGGTTCCTCTTCTAGTTTTTTACCCACAGTTGGAATTCGAATCGATTCCGAGGCAATTTTTTTGGGTATTCTGATTGTTGTCTTCTCCAATTCCTGGGTCAGGCTCTGGTGAGGAAGTCGGACCAAGAAGTACTGGACATGCTGCCGAGGTCAGTGGAAATAGTGACGGGCGATGTGGGAGATGCCATTACTGCTCAAGAAGCCGTACAAGGCTGCAACAAGATTATCTACTGTGCCACAGCTCGTTCTACCATTACTGCTGATCTATTCCGGGTTGATCATCAAGGGGTTTATAACCTCACTAAAGCCTTCCAGGTTTTCGTTCTTTTGCTCTCTGTGTTTCACTTTCATTTCATCCCTGGTTGTGACTTGTGAGTGGACTTTTCTTCTCAATTTGGGGATACTTTGTACTGTCAGGATTACAACCACAGGCAAGCACAGCTGCGCGCAGGGAAAAGCAGCAAGAGCAAGCTTGTGCTGGCGAAGTTTAAGTCAGCCGAGTCATTGGATGGCTGGGAAGTTCGTCAAGGAACTTATTTCCAGGATGCTGTAGCTTCCAAATATGATGCAGGAATGGATGCTTCATTTGAGTACAATGAGAATGGCGAAGCAGTTTTCTCAGGTTGGTGTAGTTGTCTGATTCGTAGTTTTTTTTTTCTTTTCCTTTTAGCCTTCGTTTGTTTGGCTCTTGCTTGAATGTGTTTCTTGTTTTTTATTAAGGTTATGTATTCACGAGAGGAGGGTATGTTGATTTGTCGAAACAGCTCTCGCTGCCTCTGGGATACACACTCGACAGGTATGTGTGATGCTTCTGCTCGTATTAGTTCGTGGATCTGAAGTGTCAGTGCTGCTCTCTAGGAAGCTTTGCGGTTTGATAATTAGGTTGTTTGACATTTTTATTGTTCAGGTATGAAGGGCTTGTTATGTCTGTTGGTGGTAATGGAAGGCCATACGTACTTATTCTTGAAGCTGGCCCTTCAGCCGATAGAAGCCAGAGCAAATTATATTTCGCAAGATTTAGCACCAAAGCCGGGTTTTGTAGGGTAAATGGATATTGTTACATCGTTTTACTATCAAAGCTGTGTGAGCTCTTGATGCTGCTTCTACTAATCTCTAGTGATGCTTTGATTATCTGGCAGGTTAGAGTGCCATTTTCAGCGTTCCGCCCTGTGAAACCAGAGGATCCGCCACTGGATCCATTCCTTGTACACACAATGACTATTCGATTTGAGCCTAGAAGACAGGTCTGTCTTCTGCATGCTGACATTTGCTTAAAAGGACATTCAACATACTTGAGATGCTGATTCTATTCGATATATTTTGCTGCAGAGGCCTGGTGAAGGAGCTGCAGGAGGTCAGCAAGACCTAAGAAGTTTCAAACTAATAATGGAGTACATAAAAGCTTTGCCGGTACTTACAAGATCATTGCTCCCTCTTCCTTTTTTGCATTGTAATATTTTCATTAGGAACTTTGACGAATTTTCTCTCTTAATTATGACTGCTGAATGAACATGATTCTTCACTTTTGTGTGCAGACCGGGCAAGAGACAGATTTTGTGTTAGTGTCATGTACAGGGCAAGGAGTAGAAGCTACCAGGAGGGAGCAAGTTCTGAAAGCCAAAAGGGTACTACTGCTACTTCTTTGGCCTCGCCATAAATCAGTTAGTCCTTTGATCCTGATTATCTTTTGTTCACATTTTCTACAGGCCGGTGAAGAGTCGCTAAGGAAATCAGGACTTGGATACACAATCATTCGCCCCGGTCCTTTGAAGGTAACTGATGTTTTCAAGTAAATGAGCATGCTTTTCATTCCAACTTAAAAAATGAGTCGGTGCTAATTCAAAAGTTTTATGGAGAAAGAGAAGAGATTACGAAGCCATTTTATGCTCATGATCTGGTGGAATTAATGGTCTTTTACAGGAGGAGCCCGGTGGGCAACGCGCGCTGGTGTTTGATCAAGGAAACAGGATTTCCCAGGTGAGAAAACAGAGCATTCTCTGCCATCCTTTTCAAAGATGAAGGAAATCTTATTTACGAGCTAAATACATTGTTTCTCATCTTTTTATTTATTTATTAATGGATTGATCTACATTACCTCAGGGCATAAGCTGTGCCGATGTAGCTGATATATGTGTGAAGGCTTTGCACGATTCAACTGCTAGAAACAAAAGCTTTGATGTGAGCACAATATCTCTTTAGGTTTTCCATGTTCGATAAATGGACGGAGTGTATGAAAATGTGAATTCATTTGCTTACAGGTCTGTTATGAGTATGTGGCTGAGCAAGGGCAAGAGCTTTACGAGCTGGTAAGTAGCATTCTGAAACTATCAAGTAGCTCTTTGTTAGTTCTTTGACTGTTGTGACACACATGTTTTCTCGAAGTGAAATGTAACGCGCAAGTAAAATGGCTGTGCAGGTGGCACATCTACCAGACAAAGCAAACAACTACTTGACTCCTGCACTCTCAGTCCTGGAGAAAAACACTTGATATACTCTGGCAAGCAAAGAAGGACGAGAGTGAGCGACAGAGAACCGAAGCCCTGTGAGTGGAAAGACATAGAGTTCATCACGTTCATTGAGCTTTGCTGTTTGTTTGTTCTGTATGTAATATGCATCATAGTAAGACATGTTGCAGTATGTTATCTTGATTGTACATTTTTCATGTATAGACGAGATACATAGCAAAGATCGGTCGGTACAACAGGTACATAGAAGTCAGGGCACAGAGATGTAAACATCAGAACGAGGTGGTGATTTTGAAAGTGTATAAAAAGTGTGTTATGTTCAAGAATCAAGATACTACTCTGTACCACATAGATGTACTTTTCTTGCACGGGAAGAAACAGACAAAAGGGATCAGGTTTTAGGGAGAAAAGAGAGGTGGATCCCAAGTGGATAAGAAAGATTATGATGTGTCCTAACAAGTGAGATAGCAGTAGGCCATGGAGTTTATCAGCTTCCCTTATCCAACTTTTTTGTGGTTGTGCAGAAGTCTGATAAAATTGGACTTTTTTATATGCAGATGCAGTGTGTATGGCTGTGTTTCCAAACAGGATTCCGGACCACAAAATCAATACCATTGACTACGTGGCCACAACATTGACACACTCGGTCGGTCATGTTAAGAACTTTTGTCAAACATAAAGGATAACATTTGATTTAAGCAACTAAGTATGCGTCGAGATCTCTCGTCATAAAAAGAAGTTTACTTGCTACGAAATGAAAGGTTAAGATAAAAGGGTTGCATGTTTGAGAGCAAGTAATGAAAGGCTGAGAATGCTGCCTGCAAGGACAGGGGGAAATTCCGAACGAAGAACATCTATCTATAAGAATGAGCAAGGAACTACTGGTGTGCTGTTTTGGGAAAAATGATAATACGAAGCCACCACCATTGTTATAGCCTACAGTTTCCAGAGAGACCTGCCAAATCTAGTAGTTACAGACTCGACCTCAACTACAACAGCAACAAGAAGAGCAACCTTGTAGCTGTAGGAGGATTGAATTGGTATGCTACAACGACAGCAGCGATCAAAGGCAGCAGTCGGCGCCTGCTTATGAGAAGAAGCATTACGACGAGTGTGCTCGCGGCGGCCTGTGCAGTAGTACTATTAGTCTCGCCGCCTCCTGCCGGTACAGCGGAACAGAGGAAGAAGAGGGAAGGCGGGGAGGAGGAGGAGGAGACGCTGGGGAATTTGCCGCAGACTCTATCGGGGGAATGTGAAGCGGAAGAGGGGAAGGATTGCAAGAAGGCGATGAGGATACAGAGACCCAAATCCAGGAAAGCAGAGGCTTGCACCGTGAAATGCGTCAACACCTGCATCCGCGGCGGTTATGGCTCCCCTGGCGAAGGACCTTTCAGTATCATCAGGTAATCAAAATTCAAAACCTTAAGCATTCTGATTATTTATTCCTCATGCATCAACTCCAACAGTATTATTTATGGTTTTCTCGTATGATTCATGGTGGTTGGTTTGTGGATGCTAGACCTCTGGTGGTGTTCAAGCAAGGGTTTCGCAGCCGCCATTACTGGTAGTTATTCTATATTTTTATTCCTCTTTCTTTCTTTCCTCTCTGCGTAAGATTTAGGGCTGATTGCGTGACAAAATGCAATGTTCACTTCTTTCACATTTGCAGCCTGGTAGAGTGCTCTGATATCTGCAATCTAATCGGTGATGGCGACGATGATGGACCCTGAAACAGACCCACTCTGCCTTCAAATTGTCTATCCACTTTTCAATGTATCACAGGGATGGACGAGAACAAGCATCCTGCTTTCCTCCTATTATTTTGCAAGGGAATTGATAAACGTCGTCTTTAAAATTATTATTGGTCGTCCTAAAAAATAACAAAGTTACACTTTTAACCTTTTGTCATCTTTAGCAAACAAACATCACTTTAACTAAAAAAGGAAAAACACTCAATTTCCCACACTCTCGAATTCATCGTGACATTCTCGAGTCGTAATTGTTGGGAATACGTCCGAATCATGAGTAGCGACTCCGATGAGGTAAAAATCCGATTTTTTTTCAAAAAAATCCAAAACCCCTCAACCGAAGCCAATTTTCGGTTGTACCATGACTCAACCTAAGGCAATTTTCGGTTGTACCATGGACCAACCGAAAATTGCCTTAGGTTGCACCATGGCTCAACCGAAGCCAATTTTCGGTTGTACCATGGCTCAACCTAAGGCAATTTTCGGTTGGTCCATGGTACAACCGAAAAATTCCTTAGATTGAGCCATGGTACAACCGAAAATTGGCTTCGTTGAGGGGTTTCGGATTTTTTTTGAATTTTTTTTGTTTTATATCAATAATTTTCTATTCTTTTACTACGATTTATGGTTCGGTCCATAAGATAATTTGTTGGATTTTGGTTTATATTTTTTTAGATTTATGGAAGGGGAGGGTTGTTTGTTTTGTGTTTGATTTTGAAATTCAAAATGGGCAATTCGGTAAATTACATTAGGACGATGGTTAGTAATTTTTAGGACGACCTTTAACCATTAACCATTCAGTTTTGTAATCTAATGCTTTTTCATTTTTCACTTTCTAATACCAAAAGAAGACAGCACGGTAGTCCATTTTCCAGTCGGACCTGCCGATACGATTTAGCCAACACTGGTTTTGTATCCTTAAATTCCCCAAGACACGATACATATATCCTGGAAACTGTTGATCACCAGGCGGTGCGGTATCCCTCAAAGCCTGGAGGAAGGCGAAGACTGGGTGCTGCAATTATCACAAGTACCCGAAGCCTTCTCATCATCACGCCGGCGACTTTCTACTGCTGTTGCAGCGTCATCTTCATCATTGGCCTCCTTCTCCGCATCATCCACCAACTGCATGCATGACGCATAAGCACCGACTCTCAGTTAAAGCAGCCACCATATATGAAAATATCTACAACAAGTAGCTCGAAAAGAGTCGTTTGATTTACCTTGGAAGCGAGGGAGGAGGGGAGGATGTCAAGGAGGCGGGTCTTGATCCGGTCGAGACCATCTTTCGTGACGAGGCCATGGGCGGCAACGCTGATATCGTTCACCACGCTCTCCAGGAACTGGCGGAAGTCGTCGATTGCTTCTTTAGGGACGGAACTAGCAGCTCCAAGCTTCTCCAGCACCTTCTCCATTATCGTCCGCATCTTTCTCTCCTCCTCCTGCTCCTCTTTCTTCCCTTGCTTTCGGGCATCGCGACTATGGTTGATCGCAGCTGCTGGAGAGTAAAGCTTCCCTTGCCCCACATCATCTTCTACCTCTTTTGGATTATAGTCCTGGGCTTGGCTGTTCTTGCCGCTGTAGCTGTAACTGTAGCTTTCCTTGTGTCTCACCATTTCTGTACTTGACAAGGACGTGTAATCAAAAGTATAGCCCACCACCAACTTAAACTGGATTAGTTCATATCTAGATATAGAGTGGATACATGTTTTGTGGACTCCAGCAACAGACGGCCATTTATCTCCGCCGGTACCATACCCTTTAACTAAGTTAAGCAGCAGAATTGTAGACTTCAATATGCTCACGTAAGGAAAGCAGCAGCAGCAGCAGAAAGAGGACACGCTACTGGCTTCCTTTCATTCCACATATCTGCTTATTCTCCACGTGTAAGGTATCCCCAGAGCAATCAACTTAAAGGAGAAAGAAAAGAGGGCCAAGAAAGGTGGTCAAGGTCAAGGTGCTACTATTCTAGACCAAAAGGCTAATTTGCCCCAGGCTGAGGTTTCATTCAGCTCGCCTCTAACGAAGCTGTAAGTAATGTTTTTGACACTGCACCATCCGGTCGAACCGAATATCGGAGATCAAACTGATAACAGTTCATCAAACTAATAACAGACGAGTAACACGCAAGCACAATACAATACACATCAGTAGCAGCAGGAGCAAGTAAATCAGTAAAGCTAAAGCAGCACAGAAATTTTGCAGGAACAGCATTGGCTTTCATGTTATAATAATCATACCAAATATACATGAGAGAGAGAAGGCGCGGGTCTTTGAGTCAAACAAGAAACATCAACCGTAACAACAATGGCTCCCATTCTCTACGAAATTGAACATGCATTTACACAGAGCATTCATTTGTTCATTCATGGTTACCCTGGACCTTAATGCATTCTGATCTGAAAAGGGCGTCAGAAAGTTGAGCCATTGAATCCAAAGAAGGGACGCTGTAGAAAACAAGAGGTACATCATCAGTAAAATCCATCCCACTGCAGTTGGTTAATTACTGGTTGGAAACACTTCCAACTATAGTCACTGTTTGAACTCATCCTAGCTAGCTACCCATCAGTACCAATGCTGGTGACTATAAGCTATTGTAGTTCAGCTTTAACTATCACATTTCAAGTTTTCAACTACACCAAGTATGTTTTGGTGTTTGCTACATTACCATAGTCCCTGTCATCTACACAATAGGGTTGTTCGCTGAACTTTTGTTTTAGCTCCAAGAAAGCAATTCTCAGAGCAAGCAATAAGAACCAAGACTGAAACTTTAGAAGTTTGAGCGGCTTAGGCTTTACCTCAACATCATAAAACTTGATGTAAAAGCGGGAGCTATCTATGGAGAGCTTGGTTTCAAGAATCTCAGCAATGGTGCCACTGAGTTTCCCATTTACGCTTGGCCCCAAACCTCCAATGGAAATCAACTCTCCATATGCAGCAGGCTCCTCTGTGCCAGCGAATGCAATGGGTACGCCGCTATTCACCAAAATCATCACATACTGCAAAACCAGAACGACAACACAACCACCGAAAGGCACGTCAGAGTAAAATTAGCACAAAAGTTCTGGCAGGCAGTAATTTCATCAAACACCAATAGGACATTGCAGAAAGTAGAAGCGCGACTCTTCTAATAAATCCCCAAAGGGGGGAGGAGGCGGCAACTCAACTGATTCAGGCTTGCCAATGATTTTGGAAACGGCTTTGGTGGCGTCTTTCAGAATATCCGACGTTGTGACAGCGTCGACAGGAATATTCGTGTAGAGATTCAAGGTCGGCATTTTCTCCGCTTCCTTCCTTCGCTGCCGGTGGTTGCGCCGGAGTCGGTGGCTGGATAAGAGCTTGCTGCCGGAAATTGGGTGGTTTGAAATCCCCCCTCCGCCGTTCTGCTTGCTAAGTAGCAAGGAGAAGTCCTTTGTTTCGTTTTGTGGACCGCGAAATGCCTGGAGTGTTCCGCCCGGCCCGGCCTATCCATATGGGACCCGACCCGAAGATTTTCGTAAAGCCCGGCCCAGAGAGACGAAACGACGTAGTTTGATGTGTAAACACACAAAAACCTCACCCTCTCTACGTTCCCCGTAATAGCAAGCCGCAACCGCCAAACGAAGCAGGCCGCCGCACCGTCGACCCTGCCCTCCAGAGCGCCAATTCCGCCAACCTCAGCTCCTTCTTCTCCTGCCTCGCCGCGCCGGAGGGCCCTAATCCAGATCCTCCAGTCATCGTTCGTCAGTCACGCAGTTGGCTACAGGCTGCAGCGAGTAATTCTACTTTCTTTCTTTTTCTTCAGTTAGAATTTGACGATTCTGGCATTCTGCTGTGTGCCCTTAGTCCTTATCATTTAGTTGTTGTATCTCATGATCCAATTCCTTTTAATGGGTTGCGTTAATTGGAAACGAGTAGAACCAGTGTGACTGGACAGAACATTTTGGGGCAGAACAAGTTAGCAACCGAAACCTCACTTTATCTCTGTCTGTATATAATCATATGTTCCTGTAATTTTCCTTCAGCCTTTCTTCAACCTGGGCTAGTACAAAGAAAAGAAATGTTCTTTGTGTACAAGTTCACTAAGAAGTGCTCTTTCTGTGGATTCATTGGCGCCTATTATCGTATCTGCTTTTTCATAGAACCCCTACCATCTAATAGTTCAAAGGGTGGGTCTCTGTTTGTAATTTAGATATTGGTTTTGTGTTCTCTGATTTATTATGGGTGGTATTCTTCTACCAGTGCAATTATTCCAGGATTCTTATTTGTTTTCACTTGTCCTCATTGAATTGGAAAAACAGAAGTACAAATGCTTTGGGGTATTGGTAGATCAGCAAGCAGGTATTAGTGCTGTTATAAATGTAATTGCACGGTAATGGTGTGGGGAGGGATTCTGGGTTTTGGAGACAGGTATAAGCTGCACGGTATCCAGCCTATTGCCATCCCTACTGCCATAGACGACCTGTCAAATATTCTTTTCTCTGGTCTAGTCTAATTGTTTTCAGCTGTTTTCTCTATTAGTAAATGTCATCTTATGTTGGAAATATAATGCTATGTAGATAGTAAAACGAAGGTGAAAAATGATGAACAAGAAGGAGATTCTGAAGCTAGCCAAAGGGTTTAGGGGCAGAGCAAAGAACTGCATCAGGATAGCAAGAGAGAGGGTGGAAAAGGCTTTACAGTATTCCTACAGGGATCGTCGAACCAAGAAACGTGACATGCGCTCCCTATGGATCCAACGGATCAGCGCTGGCACCAGGCAACATAATGTAAGTAACTTCTTCGCTGCCTAGAGTATTTTGTATCGATTGATTGGTTGGGTACTAGCATGATTGACCACATTTGTTCTGTAAGTTCCTTTCTGCTATTATTACACACGGATTTGTTGGAACCTGAAACTTAATACTACACTTGCTGTTGAGTTGGCTATATCCTCTTGTCCTTCGATGCCACTGCCTGTATAGGTTTTCTCTGGCAAATGCTTTTCTTTTGGAGGGAGTTGTAGAATCACGTTCATTATTAATTAATGGAAATATGGATTTGGTTGTTGAAGTTTTACTAGATGCAGCAAGTTCATGGGGTTTTTTAAAAGCAACTACCATTTACCCTTAACAAATCATTTCATTTTTTCCCAGCTGTATGTGAATTAGAATTACCCTGGTCGCTTTAGAAAACTGCTATAGTTACTGCTCTTGCTTTAACTGTGTAATCCTTAAGATCCCTGTCTTAATTTGACCGCTCAAGTTTGATTAATACTCGTATCCTTCAAAGCATTAGCTTATTGTCAAAATTCAAGGAGTGTGTTAATATGAATCGAGAAGCCTCGTCTATTTCCAGCCCAGTATTATGTTTTGTGCGTCCTTGCTTCAACTGTGAGTACATGTTTCAGTATTAATTTATTCATGGTCTTTTATATTAGTATTATCTGGAACTGTGGGCCTTCTAAAAAGTTCCTAAACTCTATGATTTCATAAATAGACCTTTTGAAGTGTAAAATTGCGTAAAAGAGAACAGAGGATGATCAACTGAAGTAGGGGGAGCATTTGTGAAGTATATATTGACTGTTTTCTGCATGATACACTTTCATTCACGCATAATTTCAGCTCTAGGCTTTCTGTAAGATAAGGGATGGTTATGGTTTATTTCTGCAAGTTATGAGTGATGAGAAACTGTTAAGTGCAATAGATATTAGATAGGTAAAGACCAAGAATTTGTCTGAGAAAGCACACCATAAGTGAAGCTTCTTTCTCTTCCTTTATAAGCATTTTTTGCATCTGGATCCATCTCCTGGGTTTCTTTGTCTCTTGTGTCCAGTGCACCTATTTGGAAGCTCTGCTTCGTACTTTCTACTTGATTAGCGGAACTAGTTAGTGGTTGTGTGAAAATAATAATGTGCTTATTATTTCGCTTTGTGGTCTACAAGTTAAGAACTTGCAGTTTAAATCCAATCAGTTGCTCTTTTAGACCGCCTAGTACCTAGAGGGTGATTGCAGTTTGTGAATAAAGTCGGAATCTGTTTGGCGGTGGTGGAGGTTTCTTCCATTTGCATGGAACATTGCTTGGCTTTGAGGATCCTTTGATCCTCTGTATCTAGAGATTTGATAAGATGTTCTGCTCAATTTTTAGCTGGCTGGCTAACTGTCTGTTGGCCGGCTAATTCGGACCTGGGGACCTGCTCTAGTTCTAGTAGATGTTGCTTGAGGCCAATCTGTGTTTCTAGAAGAAATAAATTGCCAGTTTGTCTTCTGTCTTCTTTCTCCCAATTGTATTCGCATAGCTGAATGCTGTTAAGCTTTGGGTCACTTTCCTTAAACATGGAATTGGTCAACCCGGTCCTGTTATTTGATAGGATATCATAACCTGCTTCAATGTGCCCCTCACTTAACACTTATGTCATATCTGTTGGCCGGCTAATTGGGACCTGTTCTAGTTCTAAAGATGTTGCTTGGGGCCAATCTATGTTTCTAGAAGAAATAAATTGCCAGTTTGTCTTCTGTCTTCTGTCTTCTTTCTCCCAATTGTATTCTCATAGCTGAAAGTTGATAATATTGCTGTTAAAGCTTTGGGTCTCTTTCCTTAAACATGGAATTAATCAACCTGGTCATGTTATTTGATAGGATATTTTAACCTGCTTCAATGTGCCTCACTTAACACTTATGTCATATCACCTAACATGTATCATAATTGAGCTGTCACTTAAAATATCCCCGACCAATCTCTTGAAATCTGTGGTTGTCAGACTTCTGTTTCTAGACGTAGCTTAGGGAATGCATAGCATGTAAAGAAGAAACTGTTAACGAAACGGTGGTAATTGCAGGGCATCTCTGATTCTCTATCGTGTGATATGCAGGTCCATTATGGTCACTTCATGCACGGGCTCAAGAAGGAGAACATCCAGCTGAACCGGAAAGTGTTGTCGGAGATATCAATGCACGAGCCTTACAGCTTCAAAGCGCTGGTAGACATTTCTCGCGAGGCTTTTCCAGGCAACAGGCACATCTATCATCGTCCAAGGAAGGTCGATATGTCGATCACTGCATAGCGAGCTCGACTTTGGTAATGCATCCTTTGTTGCTTTGCAATTGCCTTGTCGTTTTGTAGGCCATCATAACAAGCCTCCAAATCTACTAGCTCCGCATATATACATGTATTTTAGCTTCAGAAATTATGGGACTTTTGAACTGTTTCCCTAAGTTATTATGGTGTGGTTTCGGGGAGATTTAAATAAGCTCTGAACTTGGTGGTTTCTTGTGTTGGTTTCCTGAGCTTGGATGCCTCCGTTGGCGTCTCAGTCTATGCCATTTGTCTATACTTTCTACGGCTCGGGGTTCTACATTCTAGCCTTCAGAACAGCAGGTGTGATTTGGTGAGGCTAAAGTCTAGCCTGGTTGAATTATAATTGACGAAAGAGTCACTACTAACTACGTTATTTTTCACTTGTTACTCTTGGGGGTAGATGGATTTGATAGACCAACTCCTTAATCGGATTGATGTTTAACAATTGTTTATTGACTTCAAGAGCTTAATCAGCTATCTCCCTGAACTATACGTCATTTGTTTGTAAATAAACAAAAAGGAATGGGTAAATTAACATGAATGAAATAAAATATTTAGTTATCAAAGTGACTTTTTTTAGTAATCTCAGTGATCAACCTTGCACTGAAAGAAATAGATTGCGGATGGATTTAGGCCCCTTCAGTTTTTTCTTGTGATTGTACTTACCCCAACCTACTAAATTCGGTAATGGCGGAAGCGTTTCTCTCAACAAGTGCGGAAGTGTCTTCCTACAAAATGTGGAGTGAGGACGGAGGGGTAATCTTAGTTGTGGCGTTCTCATTCGTAACAATTGTAGGAGTGATAGTCGACGAGTTCTTTCTCATGCAACGTAAAATAACATTTGTCACCCTGCACAAAGTTACCAAGTATTGAAGATATAGTTTCGCTGCGAATAATTATAATTTATCATTATAATAATTATAGGTTACACTTTATTTTTGTGCAGACAATTCATGTTAAAAACAATGTCAACCATCACTTGTGATTTGATGGGCAAGTAAGTGCACGAATTAGCACAAAAATCATTCAACTTTACTTTGATGTGAAGGATTTAGTGTTGAGGAATTCAGGGTAAGGGTTTAGGATATACAACTTGGGGTTTAGGATTAGGTGTTCAAATTGAAGGTTTACGGCTTATGTTAATACATTGGCTAGTTGTGATCTTATGTTGTATCATCATATTAGAGAAATGCTACTGATCATTAAATTCCAAAATTTGATATCTTAATGCTAGTTTTAGAGTTAGGTGCATTGTATGCACTCATTTTTCGTGAGTATACCGACGAAGAAGTAGATTATTGTTTATTCACAATAATTTCCCTCCATATTATATATTTGTTTACCCTCTTGGTCAGAAGTTTGAGAACACTCTTTGTCAATCCCCCGTTCATGTCAACTTGGAGTACGTACGCATGGGCTGTTCCTTCGTCGTTGTTGCAGTTGGTTAGGTATGGAGTTCTTCTACTAGCTCCCTATTTAAATGTTAACTTAGGTTATCAATTTCTTGCGAGTTTGAACCATTCCTCCTATACACTATAAACAAACCCTAATTACAAACTTGTCATTTGTACATATTCTATTCGTTAATAAAAGGAAAAAAAAACCCACCTTGTAAATTTCTGTGGGAGCCAAGCCAGTTGTGTACATTCCTAGCTAGCTAGCTAGCTAAGGCTCCCATCTTATTTTAGTTTGTTGTCCTAATCCACCAACCAACAAAAGGATATGAACATGAATATGTGCTCTACCCACTTTCTACAACAATGCCTGATTAGAAACAATATGATTGATTTGTTGAAATACATTCAATAAATTGGATGCACTATTTTAGGATTGGCATAATATTAACATGGTGAGTTTACTCGTTAAAGTTAGAGTATATAGTATCATGTACAAAATTATGTCAACGCAAGGTTTATATAACGTTCTTACTAATTAATGTATGAGGGTACGTACCACATATTTACCGAAGGTATCATAGAAACCACTGTTAGTCTAATATGATGATATGAAGTATAACGAACTAACACTCACCCATTACTCTAAACCCTGAATCTTGGATTTTTAAAGCTTAAAACCCTTACGTTGGATGGAAATCTAATTGATTTTCGTTAAATCCCGACCTTTACTTGTTCATCGTACTGCAATTAAATATTGAAATTGTTGTTTGCGCAAATTTATAGTTACGGGATGGGCTTCCATCGTAACATGCCCCCCAGTGCAGTGAAGACATATATGGTTATAATTTCAGTACACTCAGTTAATTGGATGTAGTACCATTTTATAATTATCATTTTGATAATGTGATGCAAGTCAAACGATCTCAAATCATCAAATGAATTACGATAAATGAAAAAAATGAATAAATTTGCACAACAATCATTTCGAATCTGCTTGTACTTTTGTAAGGATTTAGAGGGATTAGAGTTGTCTTTATAAATTTGGGCTCATGCATAAGATGACACACGAGTTAGTTTCTATACCATCTTCTTAAATTAATGTTAGGAATTAAATTGTAAAACTCCCTGATTAAACGTTGCTTTTAGGTTATATGTACATATATAATATGCCCTCTTGTTTATGAATGAACCGTGAAAAGAACCTAATATATATATATATATAACAGGAAATTTTCCCTGTTCTTAGTATTTTAGTAATTAATATCTTAGGGTTCGTCGTTTACGAAATTGCTTTTCATGTAGAAATTAAACTCAACTGTCCGTTGAGTCGTTGTTGTCGGGGTTTGTGGTGGTGGGAGTTGACAAATGTTGACGTTCCCATCAGGGGCGGAGCCAGGTGGTACTTTGGGGGGCCTCGGCCCCCCCCCCCCCCCCCCCCCCCCCGAGATTTTTGAAATCACGTACAAAATTTTATCGAGGTTTGAAGAATTACGTATAAAATGAAGATTAGTATAAATACAAACTGTGTGCTATAATGAAGCATAAGATTTGTGTGTAGTCCAGCGGAGCAGACGTTTATTGTTGTCATTCATGGTCTTGGTTCGAAACCTGTTGGCAACAAATTGTTATTGATTTTTTAACCTTCTTAACTGACTGTGATAAAAACATCATATTTAATTGTCTTTAACCTTCTTATATTGATTTTTTTAACCTTCTTAACTGACTGTGATAAAAACACCATATTTAATTGTCTTTAACCTTCTTAATTGAGCGTGACAAGGACCATATTAATTTTTTTAACCTTGTTAATTTAGTTTTACCATGAAGCATATTTAACTTTCATTATTTGTTTTACAAGTCATGTAATTTTGAAGTAGCTTAATTATGTTCTTCAAATTTTAAATTTATATTTCTAATAATAGTTTTGGCATTTTCATTATCTCAAATATTACAAATAAATACAAATATTAATTATATTTTATGATATATTTTCTTCTACATATTACACTTTCTAAACTTCGGCCCCCCCGACGGTCAAATCTTAGCTCCGCCCCTGGTTCCCATTAGGGGGAGCATTGTTTCTAGAGGGAAATTTTGCAATGCTAGTAAACAACGATGCTATTAGGTACAACAAGTTAAATTCGTATCATCACATTGAAATAACATGTTTTATTTGTACTACGAAAGAAATTTGTACCAAAAGGTATATGTATGAACTAAATCGTAAATGCACATATTCAGTTTGTATCATAATGAAATTCATATAAAAAAAATTATGTAAAAACTAAATGTTTTACCATAAAGTTAAATATACAAATTCATCTTATATCTTTTTTTTTTTTTGTAAACGAAATGAAATCGTACCATACTGACGGTTCAAACACAAGATAACACTATTTGAGGCTAAACTGGTAGGCGGTATTTAATGATAATAACGATTATACTACAGATAAACCACGATTTTACCATAAAATACCCTACTGTTAACTTTTCCAATACTTCATAATCGCAATGATAGCGGAGCTCATGTTTAATCAAATTAGGTAAGCAAGCACATAGGCCGCCGTATGTATCATCGGCCGGCCACTAGTTTGAGATTGAAGTCGTCTGTTCCGTGGAATGTTTTTTTGACTGACTATGTATACCGTTTTTTTTTTTTTTTCACCGGTTCCCCATTAACCTTAACTTTGAATTTTATAATTAAAAACATTAACTTTGAACTTCGTTCTTCACCTATTGTGGACTTCAAAAGATAAGAATTCTTTTCACCCATCATCACTTTGTGATCCAGAGTAAACGTCTTGGGTGTAGTTGGGGATTATGCTTTTCACATCTTGTTAAGATGTATTGATATGTGCTAATAATTCAAATTGTTGGGAGACGTCCCATAAATATTAATCGTATATCATTGTTTTGCAAATTGGCTCCGGCAAGATAGTGAAGCGTGGGCTTGAAGTTCGCTCAACGCTATCATAGCAATTAGCGCAAGTGCTCAAAACCAAACTTTTAACATGAGGATTCAAACACCCAAAAGATTTTGGTAGTCAACAGGGACAGAGCTAATTAATGATAATCGGTAACTCGTCTATCCTAGAACCACAACAAATTATATAAATCAATTTTATCTACTAATTTCTACATTCCAGTTTATCAAGATGTATAAAAAGTCACGATTATTAGAGGAAATCATTAATTTTTTATGATAACATTCGGAAGAGAAAATTAAATCCAATCAAGGTATTTACTTGTGAATATAGCTAATTTTGAGGACGATCTTAAACAAAATTAAATGAACCAAAAAGATCATCTAAGCCGGTTTCATAAAGCAATACACCATACCAAACCCCAGAGGCACACTTCATTGAAATTTTGTTGACTATTTTATTTAGCTGTTATTATTTATCGGTCATTCAGATGTCTAAGGACGATCACTTTAGGGGCAGAGCCAAAGTACTCTATTCTACATAGTTTGTGTTTTATCCATACCAATATCCATGCAAAATTCGGATAATATATTTTAATTATGTCCATACAAAATCAATTTTCGAATATTTATAAATATCCACGGATAATATTTTTTTCTTAATATAGTAGGTTATGAGAATTGAGTGTGAGAATTCACTTGCCTACCCAATGCGGTCATGAGAATTGAGTGTGAGAGAGTACATTTGCCTACCCAATGCCTTACCACTTGAACTACTCATTGATAATTATATGATGTATACTGTAAATATTCTAAACATAAAAAATAATTTCATAATTTTATTATCGCAAATGAACGTCATATAGATTGGGCTATATATTATACAAATTATATTAAACAGTACTAGTGGCCTATTAATTGTAGGAATTTCAGCTGATCCCCCAAAGCCAATAGAAGTTTGTGGATTATGGTGCAGGTGAACCTAAACATTTGCATTTAAATAATAAATAAGTAAATTGTGTTAATTAGCAGTTTCTTTTTCAAATAGTGAAAATGAATAGAAACTAACTTTCCGTACCAAATGGCAACACCAATAAGAAGGAAACACGAAGGTGCTTTCAAGTAATCAGCGATGATGGCAACTCAAAGTTTATAATTCAGTATAATAATTTTTGCAGGTTAATGTTAGGTTATATGTAATATAATGTTCAGTACTACTCCACAATATTTACGTACATATGATATAACTATTTTTCTCAATAATTAGAAACCAATTTACACCTCTATATATGTGTGAGTGATCATTATTGTAACCTAGTTATGTTAAATATATGCCAAATATTTACCAAAGTTGTTTTTGTCGCGCGTTTTATTTACTAACCGTTCGGTGAACAATAAATTTCATTCCGTAACTTTTACTTAACATATTTAATTTGCATCATATGGTACTAACTTATTATGTAACATGTCAAATAACTGAGGAAAAACCTTCTGCAACAAGCTTGAAGTACTGATAGCGGGTATATTTAGCTAAATTGTTGCGTAAGATTAACATATAATTATCGTTTGATATAATCGTTATGTAATATATTGTATCTTGCATAATATTCGTGCAACGATATTAGGTAAAAGTATATGATCCTCCAATCAATATATGGAGGTTCCCAGCGAAGACCCACCCCATTCACTTTTTCCAGGCTTCTGCGCAAAGGGAGGAAGGGGTCCTTTGTCTTTTTCCTTTTTAATTTTTTAATGCAGAAAACATGTTTATGTTTTTGCTGTGTATAATTATGGGTCTGAATGTTTAATGGGCCTGAATAATTTTTTAGATTTTTATTTAATTAAGGACGTGGGGTTCTTTTCTTTATTGTTTTGATTTAGGCAAAAGCTTGATATAAAAAAGGAAAATCAATTACACGAAATGGGCCTGAATAATTTTTAAGATTTTTATTTAATTAAGGCAAAAGCTTAATATAGAAAAGGAAAATCAATTACACGGCAACATCATTAAACAACAATTTTAACAAAGTCAAAAACCAAAATGACATTAGTTATCTGAACTCAATCAAAAAATTTGCAAACTTTATACTGGAAGTTAAATTGGTAGATGGTATTTTACTGTATGAAACAGTTGAACTATGATTAAAAAAAGTTTTCAGTATGAAATAACCTATAACTGAATTTCCGGTACAATCTCCAGTACGGTTTTTCAATTCTTGCTTTATGGTCAAGCTTTTTTTTTTTTTTGGCAAGAGAAGCCATTGAATTTAATTAATATGCATCGATTAATTAAATTGGCATGAATTCATTGTTCCATGTCTTTTACCAATTAGTTTTACACTAATTGACTATGCATCAAAATCACAACAACACATGGTTAGGGTGGGTTATTCATCAAAGAACGAAAAATGTCTAAGGTTGGCCAAATTAATTTTTATATTATTTAGAATTATTTTTGGCAATTTGACACCTCTAAGAAATACTTTTCGTGGAGAATTGTCTATGTCTGAAGCGCAAATAAGCTTTTAGATGGTATCACCATAGTGGAGGAGCTAAGTTGGAGGCAAGAGAGGCTATAGCTCCCCTCCCCATCCCCTCAAATTTGAAATATAAATAACCTTAAATATAGAATTCGCAACAAATTTAGTTAATAGAGTAGTCGATAAAGTTTTAGCCCCCTCCTCCAATTATAACAGTTCAAGTCAACCCACTCATCAAATTTCTATCTCCGACATTGTTAATGAACATCTATGGTAACTATTAATTGCTTATGATTTCTAACCATTTTCCATTGTTCATCTCACAAAAGTATTGCTTTATATCTTACATTTTCATAAATTAATCCCCACAAATAAGAGTTGAAGAGAATTGATCAACCATTGATATCACCAAGAAGGAAATATGCTCTTTACATAAGAAAAAAAGGGAATTATCAACATTTCTAATGACAATCGATTGATTTCATGTTTGTTTTCAATCTATATATTATCCTACAGATAAGCAAATTGCGGTAATAGCGAAATAAAGCAAATTGCGGAAAATATTCATAAATTTTACGAGGTAAATTCTACTTAGCAAAAATGGTGCTATATATTTGATAATACTCTACAATTAGTTTTTTAAATTCGATCAAATGCATGAGAATAAAGAAGAGATCATTGGAATACAATAAAATAAGGAATAGACAATTGTAATTGATATGGAGGTGTCAATGTCACTGATGGAGATGAATGTGTTGTTATTAATGGAGATTATGATTTGCTCATGGAAGAGGAAACCAAACAAAGCCAAGAAAATATGCATTAATTTCTATCAAAGTGGAGTAAATAGAAGTGTCATTTTCATAAGTTTTTAGGAGTTGGCTCCTTGGTTCGAAGTCTATCTTTTATGTTAAGGATTTTAGCTTATGAACTGGTTAGGATGCTAGAAAATACTACGATGTTAATCCTTTTGAATGTAGTTACCAATTACTAAATAATTTTTTTTACAATGATTACTAAAGAATTTGAATTCTCTTATGCTACCAAATAAAAATGTATTTTGTTTGACTTTTGCTACTCATTATTTTGCGACGTGCAAAATGAATCCGACCAACTGCTCAGGTCCACGTTGCTTCAAACAAATTGCTATTATTGTTTATACCATTTATGAAATGCATTCGGCCAACGGGCCGGGTACGAATCTAGTTTTATATATATATATATATAATAAATTGTGATTTTGATATGGTGAATGTTAGTATCAAACTAACGCCAGTGATTATACAAACGCCACGTAGCATGTTCCATATTATGGCAACATAACCGGCTGATTTCCACCCCTACCGTTAAATCCATTTACAAAGGTGGTAACGGGTAAATAAATGAACTCGATCTACCACACTATGTTGAAAGGCTAGGCCGGCTATTTTTTTTTTTTTTAAGATATAATGTATTAATGATCGAAAAAATAGACAGTTACATCCTGGAAACCAGCCAGGTATGGAAATCAAAGAAGCGACTCATAGTCGGATACAAAGAGAGGGCTTTCCTAGCTACCAAATGAGCTACCCTATTGTTCTCTCGTCCTACAAAACGCACACTAAAGCCAGGCAGGACCGGCTAATTAAGTAGTTAATTATCAACTAATTTTCTCCCATCCATTCTAATACTTGGTTGCTTACCAACTATCGAATTTTATTTTAGCCGATCTTGCTATTAAGTCAGTGTAGTATGCTCTCTGGATTTTGGGGGGAAAGATGCACGGTATCTTTTGACCGATCTCTATTAAGAATATTTCAAAAGAGAAGCAATCAATATGTTCCCACTTTTTGGAAATCGTTCTAGTAAACTACAAACCCGACGTACATATATATGCAAACCCTCCACAAATAAAAATTAATTATTTTAATTGGAACCGTTAATGTAGACAAGGGAAGTCGGCAAAATGGATCCGTAACCTCGAAAAGAGGATTGGATTGGATTCGGGGAGCCCTATCCCGAACCTGTCGGCTATCGGCGGGCTGCTCGAGCAGCTGCCGCGGTAAGAGCGGGCCGCCGCGTGTCGGCTGGGCAACAGACTAGTAATGACCCTCTTGGGGGTCAACCAACTCATAACTGGTACGAAAAGAAAATATTAATACGTCGTTTGAAAGCCTCCACGTGAAGCAATCAAGGTTGGCAACCAGCGAATTGAGTCATCTCGGTTGACTAGTTTTGACCTTGATTCAATGAGAAAGACGGGGACACACACCCGTGAATCGACATGCTGCAAGATTACCGAGTTGGATGTCATCACACGACGTCGTTTTTTTCCCTCTACTTTGCGAAATGCGCTTCTTTTTCGGATTTTCCTCTTCGTCTAACCCTATCGTTGGAAAGTGAACATTGATGTTGTATAAGTGTGTGTGAATTTTCACTATATGTTGGATCAAGTACGATCTATTATATTGATATAATTTTATATCTATTACAGGCTAAACCGTTTGACAACCTTGGAAGCAACCCCACTCCCCGCCTATAAATTCACCCTCACAAACCCTCTCCTCCTCCGCCCCAAACCACCACGTTAATCAATCATTAACTTAATCATCAATCACGTCGAATCATGGGTTCGATCGCCGACGACCTCCCGATGCAGCTCGCCGCCACCATGCTCGACGTCAGCAACAACGAGAAGTCGAAGCCGCCGGCGACGCAGCTGCGGCCTGTGTCGGACGGTTTCACCGTGACGGCGGTGAGGAACGAGCTGGTGGCGGCGGTGCTGCCGGTGCAGGAGCACTGGCTCCCGCTATCCAACCTCGACCTCCTTCTGCCGCCGGTGGACGTCGGGGTGTTCTTCTGTTACCATGCGCCGCCCGACGGCGGAGACGCCGCGGTGGCCGGGCTGAAGAAGGGGCTGGCGCAGGTGCTGGTGTCGTACTATGCCTTCGCCGGGGAGGTGGTGATGAGCTCCGGCGGAGAGCCGGAGCTGCTGTGCAACAACCGCGGGGTGGAGTTCTGCGTGGCTTACGCCGCCGACGTGGAGCTCCGGGAGCTGGACTTGTATAACCCCGACGACTCCGTCGAAGGGAAGCTCGTTCCCGTTAAGAAGGACGGCGTTTTGGCCGTTCAGGTAATATATTATATTTCTCTTTCTTTGTTTTGTCTAAAATGGCCGGGAAAGCAGAGTTGGCTAGTTGACAGTAATTTAAACAGATCCAACCCATTAAATATATATAAAAATCATATAATGCAAAAGGGAAACCGGCCAACTTTTTTTATGGTACTTAATCACTTTCTTATACAAACTCTCAAATAAAAGTTAAACATGTGAAGTTTGGACATATCCACCATATCATGTATTTTAAACACATCATTTAATATTGGGGTAGTGAGAGATTAAAAACTTGACTTCAAAGACAAATCAGCTCGTCGAACTTCAAAAAGTTCATGTATAAATTTTTTTAATATAAATATAAAGTGATAGTATTTGCTTTTTATCGTTAAATACTAGAAAAAGGGTTTGAATATAAAACCTATAAATTTAATAATAGTGATAATGCGACTGGAACAAAGTCTTATTGAAATTATATTTGAAACTTGTTTACATAAAAAAAAAAAAAAAAACAAGAAGAGCCCAAACAAGTCGATCTTCCCGCCACTCTCGATCATTGGCCTAATCATTATTTAACTGCCCAATTTATACATAGCCTGACGTGAGATGTGATTACGTATTATCTTTTACCAAATTAACTTGCTTGTATTTGTGAAAGATATATGCCGTGTATGTTGTCAAAAAAAAAAAAAAAAATATGCCGTGTACTGTACCCGTATCGTGCACAGACTTCACCTTGTTATGAAAATTATTACCTCGGCCGTAAATTTCGGGCGGTGAAACTGAAACTCTGATTTTTTTTTTTACCGCCATGCAGGTGACGGAACTGAGATGCGGCGGGATAGTGGTGGGCTGCTCCTTCGACCACCGCGTCGCCGACGCCTACTCCTTCAACATGTTCCTAGTCTCGTGGGCCGAGTCGGCCCGCTCCAGGCCCATCTCCACCCTCCCTTCCTTCCGCCGCTCCTTGCTCAACCCCCGCCGCCCGCTCTCCCACAACTCCGCCCTCGACGACATGTACGTCCCCATCGCCTCCCTCCCGCCGCCTCCCTCCACCGCCGCCCCCGCCCTCATCAGCCGCATCTACCACGTCAGCTCCGATGAGCTCATCAAACTCCAAACCCTCGCCAACACCTCCGCCCACAGTAACAACAACAACAACAACAAGAACCGGTTCTCGAAGCTCGAGTCCTTCTGCGCTCACCTCTGGCAGCTCGTGGCGAGATCTACCCGCGCCCGCGGCGACAAAAACGACGTCGTAACGAAGATGGGGATCGTGGTGGACGGCAGGTCCAGGCTGGGCCCGGAGATGGGCTCCTACTTCGGGAACGTGCTGTCGATTCCGTACGGAGGGAAGATGGCGAGCGAGCTGGTGGGGAGCTCGCTGGGCCAGGTGGCGGGCGGGGTCCACGAGTTTCTGGGCCGCGGGGCGAGCCGGGACCACTTCCTGGGCCTTGTCGACTGGGTGGAGGCCCACAGGCCGGAGCCGGCGATATCGAAGATATATAGTACCGGGAGCGCGGACGGGCCGGCGTTCGTGGTGTCGTCGGGGCGCGGGCTGCCCGTGGGCCAGGTGGACTTCGGGTGGGGCCTGCCGGGTTTCGGGTCGTACCATTTCCCGTGGGGCGGGACGGCCGGGTACGTGATGCCGATGCCGAGCCCGAAGGGGAAAGGGGATTGGGTTGTTTACATGCATTTGTTCGAGCAGCAGTTGGCGTTGATCGAGCGGGAGGCGGGTTCCGTTTTCAGGCCGTTCGCTTGGGACTACGTCGTTTAGTAATCTATACGATGGTGGTGGTTTATTATTATTATTATTATTACTAGCGATAATTAGCGCTAATTACGTCCCTTTGTGTTTAAGTGTGTGTTTATGTATGTATTAATACGTATAAAAATTAATGTCGGCAGTGCATATACGTATATGATATGAGAGAGGGTTACTTATCGATCTACGTATTACGTATTGACTCGTCATGATATTGTTTCATATGTCATCTGCCATTTTGGATGCGTGATTTAGAGATAATTTAAGTACCATTGTTATCGTATATAGATGTCTATTTCCCAAGCAATTATGGAAGTCGTCGGAACTCGATAAGTATAGGTCTCTCTATCAAGTCTCCGTCAACAAAAGGTGTAATTTATATTATGTGTTCTATATATGAAACTTTAACAGCGATTCCATAATTAAAAATAAAATAAAATAACTCAACGGCGATCAAGTATAACTAGGGGGTGGGCAACGGGAAACGGGTATTTGGGTATACCCGTACCCGTCCCGTTTTTTAAGGGTTACGGGTACCCATATTATCCGTAATATTTTAAATGGATGGGACTTGGGATTGTACAGTCCTAATATGGGTACCCGCGGGTTACCCGCGAATACCCGTTTGGGTAATATGGGTACCCGTTGTACCCATTCAAATTACAAAGACATATAATTCAGCCCATGCGCCCAGGCCCAACCCAATTCAAAATCCATTAAAATTACAAAATCCATTAAAATTACAAAATCCTTCATTCACCGCCACCGCCGCCATTTTGTGTTTTGAAATGAATGCTTTGGATGTAATTGACTAATTGTCTTTAGGTAAAATGTCATTTAAACTTTGGGTATTTATGGGTAGTATGGGTACCCGTTATCCGTCCCGTACGGATAATGGGTACCCGTTTCCCTTATGGGTTTGGGATATGGGATGGACTTTGGTCTCCAAATGGGACTAGGTACCCGTTTAAAACGGGACGGGTATCCCGTCCCGTCCCGTTGCCCACCAGTGAGTATAACCAAAACAAATATTAGTGGTGTAAATGTTAGGTGATGGCAATGGGACGGGGCTAGTATGGACTTTCATACCATTTCTGCATCAAGGATGCGGGTCGGAGTGGGTCGACCCACTCTTACATGCTGTTTGGAAAAAGTACACGTAAAATTTACTTTTTTTTATCATAGAACAAAAGCAAAACACTTTATGAATGAAAAAATAGTGATGATAGATGGGTCTAACTAGTTGAAAAAAAGTTGAATTGAAGAAATATGAGTTGATATTGTAAGAAATTAAAATAGAATAGGTCAAGAACGGGACTAGACGGATCAGAAGTAAATACTGATCATACCCCGTCGCACGCTACTGCAGATCGGGTAATACCCGATTGGTCGTATTCAAATTGCTTTCACTAATAAATGTCTATGATTAAGGAAAGTACCAATCAGGGATAGCAAGTGACCTTTTTTTTATATTCCTAAAGCTATAGATATATATACCTTTCTCATCTATATGTGAAGATTTTCCATCCTCATCCCTATAATTTTCAAACAAATATGATTATATAATTTGTGTCCACGCATCTTACATGCATTTATTGCAATTAAGTTGAAAATACGTCAAAGTTTAGTGGAAATGGAAAATTTATTGCAAAAAAGTTTTGGTATATTTCTTACATGCATTTATTGCAAAAAAAGTTATAAAATGTGAAATGGATATTTCTCATACCGGTCGTTCTTGGTATAATTGTCATTCCTGTCACAACTCTCTGTTATGTAGAACTAATCCGCGCTTACCCCTAATGGGAGGTGAAGTTATGGGTACTATTACTAATAAACTTAATTTTCACATTCACAAGGAAGGATTAAGGCTATCAATTTCAAAACCCAATATACATTTTTTTTTTTGTGATCAATAATGCTTTGATTGGTATATCAACTCCATACGTGTCCATGCACTTATGAAAGTGAATGTAGTATTGTTGCCTATTATTATTATTATTTTTTTAATTAATAACTCATCATGTCGATGGTGATCAAGAAGCTAATCAATTACATATATGCTATGGATTATTGTATACATATGACGTGGCTTGCAAGGTAGACAAATTGGTGACCTGCAGTACTATAGTACTAGATTAGGGTTTGGTTTACGTGGACAAAGACAGCTTTAATTAAAAAGGAAATTAACAAGTGATTAGATCCCATTTGGCCTAATTGGGTGATTGACGAACGCCACATTTACATTAAATTAATTGGAAGATAAATTAATCTTGTGGAATAGCTGATTGATTTTATTTTTATAAATATATAGCTAGAGCCACTCCAGCAATTGTTGGATGAGTTGGCCACCTTTAGGAATTAACTAGAGTTATTATTATTTATTTAAACCGGTGTTAGAAAAAGTCTCTACTGATCTGTTTGTCTCCTCTGTTCCTGTATTTCAACGAAAACAAGAAATTTCTGATGTTCCCACAGCTAATTCAAAGGATTCAGTCAACATATTTTCCTTATAGAAGAGATTGAACAGAGAAAAGCGTGCGTAGGAGTGTATGACTATGCATGTCTCTTGCTAAGTTTCAATCTTAACTTCGGAAAGTAAAATAATAATAATAAATTGATTGCTAAGTAATGAAGAGTGATTCATTTACTTCAATGTGTAAATTAGAGCATTATTATTCACTTTCATATGTGATCTATTCGTGGTGGATACGTGTATGGATACGGGTCGGGAAAGCCCCGAAACCAACTCGCTCCATACCCACCAACTCCTTTTTGTGGATTTCACACCATACTCGTCTCATAGTTAGATAACTTGGGGATTTTGCACGTTGACTAGCTCAGGCCAGGGGCAACATGGTTGCGATTTTTTTTAATAGTATTTCTACGCAAAAAAATAATAATTCAATTCTTGTAATATGGTAGAATCATTTGATCTTAATAATAAGATGTCTAAATATATATATAAGTCATTCCTTCTACCATTTGATCTTAAGATGTCTAAATATATATAAGTCATTCCTTTAAGAAAAACGCAATAGCCAAGCTAATTGACTCAACTACTACAAAGGTTCCCCAAGTCTTCCACCAAAGATAAATGAGCCGCCGAATATTTCAATTATCTTCTTGGATTCTTATTAAACATGCATCTAATTTATCGTGCTATATATATATATATATATATATATATGAGAGCCGCCGACTATATATATATATATATATATATATATATTGATTCTTGACGTGTGATATGATGAGAAACTACAATTTCTCCAAATTCAGAATCAACTCACTTAAACCAAACTTCAGCACTTAATTAAAGATGAGTGGAAGGAGATACGACTATTATATGTCTTAATTAATTAACATGCTACATAGGGTCAACAAGTGATGCATGCGTATGCGTTATTAATTAACCTCACACTTAACCACTCTTGACTAACATATATCCTATGTTTGGCCCGGCTTTTAGAAGTGCTTTTCGGCTTCAAAAGCTGAAGCATGGCCAAACACCTGTAAAATCTCGACTTTTGAAAAGCCGAAAAGCGCTTTTGTATAACATAAAAGCAGAAGCTCCGATTTGGAGCTTCTGCGAAAAACTGTTTTGAAAATACAAGATTATTCTTACCATATTTTAATTTTATTTCAAAAAATATAATTTTTCTTCATTTATATCATTTAAAAAAATTATAAAATCATATTATTTAAAATAATACTACTTTTTATTGTTTAGAATTTTTATTCATATTTTATATTATAAGTCCTATATAGTCATTTAACACAACCTTTCATATGTAAAAACACTTCTAATAGTTTTACAGCCAAACACTCAACTGCTTTTTTTGAAAAGTACTTATCTAAAAGCTCCAGCCAAAAGCTGCAAAAGCTACCGCAGGGCCAAACTAAGCTATAGAATACTTTATCGTACAACTACGAGACTGCTAAATGAGGCGCCACTAACAACTGCTCTGCTCTTTTCAAAACAACTCCTCCATCTCCATCTCCATGCATGCATATAGTGATCGATATGAGTGTATTTCTTTTAGGAACAACCACCATGACTTCTCTACAAAGGGTAGGACAACCCAAATAATACTACATCGGTAATCCAAGGAAATGGATCCTTGTATATAAGTGTCTATCAATCAAGATCATCATTAATACGAGGCATTTTCAGAAGGATACTCAAATGTAAATTCGTGCGGATTCGACCCCAAAACGGACGATATCGTACTAATTGAGCAGCGCGCGATTTGACAGAGACAATATGTTCAGTACGTGGGTGTTAGGGTAGAAAAGGGTACGAGGCTAGAAGTGTCTACGCAAGTGGTCATGTCATAATACAGTAGCAGATTCCAGCCGGCCCTCCAAGCAAGCAACGAGACCTGGTTTGTTGATCGATCTGTTCTACACAATTGTTTTTCTTTTCTCCCTACGTTGAAAACTTGGACGATCGATGGATCAGTTGAAGAAATATATAATGACATGACCACTTTTGGTAGAAATTAAAATCCAATCAGCTAGATCAAGCGGCCCTCTTCTGCCTAGCTATTATTGGCCTCTCCTGTTATTAGTCTCAAGTCTTCATAACCAACGACGACAAGAAAGGTTAATGAGAGGAATTTGATCCATAATTGGATTTTTTTTACAACTCGTGTGGTTGGAATTAACTCGTTATTGACATGATATCAAACCTTCATGTTATTGAGATGCCTTCTATTCGAATTCATGTGATCGTATTTGTTAACTATATGGTGTATATTTTGATGTCTGTGCAAATTTCAAGCCCTTTCTGTATTGGGTTTTTGTTTGAAGGGTGTAGAGTGAATACGTGGTTGTGTTATATGGTGGCAGTTCAGCTGCCGCCATATCCACGTCCGATCGTGACAGGAAATTAAACAAGCGAACATATTTATTGAACAACTAATTAACAAATGAAAGTTGTCATGTAATTAAACCGTAATTAAGGAAAACGTTAATTACCAAACACACGTCTTAGTTACCATTTAGTCATCACCAACCACTGTTAACTACGTAATGCAAGCAGCATTATTAATGCAGGGGATTAGGTAGAATATTCAAGCAAAGCAACACCTTCCAATTAAGTTCCAATCACTTTTAGTCTTCACTACTCCCACCAATAGAAGGCAGAGAGCTTCCATTTTGGTCCATGACTCCAAGGTCGTTCACCTTACCCCCTTAGTTATAATCAATCATCCAATTGCGTCACTCAACTATATACACACACACCTAGATAGAGAGCTGCAATACTCATGAATGAACCCAATAAACGAGTCTACTCGAGTCGAGTTTTTGTCTAGTTTGAATTTCGCTTATTTATATATTGCTTGGCTCGATTTTAAATTGAGATAATCTAGGTCGTGTTTGGTTCCACTTGAAAAAAAAAACAAAATTATAGCTAGCTCGAGCTCGACTCGATAAATACTCAGTAATCAAGCTTTTCCCGCTAAATAAAAGTTCGACTTAAAAAAATTTTGTCTTGATTTTTTCATGAATCTTCTTATTTTTCTCTTTCGTTTGATATCTTTCAAACTAGGGATATATTGTATGATGTGAACAATATTCATATTTATTCAACATAGTTTTCCTCGTTTATTCAATTAAACGAGTGATTTAAATTATTAATATAGTCATTTACTTTTGAAGATAATAGTTCTCTATATGTTTGTTACAACTAATTTCAAACTATTAAACAGATTATTAACTTCAGAATAAGGGTGATATATTAGCAACAAGACCTCTGGGGAGGCATTTTTTTTTCTTTTTTATAAGGATGATATAGGCTAAAATTTTATTGTTATGTGCTATTAAAATGAATCTAACCTCAAATCTTGCCATCCTTACTTAATATTATAGTTATTCAAAAGTAAAATAATGCCACATCAGCACTTCAAGTGCTCTCAGCCCTCCCCCGTCATCCTTACTCACATAGAATTATTTAATTTATTTTCCTTATAAAATTGGATATCTTGGTTTCATTTTGCCTTCCTTTGCGCAGCAGAAACATCCCCATTTATAGGCAATTATTGTAGGAAATGCTCCAGCATTTAACATTTTGTCAAGATTGTCAAACCGATTTATATTATTGTGTCATTTTAATAAGTGGTTCGACCAATGGTACAATCGGTTTGCATCTGTTCATGCCGGTTTAATAGAATATGTACAAATTTGAAAAACCATTAACATCAAATGAATTTAAACAAATATAAAAATATTTGAAGATAATTTACTTATATTCTATATCCATGTTTAAATAAAATACAACATTCCAAACAAAATAATAAACATAATATACAAAATTTAACGTCAAGAGTCAAGACGCAAACTTTTATACTTAAATACAACAAATAATATCAACATTTAACTTTTAAATTCATGAAATTATCCACAAATTAATTTTTTTCCTATTAAGTTCACTCTAATGGTGTAATTGTATTTATAGGTCGAAAATCGATCATATAGATTATACTGGTGGTATTCAGACCGATTTCATGGCCGACATCGATTGAACTAGGTTCATCCGACGGTCATTCCACGAGCGTGACAACCATGCATTTTTGCCATTTCTTTCCCATAAAAGAGGATGGTTGTACCAACATTCTGGTACCTGAAAGGTAATTGAAGCTACCAGAACGTGGAAATGTTATATATCATGGATTATAGTCTAGACAATTTCAAAAACTAATTTTCAATCGATATAGCAGGTTGCAACTATTCACTTGCTAAACTAAATGCTAAGCTAAACGTAAACAAAGAAAGATCAAAATAATGATTGCCAAAAATAAAATAAAATAGTTATTGTCCATTGCTACGAAAAAAGTATATTGTTGGTACATATTTTTTTAGGAGATGTTGGTACATATTGAATATGCTCCTGATATACAATTGTATATTTCTTTTGCTTCCATGGTTGAAATTCAAATTATTTTTTAATAACCTATTTTTATCAATTGGATTGTATCTTCTTCAATTTAAGCAGTATTTTAACAATTATGTATAGAAAAATGAATTGACTGTGATCTACAAAAGACTATCTATTTATATATATTTGGTTAAAATTTTCCAATCGTGTATACCACCATGATATATATTTTTTAATTTTCATAACACCATGATATATACACCTTCATATATGCTCTTTTTTCCAAAATATATCACAGTAATGTCATTTTTTAGAGTATATTTATTTAACTTTTAAGCAAAAAATACGAGAAATTAAAGGACAACCACTATGATGCACGATAATTCGTACACCATAAAAAATTACTAAAATATGTATATACGTTCTTTTTTCAAAATATATAACAATGAATGTCATTACCTAGAGTATATTTTTTTGATCATTTTATGCAACATATATGAAATCCAAGTTCAAACGAATAAAATATCATCCGTTAAAATTAATGTGAGAATGCTTATGCATTTGTGTTTAATTTTAGAGTTATGCACTTAAAGTAGAGGTGGGATGTCTCTATAACTAACATTTCTATATATTATTATTATTATTAAAATTAGTGCACAATTATATATGTATACATTGGTATACTCCTTGAATATATTCTCTTGATATGAAATTGTCTTTCCCTTTCATTGATCAAAACGATGTTTATTGTTTAGGTGCTTATTTACCAAACATGTGATTTTTTTCGCTCTTGGACCCCATTGAAGTACATGTTAGTGTTGGGCTGATGTTATGTCAAATAATCGAAGTATTTTCACTTTTCAAATGAGTTGTATAGATCCAGGGTAAGCAAAATCAATGGAACGATATGTACAACATACGAAGTTGAAAATTGTTGGACAACCAAAGAACATATGATCGTGAATATGTTCTTCAAAATGAGGATAAAGTATTGATTCTTATTACTTTACATGATACTATCTCCTAAGCCACAGTCAAACTACATGTAATCGTCCTCCTATCATACAAATTTGAAATAATAAACAATCGTAATAAAATATATACAAAAAAAAAATAGTAACCTATCACTATTGAAAAAATTAACAATAATAAAAACATGTCACCCATCGGGCGGGCACAAAACTAGTTTAAGACTAATGATATTACTGCTAGAGTGAATCGGTGTTTGTTTGCACAGGAAGCATAACTTATCCTATATCAAACGGTGTAAATCCCCTAATCCTTCACAAAGTCGTCTAATGAGGCAAACCCTAATCCTTCATCAAGAACTTAGGTATTGTAAATCCTCAATCGAGGTTCAGTGAATCCATTGATCCTTGAAAGAGGATGTTTGCCCTTACATATAATTTTTGTATTATTATTTCCAATACTTTCTTCACTGTTAGCCTAGCCCTTTGATTCATTTTACACAAACCTTAACTAATAATTATGTTTCTCCTTTTACTTACTACAACCATAATCTCTTCTCATTTACTTGCATTTACACTCAAGACCCAAAAAACACAATCTGGCACGATCAAGGGCGGCATGAAACTTCTTCTACTGCCCTCTCCCACAAAAAAACCATCTGCCCTCGTCGAAGGCTATCATGCCTTGCCAGGAAAGAACAGGTACCGGAACCGAGAATCGAAAGGCAAGATTCCACAGTTCCTGGAAGCCAACAGGCTTTGCCGCCGCTGCGAAATGCACTGCTCGACAAATGCTGCCTGGTTCGGCGGCAGGTAATGAGATATCCACACAGCCAAGTTGGAATCATCCACAAAGCTTTTAGCAAAGCAGTGCAACAACTTGGGCACCAACAGCTTCCCTCTGCTGCTGACTCCAACACTGGCCCGGATGAAATCGTGCTGAGCTTCTTCTAGCTCTTCTCTTACATTCCCTGCGGTGTAAACTCTTACCTGCAATATGGTTTTGTTCCATTGGTATTTGGTATTGAAAGTCATTAGAATGGAGCACAGTGACTGCTTTTCTTACAGGATGTACAGGACATTACCGCAGGAGAAGAATACATTCCGCAGCTGAGTGCAAATGCTACAAGCGGCTCGTGTGCATCGACTGCACATTTCCGCTGTTCTTCTGATACCTTCAATTTGTGAAGGGCTAGAAGCAAAGCCTGGGAGAGAGCAGTGATGAATAGTGAAACGTTTAATAATAATGGAAAGACTGTTTTTTAACAACAGGAATAAGAAGAAACAAATCGAAAGGGGAATAAGTTGGCAGGGTTTGTAGCAATACAATTTGTGGTCTGTGGAGAGGAGGTTTCATCTTCAGAATCGCGTACTCAATGGCAGCTGCACTGAAAGAATGGCCTCCAACAGTGTAAGCAGCCTGAGACAGTCCAGACATAATTTGATTACCATTAGCATTAATCAGAAGGGGAAGAATGGCTAGCAGAAAAGACAATCAAATCAAGAACCAAACCTTTTGCATCAAAGAGAACAACTTTAAGTCACTTTTAGGGACTCCATAAGCCAAGTAAGCCTGCTACCAGTTTTAAATTGTTAAGGAGATCAAGAAAAATTCTAACATGTTTAACAGGTGACAAAATACATCAAATACAATACTGAGAATAGGAGGGATGTTACTGACATGCATGATCAGTGCATTGTACAAGTTGATCCAAAATGCAAGCTTCTCATTGCAGCTCAAGTGAATAGGGTTAACTTTGGCCAATTGTTCAACGAGTGCTCTGTTTCCCCCCAATGTCCAGACCAACCACACAAAACATACAATTAGCTATAGCACGTAAGGAAGAACGCAATAAAAGAAGTATTTTGGAGCGAGATCTACAAATTTGCTTTAAATTTTGATATAGACTTTACTTTAAAAAGGGGAATTACCTGAACTTCCTTAATGCTCCCGAGGCATATTCCAATTGTTTCTTTCCAACTGACATCCAAGAAACTTCAATTGCTAAGCCATAGTTGCCTATGTCAGCCCAGCTTAATTTCCCACGGACTCTATAGGGATCAAACACATTCTCAGGAGACAACACTTCACTGTTATTCTGGATATCGACTTGTGGGCTCTGGACCCACGATGATAGTATTGAGCGCTCAGATGATGACCACCATGATGAATTAGAAAGATGCCCCCGAGGAGAAACAGGTGAAGATTGACTCTCCAATGCAGATGACATAGATGGCACAGCAGAATCCGAAAGAGAGATGAATATATTTTTCATACACCTAACCATCTCCTCAGAAAGTTTATTAGGGTGACCCCAGAGACCACTCAATGTTGTTCCCTTTGATAGCTTTGGCTGTAGATGCTGACCCAGTTTGGCACCTGCCTTCGGAACTCCTTTCTTGTTCTCCAAAAACGAAGTTGCTCTGATTGCATTCTGACCCAAATCAAAATATGTTAAAATTAATATTTTATGCTGATAACATGAATAAATCTTTTCCCCTAGATGTTGAGAAATAAAACATAGGCAGGGATTCATTCATATTCAGTTTCATTTCTTCTCAAGCCACCGGGAATGAAGAGCATCTGGTGTCTATAAGACTGCAGTGTCAGTTTTGAACATCAAATTGTAGATGGGAACAGTAGCTCATGTCCGTGCCAACTGGAAGGAAATTGCTCGAAGTAAGAAGAAAAAAAATCTGAGAAGCAAACAGGAACCAGAGAGTACCTCAGGGCTGACGTATGAACAAGACGTTTCCATAGCAATGGTAGGTGCCAGGCTTCTGTCCCCAGAAACATCTCCATCCAATTCAGAATCAGAATGCTTGGAACATCTTGAAGAAGGAATCTGGAAAGAAAATTTAAGAATAAGATAAATCAAATTGAGTACCAAAGAAGAATCCCGAAAGTTTTCTTTGCAAGACTACTAAAAGGGGTAAATATTGAATCTGAATCAGACATATATATATTGCATCTCAGAATTCTGTTCTACTAGCAAGTACATGGATCGATTCTGAAGCTTACGGCGAATTTCTATTTTCTACCTATTGACAGTTACTGCATTTTTTTTCTTCAACGAGTATAGCGTTGAACTAATGGCATTGAGTAGTTAGGAAAAATGATAGATGGGTTATTCATGGGATTGGTACAACTTTGCTCGAAGCTAGAAGTAGAGGCATGCTACAGCAAACAGTTAATGGCATGGTTTCCTCGTAAGGGGAATTTTAACAATTCACAGCAGGAGTGTTCCAGAATTCTTAGGCTTACTGAAAGTTTAACCACGCTTTTGAGATCAGATAAATTACAGTAAGCATAGAATCGGTGTTTCGAATATTATTCAAACAAGGAACTGCACATAGTTTCTAATAGCTCAAGACGAACAACCATGGCAGCAATTATCAGATAGTGACTGTTGATGTGTATATATTAAAACTGACAGTAATCCAACAAGTAGGGTTACACAGAGATGTCGAAACATATAACGTGATAATGAAGAACATAATGGAATCTTAAGCAAACATAATATAAAAAGAGAGGCAACCTAATAGGATCATGACGACGAGGAATATCATATTCAGTAAGTAATAAAATACTCATTGCTTCGCTGGAAATCCACATCTTTAGAGATACCAGACTTATTACCATTTTTTTGGTATAGTCGGAGGAGCAATCAGAAACTGATGGCAATGATTCATGCTTCAGTCGATATTCCGCAAGCCGCCGCTCATTTTTCTCTTGACTAAGCTGGAAATGTAACGAGACAATTTTTTGTTCAAGCTCTGTAACTGTGACTTCCAGTATGGCAATAGTGGAAAGGAGCTCCTGAGCCTGTACGAACAATCCAAATATCAACTGCTTGAGAATAAAGAATGTTTAAGAACATTCCAGAGGTGGCAAAATTTTCCAAGCAAGCAAAACAATGGTAATAGCAACAGTCTAAACATTTTTTTTTTTTTTTACTTCTCTTGATAGTAAATGAGCTTTAACAAAGTCTAGTTAGTTGGCACGATAGAACAAAGGAAATGATCCGCCAATTTAGGACGTGTAGAAAAACTCTTAATTTCACTACAAGGTCTCAACACCTTCCAACTATCTTCAGAGCAAACGATGAACAAACTAGTACAATGAAGTTTTAGTGCATGACTTTGTCCATTTTGAATCTAGATACCAAAGTATATTCCATTAGAGGACCAAAACTTGAGAAACAAAGAGCTGTATCTCCTAAATAGGTTATGAACACAAAGCATGTGCACATTTGAAGGGAATGCCAAATCACAATGGATGAAGTCTCCCTTATACTCCAGAAAGATTGCTTTTTTGATGCATTACAGGCATATGAGAGTCTAATTCAGTCACATACTTGGTGTGGAAGGCATGATGCGCAAGAAAATACTACGATGTTAATCCTTTTGAATGTAGTTACCAATTACTAAATAATTTTTTTTACAATGATTACTAAAGAATTTGAATTCTCTTATGCTACCAAATAAAAATGTATTTTGTTTGACTTTTGCTACTCATTATTTTGCGACGTGCAAAATGAATCCGACCAACTGCTCAGGTCCACGTTGCTTCAAACAAATTGCTATTATTGTTTATACCATTTATGAAATGCATTCGGCCAACGGGCCGGGTACGAATCTAGTTTTATATATATATATATATATAATAAATTGTGATTTTGATATGGTGAATGTTAGTATCAAACTAACGCCAGTGATTATACAAACGCCACGTAGCATGTTCCATATTATGGCAACATAACCGGCTGATTTCCACCCCTACCGTTAAATCCATTTACAAAGGTGGTAACGGGTAAATAAATGAACTCGATCTACCACACTATGTTGAAAGGCTAGGCCGGCTATTTTTTTTTTTTTTAAGATATAATGTATTAATGATCGAAAAAATAGACAGTTACATCCTGGAAACAAGCAAAACAATGGTAATAGCAACAGTCTAAACATTTTTTTTTTTTTTTACTTCTCTTGATAGTAAATGAGCTTTAACAAAGTCTAGTTAGTTGGCACGATAGAACAAAGGAAATGATCCGCCAATTTAGGACGTGTAGAAAAACTCTTAATTTCACTACAAGGTCTCAACACCTTCCAACTATCTTCAGAGCAAACGATGAACAAACTAGTACAATGAAGCTTTTTCGATGCATTACAGGCATATGAGAGTCTAATTCAGTCACATACTTGGTGTGGAAGGCATGATGCGCAAGAAAATTTCACTGAGCTTTCCTCAATTGCATTTTCCAGTATTACATGCATGTCCATCTCCGCTTGCAACTGTTGTTCTAACCTTTGCACCTGTTTCAAAATCACATACATATTCTGAAGCAATTAGCGCAACTACGTTGGATGCTCTAGTTAAACATTGAAAATATCAGGAATTAAGGTGCCCAATCATACTCCAATGGCACAACTCCGGCAAGTAAAAGTAAATCTTTAGTCAAATGTAATAGAACACCTCGCATGTATTAGATTGACTGGCCTATCCATGTAACTTCCTCAGTATCTGAATGATGACATTCTTCATATCTATTCTAAGCCTGCACCTTACCCGACCACTAGTTTAAGTATCTTGACTTGTACATTGAACATGTCTCCTTCGGTAAACAACACAGAGCATCATTCCGATGATATACCGTTACCATATACACAAACCACAGTACTACTACTGGTTTCACAGGAACTTTTAATCGAAAATACATGAAAGAGGGGAAAGTGGAAAACAAACTAAGGGAAAATGTGAGACTTCAGGAATGACATTAACTTACATCTTTCTCAAGCTGGATTCTGTAAGGATGAAAAGTAGTGCAAGTGGTACTTGAACCTGAGCTACTAGTACCTTCTGCTATATTGCTGACCTGAAATTTGCCAATTGAAATGTCAATATGCATGTGTCTCTGTATTTAACTTTATCTTGCACAAGAAAAATGAAAAGGTATATACTGAATTATTTCTATTTGAAATGAAACACAAGAAAGTGTTGAGAAGAAAATTTTAAAGAAAGCCTCAAGCATAAGCCTTAAGCTTTAGATAACACAAGAGTTTGTATGGAACTACCAAATAATCGGAGCTTTCCTCATATAAGTACAGACAAAACAGCAATTTTTATATATAAGTAAATAACAACCACTTGTTAAGTTGATGTTCACCCAATACCAACCAGTTCAGCCTTCGATTGTTTGGCATCTAAAGGCGGCAAAGGTGCAATATTGATATCCGAACTTATATAAAACTGAATCAGAGAATGCAAGGCTCAATAATAGCGAATTCTGACCTGTAATGTAGAATCACAACACGAATGTTCATTCACAGGATGTAATCGAGTTCCTGAGTTGCCACATGTTGTACCAGAAGTCAAAGTTCTGCAGATGGTTTCATTCCTGAGGAGAATACCAGGTGAGAAAAGCAAAAGAGCACCACTGGAAGGAAGCTGAGCAGCATATATAACTGAAGACAAGGAAAGAACAAAAACTCATACTGGCTGAAGGAAGATCCAGTGGCAGGAGAGTCGCACATCTTGTGAGCTTGGCTTGTGGCTTTTATCAGAAGATACACATCCTAAGATCTCCCAGGTAGCTTGGCCGCTGTACGACGAGGATTAATCCATGCACAAACAAGTTTCATTAATACTCGAGGCTTACTTCAATGAAGGATGAAAGACTGGAATTATTATACTGGGAATCTGGGACTGGGAGAGGATCTTTGTCCACAATGAAAATCCCAAAAAGAAACAGCAAAGAAAGATCATAAGAAATAAACCGTGCCAACCTGTTAACACGTGATGAGTACAACACATTCATCAATGCCTCAGCTACCAGTCATTTTCAAGACAAGCATACATGAACACGAGTTTGAGTTTCAGAGGAGCTCGAAAAGGAAAGTCAGTAGTAAATGAAAGAAAGCAAAATGTACAAACACCATTATAGTTGTTGCGGCAACAGTACCTTACATGCTAATTACAACTTTCACCACATGGAAGTCAGAGAAGGAAGAAAAAACGGGAGTGAAGAACAAAAAACTTATGAAACTTACGAGGATATGATTGAGATCAAAAAGAGAAAAGGGCATTTGTTAAATTTTGGCAAGTAGCAGATTTTCATTTCATGTTGCTATAGTTGGAAGGGATAGATATCTGCAGCCAACAACCCTCCATCCACCACCGCCCATCGAGCACTAAAATATTAATAAAGGGGAAGTAAAGAGAGAATGGGGAAGAAAAGCAAAGTGGTTAAAAGGAACTGTTCTTCGACAAGGAGGAAAATGGGGGAAAGGGAAGGAAGAACCGAATAAGTGGGGTAGATGCAGACACTCAACTAATACAACAGAAGTTGACAGCCATACCTTCACAACCAACTGTTGAGTCGAGTTTGTGTGAGAGAAACAAGGAATTGATAGACAGACTTTTGGGCGCTTTTGGCCTTTGGGTTAACTCATACACATTCCTAGAGGAGCAGAAATTCAAAAAAGGGAGGGATTTTGGGAATGCAGAAAAAGAGAGGGAATCAACAGAGATTTCGCATGTGATCTCTTTTTCAAAAGAGAAGCAAAAGGATGAAGCTAGTGGGTATTGAAACAGAGAACGGGGAAAAATTGAAAAAAACAAAGCTTTTTTGGCTTTTACATGAAGCTTTTCTGCAATCTATGGGGCAATGATGATGAAGAAGTGGGATTAATCCACAAAAACAAGGGACAAAATCCAGTGGTCCCTCACTTCCACCTCACAGAAGAACGATTATTGTTGCCCTCATCTCATCTCATCTCATCCCCACCACTGTATTAATGAATCTTCTTCATCACCAGTTCAGTCCTTCCTTCACCACCACCACCTCTCTCTCTCTCTCAGTCCCCAATGGCAAAAATACAAATAGTTGCTCCAAAAACAAAAAACACACAATAGAACAAAATACCAGACATCCCTGATTTGAGATTCCAGCTGCCGCAGAAAGAGATGTGTCAATGCAATGCAATGCAATGCAAAGAAACAAGCGCGTGATGCAGAGAAGGGGCCAGGTATAAACAAAAAGTAGGTTTTCCAGTTGAGTGAAAAATTCCCAAGAAAGGCCGGCAAAATGCAAAAGGTAAAGAAGCAAGGAAAAGAGCAGACCTCTGATTACGAAGCGAAACAGCAGCATTACCCAAACAGCTTTCTAGCACAGGTCAGGAGTAGAGTACGCTCTGAAAACGGAAGCAGCGGAAAGTTCTCCGAGGTGCCTCGCCTCTTCTTTTTGTCCCCCAACTTTGTACAAGAAATACGTCAATGGCGATCAGAGAGCGACAACAGTGATCAGACGCGCCTGATATTGACCCAATCTGCGGCTTTTTCCTCCCCCAAATTAACAAGAACTGATTTCCCTAGCTCCCTTCCGAGGGTTTATCAGCAGAGAAAAGAAACAGAAACAATCGGAAACCGTGGAGGGAGAGTTGAATGCGGACTGGGCGAACAGTTGAGCAGTTACAATACTACTGCTAAACAAAGGGAGGCAAAGCAATTACTTCGTTGTGTAATGAATTTCAAAAATGGCAGGGAGAGAGAGAGAGAACGAAAGGAATCTACGGTGTACAGTTACACGCACACTGCTACTCCTCGAGTATCGAAGCGCGATAATAAAAAAAGAATACACCATTGTCGCTATCTTTTGACTACTGTCAGCTAAGAGCTTCAATCCGAATTCAAATTGACTAGTGGATTAATAATACACATGGAGATGAGAGCTGGATTTGGGAATGCGACAAGCGGAAAACGCCATTTTTTGTTGCTGCAGTTCAGAGTTTCCAGATGGAAACGCCAAGAATTGTATACAAATTAGAGGCGAGAGAATTTGGTTTGCATTAATAAATACCATTTTATTTGTCACCGGCGGCGCGTCCCATGGCCGGCAAACCATGCGGTTATCCCGTCAATTTTTTTTATTTTCAGATATCAGTTCATTAGAGTTGGGCCACGTGTTGAGTGATAGGGCTTTAAGGCCCACTAAGAATGCCAGTCGGCCTGGCCCAATGAGGGATAAACAAGACCGCCTGATTAGAACTGCTTCTGCCTTCTGTCTTCTATTAACACTAGCACAAGACCCGACTCGTTGGCCGGATTAATTTTATCGAGAAATATGATATATATAATAATAAATATATAATAGATGATTTGAAATGCATAAAATTATTGTTTTCTATCTTAGTTATACACAGAACATATTTGAAAGTGATCCAAGCATTCATAATGTGTTTAGACCAAAATATAATATAAGTATTACTTATAATTATTAAATGAACAAAGAAATAAATATAACTAATTTTCATTCATTACTTAATTAAATCATATAGTTGAATATTAGAGTTGTTTCTCATAATACATACATAATCAACCTTTAAGATGAAAAAAAATGTCTCTCGTAGAGTTTAGTATGTCATTTAAGTATTTTCCAATAGAGAGCATTCTTTTTTACCACACCGTTGGTAATGAATCTGAAGTTGCTTGATTTGAAATATATAGGACATGATACTAAATTGTCGCTAATAGTTAGTTGGACAATATGTTGTGTATGGACTTCTCAAATTATTCCCAGATCGTATACATGTCTAGCAACAATGTAGTAATTTTCATGCAACAAATATTTTTTTCATGAAATAATTCAATTAATAAAAACGTATGAAAATCATATTACATGAAATATATGTTACTCATTAAGTTGACGAATGAGCGAGTGTATAAGTAATATACATTTATTTTAATAATATAGAAGTTGCAAAGTATCTTTTGGGTTGAATGAGATCGCATATTCTCATTATCGCTAACTGACTTATGCTTTTTTGCAATAGATAGTTCAAAATGTACCTTATAACTTTTTTACCTCGTAAAAGAATTGTTTGAACCAAATGATTAGAATAATATCAAAAAATTTGGTAGTATAGTATTTTATACTAAAATCATAAGTAATTATGGTTCTTACTAAATCTCTTCTCGAGACCTAGAGTTGGTAAGGCCGATCTACTTTAGTGGATCATATTGATGTAGCAAAAGTTTCTGATTTTGATGAATTGGAAACGTGCCTTTTCAATTTCTATTTACCTAGTTCATATCTTTCTTTCGTGTGTTCCGGGGAGTAATTCGATCTCTTCAATCTCAGGATACCACCTAAATCACTGCGGCCAGAGAGTCAAATAGGTCGGGAAGAAAGAGTTTGAGGTTGGGTTGGACGACATACATCTTGGGACTCCATGGACCAAGATCTGCTTTCACTATATAGGCAATACCGATCTAATTTAGTGGATCATATGGATGTAGCAAAAGCTTCTGATTTTGATAAATTGGAAACATCCCTTTTCAATTTCTATTTACCTAGTTCATATCTTTCTTTTGTGTGTTCTGGGGAGTATTTCGATCTCCTCAATCTTAGGATACCATCTAAATAACTCCGGCCATAGAGTCAAATAGGTCGGGAAGAAAGAGTTTGAGGTTGGGTTGGAGAATAGTTAATGTGGCATTACCGGGTAAGACGAAAATGAGTTCCGGTTGACTCTCTGGTTTCAAACCTTGGTTCAGATGCGAACCTTTCCTGTTAAGGTTTTGTCCATTCGCTCCTTTAATACCTATACCTATTGGTTGAGTTAGTACCATACTTGGATGCCTGACTCGAGAGAATAGGGTCTTTGTCTTCAACTTCAATAGGGCTAAAAAATTTGCAAAACCTCTTTTGAATCAACCTAACCCTCTACAAGGGTGTATAGCTCATCACGTATCGATTTAGCCTATGGTGTGAAGTTTTATGGTCGAACCGCCAGTACGTACGATCTTTCGATTCAAACTTTAAATAAAAAATCACTAAAATATTGACATTATCAAATACCCTTAAATCTCAGAAATTACCATAATCGTATTAAAAAAAAAAATCATCCAAATGATACTATTGATTCACGATTTTAAGGGGTCGTTTGGAAGTTGAGATTGTTAAATAGATGTTTTGTTGTGAATGCATGTATAATATTATATATGTATTGTCGGATTAGATGCATTGTGTATGTCATTTAAGCTAAAAGTTGAGACAAAACAATCTCAACTCAACTATCACAATTAAAAGCTGTGATATAACAATCACTCATTTTGAGTGATAGTTTCTGTCTCATCACATATGTAATCCATGTATTGTTTCCACTAAAAAATAAAAAATGATGCATTCTAAACAATACATTATAGTAACAATCTCAACAAAATAATCGCAACTTTCAAACGACCCTTTAATTGAAATGGGAAAATCTATCAAATATAATGACATCTCCTAAAATAAATCAAGACTCAACAGGGCCAAAAATACCAACTAAGCAAAGCAGAAGGTCAATTATTTCACACTACCTCATTTTCCCCTCTTTTAAATGTGTCCTCTCACTCTCTCTTATGTCCCGTTCACTTGCCATTTTGTTTTCTGTTTTCTGGTGTGACAAAAAAAAACAAATGGTAAGAAACGTGTTCACTTGCAATTTCATTATCGTTGGAAAAAATTCATAGGGAATAAAAGAGGCAGTTGGCGAAAACAATAAAAGATCGTTTGCAGGAAAATGATGGACGAATTTTCCCCGTTGCCCAACGGGTTACGCCCCCATTCATTTTAATGAGCCCAGCGTTGGAATCACTCATTTTGAGTGATAGTTTCTGTCTCATCACTCTCTCTTACGTACCCATGGATTTTTGTCGTAAAAAATTTACAACAACAAGTTCCTATAAAAATCAAATATCAATCACTCAACACAAATTGTCCATATATAAAACATTATTCTAGAAAATTCAAGCAATCACAAATTAACCATACAAATTGTTCAACACCAATCTAGAAAACTCAAGAAAATTGAAGCAAATCACAAATTATCCATAAACAACATGATTAATTGAAAACTTCTTCCTCCTTGTCAAATAAGATTCTTCACTCTCCACTCGATAATATCAACTTCATTCTACACAATTAGAAAGAAAACAATTAGACATGTCTCCACAAACATAAAGAAGATTAGTTATTTAGAAGGGCCAATACCACTAGGAAACCCGAACTATTAACTTTGTGTCATTTGTGTCCTAAAGTATTCGATATGACAATTGTGTCCCAAACTGTTTTTTCGTTATGGTTGACCGGCGTTGACCGTTAGTTTTTAACAGAAAGTCTAGTCACCGCTCTGATGTGGCATCTGACGTGGAATTTTTATTATTTTATTATATTTATTTTCTCGTAAAAATGAATAAACTAACAAAAAGAAATAAAGAAAAGTTATAAAAAAATCATATATGAAGATCTGCATCTCCGGGGAACAATTCCGGCGACGGTCGATGCGAATGAATTGTTGGCAGCCTTCTGGTCTTTGTTTGAGGGAGTCGACAGGCCAAACCATGGCTTTGCCGCCGAATCAGAGGGGAAGCTTGGATCGAGGATTGAAAATGCAGACGAGCCACCCCCTATTCTTCTTCTTCTTCTTCTAGAGATAACAAAAATGATGGAATTGAAAAAAACCCCAAATTCAAAAACCTAATTCTTACCAAACCCTTACCCACCATTAAATCTGAGGTTGCAGCGGATTCAGTAGCTGAAGGGAAGATGAGGAACTGTGATAGCTGCCTGCGGTGACCACTGAGCACGACTGGATGAAGCTCGACTACGACGGCTGGTACTAACTCGTTGAAGGTACAATAGGATTCCCACCCACGGCTGCATCGATCTCCCACCCCCCAATTCTTCTTCTTTGCAACTACCCATCGTCGTTGCATCGATCTCCCACCCGCAATTCCTTCTTCGTCGCCACAGCTTCTCAATCTCTCCCGCCCCAAGAGTTGAAGCAGATCGTGAACGGAGTGAAAATTGTTCTGGACAAGCGTCGGCGGGAGGCGGACGGAGTGGAAAGTGGCTTCCCGACTTCTTTCGGCAGTCCGACGGAGAGAATAGGGCGAGGTTGATAAAATAAAGGATGGGGAAGAAGGGATAGGGACGAGGTCCATCGTCTTCCACCATTTGTTGGGTTTTGAAGAGATGAGGAAGAAGAGATTATTTTTTATTTTGTATTTTAATAGTTAATTTTAATTTAAAAATAACAATCTGATGTGGCAGCTGACGTGGCGCATATGTGGCTGCCACATATGTGCCATGTAACCAAAAGTCAACATTTTATGGTTGACTGTTTGGTCAACCGTTATCTATAACGACCAACAAAATTGTTAGGACGTAAATGACACACAACTATCATACATCAGGACACAAATGTCATATCGAATACTTTAGGACACAAATGACACAAAGTTAATAGTTCGGGTTTCCCAGTGGTATTAGCCCTATTTAGAATGTTAAATATATCGGGAAAATTAATTATATGGGTGTGGGCGGGTACCCATGGTGCGGGTTTACCTAAACCCAAACCGGTGAATAGTGAACGAGTTTAAACTCGAACCCAACTCAAAATCCGTCAACACGGATATTACCTGCATTGACCGGGTTGGGTCGGTTAGGGTACCCGTGGGTTCGGGTTTTGTTCCCATCCCTAGCTGATATGGCATGCTACGACCAAGGGAATTTTTACCATTAAATCGACCTATCATTTTGCAGTCCTTTAGGATAAGCACATGTGCTTTTGGTGATCCATGACGAGCTGGATGAATAGAGCCAGTTGGATTCGTTTATGGGAGGCGAATATCCCGCCCAAGTTGAAAGTATTTGTCTGGCAAATATTTAACCGCATCCTGCCAACTACGGAAGCTTTAATCGAGAAGAAGGTTCTTGTGTTTCCCAGGTGTCCGATTTGCTGGGCTAATGAAGAAACCATGGAGCATTTGTTCCTTGATTGTCCGGTAGCACGGGCTCTTTGGGACTACTCGAGATTGAAATATCTTGGGCAATGATTGCCTCGTTATACCTTCCCACTTTTCCTCAAAAAGTTGATGTCGATCATTCATCAACCGTCGCTGTTCATGAGAGTTGTCGTAGTTCTTTGGATAACTTGGCCGTCCCGAAACTGGATGGTCTTTGAGGGTAAACAGTTTGGGTTCCCTGCCTTAATGCGACAACTGAACCATCAATATGAGGAGTGGGTAAGCTTGCCGGTGGAACATGTTTCCCAGTCTACCATCCCTCCGATGCAGCACTTGAGTCATGAGGGGCCTGATTTTGCTGTTTGTATGTGGGATGTAGTGACTAGGAGGGGATCTCATTCGACAAATGGGATGGTTATTATGAACAAAGCTCGGGAAATCCTCCTTGCTCATGGGGTGCAGTTCATGTTGATTGATGATCCCATGGTGGTGGAATTACTTGTACTCCGTGAAGCAATTTTATGGTGCCGAAACCATGGTTTCACGAAAATAAGATTCGAAGGAGATGAGAAGGGGATCATTGATAAGATCATTCGGGCGGATACACGAGATAGTCGGATGGGAGCTATTCTTGAGGAAATTGTGCATTACTTCGCCATCTCATACGGGGTTTAGTCTTTGATTTGTAGGTCGGCGTAACAACAGAGTAGCCCATTTGGTGGCTCAAACGATCCTTTCTTTGTACCCGACTATGAGTCGTTTATTTGATTTTTAGACCTGGCTGAATTCTAGAATGTTTAGGTGGCTACTTTGGTGCACTCACAAAAATGAGTGCATTCAATGCACCCAACTCTAAAAGTAGTCTAAGACATCAATTTTTTATTTTAATTGGTAAGATTAATGTAATATGATGATATAACATAAGATCACAACTAATTAATGCATTACTCTAAGCCTTAAACCTTCAATTTTGAACTTTTGCCCTAAACCCCAAAACATGAATCCTAACCCTAACCCTAAATCCATAAACCATAATTCCTTCAAATTAATGTAAAATTTGAATAATTTTTGTACTAATTCATGGATTTTTTTGTCCATCGTATCATACTTGATAATTAATATTATTTTGACACGAATCGCGTACTCAAAATGACAATAATGAAGCGAGTGTATCGAATGTACTAAAAAAATTGAGTGCAGCGAAAACGTAACCATGTAACTATCTACTGTTTTTGGAATCATGATTATCTTTTTTATAAAAAAACCCGAATCCTTTCCCAACTATGAAAAAGGGGAAAACTATACCAAATCCAACTTTTTTAAAAGAGAAGTGAATTACAAGAGAGGAAAGGAAAGAATAGGGTTTAAGTGGGCGTTTTATTTCCTTCTTACACCTTAACTCTCAGTCCACGCTGCTCTGGCGCGTATCAACAACACCCTCTCCGCCATCTTCAACACCTGCCGCAGCAGCTTGTTCGCTTCCACCTCCGCTTCATCTTTTCGCCGGCCCATCCATCTGCGTTCATTCTCCTCCCCCGCCTCCGCCTCCGCCGCAAACATGGTGCTCTATCTTCTTCCTTAGTTTCTGCTTTTTCTCTGCACTCCCGTAGTTCAATTTCTGAAACAAGCAATTTAATTATGTTTGATGTGGAATGACCGCAGTCAGGAGTTGAAAAGAAGGTCGAGACTCCTGAAGATATCGAGCGCAAGAAGAAGAAAGAAGAAAAGGTCTGATTCTCTTTCCCGTTTTCTCATCTTAATTTTCCCACCTCGGTTCAGTGAAATGTAATAGATTGCTTGCTTCTTCCGCATATTGTGGGTTTTCCTGTTTATCCTCTTGTACTGTTAGGCTAAGGAAAAAGAAATGAAGAAGCAAAAAGCTGCCGAGAAGAAGGCCGCTGCTGATAAGCTGAAGGTGAGAATTTGCCTTCTCTTTTACTTTCTCAATTTCTGTTTCATGGCTTGATAGCACAGAGGGGCCAATCTGTATCCCGATGGTTTTACAATCAGGCACAAGGTCCTGATGCTGCTAAAAAGAGTGCTGCTAAGAAGGCTGCAAAGCGAGATGCTGGCGGCGATGAGAACCCGGAGGATTTTGTCGATCCGGAGACAAATCTCGGTGATAAGAAAAAGCTTTCCGCTAAAATGGCAAAACAGTATAACCCAACTGCAGTTGAGAAATCGTAAGTCTGTCTTGGTCCTAGTTTTCTTTTACTTGATGAGTTGATGAGTTCAGCGCCTTTACGCCTTCTTTTCTGTGAATTTTTAGATGGTATCCTTGGTGGGAAAAAGAGGGCTACTTTGTGGCGGATGCTAAGAGCACCAAACCACCATTTGTCATTGTAAGTTCCTTTGCTCCTCGATTGTCTTTACTGACATTTTCGGATAATGACGACAAAATACCATTCCGTGTTTTAGAAATTTAATGGTCTTAGATAGCTGTTTTATTGATATGCCAGTAGTCTTCGGGCAAAATGTGTAGATGGATTCCTGGATATAGTAACCCTGAGCCATCCACATACACCAAGGATGTTTTTATTGTGTGTGCTTATGGTTCATAATTGATATAGGAAGTGAGACGAGCATCACAGTTTATCAGTGCCATCGCGTTCTTAAAGATTTCATTGTGCTCCTATATGGAAATGTCAAAATGTGTTTAGAGCTCTCTGTGGTTAAATAAATTGGTTGACTGTGGTTGTTATGTAGTCCAAATTGTTGCTACTATAACTATATGGGTGGATTTTGGCTTTGTCATAACTTGTCCAGGAGAATCATCAAAAAGAAAAAGAAAAGGAATATATAATCTGAGCCAGAGCTAGAGTATAATTCTGGCCACTTACTAGGTTAGGAATGATCAAGGCTGGAGTTGATATGATACTCTTCAGTTCTGCCTTGGCCACTTGCTGAGATAGAATTGCATTGAAGTTTAGAAGCACAAGCTTGGATGTAAAATTGGCGTAATCAAAAGCTAGAGTAGAGTACGGTTGATAAGAAAGACTATCAGTGAGCCCTAGACTTTTGCTTTTCAAATTTCTTGCTTTCTTCAACAATCAGCACCAATTTCCCTTCTGCTCCCTTTTCAAATCTGGGTGATTGACCTTATTCTGTAGTTTGAATAACATTTGCTTATGGCTCTTTCCTGGTTTTAGAGGCGCTATATTCTACTGTTCAAAAGAAAAACAAAAAGAAGATGTTATATTCTCCAGTGCTCTGTTCCCCCTTGTTCCTTAATTTTAATTACCCGGAATGACTCTGCAGGGCTAAAATTGTTGGTGCACATTTTGCAGGTTCTTCCACCTCCAAATGTGACTGGGGCCCTACACATTGGCCATGCACTTACTGCTGCCATAGAGGTTGCCTTACGTTTGTCAAATTGGTTTCTTGTTCAATCTTTTTATATATCATTTATGTTACTAAGTTCCAGATTGGCATATGCAGGATCTAATCATTCGCTGGAAGAGAATGTCTGGCTTTAATGCCTTATGGGTGCCCGGTGTGGACCATGCTGGGATAGCTACACAGGTTACTAATTGTATAATTACATTTGGGCGAAATTCTGATAACTAAAATTTCCTTCCTTGAATGTCTCTTTCTGTTCATTCACCATTGTTGCCATTTATCCTCCATCCAAGAAAACTTCCAAATCAATTTTGTAGTTGGAGCATGTGCTTTTTTTGTCTGAAGGGGTTTATTTGTTTTCCTGCATGGTCCTTAGTTGGTATCAATCCCTGTCCGAATCACAAAGCCGTGTCTGATGTGCAAGAATCATCCTGTGTACCTTGAGAGTGATGGGAATGGTATTCAAAGCTGATGGAGTGCTGTTTATTTGTATGAATTCTGCACAATTATATCCGGGAATCATGACAAAGAAATGAAGTAACATGTTGCGCTGTGCATGATATATCTTGAGAAGCACCCAGTTCTATGTCTTGGGTACTAACAGAAATGTCTGAATGACCTTTGCAGGTTGTTGTAGAGAAGAAGTTAATGCGTGAACGCCATCTAACTAGGCATGATATTGGTCGCGAGCAATTTGTAGCTGAGGTCAGTTTAACCATCGATGTTTTACTATTTGGTCAACAAAGTAAGGAAATTACCGTTAATCTTCCTTTCGTGTTTGTTATTTTTCCCTCTAAAGGTTTGGAAATGGAAGGAGGAATATGGTGGTACAATACTGAGGCAGTTGCGAAGGTTGGGTGCTTCTCTTGACTGGTCTCGTGAGGTAAAAGCTTCAAGTGCTATCTTCGGCTTTGGCTATGTCTGATGTGTTACTATTTGTCTGCCAGTAACTGTTCGCTTGATTTGTGATGTTTACTTCTTGTTCCTGCTTTACAGTGTTTCACAATGGATGAGAAAAGATCAAGGGCTATAACAGAGGAGTTTGTTAGATTATACGAAGAAGGTCTCATCTATAGGTATGGAATGATTGATGCTGGAGGACTTTAACACGTGACAGTCATGCCTCTGTCTAGAAGATGCACTGTTTTTCCAACCTTCTGTCATCCACTAAGTGTGACAATGAATCTGATGCCAAATGAATGATCAAGTTCCCCAGATATAGTTTTCAGAGTATCTGTTTAATTTTTAAGATGCCTGCTTATTGTCGTGAAGTGAAATACGGAATTCATATCTTTAGATCAGTTAATGATTCTTTTCATGTACTATCTTTTGTTGCAAGATACGAAATTGTGCAAACACCAACTGGTGAAACATAAATGAAAGAAAAAATTAATTGACCGCTTGTTTTCTTTTGGTTGAGATAACAATGATTGTCTTTCTTGTGCAGGGATCTTCGGCTAGTGAACTGGGATTGCACCTTGCGTACAGCAATATCTGATATTGAGGTAAGCTGTTACTTTCTTTCTTTGTTTGTTTTCTTATTCTGACATCAAAGTTACTTGTGTTTTATATATGTAGGTAGATTATATGGACATCAAGGAGAGAACCAAGTTGAAGGTACCAGGTTATGAAAAAGAAGCCGAATTTGGTGTATTGACCTTATTTGCTTATCCACTGGAGGGAGAGCTAGGTGAAATAGTAGTTGCCACTACCAGGGTTGAAACAATGCTTGGTGACACTGCTATTGCTATCCATCCTGATGACAAGAGATACATCCATCTACATGGAAAATTTGCAGTACATCCATTTAATGGAAGAAAGCTTCCTATAATATGTGATAAAGAAACTGTTGATCCCACTTTCGGAACTGGTGCTGTGAAGGTAATTTTCCATATCTTCTTTTCAAATTATCCCACGTATTGATATTTCAATAATTATTTGTGGTCCTGCTCTCTTCTCAGATTACTCCAGCCCATGATCCCAATGATTTTAAGGTTGGGAAGGCCCATAATCTTGAATTTATAAATATATTTACGGACGATGGTAAGATCAACAGCAATGGTGGACCAGAGTTCACTGGGATGCCACGGTTCAAGGCCCGTGAGGTGGTGATTAATGCTTTGAGAGAGAAGGTAGAGAAATTCAAGACTGTTTTATTCTCTCTTGGTTTAATTCTTTTCTGGTCTTTGAAGCGGAATCTATTTTCTACTTTCGTCTGTTCTATTTTCTGGTACAAACTCTTAAGTGTTAAAACATAGAGCTATGCCACATGCTGGCACAAAGGCCTGTAACTCACTCCTTGTAAGGTAGAACTTTGTGTTTCTAGTACCTTGAGCGGGTCTCTGCCAATGATTCTGTGCATTATTTGTGATGAACCCATATTCTTGTTCTGCACTTTGTTTTGGATTTTCATTCATTTTTCTGTTACGACTAGTATCTATGACTAACTTCGTTGCTTTCTGTAGGGATTGTACAGAGGTGACAAAATTAATGAGATGCGCCTTGGATTCTGTTCAAGAAGCAATGATGTTATTGAGCCAATGATAAAGCCTCAATGGTTCGTTAACTGTGGTAGCATAGCTAAGCAGGCCCTTGACGCTGCAACAGAGGGTGAAACTCCAAAGCTTCAGTTCATCCCGAAACAATATTTGGCTGAATGGAAAAGGTTCTCTTCTCCTTTCTTGTGGGAATCAGCTGATTGAAATAAATGGCTCTATCCTTGGTGTTAAATATTTTCTGCTTCCTAGCCCATCCAATTTCACTATCGAACCGGGTTTCTACGTGTTAGTCAACTAGCTGGTTTTCTAGTGGTCTATGATGACCTGACTATCGTCAATTGGTTGGAACTTGATTGGTTGAAATAATGTGGTTCATATAAAACAGGTTTGATTTGAACATTAAGTACTTTTGTGTCGAGTTGTGGACATTTCCAAACTAAAGTTGATCAAATGCCAAGTTTGTGTTAATTTCTTGTGGCATAGTTTGTAGCTACCTATTTACGTTTCTGCGTTTGCGTGAGCAAATGTTGCAGATGGCTTGAAAACATTCGCGATTGGTGCATCTCAAGGCAGCTTTGGTGGGGTCATCGAATTCCTGCATGGTATGTTACGCTTGAAGACGATGATTTGAAGGAACAAGGTGCATATAATGACCACTGGGTGGTTGGAAGAAATGAGAATGAAGCTTTGGAAGTGGCTAACAGTAGATTTGCTGGGAAGAAGTTCAAGATGAATCAAGATCCTGATGTGCTGGATACATGGTTCTCCTCTGGATTGTTTCCATTGTCTGTTTTAGGATGGCCTGATGAGACAGACGACTTGAAAGCATTTTATCCTACTTCAGTTCTTGAAACTGGGCATGACATTTTGTTCTTCTGGGTTGCACGCATGGTTATGCTAGGCATGAAACTAGGAGGTGATGTGCCTTTCTCTAAGGTGGGTTACTTATCTACATAAAGCCAATGACTGCATTCCGATTCATCAGAATAAAAGTAGAAACATCGGCCTTGGGTCTACATGCTGTAAAATATTCTTTGAAATTTAGTTAATGGATTCATGTTTTATGTGCAGGTGTACTTGCATCCAATGATTCGTGATGCACATGGCCGCAAGATGTCTAAATCTCTTGGAAATGTTGTTGACCCACTGGAAGTAATAAATGGGGTTAGCCTTCAGGGGCTTCACAAGAGACTTGAAGAGGGGAACTTGGATCAAAACGAGCTGGCCACTGCGAAAGAGGGTCAGAAGAAAGACTTCCCTGATGGTATTGCAGAATGTGGTGCAGATGCACTACGCTTTGCGCTTGTTTCATATACTGCTCAGGTTCTTGCTTCTGTTCTTTATAGGCTTAACTTTGGTTTGTAAGTAAGTTTCCTCTATTTTGACCTATTATTGCTCATCCTATTTCACATTTTCGAAATTTCAGTCCGATAAGATAAATTTGGACATCCAAAGAGTGGTTGGATATCGTCAGTGGTGCAATAAGCTGTGGAATGCTGTTAGATTTGCAATGGGCAAACTTGATGCAGATTACACCCCGCCTTCAACTTTAGCTTATGAGACCTTGCCCTTTCGCTGCAAGTGGATTCTCACAGTCCTGAACAAGGCCATATCAAAAACTGTGACTGCAATGGATGCATATGAGTTCTCTGATGCGTCCAGCGAAGTCTTTTCATGGTGGCAGTATGAGTTCTGTGATGTTTTCATTGAAGCAATTAAGCCTTACTTTGCTGGCAACAGTTCGTCATTTTCCGTGGAACGAAGTGCGGCACAGGACACTCTGTGGGTATGCTTGGACAATGGCTTGCGGCTACTGCATCCATTTATGCCGTTTGTTACTGAAGAATTGTGGCAACGCCTTCCTTCAGCTAGCAGCCATGCAAAGAAAGACTCTATTATGGTAGCAGACTACCCATCACCGGTAGAGGTAAACAATTGTGGCAGTTTAGGAAGGTTATATGCTTCCAGACCGTCTGAAGATGGATTTCGTATGATGATGACTCTTATTTTCAATCCCTTTATGTTACATTCACTATTCTCGGATGACTTTTATTCAAGTACCCGAAGAGTGGTGAAAACTGTTGTAGATCTCTGAGTATCGCAAGCTTGAGTCAGTTTCTTCATTGTGGATTTTTTAATTCTTTTTGGTATGTAGGTTTGGAACAATATATTGGTGGAAAACGAAATGGAGCTTGCTCGATCAACTTGGAAAAGTCTAAGATCGCTTCGGGTTGCGGTGCTTGAAAAGCAGACAAATGAAAGGCAAGACTTTGTTGTTTTAGATAATTCACCCTCCGATTCTCTGTGTGTCGCTTGCTCACTTGCACTTTCATGCTAGTAATATCACTCTGCTTGTCAATGTGTACATGCACGGTTGCTTCTCAATCAACCAATGCTGATATTTCATCTTAATATGATACATAATCCAACACCACTTTCCCAAGAAAGGTGTTGTGTTGATGGTGCAGCACAGTATAATTAAAGTGACCATAGATAATCAGTTCGTAATCTGACATCAGTGATCGAGGATTCTGAAACTAAAATACCAGCATGATAAACGACCTTACTTGTAATGCCTTTACCGTACCATGTGTGACGCGGGATGCCTATTTGGTATCTTGTGGTTTGACCTGTACAGCATTATGTCTCAATGAGTCCAATTTATTTCAGATTACCAGCTTTCGCATTTTGCCAAAGTGAAGCAGTTGCAGAAATTATTAGAGGGCGTGAGTTGGAGATTATAACTCTTGGAAGCTTATCATCCTTAAAGGTATGATCTTAAATTCCATTTGCGAATTCATTCAAGTTTTCATTGTGCTTTTAGTTATGGTCTATGTTTGGAGAAATAATTGTTCTAGAATCGGGACAGATATTCTTGATTGTCATATTTCGTAGGAGTTTGTGCTTGGCTTTTTAGTTTGGAACTTCCTTTTTTGTCCTGCAAATTACTAATAGCATCAAGTGGGTGCTACCTTCTTTCCTAATCTAAGAGTGAAGTCGGCAGTTCAAATTGTACCTCTATTCCCCAGTATTATGAAATAAATGAAAATGCATTTCTGTCTTTGCTTGAGAAAGTCACCGTGCGGCAACCATTTTTCTAATAGCAACATGGTTCACAGGTCCTAGTGAGTGGGATAGATGCTCCTCCCGCTGGATGTGCTTTTGAGATTGTCAACGAGAACCTTAAAGTGTATCTCAAGAAAGAAGGGAAGGTTGATACAGCAGCAGAGCGAGAGAAGATCAGAAGTAAAATGGATGACATACAGAAGTGAGTTAGCTCTTTTCAGTCACTCGTAATATTGCGTGAGCTTTCAATTATAGGTGGTATACTATATGATTTTTGACCTCATGAGTTCGGAAAGTAATGTTACTATCTATGGCCTATGGAGTGCGGAATTTTGCATGGCATCTCTTGTGGCATTCCAACCTCTTTTTGCCACTGGCACCTTATTCACCACCTGGTTTGTTGTTCCATATTCCGCAGGCAACGGGAAAAAATAGAGAAGAACATAAGCACCACAGGGTACAAAGAGAAAGTACCACCTCATATTCAGGAAGAGAATACCGAGAAGCTGAATAGGCTCATTCAGGAACTGGAGTTGTTGAAGTTAGAGAGTGCACGGCTTGAAGCTGAGAGTAACGCTCCAAGGCAGTAACCTTAACAAATTTAGCAGAAGGCCCGACTGCCATTGTTATCAATTTAGTATGCATACAGGCTGACGAGCGAGTTGCACAATTTTTGGTTCTCTCCCAAAATTGTTTTGATTATGCAATCCGGTAATTTGACAAGTTTCATTTCTGAGATTATTGTTAGTTGGCGTCTGGTGTAATTCTTACTGCGCAATTCAGTACATGGTTTAAGAATTGGGCTTCTCTTTGCGGCTATGGCACGCTGTTGTCTATGCACGATATTTTAGTTTGGGTCTATTGTCTTCAATAAACATATGCTTCTGTTCAATTTTTAGCAGAAATGGCCTGGTTCAACAGGTGAAACTGCAAGCTAGTTGCTTGGCCGATTCAACGATCCAACCCAGGATAGTAATATCAAGGCCGTCAATTGTCAAAGACAGATCAAGAGACTGAAAAAGAAAAGCCGAGTTCATCAGCTTTGGCTTCGATCTGTATTATTTTGTAATAGACGTCAGGATACTACGTCCTTCAAATTTGCAATAAAAAAGAGACCAACCAAAATCCCTTGACAATATTGTGTACCTAATGAACTAAATATTCACTGCTCTAATCTCTTTCAAATGCTGTATCAAAATAGTGGCTTTGCCACTTGAGGCAGGGATTTCAGAAGGGGCAAAGAAGGCTTCCGCACGGTATGATTGAGCAGCATCATCAGTGTTAGAAGCGTCAATGCCCCAGCTTGATGCGCAGTGCCAAGAGAAACAGGTACGTACGACAGGAGCGTTGATATACCCAAGCTTACCTGTAAGAGCAATGAACAACATCTCACATTACACACCCCACAGAAGAGTGAAGACCCACCAAGAATGAACGGCAGATGTCACAGTAACCTGATTGCCAGATATACCTGGAGTAATGTCATGCCCACAGTGCTGCCGATCAAACTTCGCACTGCAGGGTGTAGATCTACCTTCCTTGTGAACCACCACAAAGCACTTATTGAAGCTAAAGTTGTTGTGGCAAGGATGCGATGGTCAAGCTGCAACAAACCATGCTGCAAATCAGTAACTACACACTAAATCCCCTTTCTATGTTCTCCTAGACCAGCATGACTCCTTATTTACCATAACCTATAACTACTTATCCATAAAGACCGGATTGTTCTTCCTATACTTTCTTTGGACAATCGCTCTTGAGGGCTTTTCATCTCCTGGTTAAGCACAAGGGCAATTTACTGGCTCTTAAGGCTTAAGCAGTCAATTGATAGAAGGAAACCAAGGGAGATTACCTGAACTGTTGCTGTGTTCTCAAAGAAGTTTCGAATTAATGGCTTCATCTCGAATATGCCATCAGGAATCCAGGTCTCACCCATTTTGGGGAAAGTGTTAAATGCACGTCCCTATAGTGGTAAGAAGGAAAATAACACTGCTTTAATATGCAATCATTTTCTAATCACATACCAAAGCCAGCAAAGCAAAAGCAGAATATGGAGCAAAATGGATGCTAATTTGTCACTCACAGCATCGTTGCCAGCTACAAATGCTCCTGATACAGCAGTGATACCAACAATAAGGCCCACAGGAAGAGCAAGTCTCTTAACTTTAGCTGCTCCCCGGACCCAAGTGACGGATTCTGCAGGCGGTTCAGGCATCACAACAGAAAGTGCAGTCCAGAAAAGGCCGGTATAGATAGCAAATGCTGAAGTGAGATGCGCTGCTAGACGGTAAGGACTAACTCTAGGCTCAGCATATTCAGATGCTGGTTCCTGCACAGAAAGCGCTTTTCAAATTTACAATTAAGGCATCCATGGAAACAATAAAGACAGGCTTATCAGGAAAAGAGGCTAGCGTTTCTCACCTCCAAACCACTCTTGACCATCCACCAACCAATCATACCCTGCCCAGCACCAAGGGCAAATAGACCAGAGAGTCTTAGTCCAAGTTGCACTGTTATATATCCTTTACGCAGGAAATACGAAAACGGGACAGCAAACATCAAACCAAGTGCCCTCCCCCACATACGATGACCATATTCCATCCAATAAATAAATTTGAAATCATCAAGGCTCATCCCTTTGTTCACACTGCGACAGGTTGCCAATGAACAATCAAGTAAGTATGCAAGCTTGACCTATAACATTTACAAGTCATGAATGCTCAATTGCTCATCCCTTTGTTCACCGCCATTTCCCTACTACCGCTAGTAAACAAGAATTTTGGCAATTCTTAAATGCCGAAACCAGCAATGGTTATAGACTTGGGTTGGTGCCCACTAACCGTTTGTACTCGGGGGATTGCTTATATTTCTCGAACTCTTTGGACCATTCTTCATCGGAAAGAGGAGGGAGCTGACCGGTGAATTTCCAATCGGTCATGGAAAGACCAGAACGGGTGAGTCTAGTGACACCGCCAAGTATGACCATACTGAAAACCCAGGCAGCCGAGCCAAAGAGCCAAATCCCCACCATCTTCCGAGCGTGAGGCCCTGCTGTAACCAGTAGCTTCACCCCTTCCTTACTCTCCAATCCTACTGATGCCACGGTTGAAGAGTTCCTCATCGAACCCACGTTATGACCCTATTGTCCATCAAATTCAAGAATTGAAATTGCAGTCTCTGGAGTCACAGCACAAAAACAAAACAAAAAAAGACCCAAAGCTAGCGTCTTAGGAAGAAATTTACTTTGCTTACCTTGGGAAGAGATCGAAAGGCGTGGAAGAAGGATCTCGAGGGAGAGGTCGGAAGTTCCTTGAAATGCTGCCGGCTGAAATGCGGCAGCTTCCGCCCGATATTGCAGATTGCGCTTTGTCTATTCCTCTTCAGAACAGAGGACAGTACGCGGCTGCCTAACATAGCTTGCTGAACTCGCTCTGTCTCTCCCTGTGCTGCGGGAGAGGGGTTTTAGGGAGGTTTTGGAGGAGAGGGGATTTGAATCACACACAGCTCCGGAGATCAATCAAATCAGAGCCAACAATGGCGAAAAAGAAAGACGGCGATTGGAGAGGTCGATTGCCAAAGGCGTCATACGACGCCGTTACATCGATGGGTCTCTGTTGTTGGGCCGTTGTCTTGTCGTGGCGTAATGTGCAGCTGCACACAAGTTCTGTGGACTCGGAGCTTCCACTTCACCTATAATTCATGGCTTAATAATGGACCGTCAAATTTAAGCCCATATCCACATTGTAATATAGGTATTTGAAGGTAGGGTTTTTTTAATGATTATTTATTAGCCAAATTTGTTTCCATATTTTTTTATCTGTCGAATCTATGTATTGAATTATTAATAATTAGTCAAAATTTTAACATTTATTTAATAATTTTATTAGTAATATTGACTTGACAACATGATACTGATTTGTAAAAGACACATGAAGATCAACACTCCAAAATTTTAGTATTTTAACTACGTAAAATGTTACAAAATTATTAACGATAACGTAAAAAATGGCTAATACTTTGACGTGTTACAAAACGTTTGATTAATTTTTAGTATTTCAATAGATTTGACTAAAATAAAAGAATTCGTAATAATTAAATAGACATTACCTTTTTGTTGTAAACCGTGATTCAGTTATGTTTTTTTTTATCGTTAGGCTAAGCTTAAGGAATTTGAACGACCTCAAGTTTCAAGATGAGCAGTAGTATTATTGGATCAAGTTCTAATTGGAATGTAAATAAATGAGTTAGTAAATGATGTAATTAAATTTTATAATTGAAGTTATTGAGATATAAGACAGATTTTTCTATATGACAACAGAGTTCATTTTTAATCACATGATAAAGTATCAAATGTTCATAATGCAACCATACATAATAACTTCCTTTCCAACAAAATTTTATTCAACCTACAAGAAAAATTCTAATCGACAATGTACCTCTACAACAACGGGGAAAAAAATGAAAGAACAAATTACATCAAATTTACCAATATTCCAACCCCAACTATAATTTATGAAAGGAAATGCAAGAAACTCGGTATAATCAACTAGTATAGGAAAAATCCAAAATAGAATCAGCTACGTTGGAATCTTTGACGCAATGATTCAATAATCGAGGTCTTCGGTGCGGCGAGAAGCAGCGAGATCATCCTTCATGTTCATACTGGACCGCTGCACCAGCGTCACCAGCGACTGCACCACCTCCGACATCGCCGGCCGGAACTCCGGCTCCGCCTGGACGCAGAGCGCGATGATGTCGGCGAATCTGGAGAGTGACTTGGGAGGGTAGAGCCCACGCAGCGCCGGGTCCACCATCTGCGCCAGCGCGTCTATGTCGTGCAGCTGCGGCGTCGCCCACCGCACCAGCGCTTGCTCCGACTTCGGCTTTGTGCTAAATTCAGAGAGTACGTAAAAATAATTCAGTAAGTATATTAAATTTATATATGAAGATGACCAACTCGATCGGTCGGTCGTCAATTAAAGAAAGAATATTCTTACTGGTCAAAGGGCATCCGGCCGGTGAGGAGCTCGAGCATGACGACGCCGAAGCTGTAGATGTCGCTCTTCATCGAGTAGGCGGACGGCGTCGTGCACTCCGGTGCGTTGTACCCTACTCCTAGGTTTTGGCTCGTCCTCTGTCAAATGCATGCGCCCGCCGCCATGTTTATTCATCGTCCGAAAGTCAATCAACAGGCATATACGTGAAAAGGGACACATGCATGCATGCATATATCGAATTTGTATACGTTATAAGAACGGAATCGGATCAGCAGTCGGGCAAGTAGAACCACCAAACCAGTTCGGTCAATTTGTTTAGACAATTAATAAATAATGGACCAAACAGTTCCTTCACTGGTCGAATGTGAAACCTAAAGAACAACCGACTTGACTGGTTCACGCGCTGCTGCTGAATCTCCATTTTTAAACCACATAGACAAAATCAAGAAGAAGAATGCTTTAATCGTAAATTAAAACCATCCAATTTGGATTACTATTTTTATGTGGGTCTATTGATTGACATCCTAATTACTAACTTGAATTTAATACAGAAAAAATATAATTTTTTTTGTGAGATACTTTATTATATATATTGTTTATGTTATTGCGCGTGAATATATAATTCTATCAACGATAACCAATATTTCTATAACAGTAAACCATAAAACTGCAAACCACTAACTTTTTGATTTAGCATCCGATCCGATCATGAAAAACAAATACATACCGTATGGAAGGTTCCCAAGCCGTAGTCACAAAGGTGGGGATTCAGATCGAGGTCCAGCAAAATGTTCGAGGATTTGATGTTCTTGTGGATCACCGTCGGAGAGCACGCTTCGTGGAGATACCTGAGAAATCATGAAAAGACAAAATTTTGATTTCCAAAGCATTAGAGTATAAGGGGTAGGAATATAGTATTATTATGTTATAATAAGTGATTACTCGACGGCCCGAGCAGTCCCCAGAGCGATGCGGACGCGGGTATTCCAAGTCAGCGGATTGCTGAAATCCCCGGAATTGTGAAGAAAATCATGCAACGACCCGTTCCGATAATACTCGTACACCAACATGTTGTGGCCTTGCTCCGAACAGAACCCGACCAGCTCCACGATGTTGGGGTGGTGCACTTTCGAGATGCTCGCCACGATCTCCGAGAACTCGCCGCCGCCGTCCTTGTTGGAATCGTGGAAGTAGGAGGAGTCGATTTTTTTTACGGCGAGGACCTTGTTGTCGGCGTACTTGGCCCGGTACACCCGGCCCAGGGAGCCTTCACCGAGGAGCCGCCCCGCGGCGAAGCTGGCGGTTGCGCTCTGCAGGTCCGACAGGGCGTAGGGGACGGCGGCCCTGGCGCCGCCGCCTTTCTTGGAGTTGAGGCGGCTGGCGAACTCGTTGTCGTTGAGGGACTGGGCCAAGTCGGACGGCGGCTGCTTGTTGTAGCCTTGTGAGGGCGCCTTTTGGGGCGTCTTCACGTCCACCGAGTTGGACGACTCGAATGACTCTGCAAGGAGAGTAAATCAAAATTTCGATTTAAATCGTAAAATCTTGCGAATTTACTATATTCTTTAGATATTTTGATATGAGTTCACTATAAAATCTTTTATAGATCTTAAAATCCTATATTATTCATGATTTAAATCGTTAAAAGGTTCAAAATCTAACGATTTTAAAGATATGTACCGAATTGATTGAATTTGGACCAAATCAAATCAAGTTAAATGAATATTATCAAATCTCCGGATTAGATTAACTTATTTTTCTCACAAATTAGCAAACCATAACGCCTTTTTCCCCCATATCTCCTCCATTAACATCATATAGTGCTCTCTCACTAGCCACCATCGACCATCAACAATACACATCAACTCATTAATTATCATTGAATTCATCACTTTTCAATGTTAATCTTGAGAAACTATCAATTTAAGTTCAAGTGTTATATGTGTTTTGTGTTATTCATGAGAATTGCTTTATCGAATATTATTTAGTATTTATTTTTCTATGAACTTAAAAATCGTCTGATTTTACGATTCACATTTTATCCCAGTTTTCGATTTTACCAGAAAATCCTGAAATTGACTGCATTGCTCATGGGTACGTAAAGTTTACTGACCTCTGAGGGCGCCTTGGCGTAAATGAGGGGGCAGAACCGGAGGAGGAGGGTTGTGGCCGGAGAGCTCCTGAGAAGTGAGAGGAGTGAAATTATTGTTGGACTTGCGGTTGTTTTGGTGGTGGCTCTTCTCCTCGTCGTCCAGGAAAGAAGAAGGGGAAGAGGATTTCCTCCTGGAGAAGAAGACGATGATGAGAAGTGCAGCGATGACGACCACTCCCAACACGATCAGAGCAATCAGCACCCCGGTCGAGATCCGAGCTCCTCCGCCGCCTTTCCCGGCATTCGCTGCCTTTTTCTGGCCCGGCGGTGCCGGCCCTTTCGACCAATTGTTCCCATCGGTACTATATAAATTCACCCAACACAAACACAAACACCAAAATCAAAGAAATTAAGTACCGTGTAAATCAAGTAATTGAGTAGCTAGCTAGGGTTTGTCAATTTTTACTCACTCTAGGTTATTGATATCCTCAAGCTTGGCAGGGATCCAGCCGGTGAACTTGTTGTTGGCCAGGTTCAACTCGTCCAGTGGAAGGTCCCCCAGCATTGTGATTTTCCCTGTGAATTTGTTGTTTTGCAAGAACCTACATACACCACAATTAACAACACTAACACGATTTGACGATAGTGACAATGATAACAAAATAATTAAGCGGCTTATTATGGGTACGTTTTCGTACAATTGAGCGAGGCTTTTGAGTGATGACAAACTTTGCGGCAGATCTCCCGATAATTGGTTGTTGGATAGATCCCTGCACGCACCAACAAGGCTTTACTTAGTTGGTTTCAAGACTGTAAATGTTTTTCATCAATGTATCATCAATTGTTACTCACATGACTTTGAGTTTGGGAAGTTTCTGAAACATGTCAGTGAGCTGCCCATTCAACTTGTTATTGCCAACATCTCTGCCATAAAATTAAAGATCAAATTAATGAGATAATTATACATGTATGATCAAAAATCATTTTAATTTTTCTTTTTCTTTCTTGGGTGCACTCACAGATGCTCAAGGTCAGCCATCAGTGAGATGGAATAAGGTACATTGCCTGTGAATGCGTTCTTGGAAAGATCTCTGTGCGTAGCAATAACGATAACAACTTATAAGATTCATGAAACATTAGTTAATTACCCGAAAAAAGAATTGAATATAGAACATGATAATATCATTACATGTAAGCTGCATTTGGAGGGAGTTGATAGGGAATCTGGTTCTGGAGCTTGTTCTTGCTCACATCACTGTACTAAGGCAAAAAACCACACATTCATTTGCTTATTATATTATAACCGATTCAAATGATGTAAGAAAGCGGGTTTACAAGTAGGTGACGGATTTCAAGTTCGAGAGCTGGTAGCCTAGAGTTCCTGTCAGTCCCATCCCTGATAATCTTCTGCAATAAATTTAGATCAATTCATGCAATCGTTGTAAGATACATTCATTCCTGATCCTCGCAGCAATTCGAGTTATTGGGATACGTACACTTCGGTAACTTTGGAGCCAGAGCATGTAATTCCATCCCAGGAATCGCCACAAGGGTCCCCGCCGCTGGCCTTCCACCCATCCAGCTTCGACGGAGAATTCAAGCTCGTGTACATCACATTCAGAGCAGCCACTGCAAAATGCATGCGTCATTTCCTTCATTTTCGTGTAAACCATGATAAAAGAAACAAAAACACAACGAGAAGAAGCACTGAAAAATTGCGTACGTACCGTCCTGAGAGTTGGTCTTGGAAAGGGCGAAAGGGATCAAAGAGAAGAGCAGCAAGAACCCTAGGGAGGAGCAGCTGCTAGGGTACATTCTTCTCAGACGGAAAAAAACGTACCCCACAGATTATCAATGCGAGACACGGCGCCAACACATAATCCGAACCACACAAGGAAAACCCAATCCTAGGTTCGACGAAATAATTCAGAAGAGGAAGAAACTCCTAGCACGCTTTTCATGGAAGCTCTGTTTCCATCAGCAGCAACCGCAATGGATGTTGCTGAATGTTGATTCAAACCAGCGAGTGGAGGAGAGACAGAAAGAGGAGGGTGATTTGATGAATGAGATGGTAAATGTTGTCCCCTGCTTGCCCTGTTTCTTGCTCTGTTTTTTTCCCCTTGCGCTTGAAACTATTTCTTTTCTTCTGTTTTTGTGGATCATTCGCAGAGCAAAGAAGGCTGTTTTTAGGAGATGAGGAAAGGGAAGTGATGTGAACAAATGAACAAGGTTAGGAAACAGAGAGAGAGAGAGAGAGAGAGAGAGAGAGAGACAAGGTTAGAAAATGGGGAGATGCATGTTCTGGTGATCGGCTATATTTGGAAGGAAAGAAGAAGGACCAAAACAGTGACCTCAATTGGTCAATGTCCAGAGAGGAAAGAGAGGCAGAGAGTCAGCGAATGGCTTGGAGGAACGCTAGCTATAACTACTGGATCATCAAAACCATTTGTCCACGTTGTAAATTACTTGCTATTTAGAATGGAAACTTTCTGACATTCGTAACTGAACTTGTAACTACACACAAGGTTATTTTCGTTACAATACTGGAGACTGGACCTCCCTCCTTCTCCCACAGGCCCCTCTGTTTTTCCCATCCTTGTTTTGAAGGGAGACAACTCCACTTTGGAAAAGTCGAGGTTGACCGAGAACAGATCAGTGTCCAACAACATGACATTCTTTCCTAGTTAAAGAAACCGTCGTGTTCCTTTCGAGATATGGGGTTGTGTTGGGAGAGAATGGATGGTAGCAACTAGTAAACAATGTAGCTCGTTATGGCCTTGTTGGATAACTCCATTGAAAACCTAAAACTTATTCTCTCTAGCTAGCAAATGAGAACTCGTTGCAAAGATATAATGAGAAGTGGACAATACTTCTACAAATTCTTTTATTCCATTGTAAGCTAACTTCTGAAGCTGCATCAGCAGAGTATCAGTTTCTGTCAGCAACAAGGAATTTCAGCATCTCTTGTATAATTTTTCCTTGCCTATACAGAAGAATGAGAGGCATCAAGCAACAATTTAACCCAAAAACAAACAAAAAAATACAAAATCACAACCCTGCCACTATCTGGTACATGTATCATACTCTCTTTTATTGCTCTGTCACGATCCCTCACTAGCTCTCGCCAATTGATTGACGAGCATTGTGTTTCCCAAGTTTCGTCAAGAGGTAGCCCATGGCAACTTTAGCTCCCAGGCTACAGTTACCACGGGATAGACAGATGACTCCTCCAACCAGAAGCAGCCCGTTTGCCACCACTTTCCCTGATTGCCGCCTCTCTAATTTCCTCTTCCTACTCCCCATCATACTCATGCCAAGAGTAGCAGCAGGTGCAGTTGGATTCTCAGGAGTGCCCTTGAAATTGTCCATTATTTCGATTCCAGAAGGAATCTGCAGCAAGAATGCTCGTTGTGAAGATATGAGCCAAGAGAAAAGTGTCACTTTAACTGAAATTTCATTATGTAAATGTAACATATTTGAAAGTCTAAGCACCAACTTTTCAGCTCCTAGGGAACTAAGCTGCAGTGATGGATCTCTCACCTTCTGAACCAGAGAGAGTGCAGTAGCAGGATCAGTTCCTGGTTGACTACTCGACGGGTATTTGCATAGTGCAGCATGCATTTTACATACGTAACTCCATATGCCCCTAGCAAAAGCCAACTTTGCCATCTCTACATTTAGTCCAGCATCTTCTTGGTGATACATTTTGATCTCACAAGCATCCCTACCAGGTACTGCGTACACAAAAATGGTGCAACTAGTTTAGTATTCAGAACTCTATAGCTACAAACTAAAATAGTAAGATCTAAGAGCATCACAGCCTTTTCCCATTGAATTATTGGAGGGCGGCAACTAGGGAAATCTTCATGTTGATAAAAGATAATTGAGATGAAAAGTGCTTAAAGAAGTGGTTAACTTGAAGGAACAAAACAAAAGGAGATCATTGTAGGTCTAAGCTACAAGGATCTACCATCATAGGAAGAAAAATTGCTTGGAACATCATAACCAGGACCAACAAAAATTACAAATTGACAATGAAAGGGACCTCTGGCTTTCACTTGATCCATTTCAAGGCCAAACTGTTTGACAAGAGATCAATAAGCAAATGCCATATTCAAGAACTTTCCTTTCCTAATTCTCCAGCCAGATCTAAAGTATTTGACTCGCACACACTTCCTCTGTAATGGTGCTGACTGATGTTCACATTCCTGAACATGATGAAAAAAATATGTCAGCAGAAAGTTACATTGTCACCAAACCTAGCAGCAGCCAAATATCCAGTACCCAGAATCCAAGGTTCAAACCTCAAGTTCCATCATTAATTAATAGAAATGTCTATTTATGTGATTGTTCATCCAGAGAATAACTATTGCTATCGGTTCTTCATTTAGTTCATTAGACTGAAGTTATTCATTTCCATTCATGTTAGTAGCACATTTGCATAGATATATCAGGCCACTATGTTCGGAAAAAATGAATGAAGAAAAACTCCCTATCACAAGCTTATTTTTATGCATCCTTATCTAGAACTGGAAGAACTCTTCGGAAGACAAAATGGAGCAGGGATACAAGGAGAATCATTTCGCATTAGGAAATGAAAGGCTGGTTCAATGTAAAACACCACCATACACCAAAGAGGAAAATAAGTAGGGGATTCAACTTTGGACTCATAAATAAGACAGTAGGCTGATACCTTAATAAAGCAGTAATACGTTTTATCCTTTCCTTCCCATAGTCTCCATGCAAGAATGTACTCCCTAGGTGTCAAAAGTGGGAACTTCTTAATAGTGCGACCGATTTCAGTTCCATTCGACCGATCTACTTGGAGTTGCTCATGTTGCACTACAGTTTTGTCCCATTGCTTTCTGTAATTGTTATCCATATAGAAGTCCCTAAGCAGCTCAGGAGTGCAATTCTCGAAAACCGTCACGCTCAAGTACTTCATAGGAGCATTCTGCATATAACAACGACTACAGTAGTCAATGAACGCTCTTCCAGTTTTTAAAAGAAAGAAGCTAAGACATAATGTACAGGAAGCACCAGAGGGATGGTTTTTTCTTTCACTTTCTCAAAATACAGTAATGGGCATAATGTAGAAGATTGTTATCCTGTATGCAAACTGCTCAAGTTAGAACTTCGGATATACAGGGTAAGACGAATGAATAAAACGCAGAAAACATAAGACATCACATTGATAGGTTATTGTAACCAAGGGAAGAGATTGAACCTTGGGCTTGCAGCATTTTGCGTTATAATGTAGAAGATTATTTCTCTTATCTATAACAGCTTCCCAGCTCTCACTCTCGTCAATCTCATCCAGATTTTTAACCAAGAACTTCAAATCTGCTTCTGATACCAACTCCGATGATCTGCCAAATGAATTTGCAAAGCATGTCAAGAAATGGTATCGATCGCTTTGAACAATTCTTTCGCAGTACTAAAGTCTATGACCAACAAGCGCAGATTCATGTTATGCAATATCCACATGTGAGAATTCCTAAGGGAAATATTGCGGCGGAAATGGCAACCATTACACAAATTAACAAGTGATATGTTGGTAGACAAGAAAGTTGAACGGGAACCCTCAGTCGGAATTCAAACAATGGAATGAGAAGAACCCAAATGATTACATGAAGATAAAAACGAAACCCAGCAGTGTAAAGCAAAGGTGGGGGTAGAAAGAACACAAGGATAGCAACCTGGATTCAGGGTTAGAACCAGAGGGCGAGAGCGGATTAGGAGTGGCGGCAGAGAGAGGAGAAGGTTGAGGCGAGGAAGAAGCAAAGAGGAAGAAGAGAAGGCGCCTGGAAAAGTGGAAAAGGGTTATAAGGAGAAGGGAAAGAAGAGTAGCCCATCCGCAGCCATAGCCCAGAAACCAAATCCCGGAATCGGCACCGGGACTGTGGAGCCAAGATTGGAATCCATTACGAAGAGGGTGGAAATACTCGAGAATCGCCACAGCCATCAATCTGTCACAGCGGTTCTGCTTCTTCTTCGTCTTCTCCTCCTTCTAGTATTGGCGCGGCATCTTCGTCTTCGTCGTCTTCTTGTGGCATAGGCTTTGGGATTAAACCCATGCCATCATGTGATGTGAATGCGCCGAGGCGGCCAGGGATTGAGTTGGGGGAACTGAAAGCGAGCGGCCTATGAGGAAATGTGGATATGGTCAGGTCCACGACCATCTGGTTTGTTTCTCATAGTTTACTGAACTCCTCCTTTTAGCAATTTACAGTTTTTACATTTTACCGAAGGGACAATGGAGGCGAGCTAGGTAGATAGGTAATAATATTTCCCCTCCGACCTGGTGATGGCAATGGGGCGGGGCAGGTACCTCAATTCTCATGCCCCATCCCACGTTACTACAGGATGGGGCGGGTAAAACCCGCGTGGGTACGGGGCGGGGCGGGTCGACCCACTCTTATATGTTATTCGAAAAAAATACAAGTAAATTTTACTTTTTACGATAAAACGAAGGATAAAGCACTTTAAAAATGAAAAATAGTGATAATAGAATGGGTAATTGAGTCTAACAAGTTGAAAAAGCGACTCTAACTAGTTGAAAGAAAGTCAAAATAGGAGAAATATGTATAGAAATTGTAAGAAATTGAGATAAAATGAGTCTAGAACGGGGCGGGGCGGGGCAGGTCAGAAATTCATACCCATGCCCCGCCCCACGCTACTGCGAGTCGGGTAATACCCGCCCTATCGCGGGTCAGGTCGGGTAATACCCGCGGGGCGAGTTGAAATTGCCATCACTACTCCGACCTCTGTTTCGGCATGCATCACTCAAGTTTTAACCCTAGTTATGTTTGGTTTTTTTTGTTGAATATGTTAGGGTTCTTTAGTTTAACCCCGCATAATTAATTAATTATTTTCAAAAAATAAGAGAAACGTTGCTAGATATTTAGACAAATTAAGATTGAACGAATTGAGAATGTGGTGGGATATTGGAGGATAAGGCAGGAAGTAACACTCATATTCTACGGCATACTACTACGAATAAGGTAATACAATTTCTGTATAAATAGGAAGATGTCAAACCCCAAAGATGAACTCAAAGATTGACTATCACTACAAGTGTTTGAGATGGCTGATGAATGTAATCTGATAACTCATAACTCTACCTCTTTTCTTAAACTTTAATTGTGTTTTTTTTTTTTACCAAATAAAAGTAAGATTATCCTTTTCTTTTTGGGCTCAAAATGTCTATTGTAGATAATACTAAAAAAAATATCTCATTCATCAAATATATATATATATATATATATATATCATTCCGAACGATGGCAACAGATTGAAGTGGGTGGATAGTTCATTCCGTTATTTTACTTAAAATAGTTTGAATTTTATCGATAATTATACAAAAATCGGGTAGAATATTAAAATCATATTACATAAGATTGGATTTCGCTATTCATGATTATCCAATGGATAATCGTTTTTCTTTATAGCTTCAACCGACACAAGAATTACACCTATATTGACATTCCATGGCGGAGCGAGGTTAAAGCCAGGAGGAGATCTTTATTTAAAATCACATGCAAAATTCGTAACAAAATTTGAATAATTGAGTAGTCGGCAAGACTTTAACCCCCTCTCCAATTACCACAAATCAAAAGAGTCCTCCCTCCTCCCCTTCATTTAGATTTCTAACTCCACCACTACTGACATTACATAAGAGAACAATTATAACAATAAATTACTAGGATGAACAAAATTAGTTTGAACAATATAAGTTTTCATATATGTATAATAAGTATAAAATATTTTAAGAAAAATAATGACTATTTTAAATACACATATACATGTGTGCAATCAAACGAGTTGGCAATGAATACTATAAAAACTATGGCCATCTATTATCCACAATATTCGGGTTCAATTATCATATTTATTGAAAATCCTTAAAGTTCAAATTTTAATTAGATTGGATTCTCAATTATAATTCATTTTCTCACCCCTATTTCCCACCACCCAAAAATGGGGACGAGGGGGAGACAATCGATTCTCTGCAATTATTTCAAAATTAAACTTGTGGATGTCGTTTCATTTTATTTATTTCTTCAAGTTCCTGTAACACCTTAGGCGAATCCCACATCAACAAAACACGGGAGAGATCCATGGTTCATAAGTAGGAAACCGGTCTTAACTGACAAGACGCGTTTTGGGGTGTAATGGAAGAGTTTTTGTGAGAACTCCGAAGTTAAACGTGCTCAGTGTGGAGTACAACAAGGATGAGTGACCTTATGGGAAGTCACATTGAATTGCACTCCAAGTCGAAAACAATGAGGGTTAAAACCCAAAAGGACAATATCTTCGTCGGAAAAACGAGAACAATTATGATAAACCTTCACTATATATTTGTGGTAACCTATACGTTTAAGGAGCTATGAAAATGATGGGAAAGGCGCATATTAAAAGAAGGCAGACTTTTCCTTTGGATGGTGTATCTTTATCGAGGATGTTACCAGAAAAATTGGTACAAACTACAAAGTAAGTACATAACTACATATACCATATTTTCAAGCAAGTTTTTTTTAATTAAGCATAGATTTTAATCTTATTTACTTACAAAATTTAATTTTTTCATGAAATCCATATAACCATTCAACCAATTTCTCGGGCAGTGTCATATAATCCATTACTTGATGATGTCTCTTAAAAAAAAACCAGACTTTCGAAACCTTCGTCTACACTTGCTACATTATCTAAAAGCAGCAGAACAGCAAACGCAGTGCATTGAAAGGGGTGAGTCCGGGGGGGAAAAAGCAAAACCATTTTACCTGAATGCTCAAATTGCATTATATTACACATGGAGAAACTCATAATGCCAAGCTCTAACACTTCCAAAACTTAAAGAAACCAAACAAACTGGAAACCTGAGACACCATCACAAAACTAATAAGAGCAGCAAAGCCAAAAACTACCTTCTCACAAGATCGGACATGACAAACTTGCAGAACACTGTCTGTCATCGCTTCATGCACCACGCTAATGACAATCCTCTGCCCAAACAACCACCTCATGCCAGAACGATCGTCTGGATGGGATATCGAGGATGTCATCACGTATGTTCCTACCCACCGGTAGTTTCAGCAGCAGTGGAGACTGCCGTCGTCACGACTTCTTCGAGGTGTGGGAACCCCATGGCACCCATGGAACCATCTGATGGGACGGGGACAGCTGCCTCACCTGCATTGCAGCTTTGTTTGCTGGCATCATCGTCTAAGCGCACCACCTGAGCAAAGCTCTTGGACATCTGCTTGATAAAAGTACCGGGAGGGCTCACTGCCTTTCTCTGTTCATTTTCTGGAACAGCAGTGTCAGGAATGGGAGTCACTTGCTGCTGTCTGAATTTCCTTTCTTGCAGTGCTTTCTGTCTGCCTTCATAAAAGTCAAAGTCGTCCAAGATGGACATCTCTGTCTCATAGTTCTTGAATATGTTCAACATCTCGATGCCCTGATCGAGTTTCACCTGTAGAATGGGCATGTTTCAGACAGTTAGCGTTGCACAAGTTAAAGTTAAGATCAGGCCTAGCTTAGATTTCAAGTTGCTTATGAAAGTTCCTTGGCAAGAGAATCCTACCTCCTGCGTGTCCCGACTATTAGTGACAGGCTTGTTATCGTTATTCTCCAAAACTATATGGCGAAATTGACTATTGGGAACATCCTTTATAATGTGCCACTTAACAGGGAACTGCCCACTCCATTTATCCTGCTGCCAGTAATCCACGCTCTTATCAAAATCTACTGGTCCAGTCATTTCAGCAACTCCACAGAACTGAGCACTGGCGTTAACCTGCACAGAGTCAATGAGTAAGAAAGCCAAGGAAAACCCAAATAAAAACACCTGCATTAGGTGATCCAATCATAATCATGATTGACAAAGCCAAACCAATTCCACATTTTGTAGAGAGTATACGCCGAGCAGGAATACTTACTGAAAATAGGAGGAAAAGTGGACAAGGATCTGCTTTCTTTGCTTCAGCATAAGCAGCATCCAATTTTTTGTTTCCATTGGGTGTGCTAGCCCAAACGCCATATTTAATGCTCTTGTGGACATTATCTTCACTGTATGATTTGATGATGAAGAATTTTGCCTCCTTATATTCAGTAATGAAATCCTGTCGGTTGTATGAGTCGTCATTGACCTTTGGAGATGATTTGCTGCATTTGGTAATGTCGACTGAAGCACCAGTTTGCTCTGTTGTGCTTTGATTCTTAGGCTTTGAGGCCCTTGGTCCTCGGTTTTGCTCACTAAGGATATCAAGGTTGCCATTGCAGCCACACAGAGAAACACCGTTATTTCCACGCCATCTACTATTATCTAAGGAAAGCCAACCACGATTGTTTGTCCCCACACCCTTAAAGGATGCATTTCCCAAGCTGGGCCCTTGATTAAAACCACCATATGTATGACCTCTACCAAAGGAACTTGAACCAGAGCCAAAGCCATAAAAAGATCTTTGTTGTTGAGGTGCCTGCATAAGGTAATGAATCAGTGCCAGAACAAGCAGAGAAACTATATCAATGTCAAAACTTCAAGGAGTGCCAAATCGGTTTTCAGATGCAATAATATTTATATAATTTCACAGTGCAAAGATTTGATCCAGAACAGCTTAAGATGAACTCATACCACAGCCCTCAATAGCTATGACTTCACATCTTTGATCAGGGATAGACGTACAAATTATTAAGAGGCTATAATAGCAGGGAGATCAAAACAGATAGTCACTTAAATACAACCTTCAAATAATGCATGGTAGTTGGTTTTTCCTGCTGAGTACTGTCCCGGGGCATTTTGCCAAAATTAACCCGCAGAAGCAGCTAATAGTTCAAATAGCTGTTAACTCCAGCCAGGATTACATAAAATAAACTGATTTCCTTGATTTATCGATATAATGCCACCAGGAATAAAATCTAAGAATACAATAACTAGTGATAAACATGAATTCAATCATATAACAAATACAGTAAGCCATTTACAAATCCTGTCTAGTAAAAATTAGCTAAGCATACATGCTAACTGTTCAAGTTAATTGTCATTTAATTAGCACTTATATATCGAAAACTAAAACAAAAAAATCAACATAAAGTAGAGAAAAGAAGGTGACAAACCATTCCAACATTCTTCCCAAATGACCCGAAAGGAGCGGTTGGTTGCGGGGATACTGCAGGCGAGTAGGGAGTAAAAGGCCTGTGCCTATCAGAGGGCTTTGAGTAATCTGACCATATTCCCCCAGACCTTAATCCATCAAACACCTCATGAAAACCAAGACCACCAAGATTGCCAGGAGCGTTGCCTCTACCAAAAGATCCTGAGGTATGAGGGTAAGTAGGCCTTGGTCTAGAAAGCATGTTCTCACCTTGATGATCCATTGGTGGCAAGGTATTGAATTCAGGCTGTGAAACAGGTGCGTGGGGGGGAATGTATGGCATATTAGGAGGACCAAGCTGTTGGTAATAAGGGGGGCCTGAAAACTGGAATTGTTGAGGAGGGTACAACTGTGTATCTCCACCTACAGAAGGTAAAGGTGGTGTGACTGGAGAATATGGCCCATATTGAACTTGTGGCCCATACCCATATCCACCATGGAATACAAGAGCAGGATTCTCATTATAGATGCCCTGATTGGATGAGGAAAAAATTAGAGAAACATATAGTAAATACAATATGCACCAACAGTTGCCAAATTCACATGAGGCGAAAGGTCAAACTCACTGCAGATCCCATGTCCATTCCTTCAGCATTGACATAAGGAGAAAATTCATCCCATTCACCAGTTTCATAACCTGATTGACGCAAAATGAAATAATTATTTGCATAAACCATTATCACTAGTTGCCAAATCATAGTTTCCTGCAGTCAGTGACCATCAAGGATACCGTCAAACCTATTCAAGGGAGAGGGGTGGAAACTAACCTCTGTAATAGAAAGCCTGAGGCTGAGGGGCATACATATTTGGAGGATAGACGGTTTGATCTCCAATGGAGCCAAAAGATCCAAACTGAGCCGCGTCCCTCGGATGACCTATAGTGGCAGCATCCTGAGAGGAATTAGAAGAAATTGATATCTCATTTTGTTCGCTAACCAGTAAAAGAAGCAAACAACATTGCGTCTAAGAAAGAACCATAATAATCAAGACATTGAGAGGTGAAGAGTATAAAATATACCCGCTCCTTCATGCTATCTGGTTCAAGAAGTTTCTCTTCTGCATCCATGATCAATATGCTCAGTGACTCAGAAGAGTCTTACAAACACAGGCAGTACATATAATTTGACCAACCAAAGCTTAAAACTGTTGATAGCAAAACTTGAAGCAATGAATATGTGCGCACAAATCCACGCAAACACACCTATTATGCAAACATGATAAATTAAAGAATGTGAATACTCTTGAAGTAAGAAGCAGCCAGATCTGGCTAAACTCACAAGATCGCAATGCCAAACCGAGAAGAAAATATCAGAACCAACACAATGAAATTCCCACATAACTCTACCAAAAACAGTAAACAATGCACCAAGAAGTAAGGTGTCAACATCTATGAGTCACCAGACTGGGCTTTGAGGATCAGGTTACAGAGTCAGTATCGAAAATGGCAGGATAGATAACAAGAACTTGTCTACTCTAAAGGCCAGGCTAACATCTTCAGAGGTTTCCACACAGCTAACAATGCTCAATGGTATATCATGGTTTTTATCCAATTACATCTCTTTTTCCAACTAATTTTCCCAGTTTAAGAACGGGGTCGATGAGAATTTTCGAGTTCAGACAATTTAACAAGATTCAGAATATCTCATATCACCAGGATCTGAGATCACTAAAGGTAAGAAACACACAATTATCCCTTCAACAGCATCCCAGCAACCCAGATCAAACAAAGGTTCCAACTTTACGATCCCCAGATGCAGAAAGATCCTAAATTTAGCAGTAAACAACAAAAAAGAGTCATTCTCGTTCCCGATTTGGAGAAACCATTCATTCAATTGGAGCAAACAACAAATCACATGACAGAGATCATACAGACGCATATCAGAATTGAATCCATCCCCACCAATCCATGAAACAACTCGGGCCATCAAATCAGAGCACAAACAGAACAGATCGATCGAAGATCAAATCGAAAGACCTAGCGATCAAGATGAAGAGAGAATTAAAAGAGGAAGGGGCGGGAGACAGAGAGATGATGAAGAAATTGTTACCGGTGGAAAGATCGGGTGATGGTGATTGGGCTGCCGCCATGATTGGGGGGGATTTATAGAGAGGAATCTAATCCGAAATCCAAATAACGAAAAGGTGCGATGGGAGAATCTGTGAAGTGGACGGAGGAAGACAAAGGGTACAGTGAGTATCTAGGTAGAGAGTGAAGTAGGCTTGGGCTGGCTATTATTAAGCTAAATAGCCATTGAAGGACATGGATCCTGTCACTCCCGCTGTCGCTTTGGCTTCTAGCTTACCTGCCGCTGCTAATAGTAGAAATGGTACGAAGTTCCTACCCAAAAAAAATGGTACGAAGAGATCCGAAATTCCGAATCCGATTGCATTCAGCTCATTAAAATGTCGAGTGTGTCTATTTCAATCAGGTTTGGCTATGGTTTTATTGGCAATTTTTGTTTGCTGACACCTTTGTTCTTGTTTTATTTTCTTTAATAATTTGGGATTTCGAAAAAAAAAATATCTAATACTATAACATTTTAGGCACAAAAAATTTCGGTAAGGCAAATTTCTTAGAATGAAGTACTGCATTATATTTTGGGAAGTCACCATAGTACCTTGAGAAACAAATTCGTGCGAGGTAATCTCAAACCGGATATATTTTGATTAAAAATGTTGATTGAGATGTTACAAAGAAATACCCACTAATTTAAATATGGCAGTTGAATTATCCATAAAGAAAAAAGAGTAATGTATTACTTGCCTCACCACTTTATATATTTAACATTATAAGTTTATAACACAAATTCAATTTGAACCCAAATAACTCATTCAAATAATTCATTCCAACAACCTCATAATTGGAACTTGGAGCTAACACTATCTTGGGTCAGAAACGGGTCATCTTCTCACCGCCGTTGGGCTGTTCCTGATCTTTTTTATTCGTTATTGGGCTGTTCCGGATAAATAGGCCACAAGCCCGTAATGAGTTTAAGATATCAAAGCCCAATGATAGTCAAAGGCCAATATAGGAAAAAACAAAACAATCACCATCTCCTGCTGGATTGAACAATAAAAGAATGGCTTAATTGCAAGTTTGGTCACTCGAATTGCTATAAAATTTCATGTTTGCCACTCGAATTAATTTATTTCATTTATAGTCACTCGAATTAGTTGAATAGTCCAAGTTCGGTCACTCTCCGTTAACTTCCGTTAGACTCCGTTAATGACGACCGTTAAGTGATGACGTGGCTAACAGAAAATCACAGTCAGCATAATTTAACACTAAAAAATGACGACCCGACCCGCCACGTCATATTTACCCGCCATGTCAGCCCTTCTTGCCCAACTCGCGAACCAACCCAATTAATTGACCCAAACCCAAACCCGAGACACAACCCCCTGAAAAATAAATAGAGATCGAGCCCTCGCCACCACTACCTTCCTCCTCCGCGTCGCAACTTCTCCGCATCCGCAGTCACCTCCGAGCTCCCCACACTCGAACCATCCGCCGACGCCGAACTACTCTCGCAGATGCTCCTCCACCACCACAACCCTTTCCACGCCATGGAATCCTGCCTCCAGCTCAACGGAATCTCGCTCACGCCTTCCCTCCTCCACCAGACCCTAATCCGTCTCCGCCACAGCTCCAAGATCGCCCTATCCCTCTTCCACTACTCTCTCTCCCTCCCTTCTTCTCCGGCCACCTCCGCCGCTTACAACCTCATGATCGATATCCTCGCGAAGGTTCACCAATTCGACGTTTGTTGGCAGCTAATCATCCAGATGGGGCAGCAAAACGACGAGGATTCAGATTCCCAGCCCAATTTCACCACTTTCTCCGTCCTCATTCGGCGGCTGATCGCCGACCGGATTCACCCGCCAAGCGATTCGCGCGTTCGACGATATGCAAGGGTTCATTGGGTCGATGGATTCGACCCATTTCTGCTTCCTGCTCGACACCAGCCATAACCACTGGAACAATGGATTTCATCACCAGCTCGGGCCTCATCACCCCCATCGACGCCACTCCAACCCCGCTCTCCGGCTCCGCCGTGCCATATGCAGCTCCCATGCCTGCAACAACAAATTACACGAGCGCAACCGCAGATCCAAGATTAATCCTCATAGATCTACGGTAACTAAATCGGAAATCGGAAATAGAAAGGTTCCGAAAATTACAGGAGAAGACGAGGGCGGATGCGGCTCCGAGGAAGCCGAAGAAAGGAGCAGTCTCGTCGCCGCTGAACGTTGACGCCATTTCTGATATCACTCTTCGCCCGGATCTGAGCGAGTAAGTAGAAGACGAGGGAGAGAGTAGTTGCGTCGATTGAATGATTGATTCAATGCCTCTAATTCTTCTTCCTGATCGATCGATACTCTTGCTCGCGAATTTAAGGCAGAGAAGAAGAAAAGAGCGAGAGAGGAGACGTATCAAGAATAGAGCGAGGGCAGCAGGTGGATGGCTGATGAATGAAAGATGAGGAGGCGACGGCGACGGGTGGATGGCCGTTGAATCGGTTGGTTCGCGGGTTGGGCAAAAAATGGTTGACAGGGCGGGTAAGGCTGAGCTGGCGAGTCGGGTCGTTTTTTTTTTTAATGTTAAAATGTGCTGACTGTGTCTTTCTGTTAGCCACGTCATCACTTAACGGTCGTCATTAACGGAGTCTAACGGAGGTTAACGGAGAGTGACCGAACTTGGACTGTTCAACTAATTTGAGTGACTATAAATGGAATAAATTAATTCGAGTGGCAAACATGAAATTTTATAGCAATTCGAGTGACCAAACTTGCAATTAAGCCATAAAAGAATCACATATCTGCCCCAAACTCCATACTCCACTCACCAAGAGATGCCTTAAGTGACAAGGTACAAGAATTGAGACAACAAGCTCATAGGTTTGATCCTTACAAGTTACAACTTATCATTTCAGAGTAAAATCGTTCTGCAACTTTTTATATTAATAGCTCAAAACAATGGAATAACTACAGCCATCAATCCAAATTTTCAGTCAGCCTCTCGGGAGGGATTCCCTGACAGGCCTAACAAAATACAGGACTGTCAGCGGCAACCATGGCGACATAAATTTCTCCTGCTGATAGTAAAACATAAGGTTTCAACTTTCTTCTGATCCCTTCTATTGACTACTGCAAGTCGAGAAGCAGCTTGCTGATCAAACAAGCTTTATAACCTCCATTGTTATTGCCTGCCTGCTACCATCCTCAAGCTTGCTGCATCATATGCCTTTCTTTTATTTGTCTGGCAGATCAAATCCTCCTAATAATCTAGATGACAATCTGCTCCCGCAAGCGAAGGCAGCACTTATCTCCTGTACTATACTATAAAAACCAGTGTATAAAATCCTAGGTGTACTAATTTCAGGCCTCTGCAAGACGAGGCTTGACTGGCGCACCAGAGTCCTTTGATTCATTCTTCATGCTGGATATGCTCTCCGTCAGCTCCATCCCCTTGGTGTCGTATGGAATCAACAGGGTCGCGATCATTGCGATCACAACAATACCGACGAACAGCAGCACGGCTTCTCGCTGCATACATCTTTCTGTCAAGCTCACCGCCACGAATGGGGCAGTCATCCCACCGATCCTTCCCATGGAGCTCGCGATTCCAAACCCGGTTGACCTCACTGATGTCGGGTACAGCTTCATCCAAACAACACACAAGCACAATGCTCCCCCCATGTTAGTTAGGCTAATGAGACTGTAAGAACTTGAACTACTGCAGATCATATTGAAGAGATTGGTTTACCTCCGGAGCCAGGACAAAGGCAATTGCAAAAGATCCAGTGATGCATATACGAGCTCCGAACAGAAGAATCGTGGTCACCATGGAAGACTGATGTGTAACCAATGGCACCACAAAGGCACTGCAAACTAACAACAAACCTGCCATGGTATACTTGCGACCAACTCTGTCCACTAGCAGAATGGCAGCAAGGGCGCCCGGGCATTCTGTACAACATGGAAGGAAAACATGTTTTTAAGTGAAAAAAAGAGTCTTTTAAGTCTATGCCTACTCACATGGTATCTGTCTTACCTGCAAGAGTGGCGATGAAAACGTTCTTGTAATCAATACCAGCACCAGAGTCATCTGATTTCTTCACATTCGAATTGCACAGATCGCTGCGGTTCAACTGTGTGGTGAGCAGAACAAGTCCGTAGTACGAGAACGCGTTCCCAAAGAATATGATCCACAACATCACTGTGGCACGAGCTAGCTTGCGCGAGAGCAGCAGCCTGAGTGTCTTGAGGAGCCCCAAGTTGGAATCTTCCCACGAAGGGGGCTCCGAATCGGCAGAATAGACCTGCCCTTGTTGCTCAATCTCATGGTCAGTGAGCAGAACACCAGGAGGCAGGCTCTTGTTGTTGCATTTGGCCACTTTCTCCATGATCTTAAGCGCCTCATCTTTCTTCCCCTTGAGGCACAGGTACCTTGGCGACTCAGGGGTCCAGTAGTAGAAAAAAAGGAGAACGAACGAGGGAACTGCTGACAGACCGACGAGCCACTTCCATCCCAGTGTCGGCATAACGATCTGGAATTCAAAGCCGCGGGGTTATTAAGGTACAAGTAGGTAGAAAAAGAAGCACTAGGTAGGAACTATGAACCAATTGTGCTTTGACACGGTTACATACCCATGCTAAACCAACTTCAACAATGGCTCCAAGAGTCCAGAACAGATTGAAAGCAACCATCCATTGGCCTCTATTTGGTGCTGGTATGAACTCCAAGAACCAGGTGAAGACTACTGGCACACCTCCCAACCCCACACCAACAACGCAACGAGCAATCATTAGCACATAGTAGTTCCAAGCAAACGCACTGAAGAGACCGGCTATGGAGGTAACTATTGCAGTGAACAGAAACCCATTCCTGCACCACACCATTAATTTTTAGTTTTTTACAAACAGTGTTTGTTCCATCAAAATCCCACAACTTTGACTTCTGGGTAGTAGAGTTCCACTAAATTAAGCCAAACAAACAGAATAAAATAGAGTAAAAGATGTTGATTTTTTTTTCTGACCTTCTTCCATATCTGTCAGAGAGGAAGCCCCAGAGATAGGAGCCAACAAGCATCCCAGCGAAGACCACAACGGTTAGAACAGTCTCCTGATCAGCACTGAGATTCCACTTGGACTTCACTGCTGGCCCAATAAACGACAGGATCATCATCTCCATGGCCTCAGAAACCCAACCCATCCCAGCATAAACGCACATTAGGGTTTGGAAGAGCCCAAACCCCATTGATATGATCGCTCCATCCACACTGTAACCTCCTGCGGATTGATCAGCCATCTGCACCACACCAAAACCGAAACAGAGGAGACAGCCAGAGTACAGTGAGTGACAAGAAGGGTTTTTTTGTTTACCACCCCTTGTTCTTCTTGGTAAGGAAATGGAAACCGATCCAGAGAGAAGATAGGCTAACCAGTGTATAACGAGGATAAGAAATTGCAGAGGAGGAAAGTAAAGGCGCTTGTTCCACCATATTTATAAATTTGTGGGATGGAGGAAGGTGAAGGAAGCTAGAAGGGAGGGAGGGAAGGAGGGAATGAAGGAAGGTAGAGAGAAAGAGGAGTCTGTACGTATTTTCCCCTGAATCCCGTGGGGTAAATATCACGTTTCTCAAACAAAAAACAAAAAAATCTAGCCACAGAGCCAACTTTAAAATGACACAACGCACTCTCTTTCTCTCTCTGTCACGGAGAACAAAACAGGGAAGTTAACGCAACAGATTTCCGCATAACAGTGCCACAAATATTGGAAACCTGTAACGCGTTGAAGCTTTTATGAGGAATCAAAAACCCATGAAATGAGAAAAACCAGAACGTGGAGTGGAGAAAGAGGAGTATATGGAAAAGAGACATGAAACAGAAAGTGGGTATAAATGGAGAAGGAGAAGATAAACAAACCTTGGCCATCTCTTTCAGATTTTATCCTACTTCTTTCTTTCTTTCTTTCCTCCTCTTCTTCTTTTTCTCCTTCAATTAGAACCAGGAAACTAGCAGGGTCTGTGGTGGCAATGAGCTCCTCGCTTGGGGAAGAAAGCTCGGCAGATTATTGGTCCACCAGGCAGCTGCGTGAGGTTTTTTGGTTTTGTAGCACTGGACACAGCAGCATTTTGTGTTTGTCAGTTTGCGGACTTTTATGTATCTTGCTACATGGGGATTGGAGGGAAGAAGACAAATCGAAGAGGACTATCCTGTCTAGTTCTAACCAAAGACGGATCATATTATATTTCGTTGATTGTTGGTCGTTCAATGTTCGCGAGTGGAAAATTTGGTGGATGTTCAGATCCTCACATTACAATTAGACCGATCATTAAGGTAACAAAGCCAAACTACCATCATAATAATACTGTGCAACTTCTTTGTGACAACAGACGGAAGAGCCTATCTGTTCTCTATCCTGGAGCCAGGTTCGGGCATATTGACTCGTTGATAGCAACAGGAGCCCTTGTAGGGATCTGACAGCCGAATATGCGATAGAAAGCTGGAAGTCAAGTATCCCAGCTTGAAAGTTGAATTCTAAAGTAGTTCAACAAGCGAGGGTTCCAGAGGATGCAAGCTTTATCCGGAATGATTGGGCGTAAAGCTTCCGTAGGTGGCTTTTTAAGTCTTCCGTCAAATCTCAGGGCTCAACCCTGGACAGGCGGTGGAAACTGCCAAGCTGCTCGACAAGAAAGAATCAGTGGAGAACTCTTGTGTTACATATGGTAAGCCTTCGGATATAAAACGGATACAAAAATGGTACCCGTCTCCTCGATTGACAGGGTAGGGCGTGTGTGAGGCGAGGGCTATGAGGCTTAGGGTTAGAGACTTATTAGGCTATGAGGCTTTGTTTCTCAATAGTCTTTTTCCCTTCCATCATCGAATCTCTGGTATGGAGGAAATGGACCTCGTGCTTAATTCATAAGAATCACAAAAGAAAGAAAAAACTAGTTTGTAAAGGAAGTGGAGACAGAGCATGTGGAACAAAAAGGACGAATCATTCATGGCCACCAATAGTCAACCTAACACTCTACTCTAACCAAAAAAAAAAAAAAAAAACGGATCCACATTTTTCCTCCCGAGACGGGAGTTTTCTGTTACCCCGGCGAGGCTACTAATTCAAAGTATAAATATCGTACGAAAAAAAAAAACTCGTTAATTTTTAATAAATTAGTAACTGATACAACTAATTAGTATGATTTGATATCACAATCATTTATTTTTGCACTCTTTTTTTTCGTTTTGTAAGTCTCTTGATGAGTATCACCGGTTATCCCGAACAAACAAGAGAGGAGATTCCAAAAGCAATATTATGCAATTAATTGAAGGATCGTGATTGATTGATTTGTTTAACACTTTTTTTTTTCAATTCAAACCGAGGAATCAACACAATGGACGATTTTTCGGTTCTGGATTTCCTCGAATACAAGAAAATGTATGTAGAGACGCAGAGTACAGAGCACAGACGACGAATTCGGAGCCATTGATACCATACCAAGAAGATAAAAACTTAGATGAAAACAGAGAGTGAAACAAACAAACGATTGCAGTAGAAAATGGAGGAGTAGTGTGCTAACCGTATAATGATAATACAGGGAAACGTGAATCAAAATCGACGGCGACGGTTTCCCCCGGTTTTCCGCAGCTACTTATTACGCCGATCTCCGGCTGGAGGATGTGAAATGGGAGGAGAAGATGGCTACTGATGAGTCATTTACCTTGCTAATTAGTAATTAGTGAGGAAATTAAGTTTATTAGTGAGAATTAGTGTCATGAGTTGCGGAATATCGTTTCAGCAGTTGCGTCAAGGGGAGTTGTTTGTTTGTATGAGCATGTTTCTCGTTCCGTCATATTCTCTCGTAAATTTCGAAATAATAAATCACCAATTGAAATTTTTTTGTGTTGTCAGATCTTGTGTGTATAAATTTAGCATCCGAATTCGTATATCATTGGTATTTTCTTCTTTTTACCGGTTGCTCCGTAGCTGTTATCGTTTTTTTTTTTATATCCTTAAATATTTGGGGGGGAGGGGGTTTACCCTTTTCTGCTGAAATATTGGGGTTGTTAATTATTTGAAATTTTGAATATTTACGTAAAATGATTTCAGATGTTTATAAAATGATTATTTTAATTCTTCGTCATACAGTAAAGTTTCCCTTGGTTCCCCAGCCAGATTTTCTTAAAACTAATTTGTGGAGATTAATATGATATTTATAGTATTTCAATTTTTTCCAAGGTTTTAAATCTAGGGTTAATACCTTAGTTTGGCCCGAACTATAGACAAACATTCTACTTAGGTCCGTGGTATCGGAAATTGCTATTCTGGCCTAAACTATGTAGCATACTTTCTTATTTGGCCTGGAGGCGGGTTTGACCGTCAAATTAGATGGTCAACCGAGTTGACCGTTAGTCAAGGTCCACCTCACTTGCCATATCAGCTATTAGGGAATAAAAAATTAATTTTGTATTTTGAATTTTTTTTTACTTTCTAATAATAAAAATAATAAACGAAAAAAAATAATTGAAAAAGCTCACCAAATTATTTTTATTTAATTTTAGAAAGTAAACAAAACTAAAAATTTCAAAAAATAATAATTTTTTATTCCCTAATAGCTGATGTGGCAAGTGAGGTGGACCTTGACTAACGGTCAACTCGGTTGACCATCTAATTTGACGGTCAAACCCACCTCCGGACCAAATAAGAAAGTATGCTACATAGTTTATGCCAGAATAGCAATTTCCGATACCACGGGCCAAAGTAAAATGTTTGTCTATAGTTCGGGCCAAACTATGGTATTAACCCTTAAATCTATGTCGTAATTCATATTCTATTCATAACAAACAAAAACAAAAAGGTTTCTCTTGGTACCTACTGGCGACCAAATTAGCAAAGCAAGTCGTGTTCACAACACAATATAGTTTTTATTCATGAGATATTCACATATAAGTTTATGCTCTCTATAATACGTTTGTGATATCATATGAGTTAATTTTCTCAATTGAATCACGTATTAAGTTGTATACATTGAATAGTTAACCTTCATAGCACCATCTTACAGCCTCAATATATTTAGCCTTTTTTCCATGACAAACAAAACACATTTTTATGCATTGAATAGTTAATCTTCCAACTTAATTGAGGTAAGATGTCGCAATCATATAGCCCCAATATATTTAGTCTTTTCTGTGACGAAACTTAAATTAATAGAATATTTGTAAGTACATTATCGGCTTAACTTATGGTGTACAATAAAAATATAAAATAGATTTTTCCACATTGATCTATAGAGCTTTTATGATGTGTCTCTCTCCAACCAATTAAGATTTGGCACGTAAAAGATGAAACACAAACTAAAAGAGAAAAATGATAGGGCTGTGACTGTGATGGTGAAGTTAATAAAAAGAAAGAAAAAGAAATAAACAATAAGGTCATGCAAGAAAACGACTTTGACTTACATGGTAAACAATATTTCGAGCTAGCACTTAATATTGTTTGGTATACAAATATATCAGCTTTATTTTCATAAGTGAAGTCACATGCTCATTGTACATATTACCTGCATATTTCATAGAATAGAAATTTTAAAATTGTATAATGAATCGATTCAAAAAATTGTTCAATATGTATGTAACTCAAAAAGGCAATAGCTCACTCGACATGTGCAACTCACACCGATTTTCCAAGTGAAATTGAGTTTCCATTTATGAAAAAGTAAAAAAAAAAGTTTCCAAAACTAATTTATGATATCATTTTCATGAGATAGCATGTAGCTATGGTGGAAAACCACATAAAGAACACATGATCTTTGCTTGGTTCATGCATGCTATTTCCTAGGCTCTTTCACCAAGTGTGAGTTTTCTTGGTGACAAGCATTTTCCTTTTTGGTACATGATTAGATTGTTCACTACCCAGCAACCACAACCATGCACAACTCTCTCTTCAAGCTTCAATGTGTAAATCGACTCACGATGAACTTTAGTAGCAGGAAATCTATGGCTGTATGGTTAATGGAGGAGCAACCAACAACCACATTAGACCATGTTGCTTTGACAAAGACCTCTCTGCCCACATGAAAAGAAGCTTTTTGGAATTTGCGTACAACAACCCACTCACTCACTCGCACTTTCTTGCCCTGGATCCTGGAGAATTGAAGCAAACGCCATTGTTGACTGGCCATCCACAATTTGTGCTTTCACTCAACAAAGAACTGTAAAAAGAGCTGTCCTATCAACTTCGACAGACAGACAAACAGATAATGAATAGAAAAGCAGCAGCTGGGAAATTGGTTCACGTATCATCTCTTCTAAGTGCAGCCCATGACTACGGGTCTGCCACTTTCTAATAACACCAGTAAGGATCATATTCATCACAAGGAAAAATGATTGAATCCGCCATAACTGGAACCCACCTTTGGGCCTATTCTCTTTCAATTTGAAGTTTCAACTCTGGATGCGTTCATCACTTTGAAAGTCTGTTTGGGAGTAGAAGAGCTTCTGCACAAAAACTGAGTCCATTCTAAACACAAAGAAGCAAACTGCATGTTCTTTGCATCTAACAATCTAATAACTAGTTCAAACTGGAAAAACATAACAACAATGGATTCTAGAAACTAGACACTTGATTATCCACAAAACCGAGGGGGGGGGAAGAAACATTGATGCCCTGCCTGAAATTCCATCACTGCTGCAGAAAGGAAGCCGAGCTTGTATTGATGCCCTGCCTGAAATTCCATCACTGCTGCAGAAAGGAAGCCGAGGTTGTAGTCTGTTTCAGGCATCTTCGTGGGGTTTGTCGTGTTTTGTGCTCGCTATGCTCTCTGTCAATTCGCAGCCCTTGGTATCATATGGAATCAACACCGTCGCAACTAGTCCTATCGCAACCACACCAGCAAACAGCAGTAGTGCTTCACGTTGATGGCATGCTTCCATCAATTTTACTGCCACATAAGGGCATACAATCCCACCAATTCTTCCAACGGCGCTTGCAAGTCCGAAACCAGTTGATCTCACCGAAGTTGGGTATAGCTTCATATGCAATAAGGCAGAAGAAAAACAAAAAGGTTACAGTTGTGCTCAACCCTAAATCAGGGGCACGGACATATATTGATTGTGCAATTATGAAAGTAAAGCGAAACTTTGGCATGACCAAGTTTAACATAATGCGTCACAGATGTAGACAGCAATAACCCAAAGAGTGACTGAGTCCCCCAAACCAATGTGCCTTTTTGCCTATATACTAGTGCAAGAATGAGATCAATGTATCTACTGCCAGAGGCCAGAGGCCAGAGCTGTTCTCTACAAAAAATAACATCTTCAAAAAAATGTACCAGCAGACTTGCATTGTGCAACAAACCAATCCTACAAACCATTCGAGAATTCAGAATGATGGACAAGTAGCATTTCAATGAAAAGAACTGACAAATGACATTGAAAACATGGGATGCAAATGAAAGTAATAATGCAAGATCATTTCTGCGATTGAACTCATATCATCCATGTAACAAGGTCATGACTGTCGTGGTGGTTTAGCTATAAATGGTTACAGAAAAGGCATTGTATACATAAATTATAGAAGTAGGATATATTTACCTCCGGAGCAATCACAAAAGCGACTGCAAAAGTTCCTGTGATGCAGATTCTTGCTCCAAAGAGAAGAATCGTGGTTACAAGTGGAGATTGATGGACAACCAATGGCAGAACGAAAGCAATACAAATGAAGAACAGACTGGCCATGGAAATTTTGCGTCCGATTCTATCTATTACAACAGCTGCTACGACGAGCCCCGGACATTCTGACAATTAAAGATATATAAACTCACTCAGCAACTTAGGGTTGGATATACTACTACTGAAACCAAAGATAAGAAATATGTGTGTCAAACGCACCTGCTAAAGTAGTAATGAAAACATTTTTATAGTCAACGCTGTCGTCTGAACTGTCTCCGGACTGAGGTGCATGGGAGTTGCAACGATCAGGACGGTTCAATTGGGTAGTGAGCAGAACAAGGCCATAGTAGGAGAATGCATTCGCAAAGAATATGAGCCACAAGAGTACTGTCGAGCGAACCAATTTTCTAGAAAGCAGCATCATTAGAGTCTTCATGGCACCAATGTCAGCATCTTCCCACCTAGGAGTAGATGGCGAAGAATCAGGTTCACCCAGCTCTGGTGTAACAACTTGTCCTTGCCGTTCTACTTCATGATCAGTTAGAAGCACACCGGGAGGCAGTTCTTTCTTGTTTAGTTTCGCCATTTTCTCCATGACTCTAATGGCATCACCTTTTCTACCTTTCAAGCATAGGTACCTTGGAGACTCTGGTGTCAGAGGGTACAACACAAGGAGAGTAAAGGAAGGCACAGCAGAAACACCAACCAGCCACCTCCAACCCCACCGTGGCATAATAAACTGAAATAAAATAAAACAACACAGGTGGAAGTGTCGGACTCTTTCTGATTAAACAAGAGAAATTTAGACTAAGTAACAGACGTGAGATAAGGTGTGATGAGCCTACCCATGCTATAGCAACTTCAATAATTGTACCAATGGTCCAGAATACATAGAAAATGATCATCCACAGGCCTCTATTTGTTGCAGGTACAAACTCCAAGAACCAGGAAAAGAGTACAGGCCCACCTCCCAGTCCAAGGCCAACCAAACCACGAGCAATTATCAGCACAGTATAGTTCCACGCAAAGGCACTAAAAATACCAGCTGCAGAAGTAACTAATGCTGTGAACAAAAATCCATTCCTGCCAAAATTTATAAAACAACAAAAAGAACAAAATCAAAATGCATACTATCTAAAGAGCAGGGTGCTTGCAGAGTAAAGGGTGCAGAGAGGGCACCAACGATGGGAACAATATTACATGAACAAGCTCCATATACAATAAGATAGTTGATGAAAAGAGAGCTGCAGTTGCTACATGAAGTTGGTACTATAGATCAATTTCACCCTTCTTTTTCTTCATAAAGTCAATTCCTGTCAAGAGAAGGGAACTATGGTGTCACGAACCATCACCATCGACTAACTAAAGGAGAATACCCTGGTTTGTCTTTTAAGTTTAAGTGACAGCTCTAAGCAAGCAGAGAAGCGAACTTGAGCTAGCAATTTTACGTAACAAGTTGTACTGTTACAACGGTAGCGGAGTCCTTACCTTCTTCCCAATTTGTCTGAAACTGCACCCCATGAATATGCACCAATTAGCATGCCAGCAAATACCACCACACTTATTAAGGTCTCTTGATTGGCAGATAGATTCCATACGGATTTGACAGCTGGGCCTATAAATGAGAGAATCATCATCTCCATTGCTTCTGTGAGCCAGCCCATGCCAGCATAAAGAAAGATAAGGGTTTGGAACTTTCCAAACCCCAAGGCAAGGAGAGCTTCATCCACACTGTAACCTGCACGCTGATCTGCCATCTGTAGGAAGAATTAGAAGACAAGTTTCAACAAATCAAGAGCAAGGAAATACTGCTGATCAGGATAATTAATTCACAGAAAAAAAGCAAATAAGTCTACAGAGTCCAGAACCTAAAGTTACCATCACTAGAACTACATTTTGGCGCATAATACAATACACCCTACAAATTATTTTGAGAAGATAGATCGCAACAAATTATCATACTCATATGTCAAAAGAGCCACAGCGGATTAATAAAAGGGCAGGCAATTAGGCATACATGACGCACTTGAAGGAAGCAAAAAACCTGACACAGAATTTGAATGAAGCTTCATGTTTGACAATAGAGGATTAAATTACTCTGATTACTCATGGCATCAAGCGCGCAAAAAGAAAGAGATGAAAAAACTATCCTTCCCCACACATTAAACGCATTCGAATTGCTGGAACGGAAGTTGAATTGCTTCTCAGCTTCACAATGCGAATCGATACAAAGACTAGGTTAAGGAAACGAACAGACTAACATGCAAACCATATAAACATTCTTCACCCTTCAAGAAACCCAATTTCATGTGAATGACATTAAGTCGTCAAGAGGGTCAAAGAAATTAGGAAACAACCTAATAGCAGGACCAAAATGCAGAAATATTGAACGGTTATGATGAATTCTAAGAGACAAACCTGGCCAGAGATGACGAGCAATGCAGACGTCTCTCCGCCTTCTACTTCTCTGGAATGGCATAATGAAGAATCAAGAAAGCGAGCAACTTGTTCAAGGTGAGAAAACTAGTTAAGCTAACATCAAATTAACCAGAAGATCTTAGACCTTCCTTCTTCGAAAAGACAAAGAGTTGGGCGGGCTATTTTTCTGTGTGTGCCTAGTACACTATTGAACAAGAAGCTGCTGCGGCAGCTAATCGCAAAAAATTAACATTCCAATTCAGCAAACCTTCTCTACTGCAACAAGAACAACAACAAAAACACGTTCCGAGCCTCTGAAAACCCTAGCTAATCCCAACCATTGAAACATTTCACTCCAAGCATCATCTTCTCGCCCTAATAACTGCCAATTTGCGGTAAATTCGCCAACCGGTTGACGGCCAGCATACTTTGGCCGTCGCATCATAACTCAACTCTCTCCTTACATATGGCTCGAGGCTTCTGGTTGACACGAGACTAGCAGTGGTGTGGCGGACCATCGCCGGCCTTATGAAGTTGGAGGCGACAGATTTTAGCTGGAAGATGAACGGCATTAAGAGATTGGAAGAATTATTAGTATTCTGATTTCTGAGGTTCGCTGACTGAATTGGGCGGGAGAGCTATGGGATTGATGTGGAAGGGGAATGGTGGTGGAGCCGAGGATCACCGCCGGTAAATGCAGCCAGCCAACAGAAAAACAACACATAGGAAATTGCAAAAAGATTATGGTGGGCCAACTATCCATCTGAAGCCCGTTTCTCGCACTATCTTTCTTTCCTGCCAGCTCCCTGTGATCCACAACAGTTTGTTTATTAGTGGGCCTGAAGATTATGACTAAATTTGGGCCTGGGCTCCAAACCCTTCTCTCACTCTTTTCCTTCTTTCAACCCGCAATTTTACAATAAAAATTTCTTCGCCCTTTTTTAATTAAGGCATTAGATTTCATTATAATCACTCTGATTTAAAATTATCATTTTTCCTATTAACAACTAAGAAATTAAGTTCTTTCATGATAAAACAAGCAAATAAATAAATTTAAATTACAAAAAGTTTCCTCCCTAGATATTTCGGTTCGTCATATTTGTGTTGTTTTGGTAAAATTTCTAATAGAGGTCGGGATAAGTTACACAACCGAATAACCAATAATTTGATAAATCACTATGCAATTCAACATATATTGAAAGAAACTAACAAACTGGATACAATGTTGTTAAGTTTATTCGTAAATAGGACCCATTTAGCTCAAATCTTGATCAAGGCACTGCACAAAAACATATTATTAATAACACAGAAGATCGTCGGTGACTAATGAAGAATGTGCAAAAGTTCGACAGGAATTTTAAGGGTTATTTGTTTTATTGATTTTGGTTTGATAGAACAATTCAATTCAGCTGGACGATAATAATAAAACTAGAACAGAAGTTTCATATATGATTCCGATGGAGTAAATATTAAGAATCACAACATAGAAAGAAAGAAAAAAATCACCGCCGGGAAGAAGAAAAAAAAAATCACCGCCGATTCACAGGATCCCTTTGAACAGAAACAAAGAAGAGAGCTTTTAGAGATTTTCACCTGACGCTTGCTGATGGCGGCGGCTCCTTGCACAATCCGGTAATAAGGAAGCTTTCCCCTTTCCCGATCTGCTGCTGTATTTCTAGGGAATTTTTTTTTTATCCCCCAACAACACAGTACAGTGACTCTTTTCTGGGTTCGCCAAATTAAGGCGTGGAGGAGGGTTTTTATATTATAAGTGCTCGTAGTGAACAGTAAGTTTGTGTGTTCTTGGTTAAAAAGCTACAGTTGTTGGTTGATAAAAGATCGGAGAAGCGGGTGGCAGCAGCAACAAAATCTGCTAAGTTTGGGATATGGTGGTCAGAGAGATCATCGCTAGCTCAGCTATTGACTCTCTTTTTGGAGCTCATCATCACAAAATTTAATTATTTTTTTCTCGTGTTTTAAGTAGTTTAATTTGAATTCACCAAAGCTTTATTTTCAATTTCAGGAAGAATGTCTATACTCTATAGCAATTCTAACTTTATAGAGAGGAAACATCATATTAACTAGCATCTAAGACGCTCACGCTCCTATTTTAGAATTAGATCTGATGCTAATTCGTGTGGTTAAAAAAGTGGATTTTAGAGGGATTGACATGCGGAGATGCAAATTTTTAGGGATGATTACAATTTGACTCCGTTAACCCCTCCCACGTTCCAGCCTCTTTTTTTTTAGGCTCTTGCTCTTCTTTATGATAGATATACCGCAGTAGTAGTAGTTTATTGAATTTTCACAATCGTGATTTAATTTGTAGTAGTGATATTGTGATAGTTAATACCCATTGAGATAGATATTAGTAGTATTGATGATACCATTTAGTGATTTTGACGAATTGTATAGTGTTTTACAGAAATACTAGTTATTTACAAATAAATCTCTACGGATAGGTAATACGAACCAATACTGCAAAATGTAAAATAACTATTATTACAAAGTGATAAATCGGTATTGTTTATGCAAAAATGACGATAGGAGAACGTATACATGCAATTAATTAATTAGTACCAAAGATCTATTTGTGAAATATTTACTACACAAATACAAGATCACTCCATATGAAATATCCTAGCATGCACAAGCCTCCTCATGATTTTACGAAGCCAGAGCTGCAAAAAAGGGGGAAAAAAACCATTTCCATCGTTTAAAACACTACTGATTCAAGAAAACATTACTAGGTTCAACAAAACTCCTATGACATCAAACCAACATAGCAATAAGCAAGACCATACATTGCAAATTCACTGAAAACACTACTGCCTTTGGAAAACACTACTATATTTCACTAAAAATGTTACAACAAAACAAGAACCCAAACTATTGACTGTAAAACACTACTACGTACCTTCACAAAAGTAGAGAAACACTACTAACCTTGAGAAAGACTACTACAAACAAAGCAATTGCTACGCATGAAAGCATCCAACGTGTTAAGGCAAACGATAAACTACAAGTTTTGGATTTAAAAAAGCTCACTACGTTGTAGAAAAGTGATAGCACTCTTGCAATTTAGTGATGGATTTGGATCCAAAATTCTTTGGTTGCTTCATGTATTTTGAGTTAACAAGTCAGTGGACCTCATGGACTTTGAGGGTGGTAAATGATCATGGACTTAGAAGTGCTTGGTTTATGACCAATGCACCCCTTTTATTTCCTTTCTTTTTTCATACATATGAGGGCAATAAAGTCCATTTAACGTAAAATATACAAATCTAATTAACAAAATCCATGGTGAAATATATGAAACAAACAAGGGTGTTTTTCAAGTCCATAATGATCCCAAAACTCGTATATATCCATGGTTTTTCAACACCTAAGTTCTACCAAATCATTCATTTTTCAAATTCGCAAAGCATTAGCGAACGGCCCCTAATTCTTGAATGATTGTATTGTTGTTAGCTGTGATTGTTCTCTTTCTTATTGTTTATGTTTATCTTAAAAAGTTATTGTTTGCATTAAAAACAAGGATTGCAAATGACACTTTTATAATAAAAAATAATTTGGTTTGAAGATAATACTATTAGCTCTGAACTTAAAGCATGCAGGTTGAAATTTCAATTTATCGGTACATTAATCACAAATTCACAATATACCAATTCAACAATTCAATAAGCAATGGGTTGCTTGCTTGATGGATTTAGTGATGGATTTGGATCTATCATCGATTTTGTCAAAAGTACTCCATAGTTTGTTTAATGTATCATGGACAACAATTCCGTGGGCCCACAACTTTAAGAGCTCAAATTCGCAGGCCTCACAGATTTGAAAATTTAGGAGTTGTTTGGAAGTTATGATTCTAGATGAATGATTCTTTGAATTCATGTATTCTAGAGAATCCATCGTTTTTTTGTTTCAAAACTTTATTCAACACATGCATTTGAGGTGGGCCCTTAAATCTCATATCACCCACAATCACTCATTTTAAATCTCAACAAAAAGGTGAGATTCTTCCTTTGAGATTGTTGGTTATAATTTGTTTCACTTTTAGCTCATAAAGTGATTTTTCTTTTCTTTAAAAATTTTAAATGGCTACAACCAAACAAGACATTCTTCCAATCATCTAATTCTTACAATCTTTGTATTGACAATAGATGTATTCATCAAATACACCTATTTAAAGAATCTCAACTTCCAAACGACCCCTTAGAGATCGTTTGCTTGTTGGATTTGGGTAATGGATTTGGTACTCAAATTCCAAATTTGATGGATTTAACACGAACCTATTTTTTGTTGATGGATGCGAAATTTGTGGGGTGCACGGATTTGGGATGTGTAAATCCTTGGTGGTCACTTGGCGGCCGGCTTCCCAAATGTCCTCCTATTGATTGCTTTCTTGCGATGGTTGAGCCTGATGATTGGTATATGAACTGAACACGATGAGTTATGAATTCCTAATTCTTTGCAGTTTTATAAATGATTTTCATAAGTTTTGAGAAATTCATTTTGAAATGAAACTTTTTTGTGTTTGGTATTTAAAAGATTTCATTTTCAATTCTAAATTTTGAATTCTATTGAATTGGAACTAGTTATAGCAATTATGGGGAATTGAGGTGAAATTTCCAAATAAATTCCATAATTATTAATTAAAAATAATAGAATGATATAATTATCCTATTTTTTTAACTAAATTACTTATACATATGTCATACCAAACACATAAATTCATTTGACAATGAATTCCACACGACAATTCTTTTTATTTCTAAAGATTTGAATATCACATACCAAACAAAAGATTTCATTTGACAATGAATTCTACGTGGTAATTCATCTTACAATAAAATGAATTCTCAATTCATTTGGTACCAAACAGGCGGTTAAACCCCGGCAAACTACTATTTTGATGGACTTGATAAACCAACAGAGTCTGTATATCTGGGGTAACCGGTAACCCTAAGTAAGTAGTAAGTACTGGTTTTTCTTATGCAGTGAATAAAGCTGATCCAAGCTATCAATTCTGGAAACGAAACCCCTCTAACAAGTAACAACTACCTCTCGTATTCCTCCATCTAAACTTCATAATTAAACTTACCACAACCACAAGTCATTCATTGAACCCAAAAAAATTCAACCATGCATTAAGTTCCTAATAACAATATCTAACCACTCCTTGATAAAGCTCACAAGCGAAAGCTAAAGCCGGTCAAAATTCATAAATGAAAACCAACATCTCTCAACAATCCGAGTTATCGCGGTATTAGTTGGTTTAATTATGAGACCTGTATCAAAACACTGCTTTTATCTCGAGCTCATGTGTTCAAATCCTCACGACCCCCACCACAATATTAACAGATGTCTTAAATCACATCGCGCACGCATGATGATGATGAGCTTGTACTACTTTCAATCTCATGAGCTGACTATCGTTTGGAGATGTCTGTGAGGAAATGATTAAGATATCCATAAATAGCATACCTCTCCCAACAACTCAAGTTTTTTTTTTTTTGGCAGCCAGTTCGTTTATGGCCATCAGAGCTGATTTGATCGCGTGAGGTCACACATTCAAATCCTCACAACCCTCTCGATATTAACAGTTATCTTAAAACACACACGATATATGCCGCAAATCTGTACTAACGTCAAACTCATGAGATGGCTTTAACTCAAATACACGTATAAGAAAAAAGGTTAAATAGATTACCCAATTTTCTAATCCAACCTACAAATCTACAGCAGTACTGGGGCACACATACATATAGTTATTGCATATACCGAACCCATCGACGAAACCAAAGAGAGAAGAAAAGAATTAAATTCAGTGAACAACAAGAACAGAAACGGTGGATGGATGGATAGTAAAGTAATATATAAACAAAGGAGAACGGTGGATGTGCACCACATTCACATACGTACGGCAGCTTCCATTAATATTCCCCTCTCTCCTCCCAATCGCCCATTATATACTTGTCTTCACCTCTCCTCGAGAATCTTCTGCCTCCAAAATCCAAAAGATAGAAACAAAAATCTGCTTTCCTCCCTCCTTAAAAAACTCTAACTAGCTAATTCCCCCACTGTTCCTTAATCTCACCGCAGGTTCGCCCCTTCCACTTGTCGGAATCTCCGTGCTTCATATCAATAATTGACAACGTCGAATCTCGCCACCACGGTATTACGTCGTCCATATTCAGTTGACTTCTTCGTCCCGGCTGACTTTTATTGTATTATAATCTACGTATCTTGACCTATATATTATGTATCATATTAATCCAAGGTCAATCTTTATGCAACAGAAAGGGAACTAGAGGGAGAGAGAGTGAGGGAGGCAGGACGGACGCAGCAACCGCCGGTGGTTGACTAATTATTCACCGCCGCCGCCATGTGGAGGCTGAAGATAGCGGCGGGAGGCGCGACCGGCGACAAGTACTTGTTCAGCACGAACGAGTTCGTGGGGAGGCAGGTGTGGGAGTACGAGGAGGAGGGCGGGACGGCGGAGGAGAGGGCGGAGGTGGAGGAAGCACGCCGGAGGTTTTACAGGGATCGGTTTCAGGTGAAGCCCAGCGCCGACTTGCTCTGGCGGATGCAGGTAAAAAAAATAAAAAGATCGTGTTCTGTTCGTCGACTATAATTAGTTAATTTTTTCCTATTTTCCAGCTTGTTTTTGTCGCCGCCATTTTTGGTTATGGTACATGTCACATGTGCATTGGTTTTGGGTTCCAAAAATTAGGCAATGGTCGAAACGATAATATACCACGTGCATGATCGTGTTAATTATGAGTTTCTTGGTGTGTGTTTGCCGCCTTTATTTCTGCCTTCCGAAACCTAACTTTTCGAGGATCATGTGGGATTATTTCCACTTGATTCATTAATATATATATATATATATGGCGAGTTTTACGGTACCCTGGGTGAAATCCGGGGTACCGCATACCTTGAGTATGAAAACACTATCTAGACCTTGAATTGACCGATCTTTCGGACATGATACTATACTCTAACACTTAAAGATCAAAATCTAGGTGTTAACTCTCCCAATCTTATACTCCAAGATCAATTTAATTAGAAACAATAATCGACGGTTATGATTCATCCAAATATAAGCACAAAAAGGAATGCACCATCTTAGGATTTATAGATTATGATTTAGATAATTATGACCTACGGTTCACTCATTAAGAGTTAGGGTATAATATCATACACAAAAATCCTGTTAATTCGAGCTCTAGATAGAGTTTTCATAATCGATGTATGCGGTACCCCGGATTTCACCCGGGGTACCATATATATCCGAACAAAAAAAAATGTTCTTTGCATGAATATAGGACCCTACATCAATAGTCATTTCGAATACTTTCAAAATATAAGTGAGGCGTGGTTGGATGTTCTTCATAATGAATATCTAGAAATCTTGACGATTCACATAATGTTTTTGTTTGAAAATAGGAAGGAGTTTTAGATGAAAATATCAACGAATTGATTGTTACGTCATCAACATATTGTCTAAAATTAATCGACTCATGAAAGAAGGAAACATGGCGTAAATGTTTGCTCTTAAACGCACACTCTTAGTCCTACGACATGAGCAAACAACCAGTAAGTGTTAATTAGCGCGGCTTCGAGCCCCAGTATATATAGCCACTTCTCTCCCCTCCACAGCAAAATCATGTGGTCCATGTTAAGAAGGCACAGCTTGGGAAAGTGAGGAGTTAGCGGCAAGTATGGAAATTTGAGCGAGTTCCATCGGGTATTATTTGATCTGATTCACCTTGATATAGAGAGTGTCCGACACATAGTATCATGAGGCGGGCTATAAGTACTACTTTCATCTTGTCCCGTCCTTGTCTTTATCTTTTTATCTGCATCTTTCTGAACTATTTTGTCTATTTTCAATTAATTGAACTCAACGATTTATTTATTATCTCTTTTTTTCAATTATGAACTATTTTTCTTTTATTTTATTTTTAAATAATAGATTTTTCAAACAATATATAAAAATGAATCGGCCATTTTCAATCTATATCCACATAGATATTATCCGACTTAATCCACAAATAAGCATGCGTATTTATGTACTCACCCTTGTACCATTACCATCACTAGCCCCAAGATCGATGGTCATAGGCGGAGGCAGGGGTGTTTGGGGAGGGAAAAAAATAACCCCACATATATTTATAGTACTCATTACTTGTTCATTAATTGACAATAAATAATTAAATTATTGGTTTCATTCATGACACTATCATTTCACAACAACTCGTTAGGTATTATCACGATATTATGATGTAAACAATGAATATATTTTACATTTATTTCATAATATGAAAACTCGTCCTGGTTATTTATGAAACAATAATTGTATTAATCAGTTTTTTGTTTCTCTGTGAATGAATTATATAGATATTATTAATTTTAATTATATTTATAAAATATTATATATATTCTGAATAAAGGACAACGCTAGTTTGAAATCCTGCCTCCGCTAGTAGTACTAGGTCAAAATTGTTGTCAACCGTAATATCCCCTATCTTTTGGTACAACCAACAAACACACACTTCTCAACTTAATATGGTCCATGTCAGCAACCACAGTACCACAAATGCAGCTGTTGTGTTATTATCGGCTGCAAAGTGGCAGAAACATTATAACACACCACTACTCATCTCCATTTTTTTTTCTTTCTGTTCTGTTGCTATCAAAGGCATTAAATAATCGGAGAAAAGCCTATGAATTCACTGACTTTTATAGTTATTCTTTACACCAAAGATCAAATAAAAGATAAATATAGAGTATTCATAATATTACTTTACAAGTTAATTTAAATTAGTCCGAACCGGCTCAAACTTAAGGATCAACCACTGTTACTTTCAATCTGATTCGGTTCGATTTAAAATCTAAATATCAATTCGGTCCATTTTATTAGTATTTCTAAAATTCATGTGACCAAAAATAAAAAATTCATTACATTCAATTCCGTATGTTCCAATCCAAATACTAATTTACTCCGATATAGTCCGACACGGACCAAACCATTGCACACTCCTACCCATAAACCGTACTTACTCAGGTGGTACAGTAACATCATAAAGCTGGTGGATTCGTGCTCCTGAAACGTAGCTGTGTATTAGCTAGTGCTATTTCCTAATGTTTTTGACAAGATCGATCCATGACCAGTTGGGTGGCCTTCTTCATTAAAATGGACGTACCATCTTATTATTTTTATTTTTGTGGTTAAAACGTACCATCTTAATTTAATTCTTCTCTGTTTGATGCAGTTTCTAAGAGAGAAGAAATTCAAGCAGACAGTCCCACCGGTGAGAATTGAAGAAGGGGAAGAAATCACGTACGAGAAGGCCACAGGCGCATTGAAGAGAGCAGTAAGCTTCTTTTCAGCGCTGCAGGCAAGCGACGGCCACTGGCCGGCCGAGAACGCCGGCCCGCTCTTCTTCCTGCCGCCGCTGGTCATGTGCACTTACATCACCGGCCATCTCGACTCTGTTTTCTCGGCACCCCATCGTGTCGAGATCCTTCGCTACATCTACTGTCACCAGGTAAAAATAGACGAAATTGTACTTAAAAAGCTCAACTACATACATGTTGAATTAGATACGTCATCAACGTGTCAAGTTTTCCCAGAGGATAATATATAAACTTTTTTTTGTTTTTTCAAGTATAGCAAACAGATCAATTCATTTGTAGAGTCCAGGCAGTACCTTTCCAACTTCATTCTTGCCATAACTCGAGCTAAAAATGCCGCTTTCTCTGCGCTGTGTGTGTGTGTTTATGCAGAATGAAGACGGCGGGTGGGGCTTGCACATAGAAGGCCACAGCACCATGTTCTGCACAGCTCTGAGCTACATCTGCATGCGCATCCTCGGCGAGGGCCCCGACGGCGGCCTCGACAACGCCTGCGCCAGAGCTCGCAACTGGATCCTCGACCACGGCGGCGTCACTTACATACCCTCCTGGGGCAAGACCTGGCTCTCTGTACGTACTTCCCAGTTAATTTCCGCGTCACGAGTTGTCTGTCGTCGTGCAACTCATCATCCCGTGACCATAAGTCCATAACAAACACATGAAAAACAGAACCCTAAACATAAATTATTCCGCGAAATTGTGCCTTTGCGCAGATTCTCGGAGTGTACGATTGGTCGGGGAGCAACCCGATGCCTCCCGAGTTCTGGCTCCTGCCATCGTTCCTGCCGATGCACCCTGCCAAGATGTGGTGCTACTGTCGCATGGTGTACATGCCGATGTCGTATCTCTACGGGAAGAGATTCGTGGGGCCGATCACTCCGCTGGTCGAGGAGCTGAGGGAGGAGCTTCACCTCGAGGCTTATGACAGGATCAACTGGAAGAAGACTCGACATCTCTGTGCTCAGGAGGATCTCTACTACCCTCATCCTTTGATCCAGGATCTGATCTGGGATACGCTTTACTTGTCCATGGAGCCCCTTTTGACGCGCTGGCCATTCAACAAGCTGGTCAGGGATTGGGCGCTTCAGGTCACCATGAAGCACATTCACTATGAAGATGAAGCCAGTCGCTACATCACCATTGGCTGTGTTGAGAAGGTAATGAATTTACTACCAAGCTACCATAATATAGTTAAGCTGAATGCAATACAATACGTAACCTCTTCCTTGGGCATAATTTCAAGTTAGATTATCAAAATAGTGCTAATTGTTTGGCCCTACTGATTATTATTGCTTATTGATCAGCCTTTTACAATTGTTACAGAAAATAAACATTCATTATTATGTAAATGTTATGGAACAGACAATTTGTTTCTTACATAACAGTTGAATAAGAAGCATTTGTAAGGCTTTTACACAGACTTAACACTTTATGTAGCATTAAGTTGATTTTCATGACTATCCATTGCCATAAGGATACCGTAATGACACTTTACAATCGCTACATAAAACAAACATCCATTACGTAAAGTTTACGAAAATGACCGTTATTTTTTACATAACATTTAAATCGGAAGCGTTGCGTAAGGCTGTTGTAATGTCTTAGTAGTTTACCTAACATAAGTTTAACATTCATTACATTAAAGGATAGTCTATTGCATAGGGCGTCTGTAATGATCTTTTTAACTATTACGTAAGATAAACATAAATCACATAACCATTATATAATGCCTTAATGCGACTTATGAAACCTGGTAACGTAACATTATTTAAGTTTCGTATGTTGGAACATTTGCAATATGATCAGATCCTATGTATGCTGGCTTGCTGGGTTGAGGACCCAGATGGCGATTACTTCAAGAAGCACCTCGCCAGGATTCCGGATTACCTATGGGTAGCAGAAGATGGAATGAAAATGCAGGTATCTATCTATCTATGTTACACCATCGCAAAATGATCGAATCTTCAAATCCCCTGTTTCAATATAAACCATCTTAACCATGCCCTGCTCTGATAATGACAGAGTTTCGGGAGCCAGCAGTGGGACACCGGCTTCGCGATGCAGGCATTACTGGCCTGCAACATGAACGAGGAAATTGGGGACGTGCTGAAGAGAGGGCACGATTTCATCAAGAAATCCCAAGTCAAGGAAAATCCTCAGGGCGACTTCAAGGCCATGTACAGGCACATCTCCAAAGGCTCCTGGACTTTCTCCGATCAGGATCATGGCTGGCAGGTCTCTGATTGCACCGCTGAAGGCTTGAAATGCTGCCTCCTCCTCTCATTGATGCCACCTGAAAAAGTTGGGGAGGCCATGGAACCCGCCCGCTTGTTTGACTCGGTCAACGTCCTCCTTTCTCTTCAGGTACAATCACCGTAATCTGGTAAACATCCACCACACTTTAAGTTCGATAGTTCGTTCGGATTAACCTCTTTAACACACCGATGTGGATTTGTGTTGTAGAGTAAAAACGGAGGATTGGCCGCTTGGGAACCGGCGGGAGCGCAGGATTGGTTAGAGGTTACTATCTCTAGCTCTCAGCTTTTGGTCGAAATTGATACAAACTATCCTACAACTGTTATGTAAAATTAATGTGGATTACGTAAATATTACGTAACGAAACATATGTGACATGTTAAACCTGTTACAGCTTGTCGAAAGCTCAATGTCGTAAGAAATTCGAGTTTTCGATTAACTAAACTAAACCGTGATGGCATGGCAGGTTCTGAATCCGACGGAGTTCTTCGAGGACATCGTGATCGAGCACGAGTACGTGGAGTGCACGTCGTCGGCGATCCAGGCTCTGGTTCTGTTCAAGAAGCTGTACCCCGGCCACAGAGAGGACGAGATCGAGTGCTTCATCAGAGGTGCGGTGAGGTACCTGGAAAGCATTCAGACGTCGGAGGGCGGGTGGTACGGCAACTGGGGAGTCTGCTTCACTTACGGGACGTGGTTTGCGCTGGGAGGGCTGGCGGCCGCCGGCAAGACGTACGGCAACTCCGCCGCCGTGCGGCGTGGGGTTGAGTTCCTGCTCAGGATACAGAGAGAGGATGGAGGGTGGGGAGAGAGCTACCTCTCCTGTCCTGAAAAAGTAATTAATCTTAAAAAAATAACTAATCTCCTTAATTAATTTCTCCTTAATTTTTTTTTTATTTTGGGGGTTTTCATGTAATTAATTGGTGTTTTGATTTTGGTGATGCAGAGATATGTTCCTCTTGAAGGGAATCGATCGAATTTGGTGCATACAGGTTGGGCTACAATGGGTCTCATTTATGCTGGCCAGGTTAGTACGTAAAACTGAGCGGTTTACTGTTCGTTACGAAATCTATATCGTCGTCTATCCCTTTGGCATGTACGAGTTAGAGGAACTCCCACTGAAATTAGACGAAATCTATATCGTTCTTCCACATAATTTCGTCAATTTAATATGCTCATCTAACTGACCATTTTTTTCTTCCCCTGCCTTAATTCAATTACCTAATGTCATCAATCACTTCTTGTTTGATGATAAATATTTAACCGAAATAAGAGAGAAGAGACTAGAGATTTTTTTTCTTCTTCTTCTTTAATGCATGTTGACAATGCCTACATCGTTATTTATGAGGCTGGTTGATATTTGGCAAAATTTGGTCTTACTTTAATTTCGTGGAGTTATTGCAATTTTTCGAAACAGAGTATGTCATTATCAAAACCATAGTTTACTTGCTCTGAAACTTCCGTTTAATTTTTCGTGAATTCGCGACTCCACGATATAATACGAACTTTTGAATTTTGATAAAAACAGATGGATAGGGATGCTACACCATTGCATCGTGCAGCCAAGTTGTTGATAAATTCTCAAATGGAAGATGGAGATTTCCCACAACAGGTAATTAAACTAACTAACTAACTAACCCATAATTTTGTTTTTCAACGCTTTCTGGACATTTGAAGTTTATAAAAACAATGAACAATTTGGAAAATTAATATTGATGCAGGAGATCACAGGAGTGTTCATGAAGAACTGTATGTTGCACTATGCAGCTTACAGGAACATTTATCCACTGTGGGCTCTAGCCGAGTACAGGAAGCGAGTTCCTTTGCCTTCCTCCTCTCTCACCTACTAGCTACCCAGCCCAAGTTTTTTTTTTTTTTTTTGGTGAGACAAGATATATTATTATTATTATTACTATAAGTGAAATATTATACTTATTAGTAATTATCAGTAATAAAATCTGAGGGGGTTAATTAATTAGGTATGTATATTGTTTAATTAATCTATCTATTGGGACCGTCAAAACACGCACGTTAATTGTTTGTACTTTATTGAGTCAGTCTGTCTAGTAAATATATGTACGATAGAATTGATGCAATTGGAGCTTATATTTCTATTATATATTATTGCAGTTATAGGTGGAAAGGAAATTAGAGAGTCATTACTTATTACAATACGGACTAGAAATGCAGTTCCCTGGACCATTAGGTTGAATTATAATTTTTGGTTTGGTTGGCACCTATAAATTATTGTATGTACAAATTCAAATTGAATTTCTACGTTTGAATTGATATGGTAAAAATTCAATTTAATTTGTATCTATATTATTTATGTTACAAACTGAACATGTACTTTAACTTTATGGTATAAATTATTTATGAAACAAATCGAAAATGTAACCCTTTAAATTAATAGAGGAAAGAAAAGCGTAATGCTCACGTTACTTACCCGCCAAAAATCACACTTGCTACACCTTTTTACTTAGAAAAATGGACTCCATATATGTAGCTCGGCTCAACATTCAACACCACCAAAAAACAAACAAACAACACACACGAACTCTAATGGCAAATTGGCTCTCCATTCCCGCCGGCTTCCCGGAGTCGCTCCCCGCCTTTCTCCTCCTCCTCCTCGTCTCCATTCCCTTCCTCCTCCGCCGCGGCTCCCGCCGCCAAAACCTGCCCCCGGGCCCACCGACGCTCCCCCTAATCGGCAACCTCCACCAGCTCGCGGGCCCAACACTCCCCCACCGGTCCATCACCAACCTGGCCCAAAAATACGGGCCCATCATGCGCCTCCAGCTGGGCCAGTGCCTCGCCGTCGTCATCTCCTCCCCTGACGCCGCCAAGGAAGTCCTCCGCACAAAAGAGCTCAGCTTCCCACAACGGCCCGAGGTCCTCGCCGTCGAGATCATGTCGTACGACCACTCCAGCCTCGTCTTCGCCCCTTACGGCGACTACTGGCGCCAGCTCCGCAAGATCTGCGTCTCCGAGCTACTCTCCGCCAAGCGCGTGGCCTCCTTCCGCTCCATCCGCGAGCAGGAAGTCTGGGACCTCGTCGTTTCGATATCAAACGACGCCGTTTCCAACACAACCCAAAACGACGCCGTGGCGATAAACCTGAGCGAGAGGATATTCCTGGCGACCAACAACGTAACGTCGCGGTCGGCGTTCGGGATGAGGTGTCGGGACGGCGGCGAGTTCCTGTCGCTCCTCCACCAGGTGATCCAGGTCGGCGGCGGGTTCAATTTGCCTGATTTGTTTCCTTCGTTTCGGTTCCTCCGCCACGTCACCGGGATACAGGCCGCGCTGGAGCGGATCCACGTCGGGATCGACCGGATCCTGGAGGATATAGTGAAACAGCATCTTGGGCCGGGTCGGGTTGTCGATGGGTCGGGACCCGGTGGTCGTGAGGAAGATCTGTTGGATGTTTTGATCAAGCTGCAGGATTCTGATGAGACCGAGTTGAAGCTTACCACCAATCACCTCAAAGCCGTCACTATGGTATACAAACTATGACTCTCGTTCTAAAAACGTATAAAACCTATATAAAATATTTAATATTTTGAAGTAATATTATAGTGTCATTAGTTTAAAGAGAAAAAAAAATTAGCTCGTAGATATATTTTATACGTAAGTTACACATGCTATATTTTACTAATTATGTATCTGTATGTACAATCGATTAGGATATATTTTCAGCAGGCAGCGAGACATCGGCGACGACGATGGAGTGGGCGATGGCCGAACTGATGAAGAACCCAAGAGTGATGGAGAAGGCGCAGGTGGAGCTACGACGAGCATTCAATGGGAAGACGAGAATCGAAGAGAGTGACCTCCACAACCACGACCTGAGTTACCTGAGGTCGGTCGTCAAAGAAACGTTGAGGATGCACCCTCCGGGTCCTTTGCTTCCTCGAGAGTCCGTCGAGGCATGTGAGGTTGGAGGATATCACATACCGACGAAGGCTAAGATCCTTATCAATGCATATGCGATAGGGAGAGATCCAGAAACATGGGTCGACCCGGATTGCTTCAGGCCGGAGCGGTTCGAGGGTTCGGTCGTGGATTTTAGGGGTACGAATTTTGAATTGATCCCGTTTGGAGGAGGGAGGAGGATCTGTCCTGGAATATCGTTTGCTACGGCGAACATAGATCTGGCGTTGGCTCAAATGTTGTACCACTTTGACTGGAAGTTTCCAGAAGGAATGACGCATGAGGAGATGGACATGAGCGAGATATTTGGTATTACGGCTAGGAAGAAGCACAATCTGCACCTCGTTCCTGTTCTACGCATCCCGTTCTCGAATTGTTGAGAGACATAGCATTGGGATTAGAGAGATTCAGAATAATGTGTGTATCTTAAATCTCATTCCACCACAAAGCACGAATTATCCAGACTACAAACAACTACTTGAAACAGAAGTTATGAAATAAAGATAAAAGTTGAATGTTTTGAGTCGGATATCTTCGTGCAGAAGAGATGGTATGTAAAATAGGGGTGAACAAACACACCCGCAAACCGACCCACCCGTCCAAGCCGATCCAACCCACCCGTATTTATCGCTAAAACGAAGGTTTTGGGTTGGGTGAGAGTTTTCTTTTGTACAACCCGCCTCTTTTGGGTTGGGTTTGGATTTTGGATTACACAACCCGACCCAACCCGTGTTCCAACTATTAGTATGAGTTCGGATCTAAAAAAATATTTATGTAGTATATAGTCATATACTTATGAGAAAATTAAGATATTTCACCATGTTTTTCTCTCATGGTCTCCCTAATCTAATGCATTCTTCGACTTAAAGTTTAGACATAAATTGAATATAGTTATGATTCACGTAATCTTTTTTCTTGTGTACAATTTTAATAGAATAACATATGATAGATGCTTTTGCTTATAACATTTTTAGCCTATTCCAACAAATATCGTGAAAAAAACAAGACATATGTTGAAGTAAATAACATTTTATTAAAATTTAAACAACATTTATGAATTTTCATACCTTTCACCTTGGTTCATTCGTTTGAAATTTTAATTAGTTATAAAATATTTTTATGATGTAGAATAATTATATATTTTATGTTGGGTTGGGTTTTACTTAAAAATATCGCCAACCCGACAAAACCCAATCAGAAACAACCCGTAGGGTTTAAATTTTTTTGGGTGGGTTTGGGTTTGATATTTCCCAAACCGTAGTGCATGGGTCGGGTGATTAAAATGACTAAACCCGAACCACCCGACCCATGTACACCCCTAATGTAAAATATGGGATGTACTTTATACCTACAACTTTGATTTTGAATGTGTATATATGATACATTCTCTTATAATCATCACATTTTAAATCTTATTTAATGACATTTATTTGAATAACTCAAATTATTGAGAGATATTTATATATGACTTTCAGTCTTTCATACTGCGTCCTTAGAGTGTGAAGAGTTGAGACACTTGTCTTCTTTTGTCACGATTAATGTAGGTCACTAGGGATACCCATCTCTTAGCAGGTTTTTATATATTTAAAAAATAGGGTTAATTGCAAGATTGGTCACTGAGATTACAAAAAACGTTCATGTTTAGTCACTGAAAATATTTAATTCCAATCTTGATCACTCAGATTAGTTAAATGGTTCAAATTTGATCACTCTCTATTACCTTCCGTCAATCTCCGTTAACACCGTCAGTTACATGCTGACGTGGCTAACAGACTCACCTAATCACCTATTTTTAACAAAAACAAAATAAATTCCAACTCTGACACATCATAAAAACCTGCCAAATCATAAAAATCTAGTGACCCGACCGACCCCAAATTAAACCCAAGTTTGACCAAACTGCAAAATCCCTAGCCTGTCGATGGAGAAGAGGATCGGAAGAAGCTATCGCCTATCGTCGCCGCCCTCATCCAATCCATCGGTTTCCCTCTTCTCATCCCTCTCCTATTCTTCTTCCTTCGATAGAAACATCACCACCGCGAGCGGCACCATCTCCGCCGGTGGCTGCCGCTAATCTACCTTGATTCGTCCTTTGTTTCCACCTTCTCCTCCGTCAATGGCAGCTGGAGAATCTACTCAGCTCCCAATTCTTCCCTCACCGTTGATCCCACTCTCCTCTCCAATCTGATTGAGCAACGATAGAGCACCACCTTCAACTCCCTCCTCGTTGTCGCCTTCTCTCTTCTAGAAGAAAACAAGTTTGGGAGAAGCAGATCCGTCATTTGTTAGGGCTAGGGATTTTTTCCATTTAGATAAAATAGATGAAGAAGAATACAGAATTTCCAGTTGGTAGGCAGGGGAGGAATCTGGGGTACAGGAGGGGAAACAATGTCTAGGTCGGGAGTGGTGGGCAATCAATGGATTGGGGGCAGGGGGCAAATCTCCGAGCAGCACGAGGAAGAGGAGGTTCTTCAACCACTATCACCTCGTCGTCCTCGTCCTCATCGCCGGCAGGGAAGAGACGAAGGTGGAAGGATGGGTCATCGCTCCCTTCTACATCACTTCACCTTCCTTGAGAGTTTAGATCTCCAATTGCACAGATGCCAGCATGCACTACCGAAGGAAAAGGGGGAGTCTAATTGTAGGATAGCAAGGGAGTGAGGAGTTTTGATGGTGACCCAGTTCTGCAGCCAAGGGTGATAAAGATAATGGATGGGCTGGAGGGCTAGGAAGTAGAGGAGGAGAGTGGGAGGGATTGAAGAGACTGGTGGGGAAATCAGAACATTGGTCGGCGATTTTTCACAAAGAGGGCTAAGGATTGGAGAAGAAGGGAAGAGGGGGTTGGGTTGGGCCAAGATGACAAGGTGGGTTGAGTGACGTGGCAGGTCATGTTTCATTATTTTTGGATTAAATTAGGCTGACTAAGCAATTTCGTTTGCCACATCAGCAGATAACGGATTTTGTTAACAGAGTTGGATGGAGACTAACGAAAAGTGACCAAACTTGAACCATTTACTAATCTGAGTGATCAAGATTGGAATTAAATATTTTCAGTGACTAAACATGAACGTTTTTTGTAATCCCAGTGACCAATCTTGCAATTAACCCTTAAAAAATATAATAATTTTGTTTTACATAATAAGATTCTTTTCGATATATTATCATAAGAAAATTACATTCCTTTGTATTATATATTTCCATTGTAATAAGATGTGTGTTTCCTACACGAGTAAGAATGAGTTAAACGTATGATAATATTATCTTATCACATTCGTAATATTCAACGAATTTTTTTCCTTAAAACATGTCAAAAAGAATATTTGTCTATTAGAATGTCAAGAAGAATATTGCTATGTAGATCATAAGATATATTTATAAAATTTTAAAATTAAAATACATAACAAATGATACATTGAAAATCCATAGTGACTGATTAGAATTATACACTTTGCATAGCTTTTTCCAACTGAATTCTTATTTGTAGCCCTAAGTTTTTGAATTTATAGCCCTAAACTTACATACATGGACGATTTTACCCCTCATTTAACCTAAACCCTAAATGCACCCACCCAACCCTTCCCTGCCGTTCCCTTACCCTGTTCTCCCCCAAATCAACAAAACACAATCTCAACCACCAAGACCCGCCGCCGCCCTAAACTATCGCCATCTACCACCAAGACCCGCCGTCAACCAGAGCCGCCGCCCAGAGCTCCGCCGCCGCCCTAAACTATCGCCGTCAACCAAACTCACCTCCGCATGTGACTGTCGCCGAGGAGAAGCCTCCAACCCGCTGCCGCCACCAAGACCCGCTGCCGCAACCCTTCTCTTTTCAACCCGCTGCCGCCACCGCAGACCCGCTGCCGCAACGCTGCTCAGACCCGCCGGAGGTAAATCTCTCTCTCCCTCCCTTCTCTTTTGGTTGAGTTGCGCCGACTATACGGGTTGAAAACCGTCGCCAGTGGCTAGAGGCAGGTAGGGCGATCGATTTGGCCGGGGGTAGACGCAGGCAGGGCGCCTGCGCGGATCCGGCGGAGCCAGGTAGCCCACCTGCCCCGACCCTGGTCCGATCCGGTCTCCGATCCGCCCTGACCCTGGTCCGACCCGTTTTCCGACCCGCCCTGATCCTGCTCCGACCCGTTTTCCGACCCGCCCGAACCCTGGTCCGACCCGTTTTCCGACCCGCCCGACCCGTTTTGATTTTTTTCAATTAAAATGCAAATGTTAATGATTAGAATGTTCATTTTAATTAATAATATATAAATTTGAATGGTAAATTATAATCAATATATGACATTTTATAATGGGAAGGAAGAAAAGAATCTGTTTGTTGCGTTGTTGTGTGATGAGAGGATGTTAATTAACATTTGACAATATAAGTAGTGTTTGAATTGAAAAAGTTGTTGATTGTTAATAATGATTATAAATAGTTAATGAATATAGGATTGTTAATTGCAATACTAAGAAGAATTAATTTTATTTTCTTGATAGTTGGTAAAATAAGCGAAAGAAAGGGTAAGAATTAGTACGAGGGTTTGTGATGATTAATATAATTAGTATTTGACAATATAATTTGTATTGGAATTCATAAATTTTATGGTTGTAAATAATTATTATGTATAGTTAAAAGATGTATGGTTGTCAATTACAATTCTGAAAATAAATAATTTTATTTTCTTGATAGCAGGCAACAATGAGCGAAAGAAGGGGCAAGGAAAAATCGAGGGTTCTCGGACGCAACGTTACAGTATCTGAGCGGAAAAAACGTCAGGAGGAGCGTCAGGAGAAGCTTTCGCGTCGTCAAGCTGCAGTGGATCCTCCCCCTCATAGCCATGTTTCCCAGCCGATACCAGGCATCACATTTGGATGTTGGATATTTTATGTTTTGATGTTGGATATTTCTTAAGATTGATGTTGAATATTTCTTAAGATTGATGTTGAATATTTCTTGAGGTTAGGGCTGGTAATTGGTTATATGGTTAACGGTTTAACCGGATACCGTACCGGTAACCGGCGGTTACCGGTTAAACCGTTAACCGTGAACAACGGTATGCGGAAGGGTCAGATGGGCAACGGTAATACCGGGACCGGGGTTGCACCTTACCGACGGCTGGCCGGTTATCCGATACCGGAATCTGAAAGGTGCTGCCGCCCCAGAAATCCCCAACCCTAGCCTTTTCTAATTAGGAATAGGAGTAAATAAACATATTAAAAGTGGATTTATTTCCTTCTCTTGCCTCTGCTTTCCTCACGACTCACGCCGCAAAAAAGAAAGTCGAAATCGACGAATCCAAACGCCGCCAAACTAACCCAAGCTTCCAACCTTCGCCATCTCCGTCGCTGGCTCGTTGCTGAACGCTCAACTCTTGAGGCACGACCCAACAACTGAACGCCCTCTGCCCCCATTGCCGTTGGACCCCATCTCCGTCGACCCAACCCTCCTCATCCCCGTCGCCGTTGGAGCTTTCTCGCTCGACCAAGCCGCCCGGCACCTCGTCGGAGTTCAGGTTAGAATCAATGAAGTGTGATTTGTGATTTGGCCGAGTTGGAACGATTAGAGCTGATGATGTTATATTGAATTTTTTTTTGTGTGTCTGTGTTTAAGGGAAGAGAGGAGCAGTTGCAATCTACTTAGAAAGCAGCAGGCCACCGTTGGAGAGTAAAATGGGAGGTGAGGAGTTTAGCTTTTTACTTTTGTAATTGTAATTGTTTTTGTCAGCAGGGGACAATCATGCCGCGCAAAGGCAGTCGGTAACACGGGAAACCGGCAAAAATACCGTACCGTTACAATCGGTAAGCGGTTTACCGAATTGGATCCGGCTACAGTAAACGGCAGCCGCCAAAGGATTTCCGGTATACCGGTAACCGGTCAAACGGTAACCGGTTTAACCGGTTACCGACCGATTACCAGCCCTACTTGAGGTACATTTGGATGTGTTATGTTTGAGTGTTTATTTACTAATTAAAATTTTTAACCACTACTTATATATCTAACAAAAACACAACAAACAACAACTTTTAATGATCACACAAAATTACTTGCACCATCGGGCGGGTAGGGAATATGGCTCAACCTCCGGGAGGGCGGGTAGGATATATGCCCTCACCTCCAGGAAGGCGGGTTCACAACATGCTTTGTCCACGGCCTGTGCTGGAAGGGTATATTCCTGCACCATCCGTCAGGTGGGTGTGCAACATACTCAACCCACGGTGAAGATGGGTAGGTAAAATGTTTGGTCCGTGGTGCAGGCAGGTTTTCAACCCGCCTAGTCTATTTTTTCAGCAACAATAATTGTGAACACAATTGATTAATTTCAACTAAATCCACATAAATTTGAACACAAAATCATTGATTAATTCCACCTAAAACCACATACATTTTAACACAAAATGTCAATCCTTGATAATTGCACCTAAATCCACACATGGCATACAATTCCTGCTCCTGTTGGTATAACTCATCTCAATGCGGAATTGTGCTCATATTCCAAAAATGAGTCCATTGTGGACTAAAATATGGCATTGGTGTCACCCCATCGACATTGTCGAGAACTAGTCGGACCCAATGAGCCCCAGTAAATCAATGCGAACCCAATGTTGAAGTTCTTCTTCACCGGACTAACACCAATCAACTGAACCAGTGGCTGCTTATACTTGTTAGTCTTGTACGTCGAGTCTATCAAAACAATAAAATACCATGCCAACAACATCTGAATCGACTCAGGATGGCATAGGAAGAGTCTAGTAACACGACGTTGATCATCAAATTCACACTCAATAAAGTAGCCAAGACGTTGAGCTTCTATCAATGTCCACCGCATAGGTTTCAACCCACCCAATCTCTCACGCCTAATTTTTGCTGTCTCATTATAAATCTGAGTCATGTTGTGATGAGCATCGTACTTCATATTGAGCAAACTTCTGATATCTTTCGCCTGAGTATGTGTTGCCTCCAACTCCTTAATATTCATTTTTTCCACCTGCGAAAGAGCATTCTTTTGCCTGCTTCCCTCAGTGTAAACCTCCAATCTGTGACTGTGAAATCCCCTCGACTTAATCCCATGAATTCTCCACTTACAATTGCCATCTATTTTTACGGATTGCACCACCACTCGGAAACGACAATCTAACTTGCCTGTTGTAGATTTGCTCCGTGTTGTCTTTGCGGGATCAGACGTATATGAGTTGCTCCTACTACCATGGTTGCAATCCATATAGATCCGCGGATTGCCTTCTCCAACGTTTCTCTTGACTGATGCCACTATCAAGGAAAAACTATTACTCATGGCAATCTCCTTTGCCGCTTTACAAGCTTGATCATGGGCATCATAAACATCACTTAGAAACAATGATGTGCAATCAACATTGTCACCCTCATTAACTCCGGATCCACCATACAATAAATAAAAGGTAAAAACATTTACTTGTGCAACAATTATGTTACGATAATTAAATTATAAAAAATAACTACTTACCGAATCATCCATAATAGTTTCCTTGTTAGTAAATGATGGTGGCACAAGATTTTTATCCTCCTTCCTAATAAACACAATTAACAACGAAACTTAATGAACATAAATATTATAATTTATGTGAATTTTCATTAAAAAAGGTCCATGATATCACAAAATGAACTCGAGCATGTTCAAAACTAGACCAGACCAAGGGACGGGCATGCTAAAAACAAGAAAGAACCGTGGGTCGAGCATGTTGAAAACATGCCGAGACAGGAGGACGAGCATGTTGCGAGCATTCCTGGAGGATGGAACGGGCAGGTTGACAACGCGTCCGTTCCATGACTGACGCAGGGTTTCAACATGTTTGACCACCGGTCGAGGCAGATTTTCAACATGCTCGACTTGTTTTCCAGAAGAAAAAAAAAATTGCAAACGAAATCTTACCTTTAGTCCGAGTCCCTGCATGTTATGACGATCGAGACCGACTACTTCTCTACCTCCGGCAAACTCGTCGGAATCCGGCGAAAATTTATCAATGTAGAAGATTGTAGTTGGATTTTGTGTTGTGTGGTTTGGTTTTAACTTTTGGTTTGATATTTCTGTTTTGTGTTGGAAGAAAGAGTTAAATGGGTTGGGTTAGATGGTTGGAGCATTAATTCTAGGTGGTTGAACCATAAAATTAAATGAAGGGTTGTTTTGTAAAATTGTATGGTTTAGGGCGACGAAATTTAAAAATTTAGGGCGACGAATAGTAACTCTCTTTTCCAATAGCGAGCCAAAATAGCAAAACACGAATTCGTAGGTTGTGGGCTTGTGGCGGCTTGCCGGCCCCGCAACCAGGCCAAAGCATACTGCCGGAAGTTTCTTGTTAGGAACTTGGATTCCAGTTCAGAAATGGGTTCAATCAGTCCACTCTGGTGTAGGTGCCACCCTCAATTGCAGATTCCCAGTTTGATGTCCTTCAACCCGAGCTTCTGCACTTCACTGACGTCGCCGGCGGTGAGCACAAACCCACATCGCAACTCCTACGGTACCTCGCGAAATTCATCAATAATCAAGCTTTCCCTGATTCCTGGCGTACCCGCTTCCAGTTTCCCCGAAACGAAGCGTTTGTCGACAGCATCCTTGCCTAGGAAATGTCTAGTTTTCCTCGTTGGTGCATTTGTTTTCGTGGGTTCTTTGGGGGTTTCTTCTCCACGAATTAGTTTAGCTCTACCTGCTGAAGTGGCTGATTCCGATGACGTTACAGAAGAGGAGGCGAATGGTACTCAAATGGAGGTGAATGAGGGCGTGGAGATGCACGAGAAGCTTGTGGAGACGGATCCGAGGAATGTGGCTGCCTTAAAGGCGATTGTGTATGGGAAGATGAGAAGAGGCAAGAATAAGGAGGCTGCGCAGTATGTTAAACGATTGATCGACATTGAGCCGGATGAAGTGGAGTGGAGGCTCTTGGAGGCACTTTGTTTTGAAATGATGGGGCAATTGTGCAAGGCTAAGAGGTTGTTTAAGGAAATACTTGAGGAGAGACCTCTTTTGCTTAGAGCTTTGCACGTATGATTCTTGACTATGTAGTTTCTTGTTTACACTTTCCTCGAAATTTTGGGTGAAGTCTGTGTTCTGCTGGATCCTATTATAGCTGAAATTGTGCAGAAAAGAGCAGCAGGCATACATGTCATGTGCTGCCCTATATGTGGTGTCCAGTTCCAGCATCCGTATGATTGCATAGTGCCACATTACTTTGTTCTCCTAAACTTAGCTTCATAGTGCCATCAGGTGGTTCTTTGCAGAGCTTTGTTGGTTGTAATGTTTTTGCTTGTTTACTTTAGCTTCCACTGGTTAGTAGCTGTCTGCTATTTAAACAGTCATGGCTATAGGAGCAGTAACAATTAGAAAAGTTGCTATGACCAAGGGATTCGAGGGAGAAACCTTGAGTTCCACAGGTGAGTATTTCAGTTGAGAAGAACCATATTGCACTAGCATACAACCGTGTTTCAGATATGGATTGTGGTTATGCAAGTTTTGCATGATCAATTGTTTAAATCGGTTTTTTGCCAACACGGACGAAAGAGTATGATAAACAAAGAAAACCTGTAGATGGGAGATGGATTCTTAATTATGTTTTAGTTCTCTCAAGGGTTTCTGTTTATCCATTTTGCCGGTAGAATCTGATAATTTCACCAAAAGAAGTATTTATCTTTGCAAAACTTCACCATTATATACGTTTCTGAGAATAGTCTGAATAATGACTGATAAAGATTCAGTTTCACTAGCTAAGTGATGTTCTTTACTGATTTGAATGCTCTATTGTTGGATACAGACAGGTTTTGTTTTGCTATGTAGGTTCTGGAGAATGGGATGTCTTCTCGTGTCTGTATATTTGTTAGCTAAAGATTGTTTCATTGTTGAACCAATTATTTACTATTTGCTGATGGTTGGTGATGAAGTTTGCGGTGTGCTTGTTGAATGTAATTTGTCATCTTTCGTAAGGCCTTTAGAATTTGCTAACTTGTTGTAAGTCTCAGCAATAGATATCAATATTACAGATGTGTATTTACCTGTTAATATTATAAAAAGGCTATGCAACACCTTTCACAGAATTGTATTGACATAGAAGTCTCTTTTCTTGTTCCTTTATCTTTCTCTTCAGTTAATTTAGGATAGAAATCTCACTTAGTTGAGTTATTAACTTATTATGCTGATACAATATCTTGTTTATGGGCCACATTTGTGCTGCTTATGATTGAAAGTACTGATGATGGATCCAATGTGAACAGGGTCTGGCGATGGTGATGCATAAAAACCATGAAGGTCTGGCCATCTTTGGCATGCTGAATAAGGCTCTAGAAGTTTCCCGTCAGGAGAAAAGAGTGACCGAGGAGAGGAACATTAGAATTTTGATTGCGCAAATGCATGTTGTAATGGTGAATCCTAACAGCACTCCTTCTTGACTAACTCTTATAATTATTTTGATTTCGACTTACCTGATTCCCCCTGGCCCCTCTTAGTTGTGCTCTTCACTTTCTACTGCACGGAGGGGCAGAAAGTCTAATTGAGAAGCATTCCAACTGAAGTAAACCTTGAAGTACTTAAAACTGTGATTCTGAATGTCTTGCATGGTCGCAGGGGAATCTGGAAGAGGGTTTAACTAAATTCCAAGACCTGATCAATGAGAATCCTCGAGATTTTCGGCCTTATCTTTGCCAGGTAAGCCTTTTCTATCTTGCTGCTTATAATCGCGTGTTTTACTGCAAGCATATGAGTTTGTCCTGGTTTATTCCTCTGTGGCTGTGCTTGTTATCTTGTACCTGGTTGCATGTCTCAATAACAATACAGCATGACTAGCAGACAGTTATACCTTGCTGCCCTTTTGCTATATGTTCAGGACATGTCCCAAATAGTTTGTCACCATCTAGTTTTACTTAGACTATTTACTTGCTGCTGATTACTGAATATCAACCGGGAAGCAGGGAATCATATACAGCCTGCTGGAGAGGAAAACTGAAGCTGCGGAGCAATTTGAGACATACCGTAGCCTTGTACCTGAAGAATTTCCGCAGAGGAGGTTTCTGGATGATGTCGTACTGGCGTCAAAAACCAATTCCAGGGAATGGCTACAGAAGGAATTCGGAACTCAATTCTCGAGGAACAGGAAATAGATAGACCACCCCAGTGGAGCTCAATTTTATTGCAGAAAGCAGAATAAAGGTGCAGTGAAACTGCTCTCTGCCTTCCAAGAGCAAGGATGCTTCATTCATCCTGTCTTGATTTGCTGGATGGAAAGTTGAGTGAATTCTGCAGAGAACTCAGTTTGCTTTTTGACATTTGGTCTGTTTGTTACAAATTAGACGCAAATTGGGATATAAAATTACTATGGGGATTGTAGTAATGTTGTAGACTTGCAGTGTTTTGGAGATCCACAAATGAAATATATACTTGTGGAACTCCATTGGATGTTACAGATTGTATAACAATTCCTCTTTTTCATGTATAGCATGGAATAAATTTATTTCATGGGTTATTACCTCTCATTGAAGTGTGTTGATGTTAAGAATTTCATCTGTTCTGCAATTGTGTGTCTAAATAAGGAACAATGTTGAATGTTGCACTAAGATCAAGGTTGTCAACCCGCTGGTCGACCCACTTTGACCCTGGCCCGGTGAGAAAAACAAGTTGCACGCACCCGTCGGGTCGACCACTACAAGGTACAGGGTTGGAGGTCAAATTGTGTCAATTTTTTCTTTGGTTTGCGAAATGCGCCTATTTTCCGATTTTTCTTTTCGCCTAACTCAACCTTTGGAATCCTAATTTGAATATTGATGTTATATAAGTGTGTGTGAATTTTCACTATATGTTGGATCTAAGTACGACATGTTATTTTGGTGTAATATTATATGTTATAACTCATATGTTAGATGAAATTCGATGTAATTTATCAGGATAAGTACAATATAATGACTATTTCCATATTTCCGAGCTAAACCGGGTGACCCATTAACCATTGACCCACTAGCTCGACCGGGTCCGGATCAACCCACGGGTTGACTAAGATACACTCATACAAGAATGATATGATATGCTTCAAAATTACATTTTAGCACCTAATTTAAAAAAAAAAAGATCATAATGTAGCACCAAAATTGTACAAAATTTTCAGAACGATCCAAATTTTAGATGCCACTGGAATCCGTGAATTCAATTATCAATAAATACGATCCATTTGTCACCTTTACCTTAATCATAATATTCAGAATCCTAAAGTACTTCTAAACAACATAAAAACATAAAAACACCCTACGAATTGTTTCTATTTCCATCATCCATTAATATATAATAGAGTTTTGTAAACTTTTCTCCATTTCAAATTTCCTCCAATGAGAGTGAAAGTAGGAAGGATATTTTTGTCTTTACAATTAATTATTTATTTCATAAAAAATATCAATATCAAGACTCAAACCTGGGTCTCTTCAAACAAAGATAGCAATCATAACCAATTATACTAAGTGTATTTGTTGTTCCTTTTTTAATACAAAACATACATGTATTGAAACTGTGAAAAGCAGAGAACTTTTTCATCATGATTAACAAGGGCACTAAGTCTACCATATGTATTTTCATGGTGCTTAATACTTCAATTTTCATAGTAGAGTTTCATTTAATTTTATCAATTTTTAGAATTCATGCTCTCTTTAATGTTTCTCTAAAGGTATATTGGTAATTGGCTAACATGGAAGAAACTATTTCCTTTATTACGTGTTGTGTCCTTGCATTTTTCAATATAAATTTAAATTTTGTGCCTTTTTATCTTTGTTCTTATCTCTTTCTAATTTTCTTCGAAATTCCCTCCATCGTGCAATAGTTTGCGTGCTTTCACTTCCCAGTATAAGGAGCATTTGAAAATCAACATTCGGGTATCTCTTGGCACTGTAGTTTTATTCTTGGGAATTTAGGCTGGGCAAGTAGAAGATTTCAACTCTCATATCAATCCATGGCGAATAGAATGGAGTTCAATCAAGTAGTTATGGCCTGGCCTTGATTATCTCGCTCGATTCCTCTGCATTGGCATCACCCAATGGTTCTGTCTCTCCTCGATGTACTACCAGAAGAACTATTTTGTTGCTTCTATTGCTGAAGGCAATGTTTGATCAGTTATACCTTTCGCCTTTACTCATCTTCCTATACCAGGCATTGACCTTTAATAGGTTTTCGGTTTCCGGCCAAGGTTAATCGCTTTGCACATGTAAGTCATTCATTTCTTCTCTATGTCTCATGGTTTTATCTTTCTGATTAATAACAAAACGACTTTTATTTCACGTTGTCTCATGAGCACAACATGCAGAATATCTATTTCTTTTGATCTTATTGCCTGATACGACGTTTAAAGCTCGGGGGATCTCCTGCGTCATTTCTCCTCTTTCTGTTATTAGGTTTCAACTTCAATGAGTTTCTATCTTCATATAAGGTTCATCGACTTGAACTGGTAGGCTATTATTTCCTTCCCGATTTATCTAAGTTGGTTGTTTATGAATGATTTTTATAAAATATAGAAAATGAATTTGAACGATGGTTTGGGTACTATATTTGTTTGTAAGCAAAAGAGATGTTTGTGTAGAACATGGCAGTTGTACTTTCCTAGAGCCCTGTCTACTTTTTTGTTGTTTGTTTCTGATACTTTATTTTTGTTCTTTGCTTAGCTATTGAAATAATAAAATAAGATCAAAATTAAGAAAAAAGGTTTCTTTTCAATTACAATATTTTCACTCATATTTGATTTTGTGATAACTAATGTTCTCCGCAACCATAATTTTCCTCATTAATTTTTATTCTTATGGTCCAACTCACTAATCAAATTTTGATATTGTTTTAGAATTAGTTAGAAATTGAGCTTTCGTGCAACATTCTAGGAGTTTGGGGTGTTGAACTTGGAGTAGAAGAGTTAGGATTGAGTTTGAGAATGAGAGTGGTGGGGGGAAGAAAAATTCAACTGTAGCAAGTTAAGGCAGAGAAGAGGGAGTTACTGAGGGTCGTGATCGAATTGAGGAGGGTGTTGAAAGACGCGGAAGCAAAACTGGAGCAGTTGAAGAGAGAGAAGTGAGAGATGATGAGGATATTAATGAAAATGGAGAGGATATTGAAGGACATGGAAGTGTGCTGAAGCAGGTGAAGGCATGCAAGGGGGGAGATGAGCATATTTATGGAATTGGAGATGAGTTTTGGTTTTAGCAAACTTATTAGAACTGCCCCTGAGGAAGATGAGTTGGCAAAACACAGGAAGGGGATTGAGGAGTTGAAGAGCGAGTTGACAAGAACCCCAATTGGAAGAGAAATTGAGGGCCGCAGAGAGAAGGTCCATCAAAGTAGCAGAAATGGAGTTGCAGAAGGAGGATTAGAAAGTGAATGTTTGGTTGAAACATATGCTTCTTGAGATTGAAGATAGAGTAGATAAAAATTTGGTCTTTCAATGGAGAGTGGTGGCTATTGGATCATTAGGTTTATGGTTTTTGCAACTACCACAACCTATTTCTATCTTAAAACGAGTAATTATTGATTGATTTAATGAAGTAGGTCGATTCTTTATTCAGCCTGCTAGAACTGATAGATAAGGACTATCTAATTTTGCGTTATATTACTTTGATCGAGTCTATTAGTATATTGGAGGTAATCCAATTTTGTCGTTTGCTCTCAAGTTTTGATGGTCCTCTCTTAGCTGAGTTGTTAGTATATAGTTGACTCGAACCTACAACCCTCCATTTCTTTTTTATTAGTGGCATATTGCCCCCAAGATGAGAGCATTGAACCATTTACGTAGGATTGTGAGGTTTTGGATTCAGTTTCAAACTATCTATGGGTTGTGTGGGAATTCCAGTGAGCTTTTATACTCTATCTTTCTTAACAATCAACTAACTAATAACATATTAACTGGGCTTAATTATCATTATGAAAATGAGATGTTTTATACATTTTTATATTTTATTTTCTCAAATGATGATGATATTTCTCTGAATGTTCGACCTATATATTCTTTCTTTATGGTTCATCTCAATTGAAAGATTGTCAATAAAATTAAACGGGTTGATAGACTTTAACGTAACATAAAAAGTATAAAAAAATCAAATATAAACATTCCGGCCAACGGGCCGGGTTATAAGCTAGTTTTCAAAACGATAATCCGTTTGTTCCTTCATAATTAAATCGATACGGTTCACATTCCCAAATAGCCTACGATTAGTCGTCTGTATGCATGGCAGTCCCATAAACGAAAACAGAAAAGACAGCCAACAATGAAACGAACCTTAAACTCCTCTTTGTTTCCCCCTCCCAAATGAATCGCCATTGAACCCTTTTTATGATTCAATCCCACTACGTTTACTATTCTTGGCATTTCTTTGTCCAATCTTCCCTTCCTCCCTCCCTCCCTTGTTCCTGGATTTCTCCCCCCAACACCATCGTACGAACACACCCAAAGGGGGGAAGAAAAACCACCCAAAACCCAGAAAAATTAAAGAAAATAGCACACACAAAAAAAAAGATCTTCATCCTCGAAACAAACCATAAAAAAACCCCAAAAATAAAAAAATCTTCAACCTTCGAAATAACTTCAAATAAAGGTGTTTTGATCATTATCATCATCCTCAGGCCTGTTCCTCCCCACAAAATAGCCCCATCGTCGTCCGGCCAATGGGCGCGCACGTAGCCGGGCATGCGCGCGCGATCAAAACGACGGCGTTATTATTCCTCTTATCTTTAGCGACGACATTTCTAGCGACGGCAGCCTCCCTGCAGTCCGACGCCCTCCTCAAATTCAAAGCCGGCCTAGGCGACAACGACGCCCTCGGCACGTGGGACCCGGCCGTGGACCCATGCAACAACGACCGGTCCAACTGGGCCGGCGTCCTCTGCTCGGCCGGCGCCGTATGGGGCCTACAACTCGAGCACATGCAGCTCTCCGGCGTCGTCGACGTCGACGCCCTGGCGGCCATCAACAACATCCGGACGCTCAGCCTGATGGACAACCGTCTCGACGGCCCGCTCCCCGAGGTGAAAAAGCTCGGCAAGCTCAAGACGCTGTTCCTGTCGAACAACTATTTCTCCGGCGAGATCCCGGCGGGGGCGTTCGACGGGATGGGGTCGCTGAAGACGTTGCACCTGGCGAACAATGACTTTACCGGGAGGATACCGGCGTCGATCGCGGTGCTGCCGAAGCTGACGATGGTGAGGCTTGACGGGAATCAGTTTGAGGGGAGGATTCCGGATTTCCAGCAGAAGTTTCTGCGGGCGGTGAATGTGGCGAATAATGAGCTGGAAGGTCCAATTCCTAAGAGTCTTAGCCACATGAACCCTAACTCCTTCTCAGGTATATATTACACGTAAAGCTACATTTTTTTTTTAATTTGGAACTGATGAATTGTTATCTCGAGGTAATGAATTGCTAGTATTAAACGTCAAGGGTTTACCAAGGATTAGAAAAAAATTGTATACCGAATTTTGGAGTCTACAACTATCTAATAAAAATCTTTGAACAAAAATGGATTTTATCCTTACACAATCCGAAACTCGTTAACATCTGAGTTTTGAGTTGTTTATTTAAATTTGGATTTAACTGGAGACCGATTGATTCGGAATTTGTTGTCTGTCCTTCTAATTTGAATGATTTACCTAGGGTTAACTGAAGTGAGATGAAAATACGTGACCACCACATTTTGGTTACAATTGCTCTTTGGAGCTAACAACTACATACAAAGAAAAGTTCTTTTATCACTAGCTCAACTATTGAACCAAAAAATGGGATTTTGTTCTCGGCCAGTTTGAAACTCGTTAACTTCGAGTTTCATCCTGTTAATTCAACATTGCGTTTAACTAGTAGAGACTCATTAATTCGAGTTTTGTTATCATCTTTAATTACGATCTCAAGAATTCACTTTGGGTAAGATGATTACGATTTACTCTTGGATACAATTTCAGGCAACAAAGGTCTGTGCGGGGCCCCACTCCAGCCATGCGCCGCCCCACCGCCGTCCCTCCCACCGCCGCCGCCGCCCTTCTCCTTCCTCCCCGCCGCCGAGGCCAAGCTCACAAACCTAACCCTCGAGATCATCATCGGCCTCCTCATCCTCGTCATCATCCTCATCGCCACCATCCTCTGCCTCATCCTCCTCCACCACCGCCGCCGCCGCAACTCCGACAACCCACTCACCCGAAACCCCTCCTCCGTCACCGCCACCAAAGTCACCCTCACAACCCCGCCGGCCGTCAGGTTCGTCCAGCGGGAGGCCTCCCACCTCAGCACTGCCTCCGCCAAGAGGGCGGAGCAGCAGGCGAACAATAACAGCAACCGGCTGCTGTTCCTCCGGGATGACGTGGAGAGGTTCGATTTGCAGGACTTGTTGCGGGCGTCGGCGGAGGTGCTGGGGAGCGGGACGTTCGGGGCGTCGTACAAGGCCGGAGTGGTCGGGCAGGCGATGGTGGTGAAGAGGTACCGGCACATGAACAACGTTGGTCGGGAGGAGTTTCATGAGCATATGAGGAGGGTTGGGAGGTTGAAGCATCCCAATTTGTTGCCCGTCGAGGCTTATTATTATAGGAAGGAGGAGAAGCTTTTGGTGTCCAAGTTTGTGGAGCATGGGAGCTTGGCTAGCCACCTTCATGGTATGTATGTGCATGTCACAAAAATAACCTTCTTAATTACATTACTTTTTTTTGTTTGTTTCATAATTTAATAGCAAAAATAACCTTCATGGTATGCATTCATGATCCAAATACATGCCACTGCTTACTTGATGTTGTTGGATCGCGAGTATCTCGTTGATTCTCACTTATATTATGCACGCCGATGCGTTGTTTTTTAAAACGTGTATCACACTATCACCATGTACATGCATCTTATGGCTATGAATTGCAGGACACGTGATTCAACTATTTTAGAAAAAAAAAAATCTTAACCCTAGACTAATTGTCAACGCACTAACCAAATTGTCACATCACCGGGAAAAAAAATCCTTTGATAAAATTTTATTCATAAACTAAATGTTTTTGTCTTGTCACGCTTATATATGGACACCACTGGATCGTGCATCTCATAATTCTGAACCAATAGACGATCAATCTCGAAAATGCATATGATCAGTTACAAAATTATCGTCACACACACATCTGACCGTTGTTGTGATGCGAAATCTGACCTTGATGAACTACACACTAATTAACTAGTTCAAATATTTTTTTATTTTAATTACTGATGTACGTTATCTTTCATGTGTTCGTATCACAATATGTACATACATGTAGGAAAACACTCGTCGGGGCAAGGCCTGGACTGGGCGACGCGAGTCAAAATCATCCGAGGAATCGCAAAAGGGTTAGCCTACCTCTACGAAGAGCTCCCTCTCACCCTGCCGCACGGCCACCTGAAATCCTCCAACGTCCTCCTCTCCGACGCCTTCGAGCCCATGCTGACCGACTACGCCCTCCGCCCCGTGGTCAACGCCGACCACGCCCACAAGCTCATGATCGCCTACAAGTCCCCGGAGTACGCGCAGCACGGCAAGACGTCGAACAAGACCGACGTGTGGAGCCTGGGGATCGTGGTGCTGGAGATCCTGACGGGGAAGTTCCCCGAGAACTACCTGACTCAGGGCTACGACGGCAAGGCCGACCTCGGGACGTGGGTGAACGACATGGTGAAGGAGAAGAAGATGGGGGAGGTTTTCGACAGGGACATGGCCGGGACGAACAAGGACAGCAAGAGCCAGATGATCCACCTCCTGCAGCTGGCGTTGAGCTGCTGCGAGGAGGATTTGGAGAGGCGGGTTGATGTCAAGGAGGCGGTTGAGAGGATTGAGCAGTATGTAGATACTGGTGTCTAGAAATCGAGAGAGAGAATTGTATTGTTGGGGGCTTATTGATGTTACTATCCTTGTTGAAAAATATGGGCAATGTTGGTGAAGAAGAGTAATTAATGAAGGCAATCATGCATGTTAATGGCTTGAGGGATAAGAAGATGTGTTTTTAATTATAGCGAAATGGGGTCAAAGGGAACAAGAAGATGGTGGGGTGGGGGGGATTTAGTCAATAGAAAATCTGGAACTTTGGGAGGGGTTTTAATTAGGAGGGCAAAAACTTGTAAAAGAGAGAAGAAAGCACAGAAAAAAATATACCCATTTGGATTGGATTTTCTTCCTTTCTCATCATCATATATGTGTTTTTACATCCTATATATCTGTTTTGTGTCTTTTGGGGTTGAGATGCTAGCTACTTCCTAATCACCACGAATAGTACGGCATATCTCCAAGGGGTGGAGGGTTGGTTGGTCGATCGGTTCGGTTATAATCGAAAACCGAAGGGTCGGTTATCGGTTAACAGAACCACCTCCCAATCCTACCGCGACTACTGACCGAAATAGGGATTTAGGTTTCGGTTATCTCGATTTTCGGTTAACTGATCTGCCCACAAGATTAAAAGCATCTCGTCCATCCCTCCGAATACGTACCGACCGATTTTCGATTAGTGGATAACCGGCTGGTTTCAATTGTAACTGGTCGATTAACCACTAACTGAACCGATTGGCCACCCCTCGAATTATATATATCCTTGCATGATTACCAATGGTGAAGAGTTCGTCGCATATGGAGCACAACCCTTGTGAACACACATCATCTCCTCTCACAAAATACTCTTAGCAGCTGTCGGATTGCTCCAAAGGTGAAGATGAAAAATTGCTCCTTACAACTACTAGAAATTTTATACTGCTTGGTTCAAATTATATGAAGGTTTACAAGGAGCTAAGATTCGTAAGCACAATATTCATGGAAGGAGTAAAACAAGATGCAGTTTATATAATGTCGACTTGTCGAGGGAGTTAATGTTAAAGCTGAAGAAGAAGTCTTGGCGCGAAGCTGAAGTATGTTTGAATGTCTGAGTGTGAAACTGTGTCGTATTGTGAAGTGGCTGAATGTTCAGTTGTGAAAACTGTGTCGTACTGTGGTGTGTTGATCTTTTTAGTTTTAGTCCCTATATTCTGTCTAGAGTCATGTTAAGTCCAGGTTGAGTTTGGTCAGTTGGCTGCACGAGTAGTGATAGCTGGTTTGTAGGGATGTAGAGATCATGGTGTGTGAGAAATTGCTGAAGCAACTGGCCGAAGCAAGTCATATGTATTTATAGTCTTTGTTTGTTAATAAAGAAACTGTCAGATTGCACTCCATTGAGTTTAACATAGTGGTATTAGAGCACTGTGGCAAGCTGTAACCGAGAAATTTGAGTGAGAAACAGCAGAATTCAATTCTGGGTCTGGGAAACACGAGAGACTAGTGAGAAAAGTTGGAACTGGGTTTGGTGAGAGTCACCATGGGTGATAACACTGGTTTTGCTCAAGTGGGGATTCCCAAGTTCGATGGAGACTATGAGCATTGGAGTTTGATCATGGAAAATTTGTTGAGATCCAAGGAGTATTGGACAGTTGTGAGAGATGGATTCAAGGAACCAGCAGAGGGAGAGGTGATTTCAGCCTCTCAACAGAAGATCTTGGATGAGAATCGTTTGAAGGATCTGAAGGCGAAGAACTATCTCTTTAGTTCTATCGACAAAAGTATACTGAAAACGATTACAAACAAGACAACTTCAAGAGATCTGTGGATGTCCATGAAGACCAAGTGTCAAGGCAATGCAAGGGTACAGAAGTCTCAGTTGCAGGCCTTGAGAAGAAACTTTGAACTTCTCGAGATGAAGGAAGGTGAGTCTGTAAATGACTACTTTGGAAGAGTCATGGTGGTAGCCAATGGGATGAGGAACTGTGGTGAAATGATGACAGATGAAAAGATAGTTGAGAAGATCTTGAGAACTCTCACAGAGAGGTTCAATTACATAGTGTGTTCTATTGAAGAGTCAAAAGATATTGAGACTCTGTCTGTTGATTCTCTGCAGAGTTCTTTGCTTGTTCATGAGCAAAAACTCACAAAACAACCAACTGAAGATGATCAAGCCTTAAAAGTCAGTCATGACTTTGGTGGAAGAGGAGGAAGAGGACTAGGTAGAGGTGGCTATCAAGGAAGAGGTCGAGGAAGGGGTCGAGCCTGGAGTAAAGACATGGTTGAATGTTTCAAATGTCATAGAAGGGGTCATTTCATCAGGGAATGTCCTAAGTGGAACTATCAGCAGCAAGGTAATTATCAAAACTACCAAAATCAAGCTCACTACTCCAGTTCTTCTCAGCATTACTCCAGTTCCTCCCAACAGCCCTCTCATCCAGATATGAGGGAGGATGTGTTATTAATGGCCATTACTGAAGATGAGAATGCTGAAACACCTAGAGAAGTAGACAGTCATAGTTTGATGGCTTCTCGGGAGGCAGGACAAGGAAAACAACATGAGGGTTGGTGGTTTTTGGATTCAGGATGTAGTAATCATATGACTGGTGATCAAAAGTGGTTTATTAAGCTTGATACTGGCTTTAAAAATACTGTGAAGTTGGGAAATGGCAGTAAGCTTGAAGTTCAAGGAAAGGGAAGTATCAAGCTGCTGGTGGATCAGACTTCTCTGGTGATACAGAATGTGTTCTATGTCCCTTGCTTAAACACCAATCTGCTGAGTGTAGGTCAACTACAAGAGAAGGAGCTTGGCTTTGAGATTAGAAATGGCATTTGCAAGATCTTTCAAGAGACCAAAGGGCTTCTACTGCAAACAACTATGAAGACAAATAGAATGTTTGTCTTGCATGCTGAATACTCAAAAAACAAACAAACAGCTGATCAGTTGTGTTTACAGGCTGATGCTGATAAGAACTCCACTTTGAATCTCTGGCATAGAAGATATGGGCATCTGAGTGGAAAAAGGCTACTGATGTTGCATCAAAGGGGTCTGGTTCAGGGGCTGCCAAGGTTAACTGGTGAGCTAGGAGTCTGTGGTGTATGTATGCTTGGCAAACAAAGCAGAACCAAATTTTCAAGGAAAGGGGCATGGAGAGCTACTCAACCTCTTCAGCTACTCCATGCTGACTTGTGTGGGCCAATCACTCCAGCCTCAAATGGAGGCAAGAGGTATATACTTACTCTTACAGATGATTACAGCAGAAAACTGTGGGTTTATTTTTTAGCAGCAAAGTCAGAAGCACTTTCCTGGTTTAAAAAGTTCAAAATTCAAGTGGAGAAGGAAACTGGCAAGTTTGTTACATGCCTTAGAACAGATAGGGGAGGAGAATTTATGTGGACTGAGTTTAGACAGGTTTGTGAAGAAGCTGGAATTAGAAGGCAACTTACTGCTGCCTTAACTCCTCAGCAAAATGGAATTGCCGAGAGAAAGAACAGAACCATAATGAATATGGTTAGGTGCTATAAAAGATACCAAGGTGCCTGCTCCCAATGTAGTTAAAAGCTATAGTTTAAGCCTAAAAGCTTACGCTTTTAAGTTCTTACCTCCTCCAATATAGTAATTTTCTTTGAAAAATCTTTTGACACCATAAGCTTAATATAAACTCTTTAAAACCACAATATGTGCATAAAAAAATCCTTAAAAGCTAGCTTTTAGGACGCTTATAAGAGCTTTTAATGATAATGTTTATGGAGCGATTTGGCACGTCGTGCGATGGTCAAATGGTTTTTTGTGGATGAAAAAACTAAATTGATCATGCCGCTGGCTTCAAAATGATTCTTTTAACATGAATGATGATTGATGTATTTATGAGGAGCATGATGTTAGTAACAATAACAACTATGATGATGGCGGTAATTAAGATGATATGATTTGGATGGAAATGTGGACGTTGCTGCCCAAATGTAGCATAAATCATGATCAATTTTTTTGGGGGGCTTGTGATGTCCATAATATGAATATTTCAGAGTTATGATTCATATTAGCGTACGATTCAACTCTTTTTCTATGTTTATGAACTTGTTCTGAGTTAGAATGTACTCTAGTTCAAAATCTTTTCCAATTTTCTGTGTGTGGATCCTATTAGTCTTTTAAGTTGCTTTTTTACAATTTCAATGGTTCATATAAACTTACGTTCTTACGCTCCGCTTTTACGCTTAAGTTTGTAACCATCATTTCGCTTATACATAAAAACTATAGTTTAACTACATTGCCTGCTCCTTTTTGGCCTGAAGCTGTGGAATGGGCTACTCATGTGCTCAACAGAAGTCCAACTTCAGCAAATGAAGGTAAAACTCCCCAAGAACTGTGGACAGGAACTGCTCCATCTGTGGAACATTTGAGAATCTTTGGATGTGCAGTGTATGCACATATACATGATAACCAGAGAAGGAAATTAGATGATAAAAGTGTTAAATGTCAGTTCCTTGGAATTTCTAAAGAGTCCAAAGCCTATAAGCTCTATAACACAGCTACAAAGAAAGTAATTATCAGTAGGGATGTAGTATTTGATGAAGAGAAGGGATGGCCAAGCACATCAGAAGATCAGGTTGAGTCATCTAGACTAATTTGGGATGGTAGTGAGGAGCTCTGGTTTGAGTCAGATGAAGAAGGAGAAGCTGAGGGAGAAGCAAGTGGTGATGCAGAAACTGTCAATACAGGCCATGGAACAGCAACAGAACCTACAAGTTCTGCCTCAATTCCAGTTCTGCAAAATGAAGAGGAAGAAGTAGTAGTAGAAGAAGAAGTACAGGCTACTGCCTCAGGGCTGTCACCAGTGGAGGAAGACTTCCTCGAAACAAGAAACCTCCAAGTTATCTTAACATTTATGACTGCACATTTACTGATACTGAATGGCTAGCAATGGTGGCAGTCTCAGATGATCCCCAAACTTTTGAGCAGGCAGTCTTAGATGAGAATTGGAGGGCAGCAATGAAAGCTGAGATACAAAGCATCATCAAAAACAACACTTGGATACTGGTGGACAAACCAGCAGGAGTGATTCCAATTGGGGTCAAGTGGGTCTTTAGAACAAAATTGAGGGAAGATGGTTCTATAGACAAGTTTAAGGCAAGACTTGTTGCCAAGGGGTATGCTCAGCAGTATGGAGTGGATTACACAGAAGTATTTTCTCCAGTGGCCAGGTGGGATACTATCAGGACTTTCTTAGCTCTAGCAGCTCATCATGGTTTAACAGTGTTTCAGTTAGATGTTAAAAGTGCTTTCCTGCATGGAGAGCTCACTGAAGAGGTGTATATTGAGCAACCACCAGGATTTGTGGTTACTGGGGAGGAAAGTAAAGTGTATAAGCTGCAGAAAGCCCTGTATGGTTTGAAACAGGCACCTAGAGCCTGGTACAGCAGGATAGAGGCATACTTTCTGCAGAATGGGTTTCAGAGGTGTGAATATGAGCATACCTTGTTTGTCAAGAAGTCTGGTGATCAAGTGCTGTTGGTTTCACTCTATGTTGATGATTTGATGTATGCCAGTACAAGTTCAGAGTTGCTTGAGAGCTTTAAGCAATCCATGAAGTCTGAGTTTGAGATGACAGACCTTGGCAAGATGAAGTACTTCTTGGGAGTTGAGGTAACACAGGCTGCATCAGGGATCTTTATTTCTCAGCAGAAGTATGTGAATGATGTGCTTGAAAAGTTCAAATTGGCAGAATGCAATCATGTTCATAATCCTATGACTGCTGGATCAAAGTTCACCAAAGCTGGAGATGGTTTTCCTGTGAATGCTACAGAATATAAGCAGCTGATAGGGAGTCTGCTCTATGTGACTGCAACTCGACCTGACATCATGTACTCAGTGTGCTTACTGAGCAGGTTTATGGAGTCTCCTACAAGGCAGCATCTTCTGGCAGTTAAGAGGATTTTAAGGTACTTGAAAGGGACAACAGGGTATGGAATTTGGTACAAAAGATTTGAAGAGGAAGATCAATTGTTGGGTTACACAGATAGTGACTATGCAGGGGACCTAGATGACAGGAAAGTACTTCTGGTTATGTATTTTTCCTTGCAGGTGGTGCCATTTCATGGTCTTCAAAGAAACAGCCAGTTGTCACCCTTTCAACTACAGAAGCTGAGTTTGTAGCTGCTTCCTACTATGCTTCTCAGTGTGTTTGGCTTCGAAGAGTGTTGGAACAAATGAATTGGAAGAGCTGTGTAAGAGGAGCAACAAGAATCATGTGTGACAACAGCTCTGCAATCAAACTCTCGAAGAATCCAGTGTTACATGGCCGAAGTAAACACATTGATGTTAGATTTCATTTTCTGAGAGAACTTGCAAAGGAAGGGGTAGTTGAACTGCAACATTGTGGAACAAATGATCAGGTTGCGGACATTATGACCAAGCCACTCAAGTTGGATGCTTTTGTGCTTCTGCGAAATCGGCTTGGAGTCTATGATGGTGCTGAGTTAGAGTTGAACTGAATCATCCGAGATGTTTCAGTTCAAGGGGAGGATGTTAAAGCTGAAGAAGAAGTCTTGGCGCGAAGCTGAAGTATGTTTGAATGTCTGAGTGTGAAACTGTGTCGTATTGTGAAGTGGCTGAATGTTCAGCTGTGAAAACTGTGTCGTACTGTGGTGTGTTGATCTTTTTAGTTTTAGTCCCTATATTCTGTCTAGAGTCATGTTAAGTCTAGGTTGAGTTTGGTCAGTTGGCTGCACGAGTAGTGATAGCTGGTTTGTAGGGATGTAGAGATCATGGTGTGTGAGAAGTTGCTGAAGCAACTGGCCGAAGCAAGTCATATGTATTTATAGTCTTTGTTTGTTAATAAAGAAACTGTCAGATTGCACTCCATTGAGTTTAACAGTTAAACTCCATGGAGGAATGGACGATGAACTTGTGACATGCACGCCTTGGGTACAACAACTCCATTGTTAGTAAAAATATGCTACAAATAAATGTATGTTAGATAATTTTTCATAGCATGTCATAAAATATTTTTATGAATTAATATGGAGATACGTTTTGTTAACTTTCACATAATATAAGAGCACAAAATGTTATTAAACCTAATATATATTATTAATCTGTGGGCGTGCAAGTAGTTTGGATGGTGATGTTTTGTTGTGCAAAAAATGAGTGATTTAAAAAAAGTAGCTAGGTTTGAGGTTTCCATCAAGTACGTTTGAAGGCCTAAATATAGAGATAGAGCTAAGGCTTTAATTCTTTTTTTTTTCCCCTTTCCATATTTTCTCCTTAGGGAATCAAAGGGACAAAACAAACCATCATTGTCTTCTTCTAGGTGATCGTCAAAGGAAGAGAGGCCTTTTTGTGTTTTCACTCTTCTTTTTCTCTAACCCTTAATATTTTTTTTATTCACTTTTCAAAGAGAGGGTGGTAAAAAGAAGAGAGAAAAAGAAATGTGGCTTGGGAAAGGAAATTCCACGAAGAGAGGGGGAAATGGAGGAGGAAATGGATTGGTAGCCGTCGCCATTGACAATGATAAAACAAGTCAAATTGCTTTGAAATGGGCAATTGAGAAGCTTCACAACAAAGGCCAACCCCTCATTCTCATCCATGTTTTTCAAAGAGCCTCCTCCATTAGTGCAAGTTCGTAATCCTTCTTTTTTTCTTCTTCCCCCTCTCAATAGAGAAACTCGAATTTAATGAAAATCATACATTATGCATTATGATCAATGTGTAATGTTGTTTGTATGTTTTTTTTGAATGCAGGTCAAGGATTGCATTCGGAGCCATTGGCAACAGGAAGGTCACATCTCGAGAGATTGACCAAGGACCTCTTCCTTACATTTCATTGTTATTGTACACGTAAAGACGTATGTATCATCGTCATTTTTTTTTTGTTATTTGAGATTTCATGATAATATATATTTATGATCATACAAAAATCGTTACGATAAATATTGCTCAGGTACAATGTTACGATGTTATACTTGAAGACAATGATATCGTGAAAGCGTTGACAGAATATGTTTCCTATGCTGCGATAGAGAGATTGGTTTTAGGTGCCCCGACTCGCCATGGAATACTGAGGTTAGCATGCATGAATAGCTTCCAAGCAATAGACACATGAAAAAAATAAATATTAAATGATTGTCAAGTAAGAGGTATTATTTAATTTTTATTCTTCTAAACCATACCGGGTTGTATGAACATACAGGAAATTCAAGCCAGATGTACCCAGTGTTGTAGTGAAAGGAGCTCCAGACTTTTGCACAGTTTATGTGATTTCAAAAACGAGCAAGACATCTACAATATCCCATGCGTCTCGTCCAGCACCATATGTATCTCCTTTACTAGATGAAATACAACAACAAAACAATAATAACACTTATGCTCATGATGACGATCATGCATCTGAAATATCATCCTCCAGAAGCACAAGTCTACGAGGTACAAACGTTTCGTGATTGTGATCAACAATTCATAAGAAACAAAAAAAAAAAAAAAATTCTAACTCGATGGCTTAACATTGATTTGCCTATCTCCAGAACGGACACAAGTAAAACCTCGAATCTCTGTCGATGAATCTTTCAGGTGAAGATTGATTTTAGATCAAAAGATAATTTATATCCTTTAATTATTATTTTTCTTATGACTAATTAACATATATATGAATATACGTTACGTACAAAGGTCGCCATTAACGAGAGGAGGACGAGCAATGAATGCAAGATCATTTGCAGAAATGTTGGAAACAGAAAGTAGTACTCCCGACATGTCGTTTATTTGCTCCTCTGGGAGACCAAGCACCGACAGAGCTTCTTCAGTTGCTTTAGATCCCTTTGAATCTTCATCCTTCTCCAACCCTAGAATCTCTACTAGCTCAGACAACAGCAGCACCTTCGGCTCCATTCTTTCTACAAACAAGTTTGTTGACTTGACTTCCATGCAAGAGTTCTCCTTTGTTTCCCAAGACAGTGCTCGAACATCCTCGGTTTCATCATCTCAAATCGTGGTAATTAACCAATTTCGTTTTCAGACATGCATGCATGTGTGTGAAATAAAAGTGTGTGTTTCGTAACATCATGCCAACAACCTGTCTTTTTTTACTGATACAGCAAGATGAAATGGAAGCTGAGATGAAGAGACTAAGGTTGGAGTTGAAGCAAACCATGGAACTTTACAATACAGCCTGCAAAGAAGCTGTTGCAGCTAAACAAAGGGTAAAACACCAAATTGTTTTTTTTTTCATTTCATAGTTTTACCCAATGTTGTCAACCCGTGGGTTTATCCGGACCCGGCCGAGTTAGTGGGTTAAGGATTAACGGGTCACCCGTTTTAGCCCGTCTTAGCCCGGAAATATAGAAAGAGTCATTATATTGTACTTATCCTGATAAATTATATCAAATCTCATCTAACATATGAGTAATACCATATAACATTACACCAAATTAACATGTCGTATTTAGATCCAAGATATAGTGAAAATTCACACACACTTATATAACATCAATATTCAAATGTTCAACTAACGATTCCAAAGATTGAGTTAGGCGAAAAGAAAAATCGGTAAATATGCACATTTCGCGAAATGACACAATTTGACCTCCATCCCAGTACCTTGTAGCGATCGATTTTGCGGGTGCGTGCGACCCGTTTTTCTCACTAGATCACGGTCAAAGTTGGTCAACTCGCGGGTCGACCCGCGGGTCGACAACCTTGGCTTTCCCCATCATATGTATATTTATTCTATCGTTTTCCCCCTCGTCTACATGCATATAGGCCGTGGAGATGCAACGATGGAGAAACGAAGAAGAACAAAAATTGGAAGAAGCAAAAACCTCCGAAGAAGCAGCCCTAACAACCGTAGAGCAAGAGAGAGCCCGGTGCAAAGCAGCAATGGAGTCGGCTGAGGCAGCTCAGAAAGTAGCGGAAATGGAAGCCCACAAGAGAATGTCCGTAGAACTGCGAACCCTCAAAGAAGCAGACGAGCTGAAGAAAGCAATGACCTCCCTAGCCAAATCCGACATCCGATACCGACGATACTCGATCGAAGACATCGAAAGGGCCACCGACAACTTCCACGAGTCCAAAAAGATCGGCGAAGGCGGTTACGGCCCAGTTTTCAAGTGCTACCTCGACCACACCCCGGTCGCCGTCAAAGTCCTCCGCCCCGACGCCGTCCAAGGCAGATCGCAGTTCCAGAGAGAGGTCGAGGTCTTGAGCATGATCCGACATCCAAACATGGTGCTTCTTCTCGGCGCATGTCCCGAGTACGGGATCCTGGTCTACGAGCACATGGCTAGAGGTAGCTTGGACGACTGCCTGTTCCGAAAAAGGAACAACACCCCGCCGCTCTCCTGGCAGCTGAGGTTCAAAATCGCGGCCGAGATCGCCACGGGGCTGCTCTTCCTCCACCAGACGAAACCCGAGCCGCTGGTTCACCGCGACCTCAAACCGGACAATATCTTACTGGACATCAACTACGTCAGCAAGATCAGTGACGTGGGCCTGGCCAGGCTCGTCCCGGCGATGGTCGAGAACGTGACGCAGTACCACATGACTTCGGCCGCGGGGACGTTCTGCTACATCGACCCGGAGTACCAGCAGACCGGGATGCTAGGGGTGAAGTCCGACGTGTACTCGTTGGGGATAATTCTGCTCCAGCTCATAACCGCTCGACCTCCCATGGGGCTGTCCCATCTGGTCGAGACGGCGCTCGAGAACGACGCGCTGGGCTCGGTTCTGGACAAGGAGGTGAAGGACTGGCCGATGGAGGAGACTTTGATGTTCGCTAAGTACGCGCTTCAGTGTGCGGAGCTGAGGCGGAAGGATCGGCCCGATCTGGGCAAGGTTGTGTTGCCCGTGCTCAATAACCTGAGGGAGTTTGCCGAGGAAAAGATGGGTTACATGTTTTTCATGAGTGGCGCTAATTACCCTTCTCCACCTAATTATAACATGGCTTCAATAGCCTCAGCACAGGTAAATTTAATTAAGTCTAGTGTAAATTAGATGCAATAGATTTGATTTGGCGTAGTCTTCTTATATTGGTAAATTGCAACTTGGTGCTTGCTTTGTGATCGCGTAACACTGCAGGATGTGATGAGTGATCCTCAAGTCTTGAGTTCTGGGTTCTCGTCAAAGAACCCATCGGCTGCATCGTCTGATCAAGTCGAAGCAGAAGAAGACGCAGGTATCATCATAAAATGAAGTAATGAAACCATGTTTCTTTTTAGTTTATTAATTAGCCACCTTTTTTTCCTCAATCCGTTTGGTACTCTTATTTTTTTCTTTCTATGCAAGAGAAGATGATCCATGAAATGGGAGGAAAGGATCACCGTTGAAGATGCATGAAGCAAGTGATCAAACCATATGTTGCGTACATAATTTCATTTAGTCTGACTAGCTATCTTGACACACGGGGTTTGCCTCTTCATGTACATAAAAATGTGGGGTTTGTACAATATTGAAGAAAGTCCTTGTGAAAAGAAGATCTATTGACTAAAGTTCAACTCTCTAGATGGATAGCTTTTTTCGCTTTATTTACATGTAATGTCTCGCATTCGTTATGTAAAATGAAGAATTTCAATGAAAACTACAAGGTTTTGCAAAATTTTCCAGGCCTCCCACATTGCTAGCTCTAATGTCATCGAGCTATATGGAATATAACTTTTTTATTGGTACGCATGGAATGTGGGGAAAAATGAAAGGGCTCAGTTTCTCCACAACAACATTATTGTCAATACTCAACTGCTCAACAATCTCACTCCAATACCAAATATGAGATCACCTGATTTGTGAAACTCGTTTTCTTATACCATGGGTTGTTGCAATCTCGACAATCTGCCTCTAATTAAGAATAGATGCAACACAAATATTCTCTGGTATTACCTATAAACTAGCACACTTTTTCGTAATTCTTAATATTATTAACTTACATTAGTATCAAGTGATATTATCTTATTTCTTTAGCACAATTAGTGTTTTGCTTTTACGGGTAATTAACATAGACGGTCAGAAAACTTTGTACTTAGTACAAAACGGTTACAACCCTTTAATTTGTGACGATACGGTAACAAAAGTTTGAAATTGTATAAAATGGTCACTTTTGTTTAATTTGTGACTGCTTTGTATGAAATGCAAAGGTTCGCTATCGAGTCGTTACAGATTAAAAGTTTGTGACCATTTTGAGGTCGCATCGTGTGTTCGTCAAGTATATGACACTAACCACTTGAACAACATATGAGATGTCAGGTCATGTGTTCATCGATATACTTGTTTTGCCGAATAAGAATGCCCATTTTTTACCTTTCAATTTCAATAAAAATAAAAAAGTAGGTCGAGTTTTCTCAACTAAAAACAGCCTGTAACTCATTTGTGAGACATTGAATTCCCCTCACTTACATCCTTTGTTGCGATCATATCATTCACATAAATTAACAAAATCATCATAACTCGACTGAAGCAAATTGTGATTGATCGTTCAAGTATTTGAAAGTCGTACAGAACAATCACCAAAAGTTTAATTTGTAAAGACATGATAAGAAAAATTTGAACTTGTATGAAATAATCACATTATTTAATTTGTAACTATTTTATTCCTATTACAATCTTTTATTATTATATTGTTACAAATTAAAGATTTATTACTAATGTGTATACAAAAGTTTGTGACCATTCATGCTAATTACTATTACAATCTTTATTTCACTGGTTGTATTTTCTTTGCATGGTTTGGTATCATCCTGGATTCCATTGTTTCCTTGATCTTGTTTTGAAGTGAAGTTTTTATTTTCTCTCTGTAACCAATTATTCAAAGGGGAATAAAGATCCCTTTGTAAAAAAAAAAAATTCATGCTAATTACACTTACTTTTACAGTTTTACATCTCTTGGAGGGTGGAGCTCCGGAAATTCGGGCTAAGAGACGGGTCGGGTGTCGAAGACCCTAGCCCCTAGGTCACGCGAGTAATTGACCATCTCATATAGTCTAATCTCATTTCCTCACGCTGCCGTATAACAGAAAGGATTGGAGTTTGGACGGAGGAGCGGCTGCGGCACCACCACAATAACTCTTCTCAACTTAGAAGCGCGATCGTCTTTCCCTCAAGGCCATCGCCGGTACGCGGAGGCGGCGACGAAGTGCAGGAGCCAGAGATTGTAGCATTTAGTGATCAGGCTGCCATAGATTTCTCATCTTCAAAATCATGACGGACTACGAAGGAGCCAGGTACGAAGCCGACGATTTTAACAACAATATCAACAGCAACGGCGGCGACGGCCACTACGCGGCAGCTGATGACGCCGCAGCTGGAGTCACTTCCCCTCAGGCGCGAGGCAGTGGCCACGACGCCGCGGATGACTGCGGCGATTCCAGATCTCAGGTACTCGCACTCTTTTGCTGCCATACGTCTAGGTGATTTGAGATTAGGGCTTTCCGTGAGAGGTTTGGGTGGATGTTGTTTGTTCGATTGAAGACCGCTGTTGATCATGTCCGCAGCGCGTAGCGACTAAATTAGGGTTTTCTTTATGGTGGAATGGGAAACTAGGTTTCGGTGGGTCGTTAGTAATGATTTTTTGCGAATCTATACCGTAAATTATTGTTCCAACAGGTTGAGAATAATTTGTTTTAATGGAAGTGGGTTTTGGTTCTTCATGATCATGTCTATATTCTCTGTGTTGATTCGAGAATCTTTCTGTTCAATTTCATGGCTATTTTCTATCTCGATTTGGCTAAAGTTTATATTGGATTTTTAACTGTGTTCTTTAATTAAGAGATAAGAGATTGATTCTTCAAAACCGAAATTGTAATATCCTCTCTTGCTTTCTTTGAAGACCTTCAGGGACATTGGTAGGGGGAAGTTTAGGGTTAGAAGATATTCCAGTGAATGAATTCTTGAACTGGGTTGATGGTTAAACTTGGTTCGCATTGCAACTACTGTTTGTTTGGTGTAGTTCAGGTATCCTTGTCTCTAAGTCGCTAAACTATCACAAATTATTAAATTCCCCACAGATAAAGGTGAGTATTATTGATCATATAATAATGTTAATTTGGATGCCAACTAGACTACTGTTCTGTTTGCAGTAAATTTTGACCAGTGGTTGCTTTATCTCTCAAAGTTTCTTTCTGCAATCTTATGCTTATGCATTGTGTTTATGGGCCGCAGCATGAATCTCGAGATGTCGAAAGAGAATCATCAAAGAGTAGGGAAAAGGAAAGAGAAAGAAGGCGCGGCAAAGAGAGGGACCGAGACCGTGAAAGGGACAGGGATAGAGAGAAAAGCAGAGACAGAGATAGGGAGAAGGACCGAGATAGGGATCATGACCGTCATCACCGTGATAGAGATAGAGACAGAGATCGACACAGGGATCGCAGTGAACGAAGGGAGCGAGGTAGAGATAGAGATGGCGATGATGACCGCCCTCGAAGCCGGGATTATGATAGGTATAAGAAAGATAGTCGTGGTTTCTGTTCCAAATGTTAGTTTTTATTATTATACTGTTAATTCGTATAATAAATTGTTTATGCCTACTACAGGCATAGAGATCATGATAGGGACAGAGAAGAGAGACGCATACGCAGCTCGCGTTCTCATTCCAGGGGTCGATCTCCTTCAAAGGGTAGATCCGAACACCGGTCAAGGTCACGCTCTCGATCACGTTCTAAGAGGTATGAGAAAACGTCCAATAAAATAAAGATCAAAAGATTTTTGGATATGAAAAGTGGTGACCTATTACAGTTTTTAGCTGTTGATCTGTACTAACTGTTCCTTATTGCAGCAAAAGACGTAGTGGTTTTGATATGGCTCCTGCAGCGCCTGCAATGCTGCCTATCCCTACTGCTGCAGGTATATTACCTTTGGGCGAACTGAAAATTGTCATGGTTTCTTAACTGCTACTTCTGTTTTGGTTTGATATAGTGTGGAAAGTGCGTATGCAATTTCTTGCTCTCACTTGGTAAGATTCCCCCTATTTGTACGTGTAGCTCTTTAAACCTGTGGTTTTAAATGGGCTCTATTATTACTAATGCTTACTTGGTGTAATAATTCTGGAACTGAGATTTTTTTGGTTTTTTTCTTGTGTTTGGTGTTTGTTTGTTTTTTTCTTGTGTCTTGTCTCTTGTTGTACGAAGGCAGTGTTGGGCTACTTGTCCCACTGTGTTGACAATGGGTGTGAGCCGACTACTGTAGCTTTTATGTTGAAGGAGGAACCACTGCACCAGTTTGATGGTTCTTGTTCGTCTTCAACTGGCGACTAATGCGTGTTTTGGTAGCTTGCGTATATATCCTCCAGAACTTGAATAAACGATGCATTTATGACTTACTGGTTATACTAGAGTATTTTGTAGCCTTAGTCATTTGCAGGATCTCAAACACAATGTATGGTAGCCATTGTCATCCAAGTTTTCTCATTTTATTCAATTTCTTATTCTTATACAGGCCAGATTCCAGGGGCCAATCCTGCCCTTGCTGGAATGTTTCCCAACATGTTTCCGCTTACAGCGGGTCAGGTATGCTGCTTATGATACTCTGTGACATTGCTCTTTTTTTTACTCTCAAGGTGCATTACTTTCCTGACGTGTTCACGTGCAGACATTTGGAACACTTCCTGTAATGCCAGTTCAGGCAATGACACAGCAGGTTTGTGGGGCCCCATTTGTCCAAATAATTACTTAATCCCCATCGTTTGCATTGTTAATCTTAACGTGCTACTTGGTATCAGGCTACCAGGCATGCACGGCGTGTATACGTTGGAGGGCTTCCTCCTTCAGCTAATGAGCAGGTATGAACACTTTTGTCTGCTTTCCTTCTGGTTGTTGCATATAATTTGTGAATGACATACTGTGTTTTACTGCAGTCTGTTGCTACATATTTTAATCAAGTCATGGCAGCCATTGGAGGAAACACAGCTGGCCCAGGTATGGCAGAACTCTTTATAATGGTGCAGTTAGATGTGCTCTATTGATTAACTTCCTGGTCTTAGTTGTTTTACTTTTTCCGTTTTAGGTGATGCTGTTGTAAACGTGTATATAAACCACGACAAGAAGTTTGCCTTTGTGGAGATGAGATCTGTTGAAGAGGCCAGTAATGCAATGGCTCTGGATGGTATTATGTTTGAGGTGAGTTGTTCATGTCTTAATTGCTTTCAGTTGGGGTAGTAACTATTCGTATGTAGTGTATTTTGAAAGTTTTTTTTGTGTATTTCCTTTTAGGGAGCTCCTGTGAAGGTGAGGAGGCCAACTGATTACAATCCATCTCTAGCAGCAACGCTTGGCCCTAGTCAACCAAATGCCAACCTGAACTTGGGTGCAGTGGGTCTAACCCCAGGTTCTGCTGGTGGACTTGAGGGTCCAGACCGCATATTTGTGGGAGGACTTCCCTATTACTTCACGGAGGCCCAAGTTAGGGAGTTGTTGGAGTCTTTTGGGTCGCTCCGGGGATTTGATTTGGTAAAAGATAGAGAAACTGGAAACTCAAAGGGTTATGCATTTTGTGTGTATCAAGATGTTTCAGTGACAGACATTGCATGTGCTGCTCTGAATGGAATTAAGATGGGCGATAAAACACTAACTGTTAGGCGCGCCAACCAGGGTGCGAATCAGCCTAAACCTGAGCAAGAGAGTATACTAATGCACGCCAAACAGCAGATTGCTTTGCAGGTTAATATTTAAAACTTCAGACATTGTTTTCTCTTACTTTGTTTCTTTTCTTAAGCTTTATTTTGCTCTCTTAAGATGTATGTTACAGTTTGCTGTGTTTGGAAGGGTTGCTTATTGGAACCTTCCATCTTGCAGAGACTCATGCTGCAGCCGGCACCTACTAAAGTTGTCTGCTTAACACAAGTTGTCACGGAGGATGAGCTGAAAGATGATCAAGAGTATGAAGACATCTTGGAGGACATGAGAATAGAAGGCGGGAAATTTGGTAAATTTCTTCAACTAGCTTTTGTTTTCCTCCGAAAGCTGGAGCTCAGTGTACTTAATTTGGTTGCTCTCTTTGTTTTGTATGTCTGTTTTTTTACAGCCATTTGTAGTCCCACATTCTGCTATAAAGAATCAGGCCTTAACATACAGACTGAAGACTTGATAATACCTCCAAATTATTATTCACTTGAGATTTGTTTTATTCCTTTTGTTTCTTTTTCCTGAAAACTGACGACCGGCTATATGTGTGTTGACAAAATAATACACAGGTAATTTGCTGAATGTAGTCATCCCCAGGCCAAGTCCTGATGGTGCTCCTTCGCCTGGAGTTGGCAAGGTAAGTGTGGGCGTCCCTTATTCCTCTTTGAGAAGTTCTCTGGAAGATGTGTCCCTCCTAAAGCTGGATTTACAATTTTCTGCGATTTTGCAGGTCTTCCTGGAGTATGCAGACATTGATGGTGCAACGAAAGCTCGAGCTGGTATGAACGGCAGGAAATTTGGTGGGAATCAAGTGGTGGCCATCTTTTATGCAGAAAACAGGTTCCATGAAGGTGACTATGATGGATGAATGGGACAGTGAACCCTTGTGATGGGGTGGTGATGGTAGGAAGGTTGGATGTTTGATAATGAGGAGAGAGCCCTAGGTTGTTTTTGAGTTTTTCCCCCAACTTTTCTGAACGAAAGAGATTTCCTGGTGTTGAGAGAGTTGATAATGTCACATCTGAATGCGTTTTGATTGGACGGATGAAAATGCACGTGTGTAGAATCATGTTTAGACCTCTGTTTGTTGGTTGCAGAAAGACATTCATACATTGGAATCCTGTTAAATTAGAACGATTTGAAAATTCGTGCGTTGCACCTTGTGTTTTCTCTCATCTAGGGGGTGCATCATTGCAAACCCTCCAACAATATAACCATATGATAACTACTTTCTTGTTTTTAGAGGTCGAAAATTGGACATGACTGTCATAAGTACGACGTTTCGACAGATTTCATGACCGAGATTGGTTACATCAGATTCAATATATAAGATTCAGTTAGCTTGCATTCTACCAGTGTAACAACCATGTCAGATGCACACCAGAGTTTTGGTACAATGCCATACCAGTGTGGCGACCTATCGACTGACCCACCCGTTAAACCGTTACCAGGATAGACTGCTACAGTAAATTCCAATGCACCTTATTTTAATTAGTAGAACCGGATGTGAAAATTATCAACTAGCCGTCTTAGCTCAGCCGGTAGAGCGCGTGGCTTTTAACCACGTGGTCGTGGGTTCGATTCCCACAGACGGCGTATGTCTCTATTTTTATTATTTTTGTTTAATTGTTGTTTATACCGAGCGGGCTTCAGCCCAATTTCCCTTGCATTTTTCTTTCTAACAATATGAAATTTTCAGGCCCGGCCCGAAACAAGGTAAAGTGGACGAAGTGAACTGAGAGGGAAGGAGCCACTTCACTCCTCCGAATTCTTTTCTTCGTTCTCCCCCTCTGCAACTTGTCTTTAAACCCCTAATTCCTGGTTGAGCTCCATCTCCACACTCTCCTCTTCTCTCTTTTCCTCCTTGTCTAAGTGGCCCGTTTCTTGCTCTCCGGAAGCTCCGGCTCTCAGTTTCAGACGCCAGCCGTGCGCATAACAGGTACTTCCGGCCTTTTATCATCATCCTCTGCTTCTTGATTTTCTGCAACTTACTCACTCCAGGTATCTCTCAGTAGACTGTATTCATTTCTTCGAATAAGTTCAGACACTGGACGCGAGTGGCCTTCATAGTTCCATTTCCATTTTAGTGCGCTCGCTCGCTGGTTAGCTTCGTCTTTGTCTCTAACTTCAACAGTTTTCTGTTTTTCATTACTGACAGCGGCGGGTTGAGTTTTGTGAGTTTTCTGTAAATTCAACGAGGCTAGTTCATGGAGTTGGTTCTGAAGGATGTTATGGCCTTTTAGAGTCATGAGTTGGAGGTCGTCTCTGAGATGATTGGGGCTCGCTCTTGACACTGTTTTTATATGAATATAATGGCCAAATCCCTCTCCTTCCCAGCTTACCAATTCCAACCTCTAATTAACCCTCGATACTGGCCTCTCCTGCAACGTCAACTCCTTTATCCCTACAAATACCCTCCGTCCCATCTTCATCGTTCACGTTTAATCCTGAGGAACCATTTCCCGCCCCAATGTCAAAACCCTAGCAACCCATCTTCACCGTCATCCACGCCTGCCCACCAGGAAGAAGAAGAACAACATTTGGAGCAACTTAAAGAAACCCGGGAAGCACTTTCTTTGTTTCTACAAGAGTTTGGTGTTTCCCCTGAGGATTCTGTGTTCATTGCTTCCAACGCCCCCAAGTATGCTAATATGTTGGTGGATAGTGTGAGGGATTTGGAGGAATGGAGTGCGTGGAAGAGTGGTGATGCTGGGGGAGAGGAGTTTGGGGAGTTGAAAGGTTTCAGGGAGAAGGTCGTTCATATGGCCAAGGTGAAAGGTGATAATGGGAAGGTTGCCTTCTTGGAGAGTATTGGCTTGAATTTGTCCTCTGCAATGAATGTTGCTCGGTACCTATCGAAAGAATCACTTCCTGGGTTAATTGATAAGGTTTGATTTAATGTCGGTCGAAACTATGTACTTTTCTTTAGCTCATGTTATTCTTTTCTCTCTGTCTCTCTATCAATTTAGAAATTCACGGCCTGTGTTGACTTTTGGCATTTGGCTTTCAGGTTAAGTATATGAAGGATATTTTCTTTACTAATGGTGATGATAGGATACTTTTCGGGAAGAAAGCTCGACGAATGATGATGCACTTATCAATTCCCATCGATGAAGATTTGCAGCAAACTTTGTCCTTCTTTGAAAAGGTACATTCCTGCTGTTCTTGTTTGTGCCTTTGTATATGTCTGCCTGTGAGGTCTGACACTGTTACTGAAATGACAATAGCAATTGCTTTAGTTCAAGCTGAAGGCATCTTCTCCTTAGTTCTTATTTCACGATGCATCATAATCATGAATCTCTCCATTGAAATCTTCTAATTTTTTGGTGGCAGTAGATTGAAGCAAGGCGTGGAGGTCTGGATATGTTGGGTTTCTCAGATGCCTCTTTCCGGTATTTGGTTGAATCATTTCCTCGCATTCTCTCATTGCCAATAGATTCACACCTAAAGCCTATGGTGCAATTTCTAGAAAGTATTGGAATTTCCTCGAACCGTATGGGAAACATATTCTTACTGTTCCCACCAACTATCCTTTGGGGTGCCAAGGGCATTAGAAGCAGAGTTAAAGCTTTTAGAAATGTAAGTATTCTGTACCATAAAATCGATTTCATTTCCAGATGTTTGTTTCAAGGAGAAGGGCATCATATTGTCTGTTTCATTGAAAAGGCTATGGTTTATGTTTGTTTCCTTAGAAAAGCAAACACAAATTGATCAAGGATATTTGTGTGTTTGTTAATTTTGTCTCCACGTGAATATTAGTGGCCTTTCATCTTGCACTGCAATTTGAGTTTCATTCATTTTCTGCTTCTCAGGTGGAAACTGTCGATAAGAGCATTGGTAAAGTACTGGTAAAATGTCCATGGGTTCTTTCTTCAGGCATGATAGAAAATTACCGGGAGATCCTTTCCTTCTTTGATTTGGAGAAGGTATGTTGTCAGACAAGAGTCATGTGCTTTTTATGTTGCCCATAATACTAATATAAGTAGTATCATCACTTACCAGCTTTATTTTCTGAGTTCCTTACTGAGTTGTTCGTTCTGTTCTTTGTTCCTATATCTTAACTTGATTTATTATATGTGCACTGAATTTAGTCAATCCCTATAGTGCGAACCCTTCCCATTGCTAAAGCTGTTATAGACAGTCTGACACCTAAGCAGATGTTATGTATCGTTAGGTTCCGCGAGGGAGTGTGGAGAGAGCAATTCAAAGCTGGCCTCACATCTTGGGATGTTCACCTGGAAAGCTGAAGGTCATGGTGGAACAGTTTGGTGATTTGGGTGTTAGAGACAAGAAGTTGGGTCAAGTTATCGCAACCAGTCCTCAACTACTACTAAGGAAACCTAGTGAGTTTGTCCAAGTAAGTTAGATTGCTACTTATGAAGCCTTATACTTTGTGTCAACTATTATGTTTTATGCTTCTGTTGTTTTTTCACTTTCAAAAGCTCTGCATCCCTTTTCCAGGCTGCTTTTTTAAAGTAAAAATACTACATGCGTATATCAAACCTTGGTGGTCTTGGAAACAATATGCCCTTAAAGCATTGCTCTTTATGGGACAAATTTCTTCTTTTGGTGGATGACTTAAACGTTTCCATTGCCCTTTTTTAAACTTTATATACTCTATCAATATGCATGCCTCTTTTCCCATAGATGCAAGCACTCTGCTGCATTATGTGCTTGTTTTACAGAGTCCAGTCCAAATTTCCTTCTTCAAACTTGTGATGTATTAAAGCATCTCAAACTTCTATGGTAAAAATAAAAAATAGAAGAAGAAAAAAGCTACTCAAATTTGGTATTACTGTTCTCTGATATATTTTGCTTCATCATTATGAACATCAAAGTGTGTATGAGTTGATTAAGCTTGTAGGTAATATCATTTTTTATGGACCTTGGAATTATGATTAAGCTATTTAAGCTTATCAAATTGATGATTACTCTTTGCTGGTTGAATTTGATTCATCTTCATTGGCATCACAGATCAACCACTTGATTCACGGTTTATGTCACTTAGTTAATTTGCTTCAACTTGTAGGTAGTTACATTTTTGAAGGACCTTGGATTCACCCAGGATGATGTCGGAATGCTTCTCAGTCGGTGTCCAGAGATTTTTGCTGCAAGCATTGACAACACTCTGAGGAAAAAAATCAAATCTCTGGCTTCTATTGGCATTCACGAAGAGCATCTTCCTCGAGTCATAAAAAAGTACCCGGAGGTCCTTGTATCTGATTTCAACTCAACTTTACTCCCTCGGTAATCCATCATACTCTCTTCTGCACTGATATATCCAAGATTGCATCTGACAGTTCTTTTTTTTTTTTTGGGTTGCCCTTGTGGAATGTTGTAATGAAAACTTTGGGACTGTGGTGGCAGGATGAAGTACTTGATGGAGATTGGAATATCTAAGAGAGACGTGGCGTTCATGGTCCGAAGGTTCTCTCCGCTTCTGGGATACAGCATTGATAAGGTTCTGAGACCCAAATACGAGTTCCTAGTTCAGACCATGGAGAAACCAGTGAGAGACGTGGTTGAATACCCGCGGTACTTCAGCCATTCATTGGAGAAGAAAATAAAACCCAGGTTCTTGGTGCTGAAACGAAGGAACATAGAATGTAGCTTGAAAGACATGCTTGCTAAAAATGACGAGGAATTCAACTCGGTGTTCGTCCATTCTGTAGAAAGGATGCCTGTTAAGGATTCTCCGAGTGCAGATTAGGGAATATGTACATACGGACAAATTTTGATCTAGAAGAATGGCTAGCCTTCTTAGTCTCTCTGGTCATTTCAATGCTGATCGGGGTTAGCTGAGATCTTCAGTTCATTGCTTCGTAACTGATTACATTCTCTACTGTGGCAACAACTCCATTTTCCCGAGTTCCACTCCTGGTTGGTTTGGACATATGGAAATAGCTTTCACTTCGTCAGAAGAAACAAAATGGCTAATAGGCTTCTGCTTCTGTCACGAAAGTACCTCTAATTCAGCACCATGGATTAGGGTCGAGTTTGTGCCTCGAGTTCGACCACTAAACTCACTCGTCAGGCTCGGATGAATTCATTACTTGTGGACTGGTTACTAGATGTCAACATTATTGCTTCACTGCTTTAATTTCTCGTTTTGGGTGGAATGTCATCTAGATCATGCCATCCAGATTTATAAATCTTTACATTTTAAAAAATTACAACGTCGTAATCACTCGAGAACACACTTTTATCAGTGCCATCTTCACTAGTCTACTACCATCACGGCCATGCATTCTTTCAAAGATGTTCGTTTCATAGAAAAAGTTGGTATTGAGTTCGAAGTGGCTTCAGTTTCCTTTTTTTTTTTTTTTTTCCTTTGACAATAGGCTTCAGTTTTTCTTCCTTTTTCCTTTACATTCTTCCTCTGCCCTCTCCATCCCTGCCGTCCATTCTCCCGGTGTCCCCTTCCCTTTCAATTGGCTTGCCACTATAAAAGCGAAAGTTGTTTCTCTCTCCGTCCACGTAAGCCTTTCTCAAAATCTAGCCTATCCACGTCAGCCCAAAAAAGGGCTTATATTCTCTTTCTGTCTTCACTTTGTTAAAAGACTCTCTTCATTAGGAGTGGGTATCCGGTTCGGTAAAATCAAGCCGAATCGAGTCGAACCGAATCGAAATTGAACCAAAACCGAATAAATGTTCTTCGGTTTGGAATTCAGAAAGGAAAAGTAGCTATTTCGGAAACCCGGTTCTTTCGACCGAACACCGTCAAACGGAGCTCCACCTGATTTCTCCGTGGCATGAAGAATCGAGTTAAAATCCCCAGTTACAAGCCAAGATTCCGTCATGGCTTCCGCAATATCCTTGAGAGATGCCCATAGCGACCGACGCTGAATAAGAGCCGGGGTCCCATACACAGTAGTGAAGTACCACTTCTTAGAAACAATAATCAGAAATTTTAATTTGTTTCTGATCATTTGAAAAAAACTACCGTGGGGCGAAAGAAGAAGAATTAGGGGATTCATCCAAAATGAGCAGATTTTTTAATGTAAATATATTCCAAAGTAAACGAAAGAGATAACCGCCGTGCATAACCCAAAAAAACAAAAAACAAAAAACCCCCGCCGTGCATTAAGAAAAAAAAAGATAACCACCACAATCTGACGTCGATCAAGCAAAATGCAGGAGATCTTACCTTCTTCCTTCAACATTTCCCCAAATTCTACTTCAATTCTGCAAATCCTTTCTCCAATCGTTTCAATGAATTTTCCATAATCCATAACAGACAAAGCCAAAGCAAAGGGAAAAGTGGCGTTATCCGCCGGCGATTACACTACCACCATCAATCACTTCTTCGCGCCATCGCCCTCACTCCCACCAACCACGCCCTTCAATCACTCCAGCCGATCGGCACCTCTCATCTCGTCTTGACCCAGACGTTATTGTCGCGTACAAGAAAGGCTCGACTTCGACCCCAACAACGAAGCCCTGAAGTCCAGATTGGCCGTCGCACCGCCGCTTCGTCTTCTAGATCTAGTTAGGGTATTTGAAGAAATCAAATCAAAGCGGGTTTGCATGGAACCATAATGAATGAATGAATGAATGAATCAGTGATGGACTCGGAAATGGTGGTTTAGGGAGACAAGAAAAGTTGGTTGGCTGGGATAGCAAATGGGAGCAGGTTTGAGTCACGCAGCAAGCGGAGTTGGAGCTTTTCTTGGCAATCTTGTTACAGCTCCTCTCAAATCTCTTTTTGGTGGATCCTGCGAGTTCAGTACAGTTCCCTTCCTCTCCATATCTATTCATTTAAACGGTGCTTTTGATTCGAGAGAATCCGTGCTAACAATTGATGGGAACTGGTAACTGTATTTGCAGTGACATCTGTGCAGGGCCGTGGGACGTGGGATGTTTCATCGACCACTTATGCATCTCCAACTTGCTCAAATTCGTGCTCATCTTAGCCCTCTGCTACATAAGTATAACTCAAACATCACCATCATCGAAGCTTCTTGCTTTACTACTACTATAATATGTTGTTCGTTCTTTCTTAATGTTGTTAATCTTGCAGTCCTGGTGTTCCTCTACTTGCTGTTCAAGATCGGAATCTGCCAGTGCGTGATCAAGAGCCTCTGCAAGATGTGCTGGGCCGGGTTCGCCACTTACTGCTACGCCCTCCACGACTGCACCTGCTGCCTATGGCACAAGCTGATGCGCGTCCGACACACGAACCGGAGGCGGAGGAAGATGAGGAGACGGTTTCAGGACATTGAGAGAGGTGGTGGTGGTGGTGGTGGATATGATGTTGACAGTACCTCCACGACTTCGTCGTGGTCATTGTCAAGCTCTGCTGGCCGTGGCGGCCATTTGGGCGGTGGTAGAAAGCGGAAGTCGGTAAGGACGAGGGAAGATGAGTGGAGGAGGAGTGGTGTTGCTGCTTCCAGGAGGAGGAAGAGCTTGTCTCACAGGAATGGTCGTGGCATTGGAGTGAGGACTGGTGCTGCTGCTAAGGATGTATCTGCTGCTGCATCTGCATCATTGTCGTCGAGGAGAAGGTTGAGGGGTTCCAGGCGGCGGGTTCAATTGATCAAAGGGAAGAAGATGAAGAAACCAGCTGGGAAGAAGGGTGTTGGGAGTTTCAAGAGGCGGCGGCTCAAGTAGTGACGACTGACATCGATATAGGTAATAGGTATATCTGTAGTCTTCATGGTTGGAAATGGGAAGTTAGAAACAGAACCTCATGGTTGTTGTACAAAACAGGGGCATTAGAATGATAACCAGTTGCTTGATCAGTCTTTAATTGCTTGGTCGATTTGATTATTATTTCTATGGTCTCATTATTGTCCACATTTGAACTTAATCCCGGTTTGTTTTTTAGTTAGTGCTCTAGTTTATATTCATATTCAATCAGTCTGTGCAACCTAGATTGCTCTGTGTGTTTGGATTATATCGGGTTGGCCATGTTTTCAGTGGATTCGAGAAATGCATATTGTGGCTACCAAATAAACAACTGGTTGTGGCTCGTAAGCTTGAAGGATTCATTGGAATGCATTTAGGTGGTGCTCTATTGAGAGAAAGTTTAGCTTCTTTGTAGTTCGCGGCATCATTTTATTATGTTCCGTGTAGGTATAAAGGGTTATCCGTATCATTGTAAAACAAGACATTTTATCGTTGGTTCGATTTATTGTCGACAAATATCCCTTCTTTTTATTTTTTGTGATTTGACATGCAAAATTTTTGTATTCTTTTTTTTGTATCGAACTGTTTGTATTTATTTAGTGCAATTTTTACATGGCCTATCAATGTTTTATCAATTTCATTTTTTGGTCGAAGTTTATCAATTATTCATATGTCACTATGCTCTAAGAAATTCTTTATCAATTAATTTCTTTACCTGCCCCCTACCCAGGTATTTGAGATTGACCCCCTAACGGATCAATTCCAATTGACTTGTCCCAAATTGCTCCATTCTGCTTTTTATTGCCAAACGAGACAATTTATTTCAATTGTCTCATTTTGAGGCAATTCTTTTCAATTGATCCATTGCATAGATCCATCCAATCCAAACGATCCCTAGATTAATTTAGCAAATTACTAAACACTTCCTAAAAAAAATGAGAATAGTCAAGGTTAGGTCGTGAGTTCGTGAGTTCGAATCCGAAGTCTAACCCCTGCTTGAATTGTTAGTATTTTTCTTTCTCCCACACGCCTTTTGCCCTTTTCTCTAAACCCTTGTTCCTCCTAATTTCAGATTTTATAAACCCTATTCCTTTCCACAGATTCCTCCCGCCCCATCTTCCCTCGCCGCACCGTGAAAGCAAAATTCCAAGAGAGAGCGCGTCCTTTCTCTCTGTCTGTCGAATTTCGTCCTCGGCCGCCAGTACTCGCTATTGCAGTTGCAGCAGCAGGGAGGGGAATTAACGGCGGCCGTAATTACTGTGTCCGCAATTTGCTTGTCATAGCTGTGGATTTGGTGCATGAACTTCAGTTTGCCTGCTTGTAAGGTTAGTGATCGAGCAACGTTATTCTGTTAGTAAATTTTGAGACACTGAGAGTTGAATGAAGATAGAATCATTTTGTATAAATATGATATCCTCTGTTTCCCTTGTGTAATAATTTCTTCGTTGGTCTGTTGTTTTCTCTGAGAAAAAAGAAAATCTTGTTGTGTCTGGTAATACAGCTTATTTCCTTGTTTCTGGAATCCTGAATTTTATAATCCTCAATCCAGTCAATTCCGATCAGAGCTCAAAGCACATGAAGCTACTGCGAATTTAACAGTGAAGCAGTTGCTACTTTGAGTTTTGTTTTACTTGTGACTTGTCATTCTGCATCTTCTTCAGAGCTGAGCTGAATTAGTAGCAATGTATTTGACTCGGTCTTTTGACTCGTTTCTTGATTCTATTCGACAGTGTTAGTTTGACATAAAACTAGTGGGTGAAATGGAGACTGGATAATTGGATTCCCATGGAAATTCTAAAGCATCTTTTAGTAGTATACAGACACCCAATCGCTGTGGAGATACACTGAAGTTGCTTGAAATAATAAAGTTTCCTGCTTGTTGTTAATTGTTATTGCCCACCTATGTCTTACTTTCCTTCTGAACTGACCTGTATTTCTGTCCTGATAGCTTGTTCTTAACGTATCTGCTTCAGCACTGTGCAGTCTTCCAAGGCTACTGAATAGCGGGCTTGTCAGTTGGAGTTGGAGAAAGGAACACATTGCAGAGTCCGACATGGAAATCGATTTAGGAGAAATGCCGTTTAATATGGCCTTCCATCCCTCCGATCACTTGGTCGCTGCTGCCCTAATCACTGGAGACCTTCACCTGTTAGTTTTCTTGGCCTCTATTCGTTTGCTCTGGTTATGACTTTGCAATTCTAAAATTGTGACCTTTTAGTCATGTGTGTTTTTCATGGTTGATGCAGATATCGTTATGGTGCTGACTCCACTTCACAGAAGTTGCTTGAAGTGAAGGCGCACACTGAATCTTGTAGAGCTGTTCGATTCATCAATGGTGGACAGGGTGGGTAATCAAGCATGTTTCATTATCCACCACGCTCCTACTTTGTTTTTTCTGCCTTCACTTGTGAATCTTGGTACTTTTAGTTCTCTGAATTGAAACTTGTTATGTCATTTCAGCAATCATTACTGGGTCTAAGGACCGATCTATCTTGGCGACAGATATAGAAACTGGAACTGCAATTGCTCGTCTAGAAGATGCTCATGAGTACTACTCTGATTATCTATTCTTCTTTTTGTTTTTGAACGCTCTTCAGAATGTCTGGAATGGATATTTGTGTGCTCATTTTATCTTCTAAAGAGCTAAACTTTCATTTTATTCCATTCTGAGTTCGTATTTGCATTTTCTTATTTCCTTAATTTTGTTTACTTGGTGTAGGGATGCCATCTATAGTTTGATCAACGTCACAGAATCAACTATTGCAACTGGAGATGACCAAGGCTGCATGAAGGTTAGCATCTTGTGTCTCTCTCTTAGATCACACATTTGTTTGTCTTTTTTAGATCAAGACCGACTTCTCTGATTTAGTGACCGTAGAGATGTATAGGACTAAGCTATGGGGTTCAGTTTTTTTTTTCAAAATGTTGTAGATTTTTTTTTTCTTTCAAATTCTGGTCCTTGATTTGACTTTCATCCTTGTTCTTGATTTTTAGGTATGGGACACTCGGCAACGCACTTGCTGCAACTCTTTTACTGCTCACGAGGACTATGTTTCAGATATGACTTATGTACCTGATTCAGGGAAACTGCTGGGAACAAGGTTCTATTCATTTCTTCTGTTCCGTTTCACTGGAAAGCTAGATCATGTCTTCTATTATTGTTTCCTTGTAACTTTTCATAGTTACTACTTACTATGAGGTATTGTAATATGTTATTCATTTGTTTAATATTGTGGCTCATTTTTTACTCTGATATTGTAGTGGTTTTTGAGAAGAACCATAGTTCTGCACTCTCTGCAATAGCCAAGAGTTGCTTTCTTAAGTTCGGTTCGGATTGGTTTTTTTCATCCCTGTGGTAATGTCCTCTCATTCTGATTAACTTTTTTCTTGCATTTTTGTAGCGGAGACGGGACTCTTTCTGTTTGCAACCTTAGAAGTAACAAGGCAAGCATTTCTCCTATCTGATGGCATATGGTGTCCCAAAATCTTGGAAGCTCTTATCTTTTACCTTTTGTTGTTGTTTCCATTAGGTCCAAACCCGCTCTGAATTCTCAGAAGAAGAGCTGTTATCTGTGGTTATCATGAAGGTACCTTTAACCTCGGATGTCTGTTATCATTTGAACATGTTGCTACATCCAATAACAGATTATGTCTCACAATGCTAATGAATTTTTTCCTATAGGAGTTATATCTTTCTATGTGACGTAACACATACTACATTCTCCATGATTACCTTCCCCATTTGAATAATTGAAGAGCCCCATGAGTTATAGGAAAATATCCCCTTGGTTGGAGAACTGTAACGAGTATTGAGCTTTGAATTAGTTGGTATGTGCTAACTTGGAACAATTGGTGTGCAGAATGGTCGGAAGGTTATTTGTGGTTCACAAGATGGGACGCTATTATTATATTCATGGGGTTTCTTCAAGGATTGCAGGTAAGTAGTTTTGGCTGGACTAAAATCAGAAGCTTTTGGACGTCAATTACTGCTAGTCTTTTTTGTGTTATTGGGGGCTGCAATTTACTCATTACTGAATGAGACCAATGTTTTAATTCCAGTGATCGCTTTGTTGGTCTAGCTCCAAATTCCATTGATTGTTTATTGAAGGTGAATATCTGAGCTTACATCTTTGATACGTTACTTGCATCATAAGGCAATTGCGCTTAAGTTCTGAGATACTCTTCTTCTTTTTAGCTGGATGAAGATAGAGTCATTGCTGGATGCGAGAATGGGCTTATCAGGTGACTTCCTGCAAGTTATACACGATGTCCCTACATTTGTGCTTTCTGATTATAAATATCCTCATTTGCTCACTTGATTACGGTTCTATTATGCCTCTTCAGTGTGGTTGGTATATTGCCCAATAGAGTCATCCAGCCACTTGCTGAGCACTCGGAGTACCCTATTGAGCGACTTGGTACATTTTCTTTCTCTTTCACAATCAAATAGCTCCTTGCAGTATCTCTTTACACGACACTTTATCTACAGAGATACTGTTGCGCAAAATCAATGCTCATCTAGGCTCAAATTGTTTTGTGGGTGAGTGCAGGGTTTTCTCACGACAGAAAGTTCCTTGGCAGTATTTCGCACGATCATATGCTGAAGGTCCTATCTCTCTCTCTCTCTCTCTCTCTCTCTCTCTCTCTCTCTCTTCCTACCCCACTGGTGATTCTGATAGTCGAACATGCTGATCTGCATATCTATGCGTCCTGACCTCCAATTCATTTTTTCTCTTTTGCTTTCATCTCAGTTCTGGGATATGGACGAGTTATTGCAAAGTGATGACGCTGCTAATAATACTCGAGAGGATCAATGTGATGCGTCCGAAGATGATGATGGTGAGGGGATGGATGTGGATATGAATCCTCCGAAGTCCAAGAAAGGTATGCACGGTCTTTACAAACTTGAACTGCGTGCGTGGTATCTGCATTCCTTCTGTTAGAAAATGTTGTTGATGATGCTCCTGAACTTTGCAGGGACCAAGAGGAAAAATGTGCAAAATGGTAGTAGCAGTGGCAATACAAGTGCCGCCTTCTTCTCCGACATGTAGAACCTTAACGAACATAGTCTGTATCTCTGTTAGTGAGTTGTGGAGAACTTAGGGGACCAAAGTTTTTCTTATGGAAATATGACTCATTTTCCTAGCATTGGTTTAAGATTTATATGGATTGCTGTGTGATGTAAAAATCTGCCTTTTATTTTCCTTTTTGCCCTACAATCGGTTCTATTTTACTTCAAAGTTAACGGAATATACTTGATGACTTCATTCCATTGGCAATCGATGAAAGATTGAACATGGTTGTAATAGGCAAATTACCACAATGATGCTAGGCACTTGAACGGACATCAGTCATTATCAAAGTGGTGAGCGAAGTGTGATAGCAATTTCGTCGGTCAATTTCGATCTATGAAATGAATATTTTTCTCATCAAATCATAATATTCTGCACTATATGTAATATTTTTGAAAATGCTTGAATGTTTGTCATCAATGTCATCCCAAATGTTGTGAACATAGCTCAAAAAGAAATCGGTTTGGCGTATCCAAAATTTACTACGGTAATAATGCACCAATCCAGAAATTGCTTCGTGGAGCATTTATGCACTGGTTTGCTGAAGCTGCAGGTTAAATTAGAAAAGGAATTGGATCTAATCCTCGCCCAAGAAGAAGTATTCTGGTTTCAGCGGGCCAATGAAAAATGGGTGAAACTGGGGGAACAGAATACTTCTTTCTTTCATCAACAAGCTACAAGAAGGCGTAGAAGGAATAAGATCCTATCTTTGCGGAATGAAAATGGAGAATGGATAGACAGTCAAGAGAGCCTCAAGAACATGGTACTTCAATTTTACACTCATTTGTACACGCAGGAGGGAGGGGATTATGAGGATTTGATGCCGAAGGGTAAATTTCCCCGCCTGCAGCAAGAAGAGTTAATGGGGCTTCTTAGACCTTTTATTATTTCAGACTTCCATAAGGCCATATTTGAGATGAAACCTATGTCTGCTCCCGGTCCGGATGGATTCCAGGCAGTGTTTTATAAAAAATTTTGGCCTTTGGTGGGAAGAAATCTTACTGTGATGGCTTCGAACTTCTTCGAAACAGGCAGAATCCCGGAAGACTTAACGGACTCGACAGTTGTGCTCATCCCTAAGATTGATCAGCCTGAAACTCCGGCACACTTCAGACCTATTAGCCTTAACAATGTAGCTCTTAAAGCTATCACCAAGGCTATGGCCAATAGACTTAAGCCGCTGATGCCGAAGTTAGTAGCTCCCACTCAAAGTGGGTCTATCAGAGAGAGGCAGACTAACGATAACATCCTCTTGCTGCAAGAAACATTACACTCACTCAGAAAGAGAAAGGGAAAGCGAGGAGGCATTGTTATCAAAATAGACCTTGAAAAAGCGTATGATCGTCTACATTGGGGCTTCTTGCGGGACACTCTGGGCGAGATCGGACTGCCTAGTACATGGATTAACAGAATTATGACATGCGTAGAAAGGAATCAGATGAGAATCAACTGGAATGGAGAGCTCACCTCTGTGATCAGGCCCTCAAGAGGAGTTCGTCAGGGAGACCCTCTTTCCTCCTTATTTGTGCTTTGTATGGAGAGATTAGCTCATCGTATTGAACAAGCAGTAGAGGAAAAGCTTTGGAAGCCTATCCCTCTTTCAAAGGATGGGCCAAAGCTCTCGCACTTATTTTTTGCTGATGACTTGATTTTGTTTGCAGAAGCGGAGGGTGGACAGATTGATGTTATTTGGTCATGCTTGGAGGATTTTTGCTTAAGCTCTGGCCAAAAAGTTAACCTTCACAAAACAGCTATGTTTGTTTCTCCCAACGTGCACAGAGATAAGGCCCAGAGATTGAGCTTGAGGGAAGGAATAAACCTCACCAACGATCTTGGCCGCTACCTGGGAATTTCTGCCATCAATGGCAAGATCACCAAAGAAAGATACCATCAACTTCTCCTAAAAATTCAAAACAAGTTGGCAACCTGGAAGACTAATCATTTATCAACAGCTGCTCGGATTACCCTGGTGAAATTGATCTCTTCCTCCATGGCTATTTATCCTATGTTCACAGAACGGTTACCTACTTCTGTTTGCAATAATATTGACAGGATAAACCGCCGGTTCATTTGGGGAGAAGAGGAAGGTCGAACGAAATTCCACCCCGTTGGCTGGGATCAACTCACTCTTCCTAAAGACCAAGGGGGCGTTGGGATCAGACCGACAAAGCTTGCTAACCAAGCAATGCTAGCTAAAGGTGCTTGGAAGCTAGCTACGGGAGATCCGGCTCTATGGGCTCAAGTGATGAGGAACAAATACGGGGGACAGAGACAAGGACTGCAACTTCTCAGGAAAAAAAAGGGAGGTTCCTTCGCCTGGAACAGTTTTGCACAAACTGTTGACCTCCTGCGCAAGGGAGCTGCTATCAATGTCAAAAATGGAAGACTAACGAAATTTTGGACTGATATTTGGGCAATGCAGGTACCACTCCTGGAGATTACTACTATGGAGGTGCCTATGGAAGTCAGAAGCAAATCGGTAGCTGATTATTGGGAGGAGGAAGGCGGATGGAGACTTGAAGAATTCGAAGGTTTCCTTCCACCTGAAGCCACCAACAAGATCCGGTCAATACTCCTTGATCCATTAACCAGCAATGATGACACCATGTTCTGGAAACACACTGCAAATGGATTATTTAGCGCCAAATCCGCTTTCCAGGTTTGCTGTCCAGAAGCTGCGCATCAAGACTCGACCTTCTGGAAACAGATATGGAAGCTGCATTGCCCTGAAAGAGTTCGGTTCTTCGTTTGGCTTGCAGCCAATGAGAAGTTATCCACCAACAGTCGCCGCAAAATGCGACATTTAACCATGGATGACAAATGTCCCATTTGCAAACATACTGCAGAAACAAACCTGCATTGCCTCAGAGATTGCACTCCGGTTAGGAGGATTTGGGAAGGTCTTGTCCCGCTTCAGGAGCAGAACACTTTCTTCACAACAAACCATGCTTCCTGGTTCCATATGAATCTCAAAAAGAGAGACAGCGGGGAGAGACAGGAGGATTGGCCCAGCCTCTTCTCGCTAGTATGCTGGTATGTTTGAAAATATCGTACTGAATACATTTTTCAGGGCAAGAAGCTGGCGGATTCTTCCTTCATCAATTATGTTAAGAGCAAGGCTACATGATGGCTGCAGACCTGGGAGAGGGCCTCCCTGCAGCTTGATTCCAACAGCAAGCCTACCCGAACTGATCGTCTTGTGTGCTGGGGTGCTCCTCCGAGGGGATCGAGTAAGATGAACACAGATGGTGCGGCACAAGGAAGCACAGGTATGGCTACTGCAGGCGGAATTCTCAGAGACAGTGATGGGGATTGGCTAGGAGGATTTTGCTGCAAAATTGGCACTGGTTCTGCTATTATGGCCGAACTTTGGGGAATTCATCAAGGGTTGATAACGGCTTGGAAGCAGAACACTCAGTTTCTCATTCTGGAAACCGACTCGCAGCTAGCTATTGAGTTAATAAGGAGGCGTGACGATCCAGTTCATCCTCATTCCACCATTTTGACGGCTATTCGCAGATTGATGGCTCAGAACTGGGTGGTGCAATTAGTTCATACGTACAGGGAGGGGAATAGAGCCGCGGACTGGCTCTCGAAGCACAGTCTCGTCTATCCCTTTGGTACGCACGAATTAATGAATCCGCCTAGTCAGCTTCAGCAAATCCTTCTTGAAGACACTTTGGGAGTGAGCTTTCCCAGAATGGTTGTGCAAACTCAGAATGAATGTCAATAGTTTGTTCTATAAGCAGAGGTTGTTTCTCCTGTCCCTTGCCTGCTGCTATTATAGGCTGTACCTTTGAACCCTTTGCTTTGTAATCTTTGGCGTCTTGCCTCCCCTTTCTCAAAAAAAAAAAAAAAAATGTAATATTTTTGAAAATGCTTGAATGTTTGTCATCAATGTCATCCCAAATGTTGTGAACATAGCTCAAAAAGAAATCGGTTTGGCGTATCCAAAATTTACTACGGTAATAATGCACCAATCCGGAAATTGCTTCGTGGAGCATTTATGCACCGGTTCATCAGAATTCAGAGCCACGGTTTCAGAACAAGAACAGGGGAATTCGAGATATCAATCTGCAGTTCAAAAATGATTACAAGAACGGTCGAATATGGGACATAAATTTCTTCAACCGAACAATATTTGAATTCCAATTCCCTGATTTTGCTCCCTGTTTGCTAAACTAATTAATTCCCAGTACAAATGGCGGTGCTGAATAGTTACTTCCTTACAACTCAGCTGCCTGGAGTTCAAACCATCGTCTCCCCTGAAACTAAGAAAACAGAGCTCCTCACCAGATTTGTTTTGGGTATCCTATCAATCGGAATTTCAAGCAGAAATGCCTCCAAAGGAGAAGCCAAAGGAGGATACGATGGATTTCTCCCTGAAAGAAACTTCCCCTGATATCGGCGGCCGCAAGTCCCTAACCACAATCAGCAACGACAAGCTCACCTTAGTCGAGCAGCGCCACTTCCTCTACGTCAGGATCGTCAGAGCCAACCTCAATCCGGTCGAAGACCCAGAAAACTGCTTCCTCCACCGCCCCTTCGTCGAGCTCAGAATCGGCTGCCACCGAGCAGCGACCCGGGTGCTCGTGGACCCGACCCACAACCCGGAATGGAACCAGGTCTTCGCCTTCGCCAAAGACGCCGGCCGGCTTCAGGGGAACCTCCTGGAAATCCTCGTTAAAGACGCCACCAGCCAGGGGAAAATCACGGGTCGGGTCTGCTTCGAAACCGGCGACATCCCGACCCGGTTCCCGCCCGACAGCCCCCTGGCTCCACAGTGGTACAGATTGGAGGACGGCAACGGGCAGCGAGTAGCCGGAGAGCTGATGGCCGCCGTCTGGATTGGAAACCAATCCGACGACGCCTTCTCCGTCGCCTGGCACTCCGGCGACGGCGACAGCGTCGCCCACACGCGCGCCAAGGTGTATCATTCCCCTAGACTGTGGTACCTCAGAATCCAACTGATTGGCGCTCAGGATTTGTCAATTCCCGACATTAACAACAGAATACGTCCCGAAATCCACGTTAAAGCGGTTTTAGGGCAAATGGTCCTGAAGAGCAGGATCATTTCCCCTGTCAGGAATCCTACTACCACCACTACTACCCTAAACCCTTCCGAAGAGCTCGTATTCGTCGCGGCAGAGCCGTTCGACGATCCCTTGATCCTCATTGTCGAGGACCGAGCGACCGGGTTCAACATCGGTCGTTCGGTGCTCGATCTCGATAGGCTGGAGAGGAGGATTCTGCCGGTTCCTGCCATGGGAGAGAAATGGATCAACATAGAGAGAGTAGAGGCCGGAAATGATGAGAAGAAGGGAGCAGTCAAGCTCTGCGGGAGGCTTCACTTGAGGGTTTTCCTCGACGGGGTGTACCACGTCTTCGACGAACCGACCAACTACTGCAGCGATCTCAGGGCCACTTCCCCCAAGCTGTGGCCCGAAAAGATCGGGACTTTAGAGCTTGGAATCCTGAAAGCACAAGGATTGGTGCCGATGAAGTCCAAGGAAGGCGGGAGGGCGTCCACGGACGCTTACTGCGTGGCGAAATACGGGCCGAAGTGGGTCAGGACAAGTACTGTTCTAGACAGCTTCGCGCCCAATTGGAACGAGCAGTACTCGTGGGACGTGTACGATCCCTGCACCGTGATCACCATCGCGGTGCTCGACAACTCCCAACTAGGAAACACCAACGACAATAACAAGAACAAGAACAAGACCACTGCTCCTTCCGATTCAAGAATCGGGAAGGTTCGAATCCGGCTCTCCACGCTGGAAACGAATCGGATCTACACGCTGTCCTACCCTCTAATCGTGCTACAACCTAACGGGGTGAGGAAAACAGGGGAGCTTCACTTGGCCGTCAAGTTCAATTGCAACTCTGTAGCCAACCTGCTGCAAACCTACACGCAGCCATTGTTCCCTAGAATGCACTACATCAATCCGCTGTCGTTTTACCAGATGGACGGGCTGAGGCACCAGGCTGCCTACATCCTGTCGTCGAGGCTAGGCAGGGCGGACCCGCCGCTGAACAAGGACGTGGTGGAGTACGTGCTGGATTCCGTGGTCAATTTGTGGAGCCTCAGAAAGGGGAAGGCCAACCTGCACAGGTTCATGGCCTGCTTCAGTTTCCTGTCGCGGATTTACAGAGCGTTCGATTGGATTAAAGGATGGAACAATCCATCGGTCACACTTTCTTTCTACTTCCTGTTCTTGATCCTGGTTCATTTCCCCGGACTCATCCTGCCGTGTGTGTTTATGACTCTTTTTTTGGCATGCGTTTCCGGGTATCCTCGTCGGCCCAGGCACCCTCCGCACATGGACATAAGGATGTCACACGCGGAGGATGCAGGGTTCGATGTGCTAGACGAGGAATTCGACACGTTCCCCACGTCGAGGCAAGGGGAGGTGGTGAGGAACAGGTATGACAGGATGAGAGGGATTGGTGGCAGGGTGATACTGATGGTTGGGGATGTGGCGACGCAGATGGAGAGGGTGCATTCGTTGTTTGGCTGGAGGGATCCGAGGGCGACGATTCTGTTCTTGGTGGCGTGTTTGGTGTGTTGCACGGTGGTGTACATTTGTCCGGTGAGGTACTTGGTGGTGTTTGGAGGGAGCTATGCGATTCGGCCGCCGAGGATGAGGGTTGCTGCTGTGCCGTCGCTGCTGCATAATTTCCTCAGGAGGCTTCCTTCCAACGCGGATTGCATGCTGTGATTTGTGTTGTTGATCGTTCGTATCGTATTATCATGTTCCTTCTTTGTTTGGTGCTTTTTTTCTGTCTTCTTCAGGATCTGAACCTACGGGGAAGTTTTAGTGCTGTAATGTGTACTGCTTGATCGTGATCTTGTGGTTTCGACGATGAATATGTATGCATTTTTCATTACTACAGCTTTACAAGCTCTGTATATCTTGATTTATTCCTGTTGGCTGTTGCGTTTTGGTTGCCCCTGCAATTTGGGTTTTGATGCAATGGGAAGGTGGAAGCAAGTAGGAACAGGTGATGGCTGGAACAGTTAGCTCTTCTCTGCTCTCCATCTTTTGGTTGATGAATTTAGTAGGTCTTACTAGGTAGTACATAAACTTAAATGAAAGTTACATATAGAACCAAAAGATCGATGAAAAGTAACATTGTAGTACTTCAATATTGTTGGTCGGATGTTACATCACCTTTACTTTTGAAAGTTTACAGGTAGGTCTCCCTTTCATTGGATGGTGAATTTCAAGTCACTGACTTTTGATATGTATTCGAAATTTGTAAAAAAAATATACCAAATATTGTAATCCAATCACAATATTCACTTAACATTCAAACAACTGATACCAAATGTAAAAATTCACCTATCCAAACTTGTCGTAATAGTTAGTAACTTTCACGTATACACGCGAATTTATTTGTAGCTTAACTTTATGTATGTCAATTTCGATGTCTGTATTCATTTTCCTTCTTTCTTTTCTATAATTGTATGTAATGGCACACCCAAATGGAATTCAAGTTTTTAGTGTATATGGATGCAATGTTGAACTTGTGCCCTACTCTACTTGCACTTGATAAAAAGGTGACAATAGACAATAGTGACATAAATGAAATTAGGACCCTACTAATTGGATGCAATGTTAATCCACTCAAGGAACTTAGGACCCTTTGTAGACGATTGTGATGCAATTCGAAATTTGTTCTTCCAACATCCTCAAATGATCATGGAAATTGGATAAAATGTTTTGCTAAATCTTCAAAAAGATTAGAACCAAATGATAGGGGATGATTGAAAATCTTCCACACTTATCTTAGAGACTTTTTTCATATTGAAGAGAGTGTCGAGAGGATGAGAGCTCTGCCATCTATATCATACACGACATTGTTCAAAGCGATTGGATTATACTTGTCGATTCAAGTCTCTGCTTAAAGACAATGTTGGCAAGACAAAAGCACATACTGTTTGCTTCTAATTTAGATTTGCATATAATATGTCAACATGAAATTGGTGGAGTGGTTGTGACACCAGAATTTGTATCCAGATTTTTTTTTAATTTCAATGCTCTTAACATCCTATTCTTCTATTCTCCCACTCATATTGAGTTGAGGCACCCATAAAAAATGTTTATCGCCAATATAAGAAGGCGAGAGTTGAGAAGGTTGAAATTTCAATTTAACAGAACAATGACAATCGTAATTATTTTTATATTATAAAATGAATGGAGGGATATTTTGATCATCTCGACAAAATTTTAGACGGATTAGATAATTGGTGTGAATCGAGTTACAAAGATGATCTACACGGCAACAACAAACAACTTGAACGAAAACTAATGCTAGGATTTTGATTAAGAATTGTAACATAGATCAGTAACCAGCATTAAAAGACTTGATAATTCAGTAACTTTTTTTTCCCGGTAATTGATAATAATTCAGTAACTTTATTAAGCATTTAAGCTAAGCGTCCGGTATTCCACGTCATGATACAGGTAGAACCCACGATCATTATGTGGCATCGTCTTATTCGTGAAGCTGACACGGCGTCAGGCAGACATGGACGCACTGGAATGGAATAAGCTAACTAGGTAAATTTATCCAAACGAGAAACGTGAAACAAAAACGTAAAACACACGACTCAAACAAACCCCTGACCCCGACGGCAAATTTACCATTTCCGTTTGTTTCTTTCTCTACGAGCGAGAAACGACTGCAAATTTTTTGTAGACAGAAAGAGAAGCAGGGGCCGGCCGACCATAGTCGACGATCGGAGTGCTTTGCTACCATTTGTACTTCTTATAATCGTTCGGTGATCGGCGGTTTTTTAGTTATGTAATCCGCTCCTCTCTGCATTTTCCTGAAAGGTAGCCTACCTTCTTCTACCGTTATCGTTCAGTGCTAGCTCATGCTTTCTCTTCCCTACCGTTATGTATCTGAGTATGCATGCGAAAGCGAGTGCGTCGTCGATTTACGGATATTTGTTGGTTTCTGTGCTTTGAAATGAGTTAGGTGAATGTAATCAGGCTTCGATTCGTGGAGATCTTAGGGTTTAAAATGCTCCCGCGCTAGCTCAGACCTTTGCCTTGTCACTGATTTTCTTGCTGGGAATAGGATATGAAGTTTATAGTCCGAGCTGAGTAACTTGGAGCGGTTATCAGTACATCTTTAGAGGGGAAACAATTGTCTGGCTAGGTGCAAGGCTTGTTGGAATGTTGATCGAATAAAGGTTCTATGAATTTTGGAAATGTACTGATGTTGGGAGTATGCTGCTCTGAGAATTTGCCTTGTCATTGCATTGTGAATTTTCGGAGAATGTAAGTTTTGTTGGTTCTTCTTAGCCTGGGTATATTATCATTATAAGCGCACCAAGAGTTTCTAGTTCTTTGTTTGTTTGGTGTCTTAAGTATCTATATAGGACGTCTGGTTGGCATAGTTCAAGAATCTTGCTTCCTGTTGTTGTACTTTATAATTGATTCTCTCGTATGAGCATATGCATCGATGAGATTGTACAGCTCCATTTGCATCTCTTTATCTATTTTTACTGAGTTTTTCCCTTTCAGGAGTTAGAATGAGTCCCTGAGATCTTTCAGCCATATGGATCTGCTTGTCACACTCACGGCTATAGTGTAACCCAAACAGCAGCATTTCCAGAAAATTACTCTTCCTATAAAAATTACTTGAGAAATAAAATTAATCCAAAATTCAGCGACCTGCATCAGGGGGCGATTTGCCCCAAACAGCTGAGAGCTATTTTACTGTAGCTCAAAGAGTGAATTCCTCCAGCACAATGATGATGGGGGAGGATGTTGAGGGTGGGAGCCTGGGTTCGTACCAAAACAGGCCAAGGACTTTCCCCAATATGCGTAACAAAGCTTATACTCCACTGGTAAGGAATTCAATCACTGCTTCCATGTTTTTCTTTTCTCATTTTAAAATAAATATCCTCATTCTTACTTTGCACCTTATTTTGCGAAGATGTGGTGGTCTGGTGGGCTTTTCTTCAAATACATATATAGATGTGTGATTCAGGATCCAATTTACCAATATTCTAGTAGCAGCATATTCTATTTTTTATGGCCAGTTGTTGGTTTCCGAATTGCATTACTTTTTGTCTGAAGTGGATTTCTTCTCTATATAGTCCTAGATTTGTCCTTATTTTGTACGACTCACTTTAGTTAAGCTTCTACTAGTTAGTAGTTAGTGCGTTATGGCTGGGTTAAGGTACTGGATTTCATGTGAGATATGACTAGCAATTGTGTGTATGCAATCTATGAAGAAATTTCATGTGAAATATGGTAATGGCAATATGCTGAGAGTATTTTCAAGTTACACCAACTAAAAGTTCTATTGTGGTCTTCATAGACCAAGCTCTGACATAGGTTTTGTAACCAATATTTATCCTATTTAATTTCATCACTTCCGCTCTGGATGGTCAATAGTTCCTGCAACCCGCTGATATGTTTAATTCCTGAACTTCCATTTCATCAGACTGACAACAGACATATCATATTGGTTAATTGCTTTATTTGTTAATATCCTATGTCTTAGGAAGATGCATTGTCAGTAATTAATCTGTTTGAGCTATCACTTTGTGCTGATGTTATATCTTTATTCTCTTTGTTTCCCCCCCTGCAGATCTTTCGGATTCTTATGGGGATTAATGTTCGTGTTCTATTTATACTTTTGTTATTGTCTTTGGGGATGATTTTTTACATTGGAGCAAGCACTTCCGGAATCATTGTGTTTGTTTTCACAGTTTGTATCATCAGCTTCCTTTTGTCAATATATCTTACTAAGTGGGTACTCGCAAAGGATGAAGGACCTCCTGAAATGGCTCAGGTAGGTTGACACTTTTGGTTTATTGCTTTCTTCATATTTCATAACCTCTATTATTCCAATTAGTACACTAAGTCTTGTTCTTTGCTGGGGCATGGATTGTGTTGCAATTAACCTTGTGGTTATTTTATCTTTTATGCTTGTATAACTGCAAATTGTTTATTATGCTGATCACTCTCTAATTGTGGATAGTTCAATATATGTTTTGTTATTTTCTGCTGAGTTTTCATTTTTCTAGAGAAAATTAGTTGCACCTGGCGGAGGCATTACGAATTTAACTTTTCAAACATCCTGAGCCTTATCATCGTACTTTCTAGATATCAGATGCCATTCGTGATGGCACTGAAGGTTTCTTCAGGACGCAGTATGGAACTATATCAAAGATGGCAATGTTACTTGCACTACTGATCCTTTGCATATACTTGTTCCGTAGTACAACTCCTGAATAGGAAGCTTCGGGTGTAGGGAGGTGAGTGCCTCTGCTAATATATTGTTGATAATGCTATCTCTCTGTGTCTCACCCATGGTGACAAATTTTCTTGGTTTTGCTTGATTATTGCAGGTCGGTAACTGCATTCGTCACTGTCACTTCCTTCCTTTTAGGCTCTCTTTGTTCAGGTGCTGCCGGTTACGTTGGAATGTGGGTGTCGGTTCGTGCAAATGTTAGGGTCTCTAGTGCTGCAAGGCGGTCAGCGAGGGAGGCACTGCAGGTGGTCCCATTACTGCCCGTCTTTACCTAGTCTGTTTTACATCTCTTTTATATCTAACAAGTTCAAATAGCCTACTCTGCATCAAATGTGCAGATAGCTGTTCGCTCTGGTGGTTTTTCTGCCATGGTGGTTGTTGGAAGAATAGCTATCCTTTATGCCACATTCTATGTCTGGTTGGGAGTGGATTCTCCTGGATCAATGAAGGTCACAGAATGTTAGTAACTACTTCTTTTCCTGCAACTTCTTTGGAGACTATTAATATGCATCAACCTGAATTAGTTTTCAGTTCCTCATGAACTTAATACCAATGTGGTTGGATTTAGTTCATCGTGGAAATGCCGAGAGAATTGGTTTGGCCATTAGTCGACTGGATATCTTCGGCCTTTTGTATAACAACAGCTTATTCTGTATCATCTTTGGAGTCCTGCTACTCGTTTTTCCTCATGCCCTTATTGCTGGATCTCTAGGCTGTATGATTCTGAAAGCATGCATCTGCCAACAGGTTATTTATATTCATGTGTGTGCCGTCTTCTCTATTAAGATCCCCATTGACTGCCATCTCATCCACGAGCAATTTACTTTTTTCTATTTCTTATGATCCTAGTTACTTGTGAATTACTGATTTTCTTTTTTTTCCCTTTCAGTACCTCTTCTGCTTGTTGGATATGGTTTTGGAGCCTCCTTTGTTGCTCTCTTTGCCCAATTAGGTGGCGGAATATACACAAAGGCTGCTGACGTTGGGGCTGACCTTGTCGGAAAAGTGGAGCGTGGAATTCCTGAAGATGATCCTAGAAACCCTGCAGTCATTGCAGATCTGGTATTAAGTTCTCTTGAGGCTGCCTTACTTGAAATTGTTTGCTCTTGAGATTTCAGTATGCTTGCGATACTGCAATTGTTTCTTCACTTTAAGAAGGTATAATGGTGTGGACTTGAAAAGGGCTGTTAGAATTGAGACGAGTAATAGATGATTGAACTGCAATAAGATAAGGAAAATGCAGTTGCATTATGTTCTTGTTTGTTGTTGAGGAAAAAGGGTGACCATCTGATGGGGCTAGTTTCTCCCCCCTCCTTTTTTGCCTTCCTATTTATGCATTGGATTTCAGTTCCACTTGCTTCAAATGGAGGTCATACATTGTAGTGTGGATTGGGTGCTTCTCAGCTAAGTTTCAAATAGAAATGGTGTCTGCACGCAGTTAATAACTTGCACTTGCAGTATAAACTATGGTAAAATCAAATGTGAACCAGAAATCATTGTGCCGAGGTCAATTGGTGTTTTGTTGTTGGGAATTGATGTACTGAATGGAGTAGATTTTATCTGAACTCCAAGATGGTACTGTGTCTGGCGCAAAGAATGCTTGCACCTTTATTTTTCATCATAATCAAGGACTTTATTGCGTAAGAACAAGTCCTAAAGCCTTTAAGTTGCTGTTCTTAGCTTGTGGTGGTTAAACTTGGCAAGTGAAATACTTTTTAGTTATCATGGCCATTTTATTCTTAGCTTGTGGTGGTTCTTTCTGCTATTTATTTGTGACATTCTAGATATCTCACCAGTGATAATTGAATGAATCAATGTTGTCAGGTTGGAGATAATGTTGGCGATTGTGCTGCTCGCGGTGCCGATCTGTTTGAAAGTATAGCAGCTGAAATAATTAGTGCCATGATACTTGGCGGGACAATGTCTAAACGCTGCAAAATAGAAGGCAAGTACCTATGCTGCCAGAGTTATGGTTATCTCACTTTAGTCATGAATTGCCAACTGTTTCATATGATCTGAAATGGCTAGTGACATTATAAGCTACCACAATTATTTACTCATCCTGTACGGGTATCTTACAAGATCTTATTCAATGGAAAAAACATGCATTTTTTTCACCTGAAACCTTGACCTGCCTGCTAGTTCATTTCTTATTTGTTAGCCTTATTCCTGACCATTATTCATGCAGATGCATCCGGCTTCATCTTATTTCCGCTCGTTGTTCATTCATTTGATCTGGTTATATCTTCAATTGGCGTACTCTCAATTAGGGGTACACGGAAAGGCAGTGTGAAGTCTCCTATGGAAGATCCGATGGCAGTCCTTCAGAAAGGATACTCTATTACGATAGTTTTGGCTGTCCTTACATTTGGTGCGGTAATGTTTCTTCTAGATTTATTGCCGGAATTCTCTTCATGTAAATTGTGAACCATTGGTATTACATTATACGTGATTCCAATCTGAAGTCTGTATATTCTGATGGTATTTATCTTGTTTTGAGGTATCATGATTTTTTTACATGAATTTTTTGCAGTCAACCCGTTGGATGCTTTATACAGAACAAGCACCTTCAGCCTGGTTTAGCTTTGCCTTGTGTGGGTTGGTTGGCATTATCACTGCCTACGCTTTTGTCTGGATCAGCAAGTACTATACTGACTACAAATATGAGCCTGTACGCTCATTAGCTCTTGCTAGTTCCACAGGTCATGGAACTAACAAAATTGCAGGAGTTAGTTTGGGCCTTGAATCAACAGCACTTCCTGTTCTTATCATCAGTGTAGCCATTGTTTCAGCCTTTTGGCTTGGTCAGAACTCAGGTTTGGTGGATGAATCAGGGAAACCTATTGGTGGATTGTTCGGTACAGCTGTGGCAACGATGGGAATGCTAAGCACTGCTGGATATGTTCTAACCATGGACATGTTTGGCCCTATAGCTGATAATGCTGGTGGAGTTGTGGAGATGAGTCAGCAGGTGAAATTTCTATATCTTTTCTTTATTGATTATGGGATCTGTAGTAAGTAGCAGGGGTCTTGAGTTTAGGTGCTTTCTTCCTTGCTACCTGGTATTTACGAGTTTTTATCATCTATCTTTGGCAGCCAGAAAGTGTTCGAGAGATCACTGATGTCCTAGATGCTGTTGGAAATACTACAAAAGCCACAACAAAAGGATTTGCCATTGGATCAGCTGCACTTGCTTCTTTCCTTTTGTTTAGTGCATATATGGATGAGGTTTCTACTTTCGCCCAAGAACCTTTGACTCAGGTAACAACTAATGTTCAAAGTAATTTCATCTTATTGTTGAGTCGGATGTTATCTTATAATTTTGGATTGACTGTCAGGTTGACATTGCCATTCCAGAAGTTTTTGTTGGAGGGTTGCTAGGGTCAATGCTAATTTTCTTGTTCAGTGCATGGGCTTGCTCAGCGGTTGGTAAAACAGCCCAGGAGGTTGTTAATGAAGTCAGAAGGCAATTTATTGAGAGGCCAGGAATCATTGTGAGGATACCTTCCCTCGACGCATGTCAGTGACTTGTAATGTGTTCTTTTCTTACTTGATGTGCCCAATCTTTTTGACATGGACAACAGGAGTACAAGGAGAAGCCAGATTATGGTCGCTGTGTCGCAATCGTGGCATCTGCATCTTTGAGAGAAATGATAAAACCTGGTGTTTTGGCTATTATATCTCCCATGGTAGTTGGTAAGTATTCAACTTGAATCTTCACTTGGCGACCACCATGATGGAATTATCGACGAAAAGGGGGGTTGAACATTTGTTTGTATTTTCAGGTATTGTGTTCCGGATCCTGGGGTATTGCACAGGACAACCACTTTTGGGAGCTAAAGTCGTGGCTGCAATGCTGATGTTTGCAACTGTGTCCGGTATTCTCATGGCTCTCTTCCTCAACACAGCTGGTGGAGCGTGGGACAATGCTAAGAAGTACATCGAGACAGGAGTTCTTGGAGGCAAAGGGAGTGATTGTCACAAAGCCGCAGTCACAGGGGACACGTAAGCTGTTTTAATCCAAGGTCTTCATTCATTTGCCTCTCTTTCGATCCTCCTGTATGCAAACCAACCCTAAACGCTCTGGTTTCCTCGTTGTGCCTTGGCATTGCAGCGTCGGAGATCCTTTCAAAGATACGGCAGGGCCATCGCTTCATGTCCTCATAAAAATGTTGGCGACGATCACTCTGGTCATGGCTCCCATCTTTCTGTGGAGCAAAGAGTTGTAGAGGAGGGGGAATTACTGTCTTGCAAATACAGAGGTAGTTTGATTTTTGATTGGATGTAAATGTAGGGGGAGCAAACCTGGGTAGGACTGACGGATGATCTGACTGTTAGTTTCTCCTGTTTTCGGGGAAACAACGAATAAAGAGATGAGGTTAGGAGATGTGTATCGTTTGTGCTTCTGTTTGTTTGTTCGTGGTATGTGCTAACTTGATAATATATGTTTAGCTTGGATGATACATTTTCGTGCCGATTTCATACTTACTCTGGCACAGGACTTTCATCCTTACTACGGCATGGCTGGATGTGCGCGCTGTGCCTCTAATCTCTGTTCTAGGAACCGAATCCGGCAGTGGTTCAGCAGAATAAACAGCATTACTAAGTCTGTTTTGCAGTTGCACATTGATGAAACCAGACCTGTGACTGGAAAAGAACAAACAAAACCGAAAACCAAGCAGGGCAAAGCCCATGGACAGATCCTTATGCAAGTCCAAGCCCGGTAGAATAAGCCCTTGGACAGGCCCAAGCCCAGTAGAAGAATTCCATTATTAATTCTCTTTCCAACCAGACATCTCCGAAAGGCCAAATAAAATTCTATACCTAACCCCTCTTTCCTAATTCTCTTCTGTCCGCCGCACCTTATCTGACCGGCCTGAGTGTCCTCTCACTTCACTCTGCTCAAAATTTCCCAATTTCTAGGGTTTCTATCTATCTATCTATCTATCTATCTATCTATCCACGCAGATTCAAGCTCTGGGCCGTCTGCTGCTTTCATCTCGATCACAGTTTGTCGAATCCAAGCGAGGAGCACAATGCAACAACCGGCAACCCCAAATGCCGCCCGACCGAAAGACGGAAGCAGCGGCGAGAGCAAGCCGGCGGCGGCGAGGAAGAAGCCGCCGACGCCGCAGGAGCTGATATCCCACTACGAGACGCAGGGGATGAGTTCGCACGAGGCTGCGATGAAGGTAATCGAAGACCTGCAGAACGTGCTGTTCAGGGTGGTCTCCGCCAACAGCAGCAAGGCGAAGAAGGACAAGGCCGCGGTGGAAGCGTCGCGGAAGATTGACGTGGTGAACAGCAGGGTGTCGGTGGTGGACATGAAGCTGGATTCCAAGCCCGGCTACCTTGGAGCTTTCGGCGTCGGAATCGCTTCGGGTGTGGCGTTGCGAGGGGTGGAGAAGGTGTTGCCCAATGTGTTGGAAGGGATTGGCCAAATTTGGAGCGCTGTTGGGAGCGTCACCAAGCCTCCCACTTCGTCTTCTTCGTCGTAAACAAGGGGACAGTGTAAAGGAAGCAAAATGTAGCTGAGGAGATTGAAGCTTACCTTTTTTTTTTCTTCTTTCGGGTAGTAGGCGGAATTGAGCTTTTTTTTTTTATGCTTTGTTTAGGGAGGAAATCACAAATGAATAAGACACACTATTGGATGAATAAATTTTTTCGTGTAGCTAAATTGTACCTTGTCAACTTGAAATCTTGCATTCGTAATTAGTATAAACCACGAAGGATTTTTTATAATTAGTATAAACCAAGATTAATCCACAACTTTTTGACAGGATAATCGGATCTAACCACGAAGCAAATTGCAAAAAAATTTTCTATAAATCGGCATGTTTCCTTGTTCGTTATTCTACAATTCCGTATCAACAAAAACGCATAGTTTCGAGTTCGGTGGCTTATAGAACCAACGTTGTCGAACTCGAAACTATACGTTGGTTGCAGGCATGATTTTGCGCTATGGATAGACGTATATGGTTTTAACATGCACATCCTTAATAGGAAAGACCTGCACTTCTGCAAAAACAGCAACGAGGGTTCGTAAAACACGTCCTGAATCGTTTCTAAAGCTTGCATTATATAAAGTACATAGCAAGCAGGCGCTCTACGAGCCAAGAGAAAGGAAGTAAAGAACAAAATGCCTGCTAATTGACATAATGATAGTGCAGCAGATGCCCCGTATACAATTGGGACCATAACTAGACACCAAGAGGAACTCAGAAAAGGGGGGCTAGTTGGCCATGGTTCTGAATTCTCAACACATCACGTAGCAAACCGCCGATTTCAGAGAGAGTCCTGCAAAACAAGTAGAAAGCAACCATCGTATCAATAGACCGGTCCAAACCATCGTAGAAACCGAATCCAGACTGCCCCCCCTGCAAAACAAGTACAAAAGCAAACACCAGAAGAGCATCAGTAACCAACCGAACACAGAAACGAAACAAGATTATGGAGTTTTATAATAGTACAACGCAAATATTGCCTAACCTTGTCTATCTACACGAACATCATCAACTCTGGCCTGCTGTACACGTTGTTCTCCTCATCGTCCATAATAGGGTAAGCAGCCACAAGCGCATCCTGCGCTCCTATGTAGAGAGAGTTGTATATCTTCCAGTAAACTTCCCTGACCTTCCGAGCCGGATGAAACAACCCCTGAAGACAATAGTTCAACACGACAGCAGCACCCAGAGCCACCCTCATCCCTTCTATGGCCTCTGTCACAGCATTAATCACGTGGGGAGATGTCTCAAATATGTTCGGCCACACATAGTTGAGCAGGTGGACCAGAGCATCCTCGCAACCCAGCCCAGCAACACCCAGTGCCATATGCTTCACAGCCGAAGCTGCAGTCTGCCGGTGAACCAAGTCCCTGTCCATAAGTGCATCCTCAAGCAAAGGTGTCACAGCATAGATATAGTCTTTCCCCATCTCACCAATGTACTCAAACAGAAAAGAGAGGGACTTCAAAACACCATTCTGGACATTCAGCTCGGGAACTCGGTACTCGTTCATTAAAGCAGGTAGAACAGTGAAGGGAGAGCATGTCTCTGCGACTATAGCAATGGCAACAGTTGTGCAGACACGATTTTGGCGCTCCTGGACCTTGAGATTGTTCAGCAGAGTTGCAAGGACATCCTGTGGACCAATGGCCTTGGCAATATATCCAAAAGTGTTGACAGTGGCACGCCGAATTCCTTTCTTGTGTGCCTTGAGCATCTCGAGCAGCTCGAAACATATCCTCATCCATTCTCTAGCTGGAACAAATTCAGCCCCACGATCTGCTATGCGTCCGACCAGATCAATACAGTTCTCCTGGACTTTCTCATGTCTGTTCTTCAGGATGGGTGTCAGCCTAGGAAGCAAGTCCTTGATTGGGGGTGTCATTTTGGTCATACCAATGACATTAACTATCGCCTTGAGTGCTCCTAGGATTGACCCTAGAACTTCAGGGTACTCTTCTCCCAAATACTCATAAAGAACGACACCGAGATGGCCCATGAGTTGCTCCTCATGGCACTGCTTCATTACCACAGCAATTCTAGAAATAAGATCAGCTGCTTGCTGTCTTACTTTAGCACTTTTGTTGTTCAACCGCCACTTTATGGTACCACAAATTTGAGGAAGATAAGGTTTGACCCTCTGCCCGAGAGAATTGACAACTGCTCCAAACCCATTAAGCATCACATTGGCATCATCACTCGTCTGCTCTTGGAAAGCATATAAAATACCATCTATCAAAAGCTCTTCCAGCCTAGCATCAATATCAGAAGAACCCAAGTTTGTTACCACTTTCTCGATGGTTTCCATAACCATACGTCGATAAGGCTCACTCTCGTCTTTAAGATCCTCAACAATTCTCCCCACAATATCTTTAACACCAACCTTGTTTGCAATCTCCACAGTTGTTTCCACAAGCTGCTTATAGTTTCTTCTATCCAATGCCATCCTTCTAACCCAAAAGTTCTTGAAGAATTCTGGGAGGATATCAGAGCGGATGTAATCCGGTTCCACACCCTCAGTGCTCACACATTGCTTCACCACTTTCAGAACAATCTTCTTCATTTCTTCATCTGGAGACTGAAACTCGCGTATGAGGATGTACATCACTTCCTTGGTGTAGTATGATGCATACATGGCATCCATCAGAGGAATAATGAAACCGATTGCCTTCAAGAATGCAGCTAAGACCTTACCACGGTGGGACCTGATTCCTTTCCACAAGGGTTTCAGAACAGAGTCAAAACTTTCAATACCATATGGAGCAGCAGCCTCAGCAAGAGCGGCCAAAGACAATGCAGTGATGGTCCTCACTTTCTGGTTCTCATCATTAAGTCCATGCTCTATAATTTCAACCAAGGACCTCAAATGTGGGAGTACAGCACACCCAATCAGAATAGCAATCTGCTGCACAATTTTGATTCCAGTGTGACGAGCTTGCCAGGACTTCTTACTCTGACAAACAGCCTTCAGAAACGGCAGGAGTGCAGGAATCCCAAGAGCAGAAGCCACAACACTGAAAGCCCTGGCAGTGGTATTCCTAACATACTCATCAATGTTATCAATATCAGGACGCATAGCAGCAATCATAGTTGCCAAACCAGCAGCTTTGCTCAAATTAGAAATGATCTCCCTTCCTTCAACACGGGCATAATAGTCTTCATCAATCAGCAATGGCTCGATGACAACAAGAATCTTGTGCACATAAGGCCTAACCAACTCATCCAGCTTATACAAAACTCTATCAATTACCTTGACCAGAAGATGCCTCTCCTGATCCTCCAATGTGGGCTGCATAAGCAAAGGCAAAATCCTATTGAACAGCGGGCCAGCACCCAACTCTCTTGCCTTATCTGTCAACTGCCTCAAAGCGGTCTTCCGCTGTGGTGGTGTTCCATTCTTAACCTTCAACAACAATTTCATAATCTTTCGCTCTTTTTGTTCATCAGGTGACAACTCTTCGTCCTCATCTTCATTCAAAAGAGATCCAAAGTACTGATAATCCTCTGGCTTCATAAATGGCAACCCACCAGGAACTTCCTTCGGCACATCATATTGTTGCCCCCTATTCTCTTCAGGTATAGAATAAAGAGGAGTCCCCATAGGAGTGGGTGTAGCTAGCAACTTCCTGGCAGGAGTCCTAATGGGAACATAAGATGCTGGTGGCTCCAAAATCTTGTACCCTTCCTGCGGAAACATAGAATCGAGTTCCTCATCAGTCAAAGGTCTATTCCTCTCCTCAATATCCTTCTCCCATCTCAGAAGATTATACTGCTCCGGGGTAATAGCACCACGTTGAATAAGACTTGGAGTTGGGGTGGCCAAGTCAACCCCGCCAACAGGAGTAACACCAGGGGTAAGGGCAGCAGCAGGTGTAGCTCCAGCCATAGGGGTCGCACTTCCCATAGTTGCAGGCGTTTCATCCCAACGTGATCTCTGCCTTTTAGGCGTCGGTGTGGCGAGCCCTTTGGGGGTGGCATCCCAAGTAACACCAGCAGGTGTAGCACCAGGAGTAACACCACCCCCAGGAGTTGCATCAGAATCAGCAACCCTACCGGGAGTCGGCGTTTCATCCCACCTATTCCTCCTCCCGGCCGAAGGAGTCGCGTCACCAACTCTACCAGGCGTGGGAGTAGCATCCCACCTTCCTATTCCCGGCGTGGCGTCGGGTAAATCCCAGTCAGAGCTTGTCTTGGCCTTCTTAGCCGCAGCACCATCACCACCTTCATCCTGTGACATGTCCCATCTGTTCCTCCGCTTCGGAGGAGCGGCAGCTGCTGGTTCCTTCACGACTTCAGCAGCCTTCCCTTCCTTGGCGGCTTCTTCCCCCATCTTCTTAATCTTAGCAATTTCTTTCAGCGTCTCTTCTTTATCCCTCTTCAGTTTCTCCTCCCTCATCACTTCCGCGTATGTCCTCACCGAGGGATCCGGCGTCTTCTCCCCCGAAGCAAAAGCATCGTGCCTGTCCGGAGAAAGCGGCCTGTTCAATCTCCTCCGTCGGTAATCATCCTCGCGGTCGATAATCCTCGATGGCTTCTTGAACCCGCCGTCGTCCTCGTCGTCTCCCCCGCGAGGCATCTCCTTGAGAAGTGACTTCGGGGCGGTGTAGGAAGGAAGCCGGCGAGGGGCTTCATTGTCGCCGATATCGTTGTCGTCGTCATCGTTAACGGGGATCGAAGTGGCATAGGCGTCCCTGTCCGTTCCACCGTAGAGGTCCTTGTCGTAAGTGAGAGAAGTCAGGGAGGCGAGCTCCTGCTCCATTTTCTTCCGCTCCTCCTGCGTCTTGGCTATCTCCGGATCCATGGCAGCAACTCAGAGAAAACAACTGATTGAATTAGGGTCTTCTACCAGAACTGGTGTGAAGATCTCACTGCGAGAACAACAACGGGAACAGAGAAGCGAGAAAGATTTATCAGAGTTAGGGTTTGTGAGAAATATCGATTGCGGAATCTATACGGAGAAGAGAAGCACTAAAGGAATTAACCAACTCAGAGCCGCTATGGGGTCGGTTCCTTGTGATTTGGGTTTGGGCTTCTTCGGCGCATCTAGGCTTGGCTAATATATGGGATTAGTAGGCTTCATTCGTTGATGGGCTGCTAGTTTTAATGGGCTCCTAATTGTCTAGAGCCCACAAGCTTTTCGTTTTCTTCACTCCACACACATTGCAGGAGAAGCTGCAGGTAACGGGGTTCTTTGGGTGAATTTTTTTAATATCCTCAAACAACTCAAAACTAAATAATGCATGTATATATTTTTTTTTATAACCCAGGAATCTCAACCCCACATGTCACTTTGTGACAGCGTGATTTACTAAATCTGGAGAACACTTGTACAAGACACAACATCGGGAGATATCGTCCTCGGCACTCAGGGATGACTCCGGGAACACACAAACGGCGCCGCTGGGGAGCGAACTCAGGACCTCTCACATCCTGAGCCAACCAGACCAACGGTTTCACCGCTAGGCTATGTTACCTTTGGGCTTTGGCTGAATGCATGTATTTTTTTCCGGTAATTGTATGCATGTATTTTATTATTGTAAAATTATTTCACATTTTTCTATTCATTTGATGAGCCGCGTACTAAACACGTAAATCTTGTATAATACGTTTCAATAATTAACTTAAAAAAATAAATAATTAAATTTTCAAAATTCATGAATTTGATCGATCTACATATAGACTATAGATTAAATATACAATGCAGCCAACATCCTCTAACTTGGAATCGGATGGCATATATACATTCTCCTTTAATAGTTTCCTCCATTAGTCGAATGGTGGAATTGGTGATTGCTATACATAGGGAGAATGATGATTTCTTAAGAGCATGTTGCAAAGGGTGACACAAAATTAGGGTTTCTTCCTCTCTACAGCTTCTGTGGAGAGGAGGAGGGGGCTGGAGAACTCCCAATACCCTCTTTTTCATTTTACAATCTCCGATCAAAAGATCACCCCATTTTCGATCTTTTCGAATGATCTTGTGTCAATTTTCGAATAAAAGTTACAATACTCATTTGTATTATGCATATAAGTTTTTAGAGGAAAACAAAAAAAAAAGAGTTTTTTCAATCTATAACAGTGTCTTTTTGTTTGATTTCATTTCCAGTTATTAATTTTCGAGCACATTCCATCAATTGAATTCTTATTTGCAAGAAGAATTAGTCGATCGAGGGTGTGTGTAGATCATGATGATGGGAACCAAAGCAATGCAAGACGGGTTTCATCACTTGAAGCCAAAGGATTTTCTGCGGTTATGGTTGTGCATGGCACCCCAGCATTGCATGGTCGTGGCCGGGTCCAACACAATCAGGAATCACCAGGCTAACGAGTCTCTGTTAGCCAGGGGTTCACGATTGTCAGACGACGAAGCAGGTGGACGATCTTCGTCATCGTTGGTCCCGAAAGGATTCATAGCAGTATACGTGAGCCCAGAGCAAAGAAGGTTCGTGATCCCCATGACTTGTTTGTCGATGCCTGAGTTTGTGGTGTTGATGGATAAGGTGGCGGAGGAAGTCGGGTTCGAGACCGTTGGAGGGCTTCATTTCCCGTGCGAGGAGGAAGAGTTTAAAGAGATATTGATGAGGTGTTTGAGAATGCACAAGATGATTGCCAAGGGGAAAAGGAGGAGAAGATCAAGCTCTAAGGTTTGGAATCATTAATCAATTGATGAATGTGTGTCGTTGTTTTTTATTTGAATGGGGGATGGTGGTGGTGGCGTGTTTTTTTAGTTAACATCTCATCTCCAAAGCTACAATATACATATGTAGCCATACCATCGATGGCTTGACCAATGTAACATCATATACCATTTTTTTTTCGAAACTGGACATTGATATGCTTGTTTTAAACGCAACATCAATGTCCTGTTTTGTTCTAAATGGAATATGTATTATCTCGTACCTCACAAGATTATCGTTGGTCTCAATATTTGAACATAAGATGTGATGAATGAGTCTCGCATGAAATGGTTTCAATTATTATCCAAAAATCTTCAACGAACATATTGTGTAACATCCTGAACCTTTTTCCCGGCGAAGATATTGTTTGCTTTGGGCCTCGCCCCTCACGGTTTTTGCCTTAGGGTGCAATTCAAGGTGACTTCCCATAAGGTCACCCATCCTTGTTGTACTCCACACTGAGCACATTTAACTTCGGAGTTCTCACAAGAACTCCTCCATTTCACCCCAAAACACGTCTTGTCAGTTAGGATATCGGTTTCTTACTTATTAACCATGGATCTCTCCCGTGCTTTGTCAATGTGGTATTTGGCTAAGATATTGTCAGTTTTGGGCCTCTCCCTTCACGGTTTTTGCCTTGGGGTGCAATTCAATGTGACTTCTCATAAGGTCACTCATCCTTGTTGTACTCCACACTGAGCACATTTAACTTCGGAGTTCTCATAAGAACTCTTGCATTTCACCCCAGAACGCATCTTGTCAGTTAGGATCGGTTTCCTACTTATGAACCATGAATCTCTCCCGTGTTTTGTCGATGTGGTATTTGCCTAAGGTGTTACATACCCCCCCCCCCCCACCACTCGGGACTCAATGCCCTCGTTGAGGTTTGCTCCACCATCGTTCAAGAGGGGCTCTGATACCACTTGTAACATCCCAAACCTTTTCCCGACGAAGATATTGTCCGCTTTGGGCCTCGCCCCTCATGGTTTTTGCCTTGGGGTGCAATTCAAGGTGACTTCCCATAAGATCACCCATCCTTGTTGCACTCCACACTGAGCACGTTTAACTTCAGAGTTCTCACAAGAACTCCTCCATTTCACTCCAAAACGTGTTTTGTCAGTTAAGGTCGGTTTCTTACTTATAAACCACGGATCTCTCCCGTGCTTTGTCAATGTGGGTTTTGCCTAAGGTGTTACGTGCGGGACATGATACTATGCACATCGGGGAGTTCAAGGTATACAAAAAATGATCAATATTTCTAACTTAGATAACTGTTACTAGGGCTGCAGATTCGATTTCGAATTTTTGGTTTAATCGAAACTGAGTCGTTTACGCGCTCTTATTGGTTTCCCTTAACAGTTACAAATTGATATATAATGTAAATGATTTTGGTTTCAGCTAAGAAAGTAATAACCTTTAAGAACCGATAAGAAACTTATATAAGATCTATTGTCCCACCAAACCGTTGGGAGACTTATAAGTTTTTCTCGTTTTTTTTCATACGGAAACAAAACCGTTGAGAGACTTATCTGTTTTCGGGAACCGATAACCCTAATCATTACACGTTTGAAGCTTAACTACGAAAGAGTAGTTACGTTGGTCAATAGCTAGCAAACGATTAGAAGTATTTGAGCTAGCTAGCTAGCTAGTAAAGAGTCACGATCTATATACATATATAATATTGTGTTGTGTCCTACTTGGTTCGAGAAACTGCTGCTGGTGGTGGTGAATTATACGGATTATCGATCATCGTCGCACATCAGATTAGCAAATCTCTGCGATCGATGCACAAGATCAGAGTAGTTGACACTGAGAAATTAACAGCTAGAAGCTTGCATTTGCGGATGCACATGGGTTTCAACTGCACAATCCAAATTGCACTGACCACGAATCAGCGAGCAGCTAGCTACCATGCAGCAGGAGATCGATCCATCAACTCCTGCTGCGATCAGGACAAGTTGGAGTAGTTATTATTTCTACTGATTTAATGCCAGAGAAACCACCAATAATTATACATGAAAACATATATTAATTAATTGGTAGTGCAACAAAACAACAGAAAACAAAGTCAGAAATCTTTTGCTTCACTGACATGCATATGGGACAGGAGGGTACTAATTAGTTATTACAGTTAGATTTTTAATTGACCAAGTTGAGGTAGCTCAATATATATATATGATGGCTTTATGTACTCCGATTAATTTCAATTACCGCAAAATGTTATATACTTAAATACATTAAATTAATCAATTTGAAAAAAGTCATAAAAAATTAATCGATTTGAAATATGGTACTATATTGTAAATCCTAAATAATACACTCTACGTCCTAATTCTCTTAACTCTAAACACTAATATGCTTTTTTTTCTTCTTCATTGGTGTTAATTTTAAAGTTCGAATATAGGATGTGATGGATGTTCCCATCCCATTATTACTAGGGCTGTTAATGAACCAAGCCACTCATGAACGGCTTGGTGTGTGACTCGAGAAAAACTAGTTCGACACTCGATTCGTTTTAATCGAGCCGGCTCGCGAACAAGCTCGTTAACTAAACGAGCCGAACTCGAGCCATACCATGTTCAGCTCGAAAGCTCGCGAACAAGCTCATTTAATGGTTTGACATAAAAAAAAGATTAGTATTCATGGATTTTATATATTGAAATTGGGATAAATATTGTGTTTTACTTTGCTAGACTTTGTTACAGGTTAGAATGTAATTTTGTGCACAGTTCTAGGTCAATCTTGAGCTATCATGAACATTTTATGAGCTGAACTCGAATTTGGGCTCGTTAAGCTTATTTGACGAGCCGAGCTCAAGTCGAGCTCGAGCTTTCATTTTCATAAACGAGCCGAGCTCGAGCTTGCATATTAAAGCTCGTGACGAACACGAGCCGAGCTCGAGCCTGGAAATATATTAACGAGCCGAGCCCGAACTATGACAAAGCTCGGCTCGACTCGGCTCATTAACAGCCCTAATTATTACCACTCGATCAACTCTTTAGAGTCACACTAATATGTTGCATCTAGTTAATTGGATGAATTTTCACGAATCAAAATAATTGATTAATATTGTCTCTAATTATTAAATTGATCTTATGAATATACATGGGTGTTACCAGTGTACTCAATCTAAATCTTGAATTAACCTAAATTAATTTGAATATGATATTATACTCTAACCTCTAATAAATAAGCCACAATTTCCTTCAGACGAAGAAATGTAGTAGTTTACCTGAACTATTTAGTCAACAGTATAATTTATAGCTGAAAAGTAAAACTGCACCCCCCATTCAAAATTTCCTGCCCATAAAGTGATTTTAGGAAGATGATGTGGCAGAGTGTTAAGCGGAAAAAAAAGGAGTCCCGCCTGATTTCAGAACCAAAAAACTGTCCACTACCCACTTTTTTCTCCTTCCAGGCCCACGTTCTCATTTAATTTGTATTAATTTGTATTTTTTATTTCCGATTTCCCTTCCTTCCACTCTTTCACCTCATTCGAATAAGTTTCTTGGCCTTCAGAAAACCAAACCTTGACTCAATCATCTGGTTCTTTTATCTGCTTGCATTTACCTTTGATTTCCGTTCTCTAAGCGTTAGATCGGTATTGGTTTTGCCGTAAGTTATTCTTCCTCTTTCAGATTTCTGTTTGTTGTTGTCGCTGCTTTTAAGTTTTAGGGATTCGGGTTCTGGGTTCTTTTTTCAGGGATTCGGTTGCAAAGATTCATCCCCATTGCAACCCATTTAGAGAATCGGTCACTTTGGAATCGCTATTCTGTTCTGATTTCTACAGGATAATTACAAGATAACCCAACTACTTTGCTTGACAACGATTTCCCAATGCTGTTTTTGCGTGCGTCCTTCAAGTTCTGCTGCAACCATGGTTGGATTGAGAGTATTTCTCCGTTGCTTGCTGCATGTTCTTTAAACACTGATAAGAATGGCTCTTTCTGTACTCATCGTTACTCTTGATTTGTTGCTATTCCGTGCTCTGTCTTTAATGTTGGGCACCTGAAGTTACGGCCCGCTAATACCCCATCGGTTACCCACCCAATTCGCGGCGAAGAACATAGTTGCCCGAGTCAGCGTCGTCTCCTCCTCCGCTTCACCTGCACGCTTCCTCTGCTACCCAGCTGAAGATCTCGGTGTTCCTCAGTCCTTCCCACCGCCTGCAATTACCTTCCCACACTGATTCCTCCTCTACCAATGGATTGTCTATAGGTATGCCTTCGTCCTCCCGTACTGCTATCCAAGATTTTGTCGAATACGGAAACTCGAAGAATCGGCTTAAACACTATTAGTTTTCCATTTACTTTTTGTGTGAGGATAGATGCAGTTTGGTCCATCAAGGATTTTTTTTTTTTTTTTGTCTTTCTAGAAACGATGGATATATTGATCTGTTCTTTTCTGTTTATGCATTTCGTGTCATTACCTACCACAAACTTCTGATGGCCGAGGAGTTCAGTTTTTGTCTTCAAAGGAACTACACAAGTGCGTTATTATCATTGTCGTTCTGTTACTCCAACTTTGATCTGGGATTTTGTTTGTCAATAGGTCTGCTCTAATGTATTGATCCTTTCAGGTTGGTTCGATTGCGGCTGTTCGGCGTTATGACAACCTTATCGGCATGTTTGGCACCAAGCAAGTCCCTGCTGTTGGAGTCAGCCTGGGGATCGAACGTGTGTTTGCTATAATGGAGCAGGTTCAGATGGACAGGAACCAGGTAAGATGATGAATGTATTACCAAAAATAGAAAACCTTCTCGCCAAGATTTTTTTCCCCCAATTAATCAAACTCTGGGAATTAGAAAGCTAAAAGTGAACGGGCTAGAGAGTGGTTCTGACTTTTGAGACATCACATGACTACAATTAATGCCTATCAACGGACAATTGGTTTCCCTTTGTGTAAGTCATTTCGAGGGTTTCATGTAATTATGAGTTTGCATTCTTTCAAATTGTTGAATACCTACGCAACCATTTCAATTACTTCTTCTTTATTGACCTCACAATTGTGATTGTGCAATACCTAGAAATCGATAAAAGACTGGGTAGCTCAATAGTTGTCTCAAAGGATACCACTTCACATGTTGCGGGTTTAATTGCCTATTTCCTCTAATAAGTCAGTACTGTATGTGTTTCTGTGTACGCCAAGTCTTAGGGGAAGAACCACAGCCGGTTTTGGTTTTCAACTTCAACTGTCGCAGCTGTTACTTCTCCGTGGAATTTCCTGCGTGGAATTTCCTGCCATTACAATTTACTTACTCACGGCGCACCTGTTACTTCTCCGTTTTTGTGCTTTGCTGTAGTTTCCTTTGAGTTCGAGTGAATTTTGGTTTGATCATCTTTAGTGTACATTGTTTGAATTCCGATTTTGCGATGGTATGTCAGACACACATTTCTGCATAGCTATGAATGATAACATGATGAGCTGAATCGTCACTGTAAATGCTTGAAATTGTGTATGCTTACTGGAGTCCAGGATTTATTCGAACTTATAATTCAGTAGCATTTGATGCCCCAGAACGTGAATTTGTTGTGTTGCAGAACGTGAAAATGCAGAACGTGGATTTAGTTTTTTTGTTTAAATTTATAGGCTGCGTTCAACTTGGTTGGAGCATTTTGGATTTATTCGACTGTTATGTTTGTGTGGTCTGTTGTATGTGTCATTAACTCGCACAAACTTATGATTGGTGAGGAGTTCAACTTCTGTTGTAACAATTAATTAATTTATATGAATGACAGCTGCAAAGTTGACTGGAACGGGTGCACATTTACCACAACCTCTATTTCCGATTGGGTCAGGTTATTAGAGAATTAAATATGGATAGTGCAAATGTCATCCCATCTGCCGAACCACAGATTTATCGATCGTCTGTACCATGTGAGTGTCATGGTTTAGCACGAACTTGTTTCAATGCAAATTGGCATTAATATTTTCCCTTGAATCTCATTTGTTTAGGGAAACGTCGAGCAGTTTTTATTCATCCTGAAGATCAATACCAACGTTGTGTTTTATCTGCTGAAGAGGAAGAAGCATTTGAGAGAGGTGTGTTCTCTGTGTTTTAATTTTGCTAATTAGTTCATCTATTCAATGAGTAATATATGGTTTTACTCATTTGCTAATTAGTTTATCATTTTATATATAAATGTGTCTGCTAATTAGTAATATAGGTAATATATGGTTTTACTCATTTGCTAATTAGTAATATAGGTAAATGTGTCTGCTAATTAGTTTATCATTATATATCACTTTGCTTATGGAGAATTTAACTATTATCACACTTGATTTGCGAGATTTTCTTCTCATTTACCTACATTAATTATTTTATAAATTAAGCTATATAAAATGATTTAAATTCATTCAGTAGTGACTCGAGATTAATTAATTAGTGATACTTTAAGCATGGTTCAGTTTTGTTTTTTTTAAGAAACCTGATTTCATTATGAAATCGGAAAATATAAAGAGTTGGACCATGATTCTTGAAAGATAGAAGTCTAAACAAATCGTAAAGTTGAGCCCACCCAAAACACAAAATGAAAGCTCACCCACAAATACATAAATCAGAAAAAAAAAACACAAGAGAAAAACTCCAAAGCCCACCCCAACACCCACGGTAACCCAACCCAGAAAAAACCCAAACACACCAAACACCACAACCCAGCCCACAAAACAACCCAAGCATGGTTCAGTTAAATAAAATATAGTTAGAGAGGGAATGCCCAGCCGGATTTGTTGAAAGTAAATGGCCAACCTATTCCCATAAAAAAAAAGGCCAACTACACTACCTTGGGCGGATCCTTCTCCACTCCCCCACTCCCCCACCTCCTCTACTGCCCAGTATCCGATTTTTTTGGATCTTCTATGAGGTGAAGGCTGCCGCATTCCAAGCCATTATTTCTTTATTAAATACATTCATTATGATTTTCATTTCATGTTAATTAGTGGTGGTGTGGGCCGGGCCGGCCGGGTTGGCGCATCAAATAATAATTAGCAACTTTGAGAGGCAATTTTGGACAAGAATTGTTGACACAGTTGCAATTAGCAATGTTGTTAAAACGGAACCGGACATCGATCCGGATTAGTAAAAGGTTCAAGGTTTATCAAATAACCGGTGGTTAATCGATATTAAAAACCGATCATAAACCGGTGTTGACTTACTTGGTAGACTTAACAATTATTTTTTTTTACAATTATTGTTTCACTTATTAGAGATAAAAGAATAAAGTGAGAATTATTAAAACTGAAAAAGCATAATTTGGGCGGCTGCTAGGTCTTTTTTGGGAAAAGTGAACTGATTTTTCTTCTCTTTATATTTTATTATGTACTTACCTTCTTTTGTTTTTGAATTTTTAATTGCAACAAAATAAAAGGAAGGTGCATGTTTGATTTTAAGAAGGTGGGTCGTTCCCCTCAAAAAAAAAAAAAAAAGAAGGTGGGTCGTGAGTTCCGTGACACAGCCGCCTCTTGAACTCTAAATGGCCAACCTTCTCCACTCCCCCACGAGGCCACAAATCCTTCTCCACTCCCCCACTATCCCACTTTCCACACACACACGTACTCCACTGCATGCGGCCAAGTAAATCACGTGTGTAGAATCACTTTCTCTCCTTTATATAATGGAGATGTCACTTTCTCTCATGTTACAATTTCCGTTTACTACTTCCCATACAAAACACTTCGGTTCCATTGACCGTGCGAATTGCATTCAATATGGCGGGCCTGCCTCAATTCAATCAGTAAGTACTGCTCATGCATCCAACAAATACTACATCATGTAATTTCGATTCTTTTTCACTACTTACTGCCAAAACTTACAGTCCAATATATAGGCTTCCCCATGGTTTTATTGCTAATCTGCAATATGATGATGCTCTTGAAATTTGTGAGCGTGCCGACACCATCGATCTCATTATGTTGCAAGTGGATGTCGAAAATCAGGTAACTAAACAAATAAATTTCTTTTTAATCGTACGCCTTTTGTGGCATGCTGCATTTTATCGATTTGCTTTGACAATATTCGTTTCTATGTTTACATCAGGGCACCTCTTTTTTGTTATCTGGACGTGTAACGAATTTGACGACGTCCTGGTCCCCTGCATCCAGAATCCATTTCGTCCACCTCACAATTGAGGACAAATTCATTGGTGTTGACATCATCTTCCCGTCATCACAGTTACGAACGATTGTTGGATCTGTATTCAGTCATGCAGATGTTGTCAATGCTGACTATATGGCCCTTCTGAACATGCTTGGAGAACAGACATTTGAAGTCATGGTCACAGTCGGTCCCTGGAACGATGCATTTGGTTATTGTGAACTTGTGTTGGTGAAATTATTTTTGCCTTTGTTGAATTGAGTACCATGTCATGAACAATGAGACAATGTCTTGAGTTTTCTTATTTTGGACTTGCATGTTATTTGTCGTAATACTCAACTAGATTAGATTTGTGATTAGTAAGATTTTATGTAAGTATTTTTATCGTGATTAGCTAATCTTCAAATGTATTTCTAACTTATTATGAATGTTCATTCAAATTAATTGTTCGTCTTCAACGAATTGAAAAATTGCAACAATCTTATGATAATATAAAACAAGACTCATTTCTTGACACTATCATTATAGATATTGTAACTCCATTTCCTTAAACAAATGCGGCCAATGGGCCGGGCTATAGGCTAGTATACTATATATGTTAACATAACATGGGAAGAAATGTAGTTTACTTTTGGTCAAACAAACTCATGTGACATAAACCATCTTTTGCCTTGTGGAAAACTAGATCCGAAGCAAGGCCTTCTTATGGTCGGTCAACTACATACTTGAACAACCACTAAACTTTTTTGCTGCACACAAACAGTGACTTAAACCATTTCAACTAAGTCATTTACAACAAATCCGTGATTGATGATGTTTGGAACAACCAACCAACCAACGAACCAACGGAAAACTGATCGAGACTGTAGTATTGTACTAACATCGAAACGATTACTTTCATCATCAAAATTCTTATAAATATTATCCAAATCAGTGTGTCAATTCGGAAAAATTAATCGCATACCCGAATCTGTAGCTAATTAACAGGAAGGAAAATATTATTGTGCTCTACTTTGAGTACGTACGTAGTATGTACTCATTCAGTCCACATAGTTCTATATTTACGAACATTATTCAATCATTAATCATCATCTGCACATTTGCGGGTGGTGATGATGCTGCTGCTGGTGGCCGTGGTACTGATCCGAATTCGCCGACGACGACGACGACGGCGAGCAGCACCCTCCGCTCCCGGTGGCCGGCGACGCCGGGAACCCGAACTGGTGGCAGTACTGCTCCTCGTAATCCTCCTCCCCGTCCGACATCATCATCATCATGTCATCATCGTACAAGTGGTGGTGGTCCGACGACGAGTACGGCGTCGTTTTGCCCTGGACGACCTTGAGGATGGCCTCGAACGATCCGACGTCGCATGGGATCCGGAGCACGCCTTCCTGCTGGAACCCGAACTCCTCCTCGGCCTCGCGGAGCAAAACGCGGAACGCGTGGTGGCCCAGGTGCTCGGTGGGGACCACGTATCGCTTCAGCTCTTTCCCCACGCAGACGGCGACGGAGCCCTTGGGAACGGCGCCGTTTGAGGAGGAGGATGAGGACGTGGCGGCTGACGCGACGTCGTTGAATGAGAATGTTCGTCTGATGAACTTCATGCTCTTGCTTGTGGCGGCGGCGGAGGTGGGGGTGGAGGGAGAGGTGGTGGTGGTGGTGGCGATGCTTTTCCACTTCTTGAGGATTCGTTGGAGGCTGACGATGTCGCTGATCTTGCTGCTTGGTTTCTTGGTATTATTATTATTATTATGGCTATTACTACTGTAATTGCTGGAAGAATCCATGGCGGCTATTATTATTGACGAAGAATATTATGAGGACAAGGGGATCGGAGATAATGAGGAGGTTGATGATGAAGATGCTTCGTTTATATGGACACTATTTAAATTATTTTTTCTCTCTTTTTTATTTGCTATATTTTTCTTGTTTAATTTGCAGGCGTATATATAGAGATTTGAAAACCAATTATTGTTTATTATTGTGGCACTAATGATTGAAAACCAATTAAATGAAGTATTGATTGTTGGAGCGGAAACAAATAGTATATATATATATATATATGTAGATGTTTGTTTCAATTGTGTTCATTGTAGATCTGCGGTATCATATACTGTTATTAAAAATATATGCTAATTTGGACTTTTGTGTTTAATGTGATTTTGGGCATAGTACTAACCCTAATTCTTAAGGCCGTAAATTATAGGTCCTAATTATATGATGCATCTAGAGAATTAGGATCTAAGTTTTACTCGTTAAGATTCGGGGTATAATATTATGCTCAAAATCTGAATAATTCAAAGTTTATAAATAATTTTTTTTACTAAAAATATGTGGTACCTTCATATCTAATTAGTCTGGTAACATAGAGCTCTATCCCTATGTTTGGCCCGGTTTTTAAAAGTGTTTTTCGGATTTAAAAGCTGAAGCAGGGCCAAACACTTGTAAAATCTCGGCTTTTTGAAAAGCCGAAAAGCGCTTTTGTATAACATAAAAGCAGAAGCTCCAATTTGGAGCTTTCTGCGAAAAAGTGTTTTGAAAATACAATATTATTCTTACCATATTTTAATTTTATTTCAAAAAAAATATTTTTCCTTCATTTATATCATTTTAAAAATAAAATATATTATAAAATCATATTAATTAACATAAAATAAATCTAACAAGATCCATTTTGACTACTTTTTATTGTTTAGAATTTGTATTCATATTTTATGTTATAAGTCCTTTATAGTCATTTTACACAACCCCTCTTATTAAAAAACACTGCTAATAGTTTTACCGCCAAACACTCAACTGCTTATTTTGAAAAATACTTATCTAAAAGCTCTGCTTCTGCAAAATCTACCGCAGGGCCAAACTAAGCTTATATATAAATAAGGAGTTTTAAAGTATCTGATAAATTAAAGGTTGGTGTACTCTGAGGTATTTCTATAAATCTTATCATTCTATATATTTGGTTGTACTTGGAGGAATACGATAAAAATAAATAGGATTAACATAATAAATCACTCTCTACGAAGGCAAAAATAAAAACTAGCGGAGAAAAACCATGTTTGAATTATTGTCTAATAGCATTTTACTATTATTTATTGAGCTGTAAGATCATAATAATACATGTATGCTGCCAGTTATTATATACAAATCAATTTTCCCCCCCTACAATAATACTTACTATTTTAGAATAGATGGACAATTTGGCCTTTAATTTTATATGCAACTATAACTGCCTCCTCAACTGTCAAATAATAGTTTCTTAAAATATAAACATTAGCAGAGGAATCGCACTTTGCTTGCCAAGAAGAGTAATTAGCAAAATCTAAATTCTAATCATTTTTTCTTTTATCGGTTGATTGATCTCTCCGTTGCATTCATATTCGTTGTAGAAGTTTAGATTTACGAAATTTGTGAGTTAATAATTCTGATCATGACACTTTCCAAGGTTTCACCACATATAAATGCAAATTGTACTACTATTTTATTTTTTAGATTATTGACCTTGATGTTTAAATTCAGAGTGTACGTGATGAATGTTTTCATATCACGTTATGTTATTGTTGCATTGCATGATTTACTTTTATCTTTTTTGTTAATTATGGGGACACCGTATAAGATGGGAACTCCATGTGGGACTCTCATAAAATTAAATAAGAAGTTTGAATTAAACCTACATAGTGCTTATTATTATTTATATAATAATGTTTTGATGTTATTATTGTAATCTTTAAACCGGCAAGTTGAAGTTGGGATGACCACTTTTCGTCCTCGTTTCCCCAGCTCGATCAGATGTACTACTTGAATCTTGGTATGAGTTTAATAAAATACAAATATTCTTATGTATAAATCAGGTTAGTTCTATCATAATGTTACCTTAAGGAACACATATATCTTTCTTTGCATCTTGTTTGACTTTTAGATTCCAAAACCACCGTTTTGTTTTAGGGGTGGTTTAGTTACGTTGTAGCCCATGGAATTCAGAAAAGGAAGGATTTCTGGATAAAATTTTGTTATCGACAATTTTTATAATAAGTTTTAATAAATTAATGCTTGATTATCTTTTCTAATTAAAAAACCAATTGACTTAATTTAGTGAATTAAGAAAAGGTGCCAAAGTATTACATTCCACTAACGAACCCTTTTATAGTTTATGGACGGTTGGGTTCTTTCTACATACTTGGAGGAGTAAGAACGGGATGGGATTAGGTGGGGTTAGCACCGTAATAACTAGCAAAAAACGCTACTAAAAATAACGAAATCTTTACGAATTATTATAAAATCAATACAACATCTAAACTAAATCACAACTAATTCAAATTAGTAGTAGTTTTTCCCTTGGTTAGGACGGTGCTAACTATTGTACAATTAGCACCGTAGCCATTCCCAGTAAGAACACGGTTTCCATTGATCTAGGAGCTTATTTTTATTTAATAATTGCAGCTAAAGTGAATCTCAATGGTGACTATCATTGGTCGACAGTCAAAGTAATGAACACAAAAAAAAAAAAAAAAAATCATACTCTTAATCAGTAGCCAAAGTTGATTAATGCATATGCCAATTATTTAGAACCAAATGAACTATATATACAAAAAAATCTTCTCAATTTAAAACGTTAATTCGATTTCTACATTTGAAATATGTATATGTTGGACTTCTAAAACATATTTGGAACACATTCATTGCGTTCCTCGGAAATTTACTAGAGCTGTGCGTTTAGTGGCGTACCGAATTCCTTGAGTGGTAGCATACTAACGTTTATAATTGCTAAACATTTTGTAAATCGTGTCCATCTATCACTGTTTTTCTTTGCTTGTATTGTTTAGAAAATTTTACTCCTTGAGAGCAGCTACATACATGGTATTAACCGGTATTTGCTAAACCATACCCGTATCGTTTGTCCAATCTGAAAAATCAACTATTAGAGTTCAATCTGGAATAAGATTTTACTACCTCTATAAAATGATTAATCCACACACAAATTAATCTCAAAATATACACTACCATTGACTTATCCGATAAAACCTCCGATATTGTTTTACAATCCACCGCGTTAAGCAAAGACAGAAATCATAGTCAATCTACAGCGCGCAATAGAACAAAGATCTTCATTAAAAGTAGATTAGAAAGAAACTAACAGAAATAGTTAAATACATAATTAAGAATGCATTATTCGATCAGGAGAGTGATCGATGAGGAATGGGTATAAATGATCAGAGAATGGGAGCAGCGCCGCATGCAGAAACCCTAATTTGTTGAATACATACACTGAACTGAACTAAACTGAATTGGCAGACCTGATCAGACGCATGCAGGCAAAGAAGAGAAGAGAAGAGAAGAGAAGAGATGGAGAGGGCAAATCAAATAACTACACCAATCATTGTCAAAGATTTTCTGAACAATTTTCAATAACTGCTCTCTGCACCTGCACCTGCACCTGCTGTTCTCCATCGCCTGCAAAACCAAACAACTTCAACCAATTTAGGTGGCTGGCTGCAGGCCTATTTGATACACAGTGAAATATTGATATTTGTTAATTGTTCTATAGTATGCATGCATTTCTTTTACATGTATTTAAGTGTTATTTGGAATTGTACCTCTCGTCACATATTCGTTAAAATATTGTAATCTCTATAGGTTTAAGGCGAGTACGTATTTAAAAAAATGTATTCTAGAAAAAAATGGAATTGACTTTCTCATTTTTATTTTTACCGACACAGTTTCTGGAACGTTTTTTTATGTATCATAAACCGAACAATATGTGCGGCTCACTTAAGCGATGCAATTAAAATTAAAAAGAATGGTGTGTAACTAATACAAACAATATCGAGATAAACCAAATGAATTCACTTCTTTCGTCAAAATAAAAATATATAACATGGGTTCAGAAGTGTGAAATATATACTTTTCAGCAACCATTGACATTATAAATAAAATTAAAATTATATGGTATGGTTGCCCACATTTAGTGTTTTTGTATAAATGGCATGGGAAATTAAAAGGGCGGGAGAAATCAACTTCCATCAACCGTAGAACGAACAACGACGATATCCTACGTGGGACCCGCCCACGTCTGCAACGGATCCAATCATGCTATTTGGTTTGAAGGAGACGTCATTATAAAATTATATAAGGCATACACTTATTTCAGCTAAATCACATATTTAATCACCTCTATCTTTGAAATTAGGCTATTTAACCTAAAATAGTAATGGTAATAAATTATGAATGAAATAGTTATTTTACAAGATTTCAATTTTTTTCAAATGATTAATAACTTATTTTTGTTCATAGAATTATGTCTCAATAGCTCATAAACTTATTGAGCTTTTGAAATTTTGAGGGGAAAGTTTAAGTTTATAGATGATGTTTATTTTTTTAATTCTAATATGGACTATATCTAGCTCCGCCTAATTACACCTAAATATCATTGTACTCCACTATCACGATCTAGATTCTTAACTCGCTATGGAATCCCCTGTAGGGTGTGCAATGGTTCAGTCCGGACCAAAAACCGGACCATACTCATGAGAACCATGGTCCAAAACCAAAAGTGAAAGACATCTTAGGATTAAAAAAAACCGAGCCCAATGCATTCGATCCGATTTGCTCCGATCCAACTATCAGTTCGATTCATTTTTCTTAACCATTTATAAAATTTATGAGATCAACGACGAACCAAATTATATCCAATTCAGTATGATCAGATCCAAGTGTTGTCCAATAAGAACCAACCAATTGCACACCACTAGCACGCCCATACCACTAAGAGAGACATTTTGCCGCTAGTGTAAAGGCACATTTTGAACAAAGGTTTTGACTTTTAACTACTCGAATAATTAGAGATCCCAAAGCCACCAACTATAGATAAAATATGAATTTAAATGACTCCAATAAAATAAAATAACATTACGGATCACATGGCAAAATCTGGGGTTAATCCCCAATTAATATGAGAGATCCTTTCTTCCCTTTCTTCCTTCATGTGGATGTCATATGCCCACCACATGACTTTTGTTTTGTCTATCCCTAGAGGGAGAGAATTGGGTAAAAATTGGATCTCTATAGTAGTGATTTACAAATGGAGGTGTTATAACCTACAATACTGTCCACAACACCTGCTTAGACCACCTCTGAGTTTCCCGTACCAAAACAAGACCTAATTCCGAGCTTTCAGAAAGCTGTTGCCCTAAACATTTGACCTAAACTTACTGTTACACTTCCACGTCTTGCGAAATTTTATTCACTGCAGTGGTGAATTATATACAAGGACTCGGCATCTCATCGTGCACCTGTAGAGTGTAGAGCAGGAGATTCTAATGGTTAACAACAAAGATGAGGGGAATTTTCATCAGCATTACAGTGCTGAACATGATGACTCCACTAACTTCTTAAGCAGATGATGCTGACCCTATCTATACAATTCCCCAACTGTTAGCCTAGACCAACCATGGTAGTACTCGCAGGGTAAGCAAAACAAGATGCAAATGCAGGGAGAAGAGATGTTTACCCTTTTTGGTTTTCGCTGGTCTCAGTGCCCTGGCATCAGTTGAAGTTGGAGAGGCGGCCCTTTTGGAAGGGTTACTGGGCGCTGATGCTTTTGACTTCTTAGAAGGAATCAGAGATGAGAAAAGAATTGCATCTACAGCTTCGCGCTGTTGTTTTCGTTTTGTTATAATGTCTTTACCAGCATCCACCTGCTGCCGAACCTCGACAGGTTTTTCCTGCTTACCTCTTGATTTGCCTTCAGAAGTTGAAACATCTGTGTTCATCTTGTTTTCATGAGCACGCAACTCCTTTGCGCCTTTGGATACGTGAACTTTTGACCTTTCACGGCCATCACTGCCTTCTTTTTCTGAACTATCCATATTGCCATCCACGTTTAAGGAATCAGTTTTCCCCTTTTCGGTACGAGAATTCCAATTACTACCCTTCTTACTCCTCTTGATGCCCTCACTTTCAACATCCGCCACAGCTTTACCTGCAGCTGGGCTCTTTGAATGCCTCATATCATGACTGTCTTTCATCATTGCAAAATCTTGTCCATCGCTACCTCTGTGCCTTCTGCTTTTCTTGTCACTCTTCTCAGGACAAATACCATCACAATCTTGAGCAACTTTCACTTGATCATCAGAGTCTGTAATTCTGCAGTTAGGCTTGCTCGAGGTTGGATGCAACTTGTTTTGGTTCTGTTTCTCAGGGTTTCTGCTACCACCAAAATTATCAGCATTCTTTGCATGTCTTGATCCACTGCCAGATTTCTCTGATGTAGAACAATCCATAGCTAAACTTCTTTTAAACATAGAATCATATGGCTTCTTACAAGACATAACCAAGTTTCTATCTCTAGCATCCCTTACTAGAGCTGCCCAGGTAGGGTTACTTTGTAGGGTCCTAGCATTCCCCAAAATCCAAAGTGAGAGCTTGGCTCTTGTCAAAGCGACATTCATCCTTCTTACATCCGCAACAAATCCGATGCTGCTGGAATTGGAACCTTTTGCAGTAGAATTCGAGGTACTAGCTCGAACAGTTGAAAGTATCAGAATATCAACTTCCCGACCTTGAAACCCGTCAACTGTATTAAATTCCATATTAGCTGCAAAAGATGATCCCAGAGCACTAGATAACCGAGAACGCAAAATCGAAAGTTGATGCTTGTATGGAGTAACCACACCAATTCGAACACCAGCAATCTCAGACGGGTACCTACAGACCATGGCATCATTGACCATAAGACGACAGAAACTGTCACTTCGCCCATGGTAGTTTTAACTTAAAAATAAAAAAGTGAAACAAACACACACATCTTCATAATTTCTTAACACAACTATTCAGTATTCATGATGGATCCCAAATATTAAAATAAAAAACCACCTGGGTGGGGAAAAAAGTACCTCTTCTTGAAAAACTTCAGAAGTTGAACTGCAGCTTCAGCTTCACGTTCATTATAAAGAGACATTGAACCAGGACTTTTCCCTCGAAGCTCTTGGCCATCAACAATATCATAGAAGACGTAAGGGCCAAGGCCCTCAGTCTCATGGAAGGGTGCTGATTTCTCTGACATTTTCTCACCATTTAGCAACTTGCCCTCATAAAAGTGCAAAGAAGGGAACCGGCAAATGTCAGGGTGCATCCGGTACTGTCAAAACAGAAAGTTTGTAAATATAAGATCTCTAGCAGTAAAAATAAATGACAAAAGAGAGCAATTCTTTCACCAACCACACAACAGAACCAAACAAAAGACAAGTCAGGTTTAAGTTATCATATAACATATGTAGAATAGCAGCCGGAAGTACTAGGAAACACTGGTTCACATCTAATATGGAATAACCACCAAGGCTATGTTAGTCTCGACTACTTTTCAGCTTTCTGGAAGCAACAGTGATTGAAATAAACTCTAAACACTTTTTCTTTCTTTCTAAAGCTTAAAAAAAAAAAAAATTAGAATGCTAGTCTCAACCCCCGGAGGATTCCTTTATTCCTTTTTCAAAAGGTTAGATTTCTAATATGCGCGAGTCAAAAGAAAGAACCACATAAGGAAAAATACCAATCAAAAGTTTCAAGGTAATAATGCTTCTACACCTGTTTAGTAAGCATGGTTACAGGATGACCAGCTCTTTGCAAACGTTCAAACATGCTGCATTCATAAAGATACTTGCTAGCAACACTTGAGAGAACAGTTGCAGGAAGTTGTTTCGGGTCACCAACCTGAGAAAGAAGTTTTGAAATTAAAGAATTAACCCAGAAATTGAAGCACAAACATAACATAGAATAGCACTTACCATGATGCACTTTGTTCCTTTGGATTTCAGAAGCTGGAGAGGAATCAATGTTGCAGGTTCTAAAGCCTGCAGAATTAGATTTCAAAGCTCAAACTATTGAATTAAAGACTGCTGATCTAATAGATGCTAGCTTGTGTACTGAACTACAAAAGAAGAGAAAGTTTACTTGAGCAGCTTCATCAATTACAACAGCATCAAATAGGGTTTGCTCAGATGGGCTCCCAAACTTGTAACTTGAAATAGATTCAGAGCATACAGTATGAAGGTCCCCACCACAGCCACTCAGAGTGGTAACAACTATTTCAGCTTCCTTTAATATAGTCTTCCGCAGCTTATGTCTCAGTCCTTTAATTTCCTCGTTCACTTTCCTCTCCTGTGCTTGAGCTGCACTCAGATCTCTAATCATTTGTTTTTTCTGCTCGTATAACTTGCGTAGTTTCACCTCCAGTTCAACACGCGATATTTCATTTGCATCATCACCTTCAAGCTTTTCATCTTCCGTGTCTTGTGAATTGCCCTCCTTTAAGTTGGCACGCTTAGCCTCGAAGAATCTAATGTTTTCTACCAACTTCTCCAGATTAGAGCGCAATTCTATAGATGAGTTAATCCTCGCATCACTTTTAGCATCATTCAGATGCCTCTTCTCTTCAGCAAGACGTTGATCCACCAACGTGTCAATGAAAAATGGAAGTGATGTTGAGTGAACTGTTTTTGCATTCCCTACCCTGACAAGATCTGGCTTGTACATCGTCCCATCATTGCCATAAAGGCCATCACTTGCAATCCTTGACACCAACTCGTCAACCGCAGCATTTGACTGGGCACAGATGAGCACCCTTCTCTTCATACAACTATCCATTGGCTTTACATGTCTTTCAACATCCTCATTCAATTGTCTAGCCAAGGCTGCATCCTGCCATGCCCTTGTAACTGCAACAGACTGTCTAACCTTTGGTCTTGAGATGTCACTTGGACCGCCAGTTTGTTTATTTTTGCCATGCAAAGAACAATTGGATTGGCTTGGTTTATTAACTGAAGACAGTAAACCACTGACAATGGCCACAATAGTTCGGGTCTTCCCAGTTCCTATTTTACAAGTAACATCATGTTAGCAATGATTTATTAAAAAGCCAAAAACCATTCTGAACAAAAGAAATTAAGAGCAGAAACAACCTGGAGGACCCTGGATTAGAGACAACTCAAAATCTTTCCTGGAGTGAGGTAATCTAATAGCATCACTAATAGCTTGGATTTGGCTATCATTGAATGATAGCTTCAGCAGTTGCACTAAGGGTGAGGAAAGCTTGCCCAAAGTTAACTCCATTGGTTCAATGTGACTCGAAGAATGGACAATAGGTTTCAAAATTACAGGGAGAATGGGAATGTCATTTATTGATGATAATGCTTGAAATTCCCTGACTTGGGGAGTGATGCTCATGATTCTGCTTGCATGCCATTTGCTACGTTCCATAAGCTGCCTCCTGGCTTGATTTAAACGTGCAGATCCATTTAGCAAATAATACCTAATGAGGAGTATACTTGATCTCCTCTTATAGTCCCTTTCACGTCTCTCAACCTGACATGAGTCCAGGTTAGTCAAACAAATTCAAATGCAGTCAACAAATAGAACCTAAATTTTATGTGAAGCTTCGAAGTTATAGGAACTTCAGAAAGAAAAAGAAAAACTCAAGCAGTCAGCATAATTCTTCTCTTACAGTTCCAGGAAAATAATATCAGAAGCATACATTCATAACATTCAGCGTCCACAAATATACATAACACAAAGGTGCAGAAACTGTAACAGAATTACCTTTCCAACCATATGAATATCATGTGAACCACTTTCAGGAGCCTCTTTGGTTAACAAAACAAGATCATTCTCAGCAAAGCTCTTCGAAGATGTGGAATCATTGTCCTCGTGGACAAAGCGAACAAGATGGAAATCATCAACCCTTTCGACCGACAAGACAGATATTGTGCCATAGTACATGTCCTCCCATGAGGACACTTCCATAAAAGAGCTGTGCAACTGTGCTTTAAACTCCTCTAATATCAGTGGCCGAAAAATGTCGATGTATTGCTCAGGGGACTCAAAACAAACAGGTACTTTCTTTAATTTACTACCTGTTGAATTTTCACCTTCACTTGTAGAGCCTAATCCCACAATAGCAAAGTAATCGATAGCCAGAATGGATCTATACCATTCATCAAGTCTAGGAGGCTTGAATCTTTTAAACCCAGCGTCCAGTCTATGTGAACTCCCAAGTCTACTATCAAGATGAGTTTTCAGTTGAATAACTTGCCTTTTGGGGCCAGGAACACTCAGTTTTGGAAGGTACAACTTCTGCTGCCTCGCGGAGTTAACTACTGGGTTCCAAAGATCGTCAACAGCATCATTCACTATTTCTTTGAGCATTGCATTGCTCCTTTCCGAAAGCTTACTATCGGAAGCATGAATCGAACTTCTGGAATTAACTGCTTCAGCTGAAGAGCTTTGTATACCATCTAGAAGTTGGGATGTAATTCCTGATTTGACTCCCTTTGTTTCCCCTGTTTCTGATGATTTTACAGGAGCAGGAAATTTAGAACTTATTTTATTGGAACCCTGCTTCTGAAAATTGCGATTGGATAGGTATGAACTATCCTTTTCTTGGATATCAAGTGATGAATCTTTAAACATCACGGAGTTTTCTGTGGCCGCAGCTGAGAACTGTTTTCCAACTTCAATGTGACGATCAGCGATAGCAGGCAAAACCTCACCAACCAACATGGAACTATCTGAGTCAATGGTAGATGGCTTCACCTTTGATTTCAAGTCTTCACGTTCTTCTTCTTCATCAGAAAGAACAATCACGTTCATCTTGTCCTCCCTATCTGGTGATGATTTTGAATCAATAACTTGTGCATGATGATCCTCATCAACAACAGTTTCTACATCTGAGGATGGATATCTTTTAAATGAAGAAAAACCCTCAGTAGATGAAGCTTTTGACCGGAAATTTGCTCTCCCAGAGTCAGGAGGAACTATTCCACATAATGAAACAGAGAGACGAGAAACTTGCTCTGATAGAAGTTCGCTGTCAATGCTATCTATATATCATCAAGATACAAAAGGAGAATACTCAGCAAAAGAATGAGCATAAGAAATTACCAGCAAGAAATTAAATCAGCCAAAATTATCACTCGACGTACAAAAAGCTTACCACTTGATATAAGATTTTCTATAGTTCTGACAGCCTCAGCAGAGGCATTGCTGCAAGACAACTTGACCACACTGAGTACTGAAGCTACAGCACGTTTCCAATAAACAACTACAACTTTAAGCGATGACTTTCCCCAGTCGATCAGATTGCTAAGCCATAGAATGTCAAATACACTTTCCACAACCTTTCTGGAATCCCAACTATGCTTACTGAAAGATGTGCAGAGTCTACCAACAACGAGAGGGAGTATCTCCAATACACGAACAAAGGTCATCTGGAACAAACAGACGAATGTCAGTCCAGAAATATGAGCATAGAAAAGGAGTAAAGATCATTTTATGGGAAAAAATCATGGTCCTGAGTCCAATTCGATGATAATTTTTCCTATGGTCTGCGCTCAACCAGTTAAATGGGAATTTGAGCAACGCAATCAACAGCACATAAATAAACTTCATAGATCACTTTGGTAGGCACAGGATAACAGAATGCCCTGGAGTTACACTGTAGTGGGTCAAAGATATTTATTCTATTGACTGGAAACAATTAGTTCCAATTAGATCATTTTGCGTGCATTTTCCTATTTGTTAGGAGAACAAGAGAAGAATTTGGTTCTTCAGTTCCAATCACATCCAATCCAATATTGGCATGCAACACCTCTAACTAAAGTTCAAATGGATTCAACAACGAATGTACAAGCCTGTGATCTACTATCATTCCACTTAGAATTTAGAAAACCAGCAAGCCATAAATGTATAAATGAATTATGCGTGATAAATTCAGTAACATTTACTCACTGAAAAAAAAAACATCTGGAATGCTGCACTGAAGAAACCAGAACTAATATGGAGAAAACATCTCTAAGAAAATAAATGCTGCTGCTTAACCATCTACATTCTGCATTTAGGAATCTAACTTTTTAGCATCAAATGTCAAGCTTCAACATCTCCCCAAAGTCTGAATCCTGACCAACTTGCACAGAAAATTTGGATTTTAACGACTCCGGGCAGCAAAAAGTTTCCAAAACAGAGCACAGTTAGCAAGCCAAAGAACATTGAGAGGCCTTGAATGCTTATTGTTCCTTTTGCTACTGCAATCCTAATGCCATATGGTTCAAAGCATAAAAAACAAATAAAAATAGGACGAGAAAAGCTAGTGAAAATTAAAAAAAAAAAAAAAAACACAAGATGAAAAAAGAGGGTGGAAGGAAATAAAAGATGCAGTAGAAGAACAAAGGTTAGGGAATCGAGAGCTAGAGGTCATAACTATGGTCACAGATATACCAGAGGAAACACAAACAACAACCAAAGAGCACGCATTTTACTCATGTTGATATCAAACCACCAGTCCGCATATCCTTGTCATTTGTCCATCTTCAACTAGTTTATTTTAGTCTTTCCAGATGTAACTGCTACTGAACTATGGTTTATTAGGTGGCACAAAAGGGTTGGTAAAGAAGATGCTTTAATTGGCACTGATAAGCTGCAGTGCCCTTTGATGCAAATTAAAGATAATGATAATAGCTATCACTTATTTAACAAATAAACACACAAGAGACAAGAGAGTTGACGAGAGTTAATCATTACCATTGTTAATTAGAATCTATCACATACCTGACACAGACTGTAATCTAAAAAATCCTTTCCTGCTACCAAGCATTTCCGAATCAACGGCCATGCAATTTCAGACAATCTGGTACAGAAGTTCTCCAAAGATTTCAAGTCAGCTTTTGATGAATGTTCATCCACGTTTACAACCACAGGACTGACAAACGGCTGTGTCAGAAACCCGCCTTGAGAAGAATACTTCTTAGCGTCAAGGTTCTCAGATGCCTTTTCTGATAGATCCGGATTCGGTAAATCACCCTCTTTAATAAGTTTGCAAAGCACAAAGAAAAAATGCTGCAGAGTATGGAACCTCGATATCACAGAATCATGCAGAACCTGTAAAAAAGAAATGTAAAGAAGAAACATGCATGAGAGATGAGATGCAGACCACGTAACCAACCAAGTACTTCTATGCCTTATGGAAACAGATAGTAGTGACACGTTATTCTAAGCAATAATTCAGTGAATTTAAATTGGAAACTATACAGAAGATCAGGTGAGGCAGCAAGTTGTGCATGTGAACTCCACTACAGCATAACCGATAGAAAGGGAGTTAGGAAGAGGAACTGTTCTCCAGAAGGTGAAGCAAACTTAAGCCCACATAGTACATTATAAAGAAGCTTGCCTAGGAATTAATTGACAAATCCACAAAAAATAATCCATTACTCATAATGAATCCTGAAACTGAATCATCCATAAATTGGAAGTGATATAGGAATAGCCCCCATGTTAGAAATTATTTATACGACTAATACAAGTACCTTAAAAAGAAGAGGCTAACTACCAAATTCAGGATCACACAAATACTAAATCGCAAACCAGAGAATAAAAAACCAGTTCTCTACACGAGTCTTCCGAGTCTTTTTCCGATTATTTCTTGCTGCATCAACTAATACAATATATCGGAAAAGACGCCCAATTTTTTCGAAATCCTACCACACATCAGTAGCAAACCCTAAGGCTTCAAAAGAAAGACTCATCAGTGTAGCACTCACCACTTGGCACGCATGCCTAAAACCCAAAAGAACAGCTGCTAAAGATGAATTGCTGGAGCAAAGGAACTTCAAGCTAGAGGACAGACCACGAGTGTTCGATATCTGCTCTAACATGCACTTACCAAATTGCCTCACATTCTGAACCAAGAAAGAAAGAGGTCACAAGCAATGCTTTAAACAATGATAATCAAACCAGATAAAGTGGCAACAAAACAATAAGTAGGAGGAGACGGAATCAAGTTAATGTTCTTACATCATTGGCATCAAGAAGTGAAAGGATCAAACTCTCTGCCATTCTTGGTTCCCACGTCCACTGCTTTCGAAGCTCCCCCTGCCCCACCTGAGCTATAAAGTGTTCACAAGACCTACAGAAGAATTCAGCAACATGATTGTGATCATCAACCAGAATTAAAGGTGCAAGCATAAAATGTACTTAGAGCTTAAAAAATAATCGAACGGCCTCAGAGAAACAAGGTGTAATTTTAACAAAGGATGATATGGAGAAGTAATACTTAGAAACAATGACAGGAAAGATAGAATGACACAAAGTAATCAAGGAGACAAAGTGATCAAAACCTGCATAATGCTCGTATTAAAGGAAGATGCATCAAGGACACTCTGACAGAGTTTTTGGACTCTTTCCCTTCGCCACCATCATCAGAGCCAGCTGGAACCTTCCACCCAAATGAAGCAGAGATTTCTGTGACTGAAGACTGTAACCAAGTTTTAATTGGAAGTGCCATTTGTGCGCTACTCTCAGGTTCCACCAAAATTAAATGAGAACGGGCCCAGAAAACAGCCTTGGAAAATGACACTGGAAAAATTGACGGATCCATATCAACTAGGACATCAACCCACAACATGGGAACACACATCCACCCTCTACACTCCTCGCGTGTAATTTTATTCTGTGCACTGAACCCACTCCAACAACTTTTGTCCTTTTCTTCAAGACTCAAATTGACAGGTAGCCCATCCTCATAGTCTTCATCATTCATAATGTCACATTTCCCCCTATCCACACCAAGTTTCGCATAGTCTTTCACCAGCGACGCTTGCAGTGCCGCAGCATCAGATACTATAATGATTTCAACAAGGTCAAATGCAGGCTGTCGAAGGGAACTATGAAGAGAGGAATCCTTCAAACAAGACACAAGTGAAGGACCCCTGTACATAGTCATCGATTTTCAGTGAGCACAGGAGAAGCCAATCAATGATTTATAACCTGACGATCTCAGTCTAAGGGGTTGAATACTACATACCACATATGAGCACATTCAAAAGGAGGACATGGCGGGTTCATTGTGTAACCTCTGTGTATGATAAGAAGCGCTATCTGCAAAAGCAATCTTACAGTAAATAGCATCAGTCATAAGGCAAAATTAGCTCATTGTCATGCAAATTGATGTGCAAAGAGTAATAATGTCTCTCACGAAAAACAAAAACGAGAGAAAATACCTTGCATGCCATTTTCCTTGCAAACATGTTGAAGTTGTTGCTCACCGAAACTTGATGAAGGAGAAAAAAGAGAAAATGTCTGCGTTGCTTTTCATGTTCTCCATCTTGCAACGCCTCAAGCGACTAGATCAAAATTGAAGATATGTCCTTATGAATGTCAGATTTGGCAATATTAACAATGTCAAGTTATGAAAAATGCCTTGGGTAGAATACAAGGGAATGAAGGAAATCAACCTAAATAGAAGGTCAAGAGATTGATGACATGCCTGCAGAAAAGGTGGGAAAAGATCAAAAATATCTTTATGCATCTTCTCATTTCGGGTATGGAAACACTGGCCCAATAATGTGTTCCGCAGCACACTTGGAGACAATGTAGATCTCAGCCAAAGCTTACAGCCTTAAATGCCACAAATATGAATAGAAGATGTCACTCCAACCGAACCTAATAGGTTGAAGATGTAAAGACTTTGAAGAAGTGTACTCACCTAGCATCTTGAACAATTCTTTTAAACAGTTAACCGCATGAGAAAAATCAGCAGAATCACCACTGATATGGTTGAGCACTACATCAAAGAAGATGGGATACCGCTCCATTACCCCCTCTTCAAAGGCTGGAGGTTCCAAGAACTCAAGCCTTCAGAAAACAGAATGTATATTCAACAAGAATGCCGAGGTATGGAAGTAAAATGGAAGCGAGGGAGGGTGGAGGGACATTAAAAACTAAGATCTTGGCATCACTTACAATGATGTAATTCCCAACCATATGGACAGGCGATCAAGCTGCGCTCTTGGTCTTGAGGTCCTAGAAGCTGATGGTAGTACTTCAGACTCCAAGAACCCAATGAATTTGTTAAGCAAAGGTTGCAACGGTTCCAAATCTGTTGAACTCCTACACAAATATAGGATACAAGCCCTGATGCCTGAGTGGAAGTAGGAGATAACATGCCTAGATCACGTCTGCATAAAGCGAGCAAAAATTTCCCACACGACACCAATGAATGCCCTTGCAGGAGAGGGTCATTCATTGATGAATAGAAGAGCTATACAACAGATGGAAACATCGCTTCTAGTCAACCCACCTTTTAACAAAACAAAATACATGGGTTGTGCCTAGTAAGTGGGAATTTGAATGGGTAGGTCGTAAATAAGTAGATTGATATTATAGAAACAATAAAGTTTAAAGTCAGCGAAAATGAAAATATGTTTCATATGAGAACCGAAAGATGGATAATTCATAACTGAGGAGTAATTTGATCGTTTCACTATGAATCTACCATTTGTATGATGGTTTTGAACAAATATTTGTGGAACTTGACGATGATAGACCATGAATATATTTCAAGACACGCCAGAAAGTATTCACAACAGCAAGAGACCAAATATATTGTCGTAGATGCTAAACATCTGCAATCTCTGTTTCAAAAACAACATCATTTTACTTCTTGAGACAGGTAGCGTCATCCAATATCTAAATATGAGGCAGAAGTATAGATATCAGGAAATTCAGTCCAGCCGACTGGGTTTCAGAAAGTAAATGAATATTCCATTTCATCACCTAATTAATTTAGCTAATGTTGCAGCAGACTCTAAGTCTCGATGTACAATGGCAGTTGACAGGGAACCAAACTTCCTCCTGAGTAACATACCAAATCTTGGGCTCAGATCAGGCTGGCAAAGGCAAACAGAAGTTCACAGGGAAACAATTACCATAGACCTACCAAACCTTGGGCTCAGATCAGGCAGGCAAAGGCAAACAGAAGTTCACAGGCAACCAATAACTATAGACCGCTTCAAAGATGGCATTCAACCATTCTGATATGCAACAAAAATTTAGTGATGTATATAAGAAGAAGAGAACATTACTTCAGTTTCTCCATCGATCGTGCCAAGCGTCTACCAACAGTTCGCACTCTTCTGTTACAAAAAAGCAATGCATAAACACCCTGCCAGATCATGCGCAGTGGATTAGAGAGGAAATAGGGTTGAAAAGGAGGTATTTGCAGAATAAATACAAGTTAAAGACATAAACCATGCACAAACCAGGACTAAAATAATACCGGGAACTGCTGATGTCCAGCCAAAGCAAGTTCATGCATGTTGTCAACTGATTCAATAAACAGCTCAAACTCCGTAGATAAGGACTGATCATCCAGAAGGACTGGAAACATCAAGACCTGAAGCACACAGACCCGGGTTACAAGGAAACACATTGAAGATCAGACAACATCGATATAAAAAGGGGGAACAGGGAGGAAATAAGCCAGTCATCTGACTTCCACGTTCACTGACTAACACGAGAGACTTTTACAAAATTATTTTTAAAATAGTAATCTTTACCTCATACATGAGACTAACAACTTCAGCATTATCCCGTCCAGGATCATACTCTTGTTTCTTCAATCTCGAATTTATCTGTCTTAAATGCAGAGTCAACCTCTCCTCATCTAGACTCCGTAGGACATCGAGAAGGGGGCCTATGGAACTCGACTCATATTCCATACTGTACGTCTCTTGAGCTTGATGGTGCTGGGATATGCACTGGATGCATTGCTGCATTTCGTCAGAGATCCTCTTCCACAGCAACTTAAGAGGAGAATCCTGGCGCTCATCTTTGAAGTAATTGTAAAATGTCTCTAGAAGAGGCCCCATCAAATCCCAAAATCCGCACCATATATGGCTTTCCTTGGGCAACTCAATTAAGAAAGTGAAGGCATTCTTGAACCTGTGACCCAATTAACACAAAACAACAAACATTAAGAAGACAAAGCGACTTCTAGCTGGAAACCCATTTCAAATGGAGGAATGGTAAGATGGAGCAATTGGTGACATTGAGAGCTGCCACTGCAGTAATTCCGAATTGAGAGACAAATTCAAGAAAGTCGGAAAATGAATATGTACTTGAAATTGACTGTCACAGTGATCCCCATCATAGTTCAAAAACAAAACGTCACCCGAGAAAGAAATGCCCAACAAGAAAAAAGAAGCAAAAGGAGAGTGGAGTGGAAGAGACCATTCTTCTTTCTGGCGGTGAAGACGGTGGAGAATCGAAGGATCTCCGTCGCTAGCCTGTTCCTCCTCTTCCTCGATGCCTCTCCATTTTTCAAGGAGCTCTCTCCGGGAGGTGAACTTCTTGGACATTGTTCTTCGGTTCAGTCGAAAAAGGAACTGAAGAAATAATCGACGACTAGGGTTTTGGACTATCCGATGACTAGTAGCAATTCACTTGGGAGAAGCAAAGATAACTGGGGATATCAGGGGATCTCGGAGATAAGAACGGGCCGGCGCCGGATTGAGGGCCCGGTTGGTGAGAGCGCCGGAGAAAAGAGCGACGAAGTGAGCCGCAGCCGAGTTTAAAATGATAAAGGTCGGAGTAAATCAAACCTAATTGAGAGCGCCAAAGGGTTGGAGGGAAGCAGAAAAGAGGCGCGGTTGCCGTGTCAGTGGTGGTTACTCGCCATACAGATTCAAACGGCGTCGTAGGCTCATGTCTCGAAGGAGAATATATATAAACCATAAAACCAACCATACCATACATGATACAATTACAACCCACAATTGGTCAGGAAAATTATATAGAACCTTTACCAAATGGCACAATGACAAAGGTAAACATTTTTATGAGAATATGAAAGATTTACCAAATATTTGGTGCGGCCACAAAAATCGATTTTTGCAAACTAAAAAGGTACAAGTAATTAAATAGAATTTTATTTTTGTTCAAATCGATACAACGCAGTCAAATTATTAATTTGCGAGCATGAAGGAAGAGGAGAGCAGGTAGTGACTCGCTCGCAACTCGCCCATCTATCTAGTGTAAAGAAGCAGGTTAAGAAATATGATGATCGATGATAAATAGGCTATAATGTTAGTTCTACCAATGCTCTTGTAGCTGTTTTTGTCCCTCTATACCAATGTATTGTATGTAACTTATAAGTCTTGCCAAAGCCTTCTTATCTTTAATAATCCAAAAACCACATTGTTGTCAACTATTTATTTGATTGATGAATTTTGTGGTGATAGTGTACAAGTCGAAAGAAAATCCCTCGAACACATCCGAAAAAGATATTGAATATATATATTTTAATATTTCACGTAATATAAGGTCGTTTTTATGAGTGTAATTGAGAGTTTTTACATTAGTGTAATTTGAAACAATCCCTTCACAGTACATTTTGAACCCAATCCATCACAGAAAATCCATCGATAAAAATCTAGCGGGCAACCCCAGATGACCCCTAGTAAGTTTGTACATATCACGGCAATTCAACTAACATCGCCAAGAAATCTTGAACGTTAGTACGTTACTAGATACCAGAAAAATAAGAAAGAGGATTGACACGAAAAAGCAATCTAAGCAGAGCGACAATGTATCGCTGAGGCCTGATAGCCTATGAACAACATATGTAATATTCTCTGGGACTAGTGCTCCATTCTTCAGCAATGTTGAGACTTGAGATGATAAAGGTACTACAGAAAGAGATGCTAATCCAACTCTCTGTCACAACATTTTGCATCTTCTGGCGCATATTTGGAAGCTAAGTTACAACAATTAAGCTTATTTCATGCATACAACGTATAATGGGGTGAAGTAAATGAGAAGAAAAGCTAGAAGTCGAAACAAATGGAACAATTTGATCTTCACTTACTGTCATCTAAAATCCCAACCAGACATTTCTCCATCAAGAATTCTGCGTTCACCCAAGCGTGGTATTTGTCTGGTAATGAAGCAATAAGGATTGCAAATTGAACATGCAAAACCAACTCTCTTTCATCTGTAATTTTGGACAAATTAATGAAACTAAAATGAGTATAAACTGGAAAAGGATACTGAATAGTGATGTACAGTCCTTGCCAACTGCCTTCATCAACATATCAACACCTGCAATTGAGTTGATAGATATAAGAATGGAGCTTAAGAGTGCAATACTACGAATTCAAACAAGAAAAGGGAAAACAGTGAGGAAAATTAAAGATTGCGGTAGATATTTTAATATGAAATCTCCATCTGCTTACCTCCCGGATGAAACTTCATGTATGGGGACAAATTGTACACACGACCTTTCAGCACAGTCCACATTGAACCTTCTGCCCGGTGTTGTTTAACTTCATCTATGGAAATCAATCTCTTGTTTGATTGTCCGTTTAATCCTAGCAACACAAGACTCAAACTCTCAAAGAGACATAAACACATACTATTTTGATTGCATGCATTTGTAACATATCATCAAAATAACAATGATCCAACAACAAATCAATCCTCATACCTGCAAGATCGGGGTTAGTTCGAGTTAGGTTAAGCCAATCCATTTGGCTATGCCCTATCTCAAAAGGGACCTTGGCTCGGGCTGCAGGCTTCCTAGCAGGAGTCTGTCTTTGCGTACTCTTAGCAGAAGTGTCACCATTTCTAGATGCTACCTGCGGCAATGAATCACTAGACTGCTGTGGTGTTGATTTATCAACGACAGTAAAAGACAATGTTCCAGCAGTTTTCTCCTCCTTAGAGGCGACACCATCTTTCCAGACAACACTACTACCCTTATCGTCACTTATTCTTGTCGACTTGTCATCTTCAATTGTTATTCCGCCTATCTCTGACGCCAGAGTCTTTGCCTTGGCATCATCTCCATCAGCAGATGAAGCTACCTGATTTTTGAAAAAAAAAACACAATCCTAAGTCCCAAAACAAGGAAAGATTCCCACCCCAACAATGCATAGAACTCAATACTATCGACTATCTATGCAATTAAGTGAATGAGACGATTCTACATAGAACATTTCACTTGCCTTGCAGAAGGTGAAATCATTGTCATTGTCCATCTCTCGCAAGTGATATAACCTTGAAATCAGCTCAAGCAAATTATACCCTCCTGCTGGCAGATATAGGGTGCACCCTGTAGTTCAATCAGCTTCAGTGATTAACTAGCTAACATTAAATTAGAGAGCGATTGCCATTGAAACATCAAAATGGAAACATAAGACCCATCTATAAACATTAAAATGAAAATTATCTGCTCCCCCATTCACTCGTCGAAACGAAGGAGTATTCAGCACCCAACTTTTACATCCCCATTCCCATAGAGTTTCAACCATAAGATACAAGTTCTTCCGATTTTTTGTTCAATCAATCGATTTCATGTAACGAACCCACCATTCAAACGCGCGAAAAATTGGGCTATCGCCTAAAATGAAGACAACCGCCGTCGTCCCAATTCCAATCTCAACAGAGAACTGGGAAACTCAAAGCGAACTTACCTTACTAGTGGGAGGATCAGACTCAAAGTTCTGGCTTGTGATGGAGGGAAGCGGGATGGACGGAACGGTTGCTCGACCGGCGGTTTTTAAGCGGAGGAACGCCTAGGGTGGTGGCCGGTGGTGGCGGCGAGGGTCAAAATTCGAGAGACGGGCAGCTGGCTCGTGATCGCGGCCGAGGGAGGTGAATGGCTGTTGAGATGCGGTTATGGCGACGGCGAGCGGATGTAGAACGGAGCTGGGTTTTGTCTTTCAATTGATAACGCGAGGACGAAAAGTCAGAGGTAGAGGACGGACGAATCACGATTCAGAACGATTCAATGTTTTTGCCTCTTTGGCCATTTCGGTTTCCTTCTTCTTCTTCTTCTTCTTTCATTTTGACACGTCAAAAACATTTTGTGAGTTTGATGTTTGAGGGTTGTTTAATTGTGGATCTAATTTTACCCTAATTTCAAATTTCAACTTTTTTTAATGATATTTTATTTTAACAAATACACTCCACTTAAAACTATCGTTGCCATGATCCTTCCTTCGAGATACTAGCCAATTCGATACTTCTCGATGCCAATTAAACTTATGTGGTTGAAAAATGTTAACAAACATGAAAAAAAGAAAGGAAAGAGTGGTTACATGAGGATTAATAAGGGGTAACTAATGCGATTAGTAAGTAAGAGAGAGAAGGAATCTCAATTGAGAAGAATGAATGTGAGAGTGGTAGATAAAACTGAGAATCGGAGCGGTGTGTAGATTTGCAATGAGGGGAGGAACTGAAGCTTTTGTGCGGCTCGCAGAAGTGTCGAGGATGAAGGAAAATGGAGCCTTTGCGTTGAAGTTATCTCGTGGGAGCCTCATGCCTTCATTTATTAGAGTCTTTTATAAATTTTGGTCGGCGACATAGAGACATTTGCACTGCGATTTTTTTGTCTATGAAGGTGGTTTGGAGGACAAGGCCACTTCCATTGGGGAAAAAAATGAAAAATATTATACACGAGTCAATACTCATCGTTGGTGTCCTGATCCAGACCCATATACTTGTATCTTCTTTGCACTTGATAATACAACAAATTTTTTGGTCAATAATACTCATATAACACAATTGAAATAGAAATATTCACACAATACATTTGGAATTTAATAATTTCTTTCTTCTTAAGAGTGCAACACAAGGACTTTTACCTTTGAATTTCTAATATGATCTCTAATCTTAAATCTTAAAATATATTAAAGAGGATTAAGATTAGGACCCTCTCCACGTCAGCCTCAAAAGCCTTACCGCGATTTTCGGTAATCTAAGTGTTTTTTTTTTGTTTTTTTTATCATTCGCTTTTGCCTCTCTGTCAATTTTTTTTTGTTCAGACTAAATGCTTATGTTTCTTACCCCTTTAAACCGTCCCCTAGACTCCTCATTGTACAGGTTTTTCTCTTTTTTCTTTTTGATCAATTTATTTTGGATGGAGATATGGGAGGAAAGAGATGACGAAGTAAATTATAATGATTTATGATGATTACTTATCCCCAATAATAATAATGCAAGTCATCTAAATAATAATCATAATATTTTTTAATATTTTTAATCGAAAATATGTTTTAAAATATTAATGGTAAATTAATCAAGAGGTCATTTGGAGAATGAAATCCGAAGTATAGATTCATAGAATTTAGAGATTTAACGAATATGGTTTCTTTCTCCATTTTATACGTGCATTGTAGGTTTAGAGATTACAAATTCTAAAATCTCGATATATCATAAATAGAGATATTTTGTATCTATATTTGTTTCACTCACTAACATTTGTTAAATAATCCTTACTATTTGGGTGGAGGATTGGCCATCAATTCATGTACGATTCTTCCTTATAGATTGATCGAGCTTCCCACCACAAGACGACACTATATGCCCACCAAACTTCCCCCGAAGAACTTCATCAAGATAGACGGACCTTCTGGTGCCTCTATACCTTTATTTTTGTGATGGAAACTAACTGTGTGGTTTTAAAAAAATTATTGCTTTTATATTACACATATACACATAAATTAAAAAATCACCTACCCAAAGGGCAGGGTTAATGCTAGTACATTATTAATGCTAATATGATGGGGGATTGGATAGCGTGACAACCCCCTAAAGGGGTTGTCAATCTCGCTTCCCCCTTCCCAGCCACCCATCTCCCTTCCTCACGATCTGGCGGTCGATAATTATCAAGGGCAAAATGGATAGGTGCTCCACTGGATCCGTTCCCCCACTCCTCCTATGGTGTCACGCGAAATTCAGTTTTGAAAGGGGAAAGATTTTCGGAGGCTAATCCGCCACTTTCCTCGCAAAAAAACCGTTCGCCTGGCCAGCCTCCATCAGCTCCCATAACCCAAAAAGAAAACCCTTGCATCGTCGCCGATAAACATTGTCGTCGGTTTCCTTTCCCCTGCATCATCTCGCTCATTTCCCCACTGGGTTCGAAGACTTGGTCGTTGAGAGTAAAGGTAATTCGGGTCTATTTCCTCCATTCCTTTCTTCTTGATTCTGGTCGTTTAAAATTTTGCTCAATTGAAGTTCTATTGACTAGCTTGAACTGGTCGTTTTCCAGCAGCCTTCCCTCCTCTTCGATCGTCCTTTCCCAGCGGCCAACCGTGATTTAATCCAAATCATAACAATTCATTTTCTACGTTCTTTCATTGCATCGCCGGACATCCTTCCTCCGTCGACACTTTATACGGCGGTTGAAAACATACCAGGTGAGGTTTCTTTATACCAGCCATTCCTTTCTTTAGTAGCTTCTGTGTTGTTTGAATAATGCAGTGGTACTTTGAATTGGTGTGGTAGTGGTATTGGTACCAGTTCTAGTAGTAGTGGTAGAATGTTTTGTAGTGGTACATGTACTACTAGTGATACGTGTATCAGTAACACTAGTGGTACTTGTACCAGTACCACTAGGGATTAGTGTACCGGTAACACTAATGATAAATGTACAAGTACAACTAGTGATACGTGTACCACTAGTGATACTTGTACCACTAACACTAGTTGTACACGTATCATAGGCATTCCTGATACTATCTTTTTTGAATGTTTCATAGGGTTGGTATTGTAAGTTTTAATAAATATGTCTAACAATGTAGTTTTGTTATCTGTGTACCTGGAATGGCGAGAACAAAGACTCCATGCTATGTGTCGATGACAAAAGAGCAACTGGCAAAAAAAGAACCTGCTGTAAAACATCCTGCAACCTATGAATCTCGGCAAGTAGTCATCCGTGAAAGGGATTCATCTGACTCTGATTCAGGTCCTAGTAAGAAACGGCCACGAGATGAGTTAATGAAGTGTCCCTGCTAGAAGAAGAAGAAACCGAAAGTAGGAACAAGCGCAAGCAGTTCGGGAAGCAGTAGTTCTTTTTCAGAGTGCGTGGAGTATGCTATTGGTTTATATACGTTTTGGAGTATGAACAAAGTTTGAGCATTTGTTGGCTTTTAGCTCTCTTGTGAAGCATTTGTTGAGCATTTTTTAATGTGAACCATTTTTGTTGAAGAAAACCCCTAATGTTGGTGAATCACTTAATATGGTTTTGTATTTTTGTTACAACAGTACTTTTCTTGCTTTTCTAATTACACATGGACTAATAGTGGTACATGTACGAGTAATTAGTACTGCTAAGTACCACTAGTACGTGTAATAGTAACTAGTATTGGTAAGTACCAGAAATGACTAGTGGTATCAGCACCAGAAACTAGTAGTACTAGTACTATACTTAATATTTCCATTACCAGTAATTACTAGTGGTATCTGTACCAGTAACTAGTGGTTGTACTTATATCATTAATAGTTACTGGTACGTGTACCTTCACAAGAGAACACTTTAAAATGGTTATCTAATGTTAGACAACAAAATCTCATCCGAATAACGTAATATCTTCCACAAGGGACATGTTTGATTGTATCATGAACCAAATTTGAATTGAAACATCTAAAGAGATAAATGAAAAACAATGTTTAGGTTTTGCTTTTTCCCTTCTTTTTGTTCGCGACCTTTTCTGCATTTTTCGGGTCAAGCCTGCTGCCTTTTATGTACCCTTGTTTGTTCATGACCTTTGGAGACTCTGAGTCCACGACCTCTTCTGCATTTTTCGGGTCAAGCCTGCTGCTTTTTGTACCCTTGTTTGGTGCACGAACCTCCAAACTAGAAAACGAATGGTTCGGGGAAGTATGACCTTTTCTTCTTTACTTCCTCCAACGACTCTAGACGAGAAACCTCTTCCATGACCAAAACTCTTGTAGAAACGTGTAAATTCATCCTGGTTCTGGAAACACAAGTGATTCCCGTTCAACTGTCTCATGGAATGATGGCTGATACCAAACCTGTATTTAAAGAACAAATGCATTAGCAAAACGAACTATTTAACATTTTACCGGTATCCCGATACCACTAGGGAAGTACCACTAACTACGACTAAATGACTACCACTAAGGGAGTACCACAAGATGACCACGTGTCTACCACTAAGTGAGTACCACTAGGTGACTACCACTAGGAGCCTACCACTACAATAATACTACTAGCTACTTGAACCATAACTACAGGTACATTTTTTCCAAAACAATATTTATACCACTAGTAAAATGGTGCAAATGCAACAGAATTCGTACCAGACGGAGCAATGATTACTAACAACATGATTTTGATATCGATACCATTGTCTTGGTACCAGTAACATTAATTTCGTACCAGTACAACTAAAATGGTACCAATAAAGGGGTTATGTAGTTAAAATAACTAGGGGGAATGTACTAAATTTTCACACTCAAAACCAACCCAATTGTGCCAATGTAGGCAACAGTATTTTGTCTTAGATCAAATTAAAGACAACAGATACCCAAAAAAATTGTTCATACTTGGAAACCTACACGAAGCAATGATTCTACTACTGCTGTAACACCTGTGTATATCCACGGTGAGTGCCTCGTGTATATCAGTAGCTTTAGCAAACAAACTTACTCGTACGAGTACCATTGCTAGTAATTACTGCCTACTGGTTCATGTGCCACTGCTAGTGACTGGTACATATACTAGTAACTAATAATGGTACAAATACCGCTCCTAGTTATTGGTACAAGTACCACTATATACTAGTAACTAGTAAAGATACAAGTACCGCTCCTAGTTACTGGTATAAGTACCACTACTAGTTACTTGTCCATGTACCACTACTAGTTTCTTGCACATGTGCCACCATTAGTTACTTGTATATGTACCACTAATAATTACTGCTACATATACCAGTACTAGTAGTTGTACAAGCACGACTGCTAGTCACATAATACTTATGGGGAAAACTAGTGTTGGATGTAATGAGAAAATGCCAATGGAACACAAAACCAAATGTACTACTGCAAACTGCCATTACTTTGTCCAATATAATTGGTTTACATTAAAAAAGAAATAGACAATTATCATACGCCTCAAGCTTTGTTCATACTCCAAAACGTACATAACCAATTATCATATTCCTTAAGCTTCTTCAGTATAGCCTTCCTCTCTTTCGAAATGCTAGATTCCAGAATTTCAATGTTTGAATTCTGGCTGCACTTCTCCCAAATTGGCTTGAACTTGCATCTACTTCTTGCTTCTTCTTCTTCTTCTTCTTCTTCTTCTTCTCATAGGGACTCTCCGTTAGCACCTCATGTGGCCGTCTTTAATAGGGCCTGGACTAGAATATGATGACTCTCCTTCACAGATGATAACCTGCCGAGATTCATAGCTAGTAGGTTTTTTTGTTGCAAGTTGTTTTTTTGGTTGTCAATGTGTAGTTCTCGCCATTCCTAATACAAAAAAAAAACTACATTGTTATACAAATTTAATTAAAACTTACTATGCTACCACTAGAAACCATTCAACAGTGCCACAAAAACTACCACTAAGGACTAATACCAACTTCAACTACCACTACTAGTAACAACAACTTCGACTACCACTAGTCCACTACCAATAACAATTAATTATTTTAAACCCACTACTGCCAGACCAAAATTCACTGGTACACAAATATTAGTGCTACCACTACAACTGGAAAAAGTGAGTGGTACCCTCCTAGTAAACTACCACTACTGCTAGTACCAGTGCTACCATTCAATTAAACTACCACTACCATGCTACAATTAAAATGAGTACAATTGCCACCACTACCACTAAAACTGCTACCAATAGTGTTGCCTCTGTAGTGATAGCAACGCTACCAATTCAAAGTACCACTCGATTATACAAAAACCAAATCAAACAAGCCACACAAGAAAGAAAGGATTGCATGATTATACCTCGCCTGTGATGGTTTGCACGACAGCAAGAAGGGACGATGGCGGTGACGGTTGCTGGGTTTTTTGGGAGACGATGGAGGGGGAAATGATTTTAGGGCAGACAAACACCAAGACTTTGCACTCAACACGAGACCGGGTGAGACGATGGCAGGAAACGCCGAGAAAATTGATCGGAGATGGTGGAAGGGAAGGTTTTTGGGAGAAGACGGAGGAAAATGGTTTGGGGGAGACGAATCGTTCTGCGGGGAGGGTGGCTGATTTCTCTCCCCCACCAAATTCTTTCCCTTTTCAAAACCCGGCTGACGTCAACAATTAGTGGGCAGACGAATCCAGTGTGGGCACTATCTTTTTTTCCTTGGCCATCATCAACCGTCACATGGTGAGGAAGAGGGATGGACGGCTACTAAAGGGGAAGCGAAATTGACAACCCCAAGGGGGTTGTCACGGTATCTAGTCCCGGCATTATGGCAATCAAATTTTTTATACCAAATTAACGCTGTTCAAGAATCAGAGCGGCGTGCGGGTCCACATTTCCATTCCCGTCCAGGTTCCAAATTTCGTCACCTCACGACTCCAAAACCCTAATAAACCCCCGAACAAACAGAACTCAGAAAGCATCCGCGAAAAGGAAACGGAGCGGAAAATAACAATAAAAAAAAAAAAGATTGCCCGACAGAGAAGGAGGAGGAGCAGGAGAGGGATAATAAAAAGTTGAAAAAGTTTTGAAAAAACAAACAGCGAAAGCAAAATATTTTTTCTGGATTTTGCGAATTTCCGTCCGTCGTCAGTTCGTCCCCGCTCCCCCGAACTCCGACCATCAATGTCCCGGGAGTCGCCGTCGCACTGTCACCCTCGCGCCACTTCTACTATTGCTCAGGCATCCTCATCTCTCCTTTCGCTTCTTCTTCTGTTTTTTTTTTCCTCAGATCATAAACAGGACGCCAAAAAAAGAAGCTCGAGATCGTTTTCCATACAAAAATTTGTTGTTTGTTCTCTGTTTTTTTCCTGAGGAAAGAGACGGGAGTTTGTTTGGCCAGAGTAATGATGGATTTTGAATTGCAATCGCAGCAGATGGCGGCGGCGACCAAAAAAGGGACAACAGTCTTGGGAGAAGGCGTCGTCTTCGGAGACGTTGGCGCCATGACCGTGTTGCTCCCCAAGGACCTTGAGCTTGTTGAGAAATTCGACGACACCCTTTCAGCACTTCCTTCTCCCTCTCCTCCACCTCCTTCGTCTCTTTCGCTTCCTCGTTTCGAGTTCCCCGTTCGGCTCCCCAACATCGGCCTTGCAATCCGAGTGAGTGAGCTTCTTTCTTCACTTACACAGATTGCTGATTCCGTGGCCAATGATATGGCGAGATGTTTTTTGGTTTGTTGATCACTTTCTCCGATTCTCTCTGTCAAAGTTTAGTTGAAAAGGAACAAACTGGTGGAGTATCTTGCCAGATTCTAGGCACTAAACAGTCTGAAATTGTTTATTAATGTCATGAAGAGAACTTAGAGGGATCTGGATTGAACTTGCTCAAACTTTAGGTTTTGATGCTAAAGTAGATTCTTTACCTTTTCTTGTTCCCACCCACCCAGGAGTTTATAGGCTTCAGCCTTGATGCACTGGGAGCTGGGGTTCAATTCATATTCTGCTGCTCATCTTAATAGCTGGGTCCTCTTCTTTTTAATTTCATTTTAGGATATCACGAAGACTAGAGGAGTTGGGGAGTTCCTTAGTGGTGCATTAGCCGGGGCTATGTCTAAAGCTGTACTTGCTCCTTTGGAGACCATCAGGTTTTTTCTTCACTCTTCTGTTCTGTATGCATGTGTGAGCATTATTCGGATAGGCAACAACTACCAGGCGTCTTTGAAGGAGGTTGACTCTAGACAGTCATGTTGTCTATAGATTGTTGTCCTTTTTGGTTCGTTTATCTTACACACGTGATACAACCTAGGTTGATTTCCAAGGTTTCATTGCTTTAGAATTGTTATGATGCATATAATTTCATTTAACTTACTTGGGGAATACCCTACTGTAGGAATACTAGATATCAAGATCTATGCTACGGGGTTGATGGTCTCCTAGTAGCTCTTTTCCTCACTTTGCATATATCTCCCAAACTCTACTTCGTTGCTTTCTGTTACCTCGTGAAATTTCTAATGATTGGATACCAATGGAGATAGTTGGGTTGGATACTTGAGGATAATGCCAATGCAGAAGCTGTCATTTTCTCTGCTGCAGTTTGTTTTAATCTCTTCATTCCTTTTCCTTCTGTATCTTCCCTTTTTGGGAAATGTGTCAACCTATTCTGTCAGGAGAACACATTGACAACACTTTCCATGCATAAGAAAAGGCTGAGATCTGGTCATTTTATTAAAGCGTAGAATATGGGGCGATTACTTGAGTTAAGTCTCTGTCTAGACCTTTGAGGTTCTGAGGTATTATTCTTGCTTTAGCTAAGAGTGAGATTACTTGCTGAGCTGAGCCACCAGCTATTTTTATTCTTTGCAGAACAAGGATGGTTGTCGGTGTTGGATCTAAAAACATTCCTGGAAGTTTCATTGAAGTTGTTGAACAACAAGGCTGGCAAGGGCTGTGGGCTGGCAATGCTATCAATATGCTTCGTATTGTCCCCACACAGGCAATCGAGCTTGGTACATTTGAGTGTGTCAAGCGGACAATAACTTCAGCACAAGAGAAAAGTAAACAGTCTGAATGTCCAAGAGTGAAAATCGGTCCCATCAGTTTGAACTTTTCTCTTAACTTCATTCACCCTGTTGCTGCTGCTGGTGCTGTTGCTGGCATTGCTGGCACTCTTGTATGCCATCCTCTTGAGGTTTTGAAGGTATTTTGAACATATTATCTTGTTCGAATCTAAACCCTACTAAACGTATATAGTAACATCATACTTTGACCTGAAGCAACCAAAATTACCTGTTTGTGTTATATTTTACTTCATGTTCTTGCTCTATGTTGTTACTACGTTTTGATATTTGAAGCTGCCTGCCTTAAATAATTTTTATGCTGATGTACAGTAGCTTGTTCTTAAATTTAATAAACCAAGCTAAGCGCCTCAACCTACTACTGTCTATTGTTCCTGACAGTTTCTGTTGCATTTCCCTTACAGGATCGACTGACTGTAAGCCCTGACTTATACCCTAGCTTAACCGTAGCGATTGGTAGAATTTACAAGGATGGAGGCATTGGTGCCTTTTATGCTGGCCTTAAACCTACACTGATTGGCATGCTTCCATATAGTACATGCTACTATTTCATGTACGATACCGTGAAGAGATCATATTGCAAGTCAAAGAATAAAAAGTCGTTAAGTCGTCCAGAGATGCTCGCCATTGGAGCTCTTGCAGGTCGGGAACAGCCTCTTTGCCACATACTTGCAATAGTATACTGATATAAATAAATGTCGGATTGAAATGGTGTTTGTAGCAATATGCATGTGTCTTCTCCTTGGCTGGCTGTTTGGATTAAGATGTACAATTTTTACGATCCTTTTCAGGGTTGACGGCTAGCACCATCAGCTTTCCATTGGAGGTCGCCAGGAAACGGCTGATGGTGGGAGCTTTGAACGGTAAATGCCCACCGCACATGGCAGCAGCGCTCTCGGAAGTACTCCGGGAGGAGGGGCTATTGGGACTATACAGAGGCTGGGGTGCAAGTTGTTTGAAAGTCATGCCCAACTCTGGCATCACTTGGGTGTTTTACGAAGCTTGGAAAGATATACTCCTTGGCGAAAAGCAGGTTGCTTGACATCCTACAGGTGAAGCTCCCCGCCTAATTTTATCCCCTTCTGAAATGTAGAAGGTGGTGGCGGCGGCTCAGCATTTTGCAGTGCTGCCATTTATGTCAGAGATCCAGAGTGAGAGTCTTCTGGGGCGTATAAGAAGGCTCTGGGCAATAATTTGATTCCTTGCCCATTTTACATCTTTCTGACCATTGTAATCTGTAGGCGAGGCCTTGAGGCTTCAAAATTTTGGTGCCAATCATCTTTTTTCATGTACCATCCCCACACTTGTCTTTATATAATCAGTCTACCATCCCGATTTTGCTCCTAGTTCATACTTGTATTTTTCAGATGGCACGAGAGCTACTCGTCTGAAAACGCACATATTGAATTTTATGCACATTTGATTGAATGGAAGTTGAACAGAGGAGTTCATGCAAAGCTCTAACAATGAATGAGCTGTCTTGTATGTACAGAAAAAACAACCAACGCCCTTCAAGTAGTTAGATGGAGAAAAGCTGCTGAAGAACACACGAGATTTGTGGTCCGCAAATTGATTTGAGCTTAGCTCGCTAGCTATCTGATTCTGGAATTGTGCTGTTACTTCGGCCAAACAAAACCTGGTTCAACTTGGCTTGCTAGCTATCTGGTTCTGCAGAGGTGCTGTTGCTACGGCCCAACAGCCAAGAGAGACAACTGCTGCATTTTTCTGAGGTGTCGGCCAGAATGTACAGGCAGAACATACACAATGCTGTTAGCCAGAAGAAAGTAGGTATTGTTAGTTTAGAAATCAAGTACGATTATGGCAATGATTTTGCAGTATCAGCAGGGTGACAACATAAGCATAAAATTCTTGTGGCGTGCAATGCCAATTAAATTTTACCAGCATATGCAACAGTGACCCCTGAAACCAATCGTCCCAATGCCGATAGTATGTAGAGACAGATTACAACCTGAGGAAGGAATAGCAAGTATTAGGATTCTTCATAATGCATCATATCTGCAAAAACCAAGAAACAAAAGCAGGAGTGATTGCTGTTGCACTAAGGTGGACCTCAAGTCTGACGAAATTGCAGCCATAGTTCTTTCTCTACGTAAATAATATTCTCATTCCTATACCCAAGACATGAACAAGATGAAGTACTGAATTACATTCAGTTATGATCAATTTGAGGTTCAGGGGTCCATCCAACAGATCTATCACAAAATTGGAACTTTGTCTCTGCAGTAGGGAAAACCAACGAGAGCCTCAAATCTCAAGTTCCGAAATTGTACGTTCGTAAACTTCCAACCATAGACAAGCAACTCACAACCTTGATGTACTTCTTCGTGCCTCATTATCAATTCCGATATGTAAACCAGCTTTAAATCCTACGAACTTATTGGAAAGAAAGGCAATAAGTTGAACTTATCAGTCCTAATCAAAGCCAAAGGAGTGATTTCCTTGCCTTTCAAGAACACAATCAGATTGCAAGCCGACATAGTGCTCTTGAATTCAACTATGTCAGTTTCAAGTGTAAATTCAAGTCCACCACCAGTTATTTCATTGATAGAATAAGAATACAAACATAAATGAAAGAGCTCTAAAAAATAGCACAAGAAGAAAGTAACCATCTCAAATGGCAGATCTTCCTACAAAACTTGAAACTCCAATGCAAGTGACACTGAAACAGATAATCCGTCTTGAATGGATTATCAAAGTGGCTATCTGATATTACCCCATAGACCGCCAACTATGACGAAATCGATAATGCACTCAATAAAATTTCACAAATTTTACTGTCTGTCAATCTGGACTTCCAATATTGCTCTGTCTACTACTTCCAAAAGTTACAGATTGAGAATTCTGCCTGTCAACAGGAGTTCCAATATTGCTCTGATATAATCTATTCGAGTATCACACAAACTATAAAGCTTTCTATTACTACACCATTGTGTAACACAAAACCTAGAAGGCACTACCGGAAGACAAAATATGAGGCCCATAGGCTGTAAGCCGAGTATGCATTGGTGGAAATGCTATAAAATTGATTCACAGACAGAACAAACTCTCCTATTGATAGCATCAAGGCACGATGGTATAACCTTACTATCACGGTATGTCATAGCAGGCCATCAGTTGGAGAATACTTCATACAATCATACTTAACAGATTTGCTAGCTTTGAGATTCAATTCAAGCTGTAAAACGAGCAGAATCCTAGCAGAATGACTGGTGAGTTGAAGCAGTTAGAACTTTACCTTAAAGAATAACCTCTTGTCATGTCCAGTTGCTGCAACCCTCAACACAGATTCAGCTGCTCCTATGGTGTTAGCAAACCATGCAACAATACTATTAGCAGTGTCTTGAGAGATCTGCCACTCCAGTGGATCTACAGGAATCCTACAACGCCAACATTTTGCAGCATATATCACAATTTATATACACAATCAAATGACAGACGAGCGATCAGCAAGAAGATTTCAGCGAAAACATCAATCCCGGTTGGTTGAACAGACTACAGAGGAAATTCCTAACCGAGTTCTATCTTTCCTTCAGTCATCCACACACAAAGAAACGAAAGGCCAAGGAAACTGAAAGTTAGGGAAAGCAGGGGGCCCGGCTGCATACGAGATGTTCAATTGGCGGAAGAGAAGGCCGAGAATGGCGAGGGAGCAGAGGAGGACGATGAAGACGTCGGAGAGGAGGGAGAGAAGGCTGGAATTCCGATGAGCACAGTGGTAGTACACCAGCGTACCGCAAACCATTCCTATAATTGGCTTTCCTATTTCGCTCCTCTTGCTGCTGCTGCTTCCTCCACCGCCGCCGGCGCCGTTAGTCTCCATCTTTCCCGTCTCCGATACAACTCAATTTGACATCAAAGTTTTTCCGTTATCCTTCCTTGTTCGGTTCTCTCGCCTCCGGTAATCCAATTGTCGCCGCCGCTCCCCGCAGCAGGTTAGATTTCTTCCTTTCTCAAGGTTTCTGAATGTTTCAGGCGGTCAGCGGAACCTTTGGCTCTTGCAAACTGCTCGTTCGTCCCATTCTTTTCTTCCTTATCGTTTTCCGTTTGGCTAGTTGAATAATGGATCGTCCCCGTCCGGGCGGCGTGTAGAATAACAATAATTACATAATAATTAACAAAGTCTGGGTTTAATTATTTAAAATGGAACAGACTCGGCTCGGCTGGTTGACCGTTGACACACCATAATAATGAATTTAAGCCATGATGCTTACCCCCTGTTTCCGAAGTAGGGGAAGAAAAGGAGGGAGGGAAAATTTGGAGGGGAAGGGAATTGGAGAGAAAATGTTATTTTATGGGGGGAAAGTGAAAGGGATGGAGGGAGGGGAAAAGTATATAGGTAAGTGTGATAGATACGTTGTTTTCTTCGGCAATTATAAAATTCATGTGACAAAGTATAATACTGGATTATATTGAAAAGTGTGATGTACATGTTATTTTATTGGTTATGTTGTAGTAAAATAATTTAATTATACGTTTGAAATGAATATCATGAATGACCAATCATTACCATTTTCATTTTTAAAGACTAATACAACTAAATATAGCAACCTTAGCCAATGTATCATTTATATTATGAAACTTTCGATATGCTATTTGTGCTATGCCGTTAGCTAAATGTGAAAATCGCACAAACAATTCTAAAAAATCGTACCCCAAACTCAAATGTGATTTTACTATATAATGATCTTGAACATACATTCCCCAACTATCAGTCTATAATTATAAGTTTCTTTTTCATAATAAAAGCTACGAAAAAAATTATGGGCAAAGCTTCTATACTTTGTCTTCCAAGACTTCCATTAATAAAAGCAACGTGCGACCATTTTGAATGGAAAAGAAATAAAGAAAGAATTTGGGGCAACAAAGCTACTATTTCAATATTTTGAAAAGGAAAAAAAAAATCAAAGGTCACATAGCCCAACTGGTGTGAGTACGGAGAAAAGTGACGATTTGGGAGGGGCAGCTCCTAGGTTCGATCCTCCAAGTCATCAGATGGGTGTTCCTAGAGGCACAATGGGATCCTAGTGGCAGCTCCCATGTTCGATCCTCTAAGCCATCAGATGGGTGTTCCTAGAGGCACAATGGGATCCTAGTGACAGCTCCCAGGTTCGATCCTCCAAGTCATCAGATGGGTGTTCTCCTAGAGGCACTCGCAAAGATTCAATCATTGGAGAACGACTTTTTTTTCCCCCTAAAAAAACACAGGGTTACAGAACAATCCTTGACAAACGTAGTTACATGATGCACAGTCGTTGAGACGAAAGAGAATCAGCTAGGATTCTGTTAGAGCATAAGCATATCACGAGAGAGACAAGACGGGACTTGCTACTAAAATATAAAAGAGCATAATTGAGGAAAATCAAGTGTTTTTTCGAAGGTAAATGATAACATTTTATAACAGTTTAACAATTATTTGGAAATTGCGACAAAACTCTTAATTTGGTAACAATTGTGAAGAATATGTAATAAACAAGCACGATTAAAGCGAACTCATAGTAAACATGCACGTTCAGAAGAAGTACACACGAACACAAGTCGTTTCACTACTATTACAAAAATGTGAAATATTATATTTTCTTCTTTATTAAATAACACAAATATTTTATTGTGATTGGTGATTATTCATCACCATCGAATTTTGCTCATCTCCCATGGCCAAAATTTGTCTGGAATATAATTAGTGATATCATTAGTAACGAAATATTATTGAAAACTTTTCGTAAGAAACACTTTTCATTTCATCGCCGTCGGTTGGATTAGTCCAACCAAGAAAGACATGGAATTTTATAGGCTCCAAAGAGCATTCTTCTCAATCTTCTACCCGGTAGACTGAACAGTGAACACCAATCCAGTCTCGAAAATAGATCCGTCTCGCTTTTCCTCTCTTGAGTACCAAAAACAGAAGGATGTATAAAGCAAAGACCAACCAAGACAGAAAGCAGAACCAAACACAAGAATTCCACTCACTGATCCACAATTTCTGCTGCAAAGACCAACAGTGCAAGACTATCCCTATCATCAATCACCGTGTACATATAATCTTCCTTCCTCCATCTTTCCTATACATTACATTCATGTACACGTACCATATTTTTTTTTTTACTTTCACACCCATCACAAACACTGCATTACTAATATATACTTTCACCGTCTCCAAATTTTTCACCAAAGGCCCATTTTCCCCATCTTTCCCCAGCTTCAATCAATTCTTGTGCATAAGAATCAATACCCATTCAATTCATCTACCCTTCCTTTTCTCATGCCTTTCGACATTTCTTCAACTGGCTTTGGCTGCTATCGCCCACAAGCACGACACCGCGCGCTCCATGGCTGTCGAGGAGCGCCAAGCACAGTGTGTAACCGACTTCAAGGCTCGGAGGCTTCACTCTCTGCATATGTGGTTTTGGGGTCAGTAACTCGAGCCATAAACGCTACAAGGATTCCATCTTTCGAATGGAAGGAGCTCAACATTCCACAAGTGAGGAGAGGTAATCCAGCTACCAGTTCTCCTTCTGGCAGCTTTATTGCAACAAACCAAATGGACGATAACTGGAAAAATGAGAGTAAGAAATACGCATAGACGAACCTTCGCCACAGAGCTGCTCATACCGAGCAACTATGTGCTTCCCGTACGTGTATTTCTTCAGAGCATTAATATGGAGGCTAATGTGATTGAGCAGTACTTCCTTCTGCCGATCGCTGCCAATCTCAAGAATCTTCTGGATAACATAATTTGCAAATTGATCCTTCATCATTGTCTGCAATGGAAAATTATGGCAGTTACATTTTAGAAAGGACAGAGGCACATCGTTGCACTGTACAAGACTGAATACCAATTATCAGTGCCACAAATTCGGTTGCACCAAAACCAAAAAACTTCTTTCTTTCCCCCCTTCCACACAAAGATTCAATCCAACTGCTGTTCAAGGCCTAGCAGCACTGCACTTTACATAGCAGCACGCACGATGAAAGGAACTTCATATTACTAGCAAATGTGATAAACATGATCTTTCTAAGAGGAGGGCCCTATGATCTTTTGCTACCAACTTACTGTCTCAGTATAGGAAGGTTCAAATGACTAGATATCCCGGGGTGGGGAGAATGTGTCATAGTCATGTCAGACACTAGGCCGAATTGTTACCAATTCGGACGAATCAATAGGGTAGAAGCACCATAGCATCCCACCCCACCCACCCACACACACACACACACACAAAAACCGACTGTATTTGTCCCATACTTGTAACAAACTACTCCCATCATAAAAGAATGAACACCTTGAACTTACCAGCAAGCTGTCACTATCTTCAGGTTTCCTTATAATCTCCTCTATCAAGAGGTCACGTTCAGCAACATCACCGTGTTCGAGACACTTCTCCACAACATTTGATGCGTATTTATGTTGACTCATCTGGATCACCTTCCCAGTCAACTTGCTGATAATTTCACTCCTTTCACGCGCCTCCCCCCTCTCCAGAACATGCTGCACAAAAATAACTGATTTAACACAGCAAACTGACTTTGCCGAGCACAGTGAAAGATAAGATACGACAGCAATATGACAAATTAGTCTCTCCATCTATAAGCCCTTGCAAAAAGTTTGTGCATCCCAGATATGTCGATTTAATCAGTCAACAGACACCTAATGCAAGCATGAAATTACAACCACCAATCTCAAAGCATGAAATAGCAACGTAAGCATCATAGAAGCATCCAACTTTGCGAAGTATAATATGATGGCACTATCAACAATCTTCTCTTAGGATCAAGTAGGGACTATAATTCGTTCACCAATCTCAAAGCATGAAATAGCAACGTAAGCATCCCAGATATGTCGATTTAATCAGTCAACAGACACCTAATGCAAGCATGAAATTACAACCACCAATCTCAAAGCATGAAATAGCAACGTAAGCATCATAGAAGCATCCAACTTTGTGAAGTATAATATGATGGCACTATCAACAATCTTCTCTTAGGATCAAGTAGGGACTATAATTCGTTCACCCTCTGACATTGGACCAAACAGTAGTATTTTTTGCCTGCTAGGCCATGTTGCTGTAAGCTAAATCAGGAAATCACATGGCACTATATCATGAGCTAAGCTACCCTACTCAAAATTTTGCCCTGCCTGCCAATATCCACTTTCCAAGAGGAAACTTGTTGAGCAGGTAAGAATTTGAGACACAAAAGCTTATAAGGGTATATCTTCATCTACCACACAGACAGACAGTTTAGCAGCACAATACAAGCACAAACCGATACCTGGGTTACATAGTTGCCATATTGGTCTTGAGCAAGATGGAAAGCAGATTCCAAAATTTCGTCCACAATACATTGACTTTGCTGTCCTTCTGAACAATGTTCCAAAACTCTCTACACACCATAACCCCACAGAAATAGCAGAACACCGTTAAAGCCAAAAGCTAGAATACATGCCAACATGACCAACAAATTATGAACTTACCTGGATGACACGACATCCGTAAGGATGGGTGGACAGTGTGGCAACTTGGCCTCTAAAAGCAGAAATAATGAACTCAATACTTTCCGACGGAAGACATTCTATGCACTTCTGGATGACATGATTCCCGTTCTGATCACGTACGCATCTCATCACATGACCATCAAGCTCTTGCACGAGTTCGGTTTTCTGGTCAAACTCGATCACCTCAAGGGCCTAACAGTAGTAATTATTTTACAATTAGTCCAACTTTTAGCATCTTTCCCCAACTCCACAAACACATATATGCTAAATAGAATTTCTCCAGAGCAGCAATAAGGATAAAGTATGACGGTGAGAAAGCTTAAACACTACTACCCAATAATTTAAGAAGGGCACCTTTGACCAACAAAACTTTACCATACAACCAATTCATCTTCGACACAGAAGAACCCCAGTAATTTGCTAAATTCGAAAAACCAAAGATCGGGAACCATTACAAAAGACACATACCTACTAGCTCAAGAACACAAAGAAACCTCCAGGAAGCAAATGAACACTAAGCTATGCACACATCAAGATTTTTTTTTTATACTGAAAAACACACAGTTACGTGACACAAAAGATACCTTACACCCTTATATTACCTTCTGTATCACACGGCAACCATACATCTGAAGACTCAACTGCAACACCTGTCCAGCAAGCTTATCTGCAAGCTCTTTTCTCTGTTCGGAACTTCCATGCTCGAAAAACTGTAATGCAAGGAGCATATTGAACATCCCACGGAGATACAAATTGAAAAATAATGAAATGAAGAGGCAAGACCTTTGACGAAAAGAAATCACTAAATGTACCTTTTGTATGACATAGTTCCCAAAGACATCAGTCATTAATTTTGAAGCATGAGGCACCACTTCCTTAAAGACGGAACTTTTTTCCTCAGCGCCGCAATGTTCTAGCTTTTGCTGGATAAATCGGCTACCATGTTGATCAACACTGAAACCAGACATATGGTCAAGAAACCGATCGATTCCGGAGTATTCATTTCAAATGGCGAGGATGGTGGTACAATCAACATAACCAGAATAAATATAAAGTCAACCAGCTCTAGGCCACATTTAAGCTGGCATAATGACTCAAAAACCAAGTGAATCGCACCTAATCAGAATTGTGTGTGTGTGTGTGTTGGGGGGGAACCAATTGCATTCTAGCTATGAAGAAGCAAGACAAAGGAATAAGTAAAGGATGGAACCTGAATTCAACAATATGGCCTGCTATATCGGAGAGTTCAAATTTGCGTGCATTGCTAGATTTAAGCTCTTCAAGGAAGTAATGCCTTTTCTGGTCATCAAAACTATTAATCCCCCTCTGGCCTTGGCCCCCAGAGTAGAGTCCTGAATTTCTGCCAGAGGCCTGGGGATATCTTGTGTCGGTCCGTCGACCAAAATGATTCACTGTTGCTACTGAAGGAGATAGAACAGGACTGGGAAGAGGCGAGGCAGGAAATTGGGTCATTACACCCGTACCTACAGGCCCCCCATAGTAGCTATTATTATTTAGTCCTACTTTTCCAGGGCTTGGAATGCTTGGATTTCCATAAGTTGGAGCCTGGAGTTTTCTGTCGCCAAAATATGTAGGAATAGACTGATCTTTCCTTGGAGTAAATGTATCAAGTTGAGCAGCACTAGTTCCACTTGATGCCAGGTGGTCATGCTGAACAGTAGCACCATATGGATCTCCAAACTGATGTTGAAAATATTGCATATGAAGTGGATCTACAAGGGGTGGTTGAAGCATTAATCCATGAGGTTCATAAAACTTCCCCGGATGATGCGATCCACCAATATGTGTAATGCTTTCCCCAGCTAAGGGTGCAACAGTCCTACCATCAGTCCCTGGGGCTGAAGCAGCACCGAATGGAATAGGAATTGGACCATGAGAAGGATAGTTGGTCATAAATGGGGGAACGAATGCTGATCCCAGTGCATACCCTCCCATACCATAATGCGGAGAGTACAAGCCAGATGGTTGGAAGTTTGGATAGAAAGGATTCCCAGCAGTCATGTAAGCATCAGCATTTGCATATAAAGGAGGATTGAGTACAGAGGAGTTGACTGATGATTGTAAGCCTATAGATGGGAAATTAGGGTGGCCATGCGATAAGTTATCGACAGGACTGTGGGAATGGTTTATAGCTTGTGAAACCATGAGAGCTTGGAACCCATGAGCCTGGTGAGGAATGGCACGGTGAACAGATGGATGCTGCTGAGACGCATTCCTACCATAAGATTGATGATCTTCTTGTCTGTTTCTCATCCTAGCTTCCACTTTGACAACACCAGACTGGATGGAACCTATATTTGGCGAATCACCTACCTGGTTCACTTCCTTTGTCGCAAATTCATCCCTTTTCTTGGGTGGATTTCTTTGCAAAGAGGATGTTGGGGTGTCATTGCCTGATGATAAACTGAGGGCATGAAGGTCAACTTCATATGCATCAGAAGCTCCATCAGAACCGCCATCTTTTTCGGGTACATCCGACAAACTAATAGAAGAGACATTCGCTGTATTTGCATCTACGTCGTGTTCAACAGCTTCATCAGTTCCATGACCTGGGGATCGAGTATGACTATACACAGGGGACGGTGTCCGAGGAAAGTCTTCCTACAAAGAACCAATGTAGGCAAACAATGTGAGAACAACATCATGAAGAGTTCGGAGAGATACACTCCAAGAATGAAGGGAAATAATACTGTCAGGCCTAAATGTGGCACAGCTGTTCAAAATCAGATTCTATACTATGGTGAACCACATGATAAAGTTAGGGAGGACAGACATCAATGCAACTCTCAGATGCAGGGTTACATAGCAATACACGAGATTGCACTGAAAGGTGACTGCACCATTGTTGACACATTTGCACCTCCAACAGGCTGTGGAACATGTATGCAGCCATTTGGAAAATGTTCCTCCCATACGCATAAGAAAAAGTAACCTTTCAATATGGCAACTCCCTAGCCATGTCATGATCCTTTCGTGATTGAAGATACGTCAAATACGACAATTTTGCAAATATATAATTCCCAAATCGCATCACCAATATTTCGAAAAGATTATTAAGGATTTCATTGATAACCTTCTATGCTTGCAAAACAAAGAATCCACGTTGGTTGTCCTTAGTAACATATATATTCAACTAGCATGTATAGAAGAACCTACAATGCTTACCAGACCTCTAAAAGGTGTCAACGAGAAAGTAAAATGTTAACTTTATCCAATACAATAGAGCAAGACCAAATATGATGCATAACCAGACTCGTGAAAATGGAAAAGGAATGGAGATGCACATAATCCTCGGGTAAGTATGATCCACACAAGAAAGCTGCAGACTTCTGCCTCACTGAATGGCCCCAAAAAAGAATTCCATTCATCCTTTTCAAATGGAAAAATCAAGTTATTAACTGAAGTTAAAAGCATTGTCGAAAGGCACAATTATTTTTCCATCAGTCATCAACTACCTTTGGGCCATCCCACTAAGATCTAATAATCCTGTTGCATTATGCCTATCCAACATAATTTATTACATGTCACGTAGAGAATGAAGATATTATGTACCTGTATCAGATCAACCAAACTTTTATGACGACCAGCTGCAAAAGATGCACTGTGCTCCGAGACAAGCAGAGTGCCATTGTCCAAGGAATTTTCAGATGCTTCCCTGAGTGACCTTTCATCTTCAGGCTCCTCCTTATGAGTCGATAGGGAGCCTCCAGATAAGTGTAAGGAGACATCGCCACTGTCATCTACAGAAGCACCTCTCCAGTTGCTGCCCAAACCACCAATATGGCGCACCAAACGCCGGTTTTCTCGAGATAACAGTGGCGGCGGAAGTCTTGGATTCAAGTTGACATTAGAACAATAGTAAGCAAAGTAAGCAGGATCAGAGCGCAGTTGTTCTTCAGACTCGCAATTCTCAATAGCATTGTGTAAACTTTCCAAGCTAGAGGTCATGCTCAGGTTCTGTTGAGCTAAGAGATTCCCTATAGCTGCAAATGACCCTTCCATACTTGGTGGTGCACTGCCACTTCGACTGGGAACACTTTCAGTTTGATCACCATGGATCCTATGCCCTTTGAGAAGCAATCCCAATTCTTCTGCAGCCAAAGACTTTAAAGGCGATCCATAAATAGCAGCATCCTTTGACGATGACCACTTTCTAGCTCCACATCCCTCCACCATTCTCACAGGGCTCTCAGTTGCCATATTCAACTCTCTAAGATTCCCCTTTTCCTGATCTCCAAATGTATCCTTTTGTTGTCCCAATGATTCTAAGCCATATTGATTTACCACTGCATCCATGACACCAAGTCAATTAACTCAATTGTAGTGGTAACTTGGATATCTTCAAACCACCAAACCAACTGACATTCCAACATTTAACCGTTAACCAAATGCCATGATGAGCAACATGCACAATAATAGATCTGATTGAAGGCTTCATCAAATGCAAGGCCTTAGACAAGTACTTATATTGAACCAGCAACAGATAACAAAGGTTTTGAAATTTCCTAGACTTCTTAATCAGCAATTCATGCACAGCTTCCAGATGATGTTTGAATCGTCCTGCTATAGTAACAGCATGATTTTAGGTTACATAGGTTGCAGATGACAATTCAACACGACTCTACACCTCTAGAGAATCAGGTATGTCAACACACAAAAACGAACGGAAAAGTAAATAATGAGCTATGAGAAAGTAAGAACAGAAAGAAGGTGAAGAAAAGAATAACAATGGTAAGGCCCTGAACAATATTGAGGAATGCAGCACGTGAAGGAGCTAAATGCACGTATTACAAGCAGGACCTGATGGCGATCCTTGTAACGAATCAAAGTAAGTGCCATCCATTTTCATCTTTCCATTTCATCATAAACCCCTAACCCAGAAAATAGTGAAAGCCATCAATCTGTGTGCCTCGCTGCAGAGTGCAGGTTAGCGAGTACGACACAAGTTAAGCCAAAGAAAGAGAAAAACCACAGCAATGCATCAATATTGCTTAAAATACACATCATGTCAAATATGACTCTTTGGCATTCGACAGTGATCAGAATCCAAATATCAGCAAATGACCGAGTCTTCTAACAACTGATCATGTAAAATTCTTGTGCTCGACCTACCCCAAAATCTCAGAACTTCACCCAAAAAAAAGAAAAAGTTAAACCCCAGAATCCACACAAACAACTTACTGCTTCCCAAAATCAAAGCAAACCCACAAGGCTACAACCCACCAAACTGAAAGGGAACAGGAAGAAGAAGAAAAAAGGCACCTCTTTTACACCAAAAACTAGTAAAGAACCAGAAATTACAAGAACAGGAAGATAAACAAATACACCATGAAAGTAGGATGCTTGGACTCACTCACCAGCCACAAACGAAACCCAGAAGAAGAAAAACAGGAGCTGAAGAAGGAGAGACCACCAGAAGCCTTTGAGGGTTCTTGAAAGAAACACAGAATCTCCAAACTCCGTGAAGAAGAGAGAACCAAAACGAGAGCTTTTGGAGCTTAGTAAATTACAAAACCAAAAAAAATGTTTTGGCTTTGCTATAGCTAGAGAACCCTCTCCTCCTCCAACAGTTAGCCCGGACTTCAAGTTTGAGACTTTTGCTTCCGTTTAGTTCCAAATTCCTAATCTTTATCAATTATTAATTAATGTTCCAACTTGATAATTAAATTAACATATCTGCAAAGTATAAAAATCCTTTTGGCGAGATTTGCTGAATGACGAAACTAACCACTTCTTGGTACTGGTGGCGGGGATGTTTTGGTCCTTCTGGTTCTTAGCTGAAGAAGCCTTCATTGCTTGGGAACAGAAGGCCACTCCCGGACACGTGTACGTTAGGACCAAGAGAGCAGGATGAGTCGACACGTGGCCATCGTGCTGTCGCTGACATCAGCCGCTCTCTGCCTCTGCTCCCGTCCCTGTGACCGAATTTTCATGGCAGTGTTTTGGAGTTTTCTTGTTCAATCTCTTTTTCCTCCTTTTGGGATAACTACCAAATATTTAACAAGTAAAAATGGAGCTTGAAATAGCTTCATGGAGGTGAGGTGAGAATTCTTAATTACTCTGTTCTCTGACACAGACGGCTTAATAATGAGAAGTTAAAACCTTTTTCTTGTATTTTGAGATGAGAACTGAGAAGTTCACCCTTCTCTTTCATGCACTCAATCAAAAGCGTACATGTCCCAATAATTGGAGTTACTAGAAATGTGGTGACCAATAGATTCTTCTTTCTGACCTTTGACTTTGCTTTATTTAGGGTTTGGCGAGAGAATGATCTATAATTACTAATTGTATATTGCTCTTCCAAGTTTTTTCTTTATGAAACCCACCAAATGCTGAGTAAGATATATACAAGTTATTCTCATCTTAGATTGATGTGTGCTCGAAAGATGGATGTAGTGTTAATATCTTCACTTTTAAATCGAAGAAGAGCATATCAAATTTTTGAAAATGTTCAGTCAAAGAGATTGCAAGCTTATGGAGTATCCAGACACGACGAGCTCAGAGTTGGTCGGTTGCCAGACAAAATGGTAACCAAGCTTCATAAGTTTTCATGTGAAACTGAAGCATTGGTAGATTGGAGCTGAAGTATGTGGCTCTCAAGTTGCATGAATAGAGTGTAGACAATGGCGCGATACTTGGTTTCAACACTATAGCTCAATGTTGGGTTGTTTTTTGTGAGCGTAGGAGAGATGAGACCGGACCCAAGATGGATGAGGTAGTCAGAGGCCAATGTGCCGTCATCAACGAGCCCTCGCTGTCAAAATCTCTCAGATGACCAAGATTCTCGAGTATGGATATATTTGCTCCCTCAGTGCATAAAAAAACTTTTGTGAAAAAACGGACACAAAAATGCCCTAACTCACATAACTAATTCATCAAGTTTGCAGATCCCCGTAAGTCCGTAACATAATACATTATCTAATCTCATATGACATCATGTGCAAAATCATTTGTAGTGATGTCAATAGGGAAGGGAGGAGTGAGGCGGACATACTCCCTCCACATTAAGCGCACGTCAAGTCGGATAAATCACATATGGGTACATACTAGAGCAAATCAATCTATTCCTTCATGTTATTTGAAGAGACGAATATACCTCTTGCGAGAAAATGAAGAGAAAATACTAATCATCAGCTAGGGTTTTGACTTTTGGAGATCAAGTAAGGTGGACGCTGGACATGTGTACAAGGAATTGGGCTCAAGTTGGGAGGGAAGAGAATGGGCCTTTCTTCTGATAAGTAACATCAAGTCACGATGAATTGGGCTCACCCATGATTGAACAATGCACTTCCTATCCAACACATGCTTGATGCGTCTTCTATTTAGGGTTTCACATTACATGAAAGATTTGCAGCCTTCAACCGCAGCTTAGCAGCTAACCATTCCAAAACGAAACCCCGTTCTCCTGGCCTACACTACATTTCCTCAATGTGGCACTTAACATAGTAAGCTAGTACTAACATGGGAAAAGGATTGGAGATGGATCTCTCTGCAGCTTACTACCTGCTAAATTCAGTTTCTTCATCTTATCCTCGCACCAAATCAACTGTTCTTTGCTGATCCTGATCATCCTAAGCACCCTGGATACGATTTTGATGTCAACGAGGCCAAACAACAGCTGAACATCCTCGTACGATTGAGGCCATGTTTTCTTCTTCCATCCTTTACTCTTCCTGCATAGTTCCTTCAGTCTCATCTTCTTCTGCAACCACCGGAAGCAAGAAACAATGCATGTCGAAATCATGATTCATACTAAGCAAAAAAGATGGAGCTAACTATAACAAAACAGGTTTGTTTCACTGGCCACTTTGGGTATTGATTGATTGGTTCAAAAGGGTTGGCGTGGAAGGATACCGGTGGCATAGTGAGAGTACCTTGTCAATCAAAGACTGGATCATTTGAAGCGGGGTTGCAATCTGATTCTGATTTCCAAACAATGCGATGCCAGTGTTTGACTTCTTCTTGTCCATCTTCACAAAAAGGTGGAATGTTAGAATCGAACTCTCAATAACTCGAATGACATCTTGCGCATGTACCACAGAATCCGAATCCAGCTCCAGCTCTTGTGCATCTTTCCCATCTGAACCTGAAGGGTTTTTCCAGAAGAGTCAGTTCCACCACTAAAAATCAAGCCTTTTGAACATTAACACATCTCATAGTTCTTCTCTGATTGTAGCTCAAGATAAGAAAAATGGGACTTGCCTTTCACATTTGGAGCTTGGAGCAGTCTAGGCAAAACCCTCCTTGAACGTGCAAACACTTCTGCTCGGAGACCTTGCTCAAAGGGCTCGTTCTCGATAAACCGTTGCAACAGAACTTGGAACTGCTGAAACTGCTGAGCACTGTGGTTGTAGGAAGTGGGGTTTTCGGGTTGGCACGAAATCCTCTGACTGAGTTGAGTGTACTGGCAGTGAAGTGCCTCCCAAGTCAGGCACATCTGACCTACATATGCAGTTTCGAGATCTTGGTACGGGTCGTTCTGTGGCTGCTGTAGATGCTCCGTTTCAGCTTCATGGTAGTCGAATTTCTTCAATGATAGGCAACGGAAGGGGGATGGTAACTTCTTCGATGATGATTTTGGAGACGGTGTAGTTGGCATTTGGCAGCAGCCTGTAATGGAAACAGTTTACCAGCACTAGTAAGATAAAATGAATGCCACTCCATAGTAACTGATGCTATCTGCAGTTCTCTAAATTCATACTAACTGATACCATTACCATCCAACATCAAGCAGGAATTAAACATGCAAAAGGGTTGGTGTTTACCATTTTCATTGAGCTGGAGAAGGCTCAATCGGTCAAAGAAGAGCATTCTGTCACAGTACTTATCATAAACAACATCAAACCCACCCCACCATTGCCGTCCTTCAGCTTCAACATCCCTCCATTCCCCACAGATTGCCTCCCCTGCTTCTCCACCACCGTCATCATCTTCTTCTTCTTCTTCTTGTTCAGCTAAAGACTCTTCTTCAGGGATCAACACCATAAAGCTGTTCCTCCTCAACTCTTTTAACCTTCTCTTCACCTCATTGGTTATGAAGTCATCGTCCTCGTCATCCTCGGCTTCCGCTACCACATCCACCGATTTGTTGTTGGTTTTACTCAAATCCTCACCACCACCGCCACCATTGATGTCTTTCTTTGGCTCTTCAGGGCTAGGAACAGGCTTGCCTTCTGATTCCTTCTCCGGCTCTGGCTTGTGGGCTCTTCTAAACTTCCTCACTTTGAACAGATCCATCTTCCACAGCGCAATGGGACCACTTTCTTTTTCTTTCTTTCTCTTCCTTCCCCTTGCCACTTCTTTCTTTCTTCTTTTCAAAATCAAAGTCTTCGACTCTTGCAGGAGTCAAAGATGGTCAAAGCAGAGGGGGAAAGTCCGAGAAGATCTCAATGAAAGGAAAATGCACAAAAATCTAAACAACCAAACAAACTCTCAGAGATCAACAACTGGTTGTACTTGTACAGAAAACCCACAATAAGAGGCAAATCAGGTAGCAGCTAGCTCTAACAAGAGAAAGACTGAAACTTGCTTTGCTTTTCTACCCATTTGAAAGAGGATTGGTTCCCACTACCCAAGAATCACCCATGAGTAAGCAGCATTGTCACAGGGAGGAAGAAGATACTTGATCAATGAAGAAAGTCTGAAACAAACCCACAAAGAGGCTAAAAGCAGACAACTTTTTCACCACCAAAAAGAAGAAGGCGGGCCAATATCAAGTTCAGCAAAAGAAAGTCATCAAATGGCGGTGCTGCTTCTTGTGTTCTTCCTCTGTTTCTTGTTTTTGGACAATCCTTGTTAGTGAGAAGGAGGAGAAGAACAAGAACTAGCTTTCTTTTCTTGTTTTGTCAGTAGGGTTTACTCATGAAGAAAGAAGAGCAGAGAGAGAGAGAGAGAGAGAGAGGTGGTACTGTTTTGAAAAAGAGAGAGTAGTGTCGGGGAAGAAGAGAACGTTATAAATGTGAGAGAGGAGTCATAGACTCATAGTCTCATGACATTTCGTGTTGCCACTTTCTACTTCAGTTTTTCAACGCCGTTGGACGATCATTATACTCTCTAATTAATTGATTAGATTCTGGAAAACGTTAAAAACCAACATTAAAATCCCCATCCATGCCTCCCGCCAAGCCAAACAAACCCACCAATTACCGATCTCTCTTTCCTGTCTTTTTTTTGCCGCTCATAACTCCAGCTTCGGGAAAAAAGAGAGTTGATTCACAAATTAAAATGAAGAAGGCAAGAGAGTTAGAAAAGCTCAAGCAACCCTGTCACTTAAAATTCAAGCTGAGAGTAGAAACGGCCAAACCAGAAAACAGAGGAGGAAGCAAAGTGGGAAAAAAGAGGGTAATGAATGAATTTGTCTGGAAATGGCTTTGGTCCTTGAAGCTCCCACCCAAGATCCGCTTCTTCATGTGGAGATGCTTACGAAATGCTCTTGCTACGAAGCTTAACCTCCACCGTCGACATTGTGCTCCAAGCCCTTCCTGTCAGCTTTGCAGTGGGCCTGAGGAAAATGCTCTTCACTGCCTCTTCTTGTGCCCACATGCTGCTGCCACCTGGCACAAGATGTTCCCGTCCCTCGGTCCTCCTCCTAACCTCACCCAATGGATTTTCTCCCTGAGGAAGGAGGATAACCTTGATTTGTGTCGAAAGAAGATCTTCTGCTTGTGGAATATTTGGAAAGCTCGTAATGAGTTCATCTTCAGAAGGGTCGTCCCAGCCCCATTTTTGACCGCCATTTGTGCCTTCAGAGATGCAGCTGAGCCTTGTTACAATCCTCCTCCCGTTCCTTCCTTCACACAACCTAGAAACATTCCACCACAATCATGCCCACCGCCATTGTATCCTCAGAAAAGGATTTTCTGTGATGGTTCTTTTGATCATATGACACAGGAGGCGGCTTTTGGAGTAGTTATTACTAACTCCAATGGACAGATTTGTGATGGAAAGGCTGGAAGGATCTCTTGTTCTTCCCCAATTGAAGCAGAGGCACATGCAATTCTTGAAGTTTGCCATTGTGCACTTGAAAACCCGTCTCCCTCAGTTATCATGTCCGATGGCAAAATTCGGGTGGACGCTCTAAACGGTGAGCCTGCTGATTGGCCTTGGCGATGTTACGCAGCTCTGTCCTCCATTTCCAGAATCTTGCATCTTTCGACGGGGATTAGTGTTTCTTTCACGAGCCGTCAGAACAACAAATGTGCCGATTGGGTTGCACGTAACTGTAGACTTAATGGCCTTCATCCTGAGTGGCTCCATGTACTAAATGTTGTTACTGCTTTGCTGTAACTTTGCTCTTTGGGGAATGAACGAATGAAATCACTTTTCAAAAATAAAAATAAAAATAAAGAATGAATTTGTCTGGCTCACTCTGTTGGGAGGTTTGTTATCTTATTAATAAGAAAATTTGCAGATTGGGGGAAGCAAAGCAATACTGTAGAAGGAAGGAGCGAGAGAGACTGAGAGAGTGGAGACTCGGGACACGAGGGCAACAGTGATGCAGAGTGAGTGAGAGAGGGTACAGAGAATATTGTCAGACGCTCCTTCTCTCTAGACTTCTGTTCCGGACAAACCAGGAAACCGAGAGAGAAAGCAAAGCTATGGGGGAAACAAATAAAAAAGGACAAATGCCCCTCGGCCTGCCCAAAGGCCAAAACCATCCACTCCACGGTCCAACCCATCAATACTTCCTTCTCACCCACCATACCTTTTCGTTTAGGCTTCTAACTTGTGGGCTTCTTCGATCAAATAGAGGAAGTCTTTAAAGAATGATTCAACATATAGTTGAGGTCGATAACTAAACAAAAGGAATGTGCAGTGGGCAGCAGAGTGAAGCTGGTTTAAGGCAGAGTATTTCACTAGGAAACAGCTACACAGTTGACAGCAATAAGGAAGGATTCATGGTGGGCAACAATAGTATTCAAAATCTGTACTCAGAATATCCTCGCATCACCTGCTAAACAAGGGGACATGGTAATAGGTCTCAGACATTCTTCAACTTGTTCATTTTGGATGGGGGCCATCGTCCTTTCTTCCTCAGCCTCCGCTTCCTCACGAGCCTCTTTCTCCTCAGACGGATCTTCTTGGCCAGTTTCATTTTCATCTTCTGCTCGAGCTTCAGCTGCAGCTTAGACTCCAAAGGGAGTTTATCAATTGACAAACTCTCTTCGTCCTCACTCCCACTTGATGGCTCCACACTGGCCGGACTAGGATCATCGATGTCAGATACTGCCCTTGGTATCAACCCAATATTCCGCACTGAAGTGAGGCCAGTTGCAGAGCTAAGTCCATCAAGAGGTTTCGACAGCAGATTAACGGGCTTCAAGTGCAGTCTGGGGACTGAAAGTTCAACACCCACAATCAATATCAGTTTCAAAACAAAATGACAAGATGGCAGATACATGATTGCCTACTAACAGAAAGGATAGTTATCAAGCAGAGGGGGAGAAGGGAGCCAAACAAGGAAGACCAGTAATAGCAGAAAGCAGCAAGAGATGCATTAACAAATAGGGACCTTATCAAAATACAGAAGAACAAATCTATTGAGGCTTTGCTAAAGAAATCCAACAGACAGCTTCTCATTAGGTTAACTGGACTAGAACTATAGATATAACCCATTAGCATGGCAAGTAGCTGAAAATTTAGCGCCGCATGAGTTTTGCATTCTTCAAATCTAATTGTAAGTGGGAAGCAAGGGAATCGAGAGATACATACACAACTTAGTAATTGCCTTAGATGTTGTTGAAGATGAACAACAGCATGATGGTGACCAAAGTGGAGTAGCACCATTGGTTAGAATGAGAGCCATTGTTTGGCCTCACCTTTGTGCTCTCTTCTTTTTTACCTGCATATCCTCGAAGTATAAGGATTCTTTAAATTGAAAGAAATCAGGAGGGAAAAACCAACCAAGAAATGTATCTTGTCATCCTTCAAACTAGATACCAAACCATGACAATTTCAATGGTTCTGGTTGAAAATTGAATCCACAGGTTAAATCATGTACCCGGACAGTTACATGACATTTATCCCAGTATACCTGATCAGTTAGTCAAGCTAATTCTACCCAGTAGAGAAAAACAGAAAGAGTCTATGGACCCATCTAATCTCTAGAGAGAGGTAACTTCACGAACAAAAACCTTGCAGGGGGTTTCAGGAAGAGAAGTCACAAATTACACAGATGTAGCACAATCAGCTTACATCACCAATTCATTAACTCTATAAAAATTGCTACTGTATTACAACCAACACATCTATGGCCTACAGGCTACAGGTGGAGCTTCAATCTAGAACTGGGTAATCAACTCCATTTAGACTCTCTCTTCTTCCTATCCACAAAGATAACTTCACCATCTTTCCTACCCTCCCAGCAGCTGATTCCCACTTAAACACGGCCAAATTTTCTTGCAATTCTCAGCATCTTCTACTTATCCTCAAGAAACGAAAACTGTAAGGCCCAAATGAAACAAAGCAAAACGAAAGGAATGCGGGATCCCCAGAAAGCCACTAAGAAGCGTGTCAAAGCAAGAGAGCGACGGAGAGTCACAAAAGAGAAAGGAGAAGGGACGAAAATGGAAAATCATAGACGTACCCAGTGGACGAACGAGAGTGAGGGACCAAGCTGATACTGGTAATATCTGAAAGAGAAGAAACAACAGAAAAGCAGAAAGTGTGATATGATGTAGAACCAAAATCGTAAAACCCAGAAATGGAATTGCGAGTGAAGTTTCAATTCATGGGTTTTGTTAGTTTAAGCGCCAGAATGAAAGCTGGGCAGAGGGAGAGTGTTACATACAGCGATGCAGATAAGAGGATAGAGATAGAGAGCGAGCGAGAGAAAGGAGAATAGCTTCTCGACTTCTCTTATTCTATTGAACTGGATAGACCGGCTGGGCAACGGATTGATTTGTCAGACCGAGTGGGTTAACCAAGACCAAAGTGTTAATAGGATTCTAGTTTAATTTAATTATTTTCCATAAATCAAATGAATAAATTAATTAGTTTTTTTTTTAAAATAATAGCATATCTTATTATATTCTCCAGTTTTAGATTCTCATAACAGCACATTGGATTCTCAAGCTACTTCCTACTGCACAGCATCTGCAACTTGCAGTTCCTTTCCATCCAGTTCGACTATTCGATTACTGGGACATTTGGTATCAACTTCACATGACTTTCAAATCTGTAATCTGTTTGTAAGGAATTGGTCAAGTATCGATAATTTCTCTGCATCATCTTCATGTACAAGGAATTGGTCGAGTTTCGACATTTCTCTGCATCATCTTCATGTACTATACTTTCATCGTTGGCATGATAAGAAATGTGCGTAACTACATCTATTATGTCGCACCATATACGACAGGGTAGCATCACACAACTCAGTGCTGTAGCCGCTCATCAAGAAGATAAATTAAAATGAACACCGAGGCGTCCAGAGGGACGATTCACTGTAACATTTGCTACCCACATGGAAGAAAAGATGCAAAATCAAATTTAAGCATAAGCGTTACAAATTACACAGATACTGCATACCTAAAGGCCAAAACTTTTAGGTCGCCCAAATAGAACAGACAGAGTTTGTGTTACATTCGGTAAATTAGAACATTAGATGGCTAACAAACGGCCAGTGACTAACAGCAAAGAGTACTTCAAGGCACCATTCAGTTACCAGTCAGGTTCATTGGAGATGTAACTTCAGTAGATTCCAGGAATAATGCGGTAAGGAACCTTATTGCAGTACATCTTCCAGTATTTCCCATACCTGCAACAAGGACATCAGATTTCATTCGTCAGCCTTCTTCTTGACGAAAAGGATAACACGCTTTAGCTAGAATGAACAAGTCCAGAACACTGCTCACTTTGAACGGCAGCGATCATCATCTCGTGTAGCACGGTCCACAAGAAGGATGGTGAGAAATATCACATAGAAGTAGGGGATAAACTGCGTCATCAAAGGCAATTCGGTTACAGGGAAATCATAATTTTGCAAAAGTAGGTAAGTATAAGCAAGGCTGAGTGAGTGCTTACATGATTGAAAAGTGCAGGGAGAGACCAGAAGAAGGAAGCCAATATTTCAGGAACATAATGAAAATGGCGGGCTAAGCCCCACCTGGAAGACAAACAGTCAAGCAATTAATTATTGACCAAGAACCTAGCGAATGTATAACCCTGATGAAACTGAATCCATAAGCTGTATAATCGTTCCATAATGACAACAGTCAAGAGCACCCTAAGCGTAGAAACCAACAGAAAGCAGAGAAGCTAGTGAAGTCTGGAATTACCATCCTGATGTTAAGAGAAGGCTTGATTTAGTCTCCCCAGTTGTGGTAGTATAGGAAGCCACAATCTGTTAGCAGTAAACAAAACTTGTTATCCCATGTTTTCATTATCCAAGGAGAGACAGCGGAACCAGAAACGAACTTAGGAATGAATGGGAATGAGATGACCTTCGATGGAGGCTTTCCCCAAATTAAACACTTCCCATTTGTCCTACGGAATTCCTGCCTTTGCCTATCACAATCATAGTTGACATATACGCAAAGAACTCCAGCAGCCAATATAAAAAGTGCAAGCTGTAAACAATTAAGTGTATAATAAAGTGTCAGCAGTAGTGAAATATAAGGTCCTACACCCAACAATCCAGAAACAAAGAACGGACTCGTCCAGCTGATCAATTCAAAGTCACTTGCCCTTGAACACATTTTGGCTAAGCATTACAAGGATATAGTTTTAATCTAACAATCATGCAGAAAGTTGGATATCCCAAGTATAAAACTAACATCATGACTGCCCCTCAGAACAGCATCATTGAATCCCATATGACAAACTATCTAAAACCAAATCTACAGTACCGTAAATCTCAACCACCAAAACATGCACAGAAGACTAGAAAAAAGGATATATAATTTCCTTAAAGACAAGCTAATTAACGCATAGAAAAAGAGCTTACTCAACCACCAAAACATGCACAGTAGAAATGTAGATCTTATAAATATTTTCTACGGGAAGTAAACTCTTTTTCATACAAACTTCAATTGACCAAACATTATTTGCTTTAACCTAATAACAGATTAAATTTTCTTTTGATGAATTATAAAATATATGGGGTTTTTTTAGATTATCTTGTGACTAACTGGTAAAGACAATATAGCACTATTAAAATGATTAAAAAATCATAATAATAATGCATTCTGTGCTCTAGTTCTAGTTCTAGTACAAGGACAACAAAATTGAAAGACAAACAAATTAAGTTCAGTAAAGGACAATGAATATAGGGAAATACATCCAACTACATGGCTCTCCGCACATACAAACTAAATCACATCTTGGCATTTTGATTTATTTATGTTTTACTAGAGCTGCCAAAAACTGACACAGCCTACTCAATACAGCCAAATCAAGACTGCTCATAATTCAGGTTTAGTGAAATTTCTAACGATCAGTAACCTGATTAATCCATGAGTTGATTAGCTCGTAACTTAGATTGATTTGTAAGCAATAACAATCCGATTAACCCACCAACTTGATCAAGATATAACCTGATTGCCCCAGATATTGACTATAACCGAATCAATCCAGTCCAAAATTGGCCCAACCCAGGAATTTCCCATCCAACTTCACCACCATTTTAACAAACGGTGAAGATTAACCTAAGAGAAGTGACTACGATGAGGTATAGAATACCTAAATCACTTTCACGAACTACACATTATGAAGGAGAAGTATACCTGAGATCCAAGGTCCACAGGATGGTTGACTAGGTACATGCCAGGAGAAGTATATATAGAGGGGACCCACACTAAGCATCCCCAGCAGATATAAAAACCAGCTGCCAGTAACAAAAGAAAATTTAATCAAAGTGAAAATACATTCTCAATAACCACATATCAGCTGTCACATGTTTACCTCTGTCATGGGCGATGTCCATTGTGTTCCAGTAACCAGCCTCCCACCAGAAAAACTTTGTGATATACACGAGCATCAGTATCGTATTTACCAGCAAGGAATCAGCTACTTTTCCATACAGCTCATACTGGTCAAATACATAGGAAGAAATTCATGTTGAGAGTCTGTATTGACACCAAAAGGATAAGGATAGCAAATATATCCTAGCTATTACAATCATAAGATGATTCTTAGAATTGCTAGTACATCAGCTACTCCCCAAAGATAGGAAAAAGTAAAATTACTGTTTCCCATAATCAGCAAGACAGAACTGTTATTAGCTCAATAACTCTTGGAATCAATGGAATTCGTAAGTGTCTTATATTCTCAGATGCATAAAGTCATAAAATTTCAACTCAAATTCTGTACATTAGTGAAATTATTTGTCTCATTCATTAAAACTCATTCACCTGCTTAAAGCAGTAGGTCAATGCAAGAACTGCCCAAGACATCATCCCGAATCTGCAGTTTGTGAAAACTTTGATGTCGAAGTTCTTACCAATTCGAGGATATAGCTCCATACCCTACAAAAGGAATGAAAAGATATATTACAAATGAACATAGATTTCAACCCAGATTATCATAAGCCATTTTTTCATCCGTTAAGAATCTATCACTAAGCAGTATTAGGATTAGAAGTGACAATTTGAATCCAATCCATTTAATCCAAAATCCAAATGGATTGGTTACGTGGATTGGTGAAAAATTACAGTGCAATACCTATACATTTTACAATATGATACCTAAACTTAAAATTTTAAATGAAAAAATTCTTCAAAAATTACGCTTTGGTACATAATTTTCTATATTGACATTTTAGAACATAAACTTATCAAAATTTACTTGATGGTCCAAACTTTAGATGCCACTTGGATCTATAATCCACGAATCCATCAATCCAATCTACCAATTCACAAATTTAATCCATTTGCCACCTCTATAATCAGGATAGAGTTGCTTTCTCCTTGTTCAACCATAGAGAACTCACCCAGTAGAAATCAATAATTATGTTCCCAAGGGAGCCAGAATCTGTAGATGATGGTGCCACATGACCCTGAAATAAGAACAGTTGGGTAAGCACTAAACCAAAAGACAACATAAATATGATTTAGGTTCTCAATAGAAGCACCCTTACTTTAATATACAGGAAAACACAGAAGAGAAAGCTTCCAAAAATGAGTGCTGAGAAAATTTCTCCCAAATGATCATAAACAATCGAGGGGTTGAATATCCCAAACCTGAAATCACACATTAAATCACCAGTATCCTTCAGAATCAAGCACTATTGAAGATAACCGATAAAATCAAGGATAAGGGTGGCCCTTGAGAAAGGAGGGGAACACACAAAGGAGGTTTAAGATCAGAATATCCTGAATCACAGAATCATGCTAAGAGTAATAATTAGTATGAGAGAAGATGTTAAGAAAATTATGCATCTGTAATGAATCAATTTCATCCCGCTACATAGCAATATCCTAGACACAGCAGACACTTTCAACGCCAAAATATCAATGGAAACTAAGAAGGAACATGGATCTGGCAAAGGAATTTGTAATATAGCATTACAACTGAACTTATAAAAAGAAACGGCAACAAGAACCACATGGATCAATTGGATTAAGCCACATATGACCTGGTTGGTCAATTAGATTATTAATTCTTGATCTCGTGATAAAACAGAACAGTGACTCTTTACCTTCAAAAACCACGGTGCCAGTTGAGACCAACACAGTTTTACTAATTACATAAGATCACTACAACTGTATAAGGAATAGCTCATTTCAATTCTCAAATGAATAATGACATAGATCTTTACAGGCAGACTACATACCACCATATGCCAATATATGTAGCAATCGTGACTGCATATGCGAGCACGCCATTTGCCTGAAATAAACACCAGAAGGAAAGAATAGTAGTAAGAATACTAAACTGAGTAAGGAAATATAACAATTCACTATTCCCAAAATGGCACAAGGTTCTCAACTAGTCCCGTCCTATCAGTTTACCAAGGCAGTTTCGATAATCAAACTGAAACAAACCATAAGCAGCGGATACCTTGTAAACAGGCCGGTTCCCTTTAGGAGAAATCGGTCCTTCAACTGTTTTACCAGGTAAAAGAAGCTGAAGAGCAGCCTCAAATGCACCATAACAACCAATCAGTTTCCAGGCAGTAGCAGTAGGTTTTGGCCATATATCAATGAGTCCCTTCAACCCATTTCCAATGAGATAATCCCATGTTTGGGATACTGAACCATCAGCATGCACCATCGTATACCATCTGCAGTAGGTGGTGCAAAAAACAGTTCACTCTTTATATCGAACTCCAAACTTACAGTATATTCAACATATATCAGATCAACACGACCTATTCTTCAAGAAAAGCAATAACAGCAATGAATTAAAAATATTAAAAATTCCATAAGATGCACATCTGATGATCTACAGCATTGCTTCATCAGCTGCTATGGCTACGTGTGAACGGTGATGTATCCAAGAATAATTATTACGTGATACAACTTCGACCATGCCTAGTTGGACACTGCTCTCCATAATTTGTCAATATTACAACAATTTTCCAAATAAAGAGAGGCAAGGGATCCTGAATTCGGCCATTTAGTTAAGAACGAGCAGAACAAGAAGAAAACGTCAAAAAGAAACCGCTAACAACATTAATCAACAAGCCAGAGAGCCAAAACAAAACAAAACAAAACAACAGCTAGGAACTGTAATTCCTATGAGGATCTAAGGAACGCCGGATTCCATGACAAGGAAACAAAAAGCAACAAAATAACACCAGCATGCAATGTGGAACAACGATAATGAATTGTGGTATCCAGCGCCCAAGAGACTAATTCAGAAAACAAAGTGGAGAGAAAGGGAGACAAGCGATAGATTGCCCTAGTGGTCGAAATCTCAAGTGGATTTACTCGTTCTCTACACTATATCTAATGGAAAGTAACAATCTTCAGTTCCCAAAAACGATGTTTGAAGATCCGGGAAGATCCCCAATACCCATATAAATATGCCAAGATGCGGGGCAATGGTTTCCGGGAGAACCCATGTAGAGAAATCCAGATCAAAGGGTAATACGAAAGAGGAGAGTCACTTTACAGCAGAATAACGAAAGGCGGGCAGAGGGTGAGGAGGGAGACGACGGAGACGTAAGTGACGAGAGGGGAGTGAACAGTTTTCGTTGCTGCTTCCACCATCTTCAATCTGAAACCAAATCCCTGCTATTCCAGTTGGGGGAAACCCACTCTTCAGCAACAAATTATGAAGGAACGGTAATCAGAGCAAGAAGGGAGATGGGAGAAGCAGGGAGTAGTGGAGATGAGCAGTTGGTGGAGGATGCGCCCGTTTTAAAGCCGGAGAGTGGCGACTGACGAGTGAGTAGTGAGTTTGGCTTTTTGCTTGACTTGGCGAGAAAGGCCTCCGCTTTCTTTCTTCTTCTTCCACTTGTATTTTACAAAACAGCTAATTATGGCATGGCCGCATGGCCGAATGGTGTGGAATCTGCACAATGCGCATTGTTATTGTCTGTGTTTATTTTCTGCTGTAAATTATGATTTGTTGATAACATAATTATCACTAAGGCTCGAAATGTATAATATTGGTCACATAGTATTTGTATGATTGGAACCAAATGGTGATTTGTTGATAACATAATCTGCACATTGTTCATATGTTTCCCTCTCACTCTCTCCATGGCTCTTTCTCACTCTCCATGTAGTTGCAAAAAATAACCCTTGTTATGATTGAGATCACTTTACATTCAAATCTAAGTAATAAAATACGGGGTCGTTTGGAGAATATGAGTTTAAATCTACAAATTGTCAACAATCTAACGATTCTAACTCTCTAGATTGTTGAAAACAGATTTTAAAATGTTTATTGTTTGGTAACTGTGATTGTTAACATTCAATTAAAATTTTAATTTTATATTAAATAAAATGTTTATCCTAAATAAAAATATTAGAGTGGTTCAATAAATATTAAAAAAAATTGTTGATAAATATATTTCATGTGATAAATAAATAAAAGTAAGAGAAAAACTAGTAGAAAAAAAATCTCACGAATCAAGATATAGAATCTCTCTGATTATGATAGATTTGATATTCGCAGATTTTAGAGATTTGAAATCTCTAAAGCTAGAATCCACAGTAAAAAAGCAACAAAAAAACAGAACTTTCTACAAAATCTATGGATTCAGTGAATCTACGTCCTGAATCCTGTTCTCCAAACGACCCCGTAGGAATAGAGAGATAAGGGTGGTTTGGGGTGAAAGAGAGTGGAATCAACCTTGCACGTAAGTAAGTGGCAGGGATGATAATGGCACGGATCAGGGTGGATTATACCTTAAACATGTACCCTATCATCCTAATACATGCACCCATATTATTTGGGTTGAGTATGTTATTCAAAGTACTTATACAAGGCTACAGCTTTGCAATAAGAACATATAAGAATCCACAAGTGAATTTATGTCATATACAGAGAAACCATTATAATATTGCGAATAAGGATTTGATCTAGTGGTCTTCAACCTGAAGGCCTCGAGTTTAAATTCATCGTAAAACAAAAAAAAAAAAAGTATTAAGTGATGACAAGTTAGTACACATATTACCTAAATCATATGTCTGTAGGAGCATGGCAGGTATGGACACAACCTAGGTTCGGTAATGGTCAGACTCCTGCCATACCTACCTGCTACATTTTGCATCGGGTAATACTCATGTTCGAGATTATGGGTTGGATTGTCATCCCTAGAAATAGTCATTGATGGAAAATGAACTATAGAAAAGGGGAGTGAGAAGGGATGGTATGTGTGCGAGGGTGATGGGTGTACCATTTTATTACGATTAGAGGCTCGTATGTGGTATTTGAGAATAAGGTATTTATGAGTCAATTTAAATAACTCACCCAAAATATCGTTTATTAGTTGTTTGTCAAACGAGTTATGAGCTATTTGAGCTAAAAATAACTCATCAATCGAGCTGGTAAGTAATCTCTTGGTAGATTTTGAAATTCATGAAAAGATTTGTTACATTGACCATAGTTCGGCGATCATGAAGGGTAGTATTAACCCTTGCCAACTGTCCCCTAAAGTTCCAGATGTTCGACTATTGAAATAATTCCGTCCAATAACGTCATCGACATTTCCTTTATAAATCGATCAAAACGAGTGAACACGAACAAGTAACAACAACCTTGCTTGTTAATTAGGCAACATGCAAAGGATTTACAGCTCATGTATGTAAAATACTAAAATCTAATCTGAAAATTTATGAAGCAACCAATATACTACCACCCCATGTCAGAGGATTAGACTACCTCAAATGATCCCAAAATATTTGGACATCTTGCCCCCAAAAAAATCCCTTCAACCTCTGAATATGTGTTTTGACACTACTAAAGTGATTAGAATCTAATACCTCCAGATCCAAAACTAATGATATTATCTCTGGCTTAACGCATAAATTATTGCTACAAATTCTGCTGCGTTTAAAATTAGTCATGTGATCTCCTAGCAGTGCTTGCATAGATTATGAATCATTACGATACTAGCTTTTGGCATTGTATTGTCTCATTATGAATCATTACTTCCATTGCTTCTTCGATAACAAGAAAGCGTTTTGGCCGTTTCGTTGACATCGCCGACCAGAACATAGAAGAAGAAACCGTGGGAAGAGAACTGCATGCCTCGAGTAATCAGCCGGCTGCACACCCAAGAAAAAGAATGCTACGTAACTTCAAGAAAGCGACTCCAATGGTCACCGGCTCCGGCAACAAAACAACGAAGGTCGGCGTATCTGGTGCTTAAAAGTATAACTAATATGTAGTGGCGGACCCATAAATTTTTTATAGGGTGTCGCTCATCCAAAAATTAAATATAAATATAAATAAATAATTTAATTAAATAATTAATAAATAAGAAAATATTCGATTAGAACAAATTTTTTTTAAAAAAAATCATGACGTATTTTCAAATTATAAAAAAAACTATAAAATAGACACGATGTCTACACTGCTCAACAAATCTGTATATCATACTAGAAAAATTAACGAAATGATCGCATATTTGATTTCTAACCTTGTTTTTTTATGTAATTCAAAGTTGAAAAGACTATTTCTACACTTCTCTTGTAACCACGAAATTAAATTAAATCAAATTAAGAGTAACCCATAATTAGTTTAATTGTTAGGTTTTCGAAATAGTTTAGGATAAGGAATCATTTTTACTATTACATAGTGTTTAAAAAGGAACAACAAATGAGTTGCAACCTAGTGGAGAATACGTTTAATAATAGTAGTGTTCTAGTTTTGAATAACACAGACTACCACTTATGTTTTTTAATCATATGCAAACTACATGGATACGATAATCGTTTTTTCAAATTTTAGTGGTGTCCCAGATTACTAATTATATTTTGTTTTATTCATATAAAACTACTACCGGGGGTTGAATAATCGTTTTCCTAAATTTTAGGGGTGTCCTGGGACACCCCTAAAGTCCCATGTATCCGCCCCTGCTAATATGGGGTAGTGAGAGATTCAAGCACACGATCACTTGGTCAGACGAACTCGGATACTACGTCATAAGTTGTTTGATCCCAATAATTCGAATTGTTACGGCAATTTGACCTGATTATGTCAAAATGGTCTCGTTTCACAATTGATGATTCATTTCAAAATACTTGTCCCTTCTCTGTCAATTCAAGTTGATGTAAAACGACGTAAATTTAATTGTCTCACCCTCCAATTGTTGTATTCCCAATTCGTGTTGCAAGACGAAACAATTCAATCCAATTGTTTTAAGGGAACCAAATTAACTCTCACACTTATGGTTATTTATCAATCTGCAAGCCTTCGCTATTAAAAAAAAATCCGCAAGCCTTCAAAGCGAAATATCTCCCAAAAACCTAAACTCAATACTACAACGGAGTTCGGACGCCGGAGAAACTTCATCGCCGATTGATTTTCATGTTAATCTCGCCTTTGTCCTCCTTTCTCCCAGTTGCTCCTCTTCCCGGGGAAGCCAACCGGAGAAGAACTATTTTCTTTCACCTTTCCTCTTCCTCTTTCTTTTGGTTGTCGTAAAGATAGGCCTGAACCGAGTAGCATATTGGTGTCAAAACAGAACCCGACCTGACTAACCCGTCCGATCAACTCAATCCACAACCCGTTGACTAAAAGTCAACAACCCGTAACCCGCCCGACTGACCCGTAACTCGATTAATCCGAACTCGACTAACCTGTAACCCGATCGACTCAACCCGAACTTCGCCTATTCCACTTAAATAATTATTATATGATATAATACATAGTTTTTCAAAATAAAGTTTTTCATTCTAAACTTAGGTAAAATTATTTTTTCATATTTCGTATAGAGAATTTAAAAAATATGAAACTCACTTGATATTATGTATTTTAAGAAAATTACAAAAAAATGAAACATGAAGGTCACTTGAACACTAAGTTCTTTAACAAAATTTAAAAAGTAAATATAAAATATAAAATCAACACAATGTCAATATTAATAATGAAAAATTAACAATGGATATCATGGAAAATATTGATCTAATATATAAATTTAATTTTTGGGTAATTTAAATACTCAATAAAGTTATCAATTAAATATAAATAAAGTAAAGTAATATATTGGATAATTTGATATTTTTAAATGAGGAGGAAAATTTTGGTGTGTCAACTTTTTGGAAGAGAAGAAATAGGAAAATTTGGTTCTTTGAATTTTTTAGAAAAGAAACAATAGGGAGTTTTGTTGGTTTTGATTTGTGGGAAGATAAAAGAAGTGGGAAAGTTTGGTTCTTTTGATCATGGAAGAAAAATAAAAAGGAAAATGTTGAGTGTTCCACTTTTTGTGGAAGGAAGGAAGAAAGAGGTAAATTTTGTTCTTCAATTTTATGAAAGAGAAAGATGAGGGAAATTTGATTTTTTCAATCTTATGGAAGAGAAAAAGGAGGAAAATTTGAGTGTTTTTAATTTATGGAAGGAGAAAGGAGGAGGAGAATTTTATTTATGAAAAGAAAAAAGGAAACAAATTTGGTGTTTTCAACTTTTTGGTTTTTCAAAATTTTAACTTTTGAAATATGAATTTTTAATTTTTATATGGAGGGGATGACTAATTAAATTATTCTTTTATATATATAACCATATATATAATTATTTATGGTCTAATAACTAAATTAACTATTAATTACAACAATAATTTGTTTTAGAAAAATTCACTAAATTTGTCTACTTGTTTTATGCTTCCACAATTATTGCACGCGATTAGGGTATAGGATATATGATTAGAGTATATTAAATATAATTTTTTATATATGTTTTTAAAATTAAAGTATTAATTTCACTTTAAATTAACTATACTAGCAAAATCACAACTCATAAGGATATATGGTTAGGGTATAAGGTATGTGGTTAGTGTATAATGTATTGATGGTTTAGTGTATATGATCAACAACATATACTAACTTAATATTGTCGATTGAGGGTAAGGTTAAGTGTATAGGATATATGCTATTGATTAAGTTATGATTGAAGTCACAATAATTTTACAGTTAATTTTTAATGGTTCAATTTTTAGGGTAATTCGAACAATTTTACAAATAATTCGTTTGGCGACAATTTACTGAAGTTATTTGGGCAATGAGTTGTTTCGAAATAAATCTTTTTACCACACTGCTTTTGCCAAATACCACACGTCAAATACCAGATTTGCATGGTTATACTAAACGAGATACTTTAATCCAATTACTATTAGCTAGTGTACTTTACCAGTTGCGATTAATTACATAACAAGTTTGCAAGTCATACAAATTGATTCAACATTTTGACTAGTTTTTTTAATTAAGTATATATACGAGGTAGAAAGAAATTGGTTTAAAATTGAGAAAAAATATATTAAATTAGTATAATAAAACGTGTCCCACCAAAAAAAAGTATAATAAAATGTGTAAGTTGGTAACGAGTAAGGAGTAAGTTACTCGATGCGTTGATCCGAACAACACGAAACCTGATCTTCCCAACCCAAAACCCAATGAACCGCAACCCGCAACCCGATTGAACTTAGCCCGAACCTGCCCGATTGATGCCTATAAGCATATGCCTCATATCCATTGGGCCAGACTACGGTCGTGGTAAAACTGGAAATGGGCAAACCGGCCCACATATTTGATTTCAGTCTTGTGGGCCTCCTACTACTCAGGAGTAAGGACTCATGTTTCGGAGTTTATACAGCCAAGCAAGACACTTTGGATCCAGGAGCAGGCAGGACATTTTCATTTCTAACATATATAACCATAGAGAGAAACTGAAACACCCAAAATTCTTCTATTAGAGAAAGAAAAACACTCAAAAATTTTATACTCCCTCAGATTATTCAAAACTCTAAAGAAGATACAGAAACGAGTTTTAATAATCATAGACCTACAGACAATACCATCTAAAGATAATCTCGACGAACATGGATGGCCTTTCACTACAACAGATTCCAATCCGCAAGCAGCTGACACCAAATGAGTAGATAATTTGATTCATTGGTTTGATCTTAAGACCATGGATGGAGCTCGAACCTAAAGGAGCAGAGAGTGAAGTTAATCTGACCGCCGATCCGGTCCGGGCAAAGATTGATCACCCTGTCAGTCGCACCCGTCAAGCACTGTCTGCACCTCGGCAAGGAGTTCGACTCACACATCGCCCCGCCGCTGACGGAAGTGGTGGAATTGACGGTGCACTCTGCCGTCTTCCGCTCTTTGGACCTGCTGACACGGTCGTCGTTGTTCTCGCCGTTCAAGTCGCCGGCAACCTGCTTGACGCACATGGTGACAGCGGCGTCGACTATCGTGTTGCACAGATGTTCCTCAGCGTTACAGCTGCCACACATAATCATAACAGCAACTAATCCAACTAAGACCAGAAGCAGAACTGCTACCATGATTTCCCTTTGACGTACTGGAAGATATGAGATGAGATTGATGCGCCTCTGTCTATTTATGGACACTGTTCGCGTGTCTGTGTCTCCGTTGGATTATACTCTGCTTCTTTGATGGCGTATGGGACAAGGGTATGGATCGAGGTTGGAAAGTTGTGTGCATATTGATGGCGAAGTGGAATATCTGTGCAGGCAAAGAAGAGACGGTCATATATGGGGATATAATCTTCGATTACTCCGTCTCTAGATATAAACTGGGAAAACTTACCAAGAATCAAACCTGGAGATTGAAGGGATTGTAATAGCAAAGGTGAAGATGAGCCTGGCCAACTGTATGTTACAGCCTACTAGAGAACCAGTCAGCTAGTTCTGAGTTCACTGTTCCACCAAAGGAAGAAGAAAAAGCACATCCGATTCCAACAGGGAGCCAAACTTTGTTTTCAGCAATTTCTCCTCACAATCCCCTCAAACATGCCATCCACAAAAGAGCTTCTGAGTTGGTCGGGAAGAACTGGACCGGGAAGCCTGAACTTGATGCTGAAGGGTCCTGGTGGGCAGAGGTTTCGAGTCTCCATGAAGAAGACTTGAGGTGGTTTTTCAACAACCTGCTCCCCAGTGGTGCTCACCCCTTGTATCTCCACCATCCCAGTTGGATCTACAACACAACTGAAGCTCCCTGTTCGCCAAGATTCAACGCATCAGGAAGCAATACGTGACAACTACTACAGGCGTTTCCAATCATCACGCTGCAAAGTCTAGCAATGAGATAAGGTACAAATGAAACAGAAGAGCGTGACGCTTACTATCATTTCCGGACACTCCAGGCAGGGAGACACGGATTATGTAGAACCCGTCACTCTCCCCAATGTTCATTTGCCCAATACCTGAACCAATCCTCTGCAAATCTGCAGCCCTGGAGAGGGCAATAGCTCCTCTGTTTCTGTTCAAGATGTTTGCAAACTCTGCCTCAGTTGTTCCATTGGGAAAGAAGACCATGGATGGGTCTTCTGTGTTTGCAGGTTCGACCGGGGGGTCATCAGCACCAGCATCAACATTGTTATCAGCACAAGCAGCATTAGCATTATCATTTGCTACAAACGGGTTAAAATAATTCAGGGGTATAGCATTCAGAGGAGGCACATTGAAGACATGCCCAGGATCAATTGGCTCGGGCTGGTTGTGAGTACGCTTGCCAGAAGACCTGGAGTTACATCAGCTTATCAGATGTAATGTCGTGAAATCGAGAAAGTACAGGATTGATCAAGTATGCATAAACTGCATGCCAACATGAGAAACGAAGAGCTACATGAGAAAACAGAAGAAGTCTAAAGTCCTTATTGAGCTATAGGGCTGTATGCAAGATATTATCATTCATGCAAAGGGAATAATGAAAGGTGAGGTTTATTGTGAGAAAACCCCGTTTATTATCTTCGAACAATTTGCATCAGAAAGACATAGCGTAAACCTCGTAATCATTAGCTGAACTGAATGCTCATACGGATATTAACAGAAGGAAAAATATGAAAATCACATACATTAGAAGGAAAATGAGATACAAGCTCTTGCTAGACCTTTAAACAGAAATTGTTAACCATAACTCATAATTTTTCAAATCTCATGGGAGAGTAGTGCCCAGCAGATAGGTGGGCATATCAAGAACATGTAGGCTTCCTGATCAAAGACACAAAGAATAAAACAATTGAAACCTACACCAATATTTGAATTGAACAGGGCAATATAGAATTAAAAGAAGCCTGTACAAAAGATCAGCTACAGTACTGTGTCACTGAACCTCAAAACCCCGAAATCACTAGCGAAAGCTCCTGCTTTCGTCATGTTTCTTTGGCAAAGGGATTGGGGACTAAGATGTCAAATCTTTTGAGATCTGATAATCCTCAAGAGTCAAGAGAGAGAACTGTGATGGGAACAGCGGCTGGACATTGCCAGAGCTACATAGCAGAAAAGTAACCGTCCACAAGAGGAAATTACTAATCAGTCCCTTGTTTTGATTTACAGTCACAACTTCCTTACCATCTATACTGTTCCTTTTAATGGTATGATCAAGGTGCCACCATTTATACTTTTCAAAGAAGAATCATTGCTCCCCCCAACTCTCCCAAGCAAAGTTTCCTTCACATTTTGCACGAGACAGATTGTTTCTACCAAACAGTAAAGCCACTCTTTCTAAGAAGATAAGTTAATGCTGCAAGCATGACCTTCTCATGTAAGGTGACAGTCGTTTTCTCTGAAATCAGACACGGCACGAAGAATGCATAAACAGCACAAATCCACACAGCTAAAAGTGAGGAGCACAAGTATGACTCGTAGAGTAACAAGGTTGGAAAGAAGTATTAGCCAGATAGGAAAGTGATGATTTTTCTTTCTGAAGATAAAGGACAAAGCAATAAGCAGAATCAACAAAAGTTATTGCAATGATGATTGAAAAGAATCCATAGTTTTATATAAGGTCACATTTCCCTTGTAGGCACATTTAGTGCCATTATATGGCTCTACCATTCCATCAGCTTAAGAGTTACTCTACACAGAACTCAACTCATACAGATTCCGACATTGATGCCAGGTTATTTGAAGAATCAAGTTACCGGCCTTGACGTCGTATATTGCATCCAACAGCCAGCATTGGGACAGAGGCTCTCCTATCGATGAATGGAACAGCACCCAATTTGATGAAACAAAACCATGCTCACTGTTAAACCTACAACCCTTACCAATTGCTTTCTTTGAGCAACATTTCAAACCCTCGAAGACAAATGCACATCGTTTGAAGCAAATTGCACAGAAACACAACTACACACTGAACGAACCAGTGAGCATTGACCATGCCTGCCAACCACGCTCGCTACTTCAATTTCTGGCTGGAGCAGAACAATGCCAAGATGCTAACAGTTGCCGCGCGGAATCATAGTTAAGCCACCAAATTCAAGTGCGCAACACAGTAGATAAAAAACTAACCCTAGAGACATCCCAGACGAACAAGGCAGTTGAATGGCGGGTTAGGTTTTCAAAAGAAGTACCTTCCGGCAGTAGCCATCGGAGGGAAGATGTCCCGCAAGGAGCTCAACTCAATACTGCTTCGAGGTTCGGACGCCAGAGGGATTTCTCCCCTAACTGGTTGATTCTCAGTCCATGTCGCTGCTGACCTCCTTCCTCAGTTCCTCCAAGTTCCCCCGCTGGTCTAACTGCATAGGAAGAGAACCGAAGCTCTTGCGTATATACATATATATATATATATATATTATTATTATTGTTGGTAGGCCCGCGCTGGCTGTAGTAAAGAGGGAGCTGGGCCGTCCAGCTGGCCTATATTTGTTGGGCCATGTTTGTAGTAAAGAAGGAGCTGGGCCATAATTATCTCGGGAATTACTCAAAACTTCAAATTTCTCGTGTCAAACTACATCAAAACAGATCAAACAGACGGTAAAATGGGTTAAGTCAAAATTATCACCTCTCTACCAAACCTTTTTTCGTTTTGAATTCATTTAATTTGAAGCCTTACTTTTACCTTGGTCAAGGTTGACATTGCTTGGTATTTAGTATTTACACCAAAGAAACTCATTTTCATGCTATCACTATCTAACTTTTCTCTTTCTTTCATATGTCATTCTAAACTTGGTAGATTAACACATTAGTGGTTCAACAAATATGTTTTGACCTTATCACAATGGTGGAGCTAGGAGAAGGGTTGTGGGGACTATATACCTCATTTGAAAATAAATACATATTAAACATAACAGTTTTTTACGGTAATCTAACAAGTTTTGAATCATGAACTTTCTTTTATCAAGATAATAGCTTTAATATTGAGACAAACATTTCATTTGATTATCTTTAGAGTTTAGACACCATTGAACTATTTTCTTCGTTACGCCAATGGATATTATCACTTTTTTTGTTTTTTCTTTACAGTTATTGTGGGTGTCCTACTCCTATATATGCTTATAATTTCCTGCTAATTCTAATCTTCTGCCCAAGTATTCGTATTGAGGAAATGCCAAACGTAGGCACGAGCCATTCATTCAATCCATTTAACTAATTAACTTAACTATCCAATACAAAATTATTGCTTTCTCAAAGATTACTACGTTTATTGCATTTGGAAATTTTTACGATTGTATTCAAATCCTTTTCCATGGAACTAAATGCTCTACGTGATGCCATGAAATGGTGCCTAACCATCAATTTTTTATCTGTGAAATTGTACGGTGATTCTTAATTGGTGGTGCAGCGGGTGTTGACGGGACCTGGACCATGATCTTGCACAATTTGTTTTAGAAGATGTTGGGCGATTTGCTCAGAATTTCGATTTTTGTTCTTGTTATTTTGCTCCTGGAAGTTTTAACAGAGCTTACCATCTTGTGACTAAACAAATTCTTCCATCGGTAGTTCGACTATTGGTCGACAACTGCCCGTGGTTATTGTCCACTCTCGGACTTGTTTGATTACTATGTTATAAAAAAAGATTACTGAGCTTACAGTTAAGGTTAGTTTTAATTTATAAGGACATTCGAAAAATTAATACATAATTTTTCTTAAATGCCAACAGATTGATACATCGCTTTTACCGTTTAACGATAGGTAGCAAATGTGATATTTGGAAAATCCACTCTTGCCTCAATGTCACAATCCAGCACCGTCATTACAAATAATTCCATTTCTATTTCTCAAACTTAAATATTAGTTGTTACACATTTCTCATTTCTGAACCATCATCCTGAGGAGACTTGGAATATGACGCAATTGAGAATCACATTTGGACTTTACCAATTTAGAGATAGAATAATAACAAAATGCCGCCTAGAGCTGCTGTCATTCTTTTATCACAAGAAAGCGCGCATGGCAACTGCGAGTCAGCAGTCTAATAACAGCCTATAAATCTCACAAAAAAGGCTTTGATCTCCTGCCACCCAACATAACATCAATCCTTCTCCCAAGAACAATGTCAACCACTCGCAAACTACTTTCCAAAATCTCCAATCTACTCATACTCGTCAGCTTCTTTCATCTCTCTGCACTCAGCAGTTACCTGCAGAGAGCAAATGTAAACGCCTCGACCAACAACGAGACCGAAAGGCTCGCGTTGCTCGAGTTCAGGAAGGCCATAACCAGCGACCCAAATGGAGTCTTCCGCTCCTGGAACGACTCCGTCCATTTCTGCTACTGGGTTGGCGTTTCCTGCAGCAACCGAGCTGGATTACAAAGAGTCACATCTTTGGACCTCCACAAACAAAACCTGGTGGGCACTCTGTCTCCACACATAGGGAACCTCAGCTTCCTGCAGGGCATTCACCTGGTAAACAACACTTTCACTGGGGAGATTCCTCACGAAATTGGGAACCTACTTCAGCTTCAGGCTCTGAATCTCACCTGGAATTCTTTAGTTGGCAAAATTCAACACAACCTGACCCGGTGCTCACAGCTCAGGATGTTGTATTTGGAGGCTAATAATCTACAGGGGAGGATCCCTCTGGAGATTGGGTCTTTGTCAGAGCTCCGAGTCATGAGGGTTGGAACAAACAACCTGACAGGAGAGATTCCCGATTCGGTGGGGAATCTGACAAAGCTGATTGACTTCGGATCTGCTTATCTCAACTTGGTCGGGCGCATCCCGGAAAGCTTGGGCGCCCTGGAGAGCCTGAACTCGATTTCTCTTGGGATGAACCAAATGATCGGGACCATTCCTCGATCTTTCTTCAACATCACCACTCTCAGCATCATTGCCCTCCCTTGGAACCAGTTTGAGGGTCGTCTACCCGATGATATAGGCTTCACTTTACCGAACCTCCAGTTTCTTGCTATTTCAAAGAACAAATTGGATGGCGCCATCCCTAAATCCTTGTGTAATGCCACACAGCTAATGGGTCTCGACATGAACGAGAATGGCTTCGTGGGTCAAATTCCCAATTGCGTTGGGAATCTGCCCTATCTATACTGGCTGTCAGTTGGGATAAATCATCTCGGCAGTTATTCGCCTGGCGACTTTGAGTTCTTGGAAGGGTTGCAAAATTGCAGTCAGCTTCAACATTTTTCAATCCCTCATAACCACTTTGGAGGCACTCTACCTAGCACCATAGCTAACCTCTCAGCTCAGCTTGCCTTACTTGACGTTTCGGAAAATAAACTAGTAGGATTGGTTCCTGCTGGACTTGAGAAGCTGGTTAACTTGAATGCCATAGTTCTGTCATATAACCTCTTTGGAGGTTCCATTCCTTCTTTCTTTAGCAGGTTTCCCAATTTGCAAAGCTTGCACTTAGAAGCAAATCAGTTATCAGGTCAAATTCTTCCCTCCATTGGCAACCTCACTCAGTTGACTGAACTTAACATCTCGAATAACAGATTCGAAGGTGTTATTCCTTTGGGTCTTGGTTCATTACTCCAGTTGATTTCCTTGGATATTTCTGGAAATACTCTCACTGGATCTATACCTGGCAAGATTTTCACTCTTCCGTCCTTGACAAAATTACTGAACCTGTCACACAACTTATTCACAGGGAACCTGAGTCCAGAAGTAGGCAAGTTGGAGAATCTCAACGCATTGGATATTTCTCATAATTTCCTGACAGGGAATATTCCAAGCACCATTGGTGATTGCCAGAGCTTAGAGCTTCTCTATTTGCAGAGGAACTCGCTAGACGGTGGCATCCCTCCATCTTTAGCTTCCTTGAAAAGCCTTCGAGTGGTCGATCTTTCACTCAACAACTTGCAAGGAGAAATCCCATCGGCACTGCAAAACAGTAACATTTCAAAGTATCTGAATCTATCTTTCAATCATCTTGAAGGACCGGTGCCAACGAAAGGAATCTTTTCAAATTCAAGTAGCATATCATTAATGGGGAATAACATGCTTTGTGGTGGTGTGTTGGATCTCCATCTCCCCAAGTGCCCAGCTAAACCTTCCACAAACGCCATCAATCGTCGTACTGTTTTGTTGGTAGTAATTCTTGTTTTTGTGGGTCTATCTCTCCTCTCTTTGTTAACCTTTCGAATGATCTCCATGTCAGCTAAATCAAAGAAGAAGCCATCTGTGGAAGATCCAAGACTACCCAATTTTATAAGGGTCTCTTACAGAGACCTTCACAGAGCAACTGGTGGATTCTCCTCAGAGTCCTTAATTGGGTCGGGCAGCTTTGGCATGGTCTACAGAGGGAATCTGGATGAAACCGTCCCCCCTGTAGCTGTGAAAGTGCTGAAGCTGGAAAAAAGGGATGCTTACAAGAGCTTGGCAACAGAATTAAATGCATTGAGAAGCATTAGACACCGGAATCTTGTCGGGGTATTGTCATACTGCTCCAGTTTGGACCACAATGGTGACGAATTCAGAGCTCTCGTCTTCGAATACATGAAGAACGGAAATTTGGATAAGTGGCTGCACCCCATGGACGGCTACCCCAAACTGAGCCTTGCCCAAAGGCTTAGCATTGCGGTAGATGTGGCATCTGCACTGCATTATCTTCACGACCTCTGTGAAACTCCAATCGCTCACTGTGATTTGAAGCCGAGTAATGTGCTTCTTGACGAAGACATGGTAGCCCATTTGAGTGATTTCGGCATTTCCAGAATTCTTTCAACCGAGGATACAACGTTATCTGGAACAAGCACCATTGGTATCAAAGGAACAATTGGTTATACTCCTCCAGGTGAACAAAATTCTGAACATTTCCAGTCTTTCGTACATCTATAAGTTCGTGAAATCATATGTATTTTGGATGCTTACTGATTGTGGTTGAACCTTTTCGCAGAGTATGGAATGGGCAGTGCAGCTTCGAAAGAAGGCGATGTGTACAGCTTTGGAATTCTACTTCTGGAGTTGTTTTCTGGGAAAAGACCCACGGACCACTTGTTCGGGGACAGTCGGAATCTTCGAGACTTCATGATAGCAGGGCTGCCCGATACGATATCCAGAGTAGTAGATCCAGTGCTCTTCCTCGGTGGAGACATGACTGAGGCAGCGGAGCCAGACGGAGGCAACGAGATCATAGAAGTAGTCGAACTGCAACGCAGAGAGAGTAACTTTAGAGAGGCGAGCTTAATGAGGTCGATTCAATACCACGATTGCATGGTTTCAGTTGTCGAGATCGGGATAGCTTGTTCTCTGGAATCAGCGCCAGAGCGGATGAAGATGGCGGATGTTTCTCAGAGGCTAGAGTGCATTAGGGATGCTTTTGTCACGAATAACACTCGGCGTCGACCGAGAGAGCGGCAGGAGAGGTAGTAAGTTTGGGCATTCGGGCCTTCACTGATCTAATATGTGAGCAAACAAGCACTGTCTGTGAAAGAAAAACAAATATGTATTGTAATAATAAACTAGTACGACTCACTTACTGAAGTTGGAGAATCTAAGCAGCTGAGAGGGATAATTCCAAGTAGCATTGGGAATTGCAAGAGCTTGCAGTATCTCTATTTGCAGAGTAAACTTGTTCAAGAGTGTCATCCTTCCAACTGTAGCTTCCTTGAAAAGCGTTTGAGAAGTTGATCTTTCACTCACCAACTTGCAACGAGAAATCCCGGACGATCTTGAAAACATTAACCAACTTGATGGCCAGGTGCCGACTGTAGTATGCTTTGCAGTGGTATATTGAGTCTCCATCTTCCTAAGTGCACAACTGAACCTCTCAAGAATGCCATCAATCATTATACAGTTTCGTTGCTGACAGACATCACATAAAGAGATCGGCGGAGTCAAATACTATCAGAGGTTAGAAGACATCACTTAAAAAGATTGATAGAGCTCTCTGATTCAAGTGTAGTATAGATTTTCAACCAATGAAGTACCCTAATCTCCTTAAGATAAAAGAAAAGTGCACTTATTATTATTATGAGTCTCCGGAGAGGATATTCTGAAAATAGGAAAAAGCAGTTACATGTAACAACACGAACATAAGACTACAAAAGACACAGAGAGAGTGAAAGCAGTAAACCAAGTAAGTTACTTGTATGAACCTCTAGGAGCTCGTACTTCCACCTCGGATTTTATGTGGAAAATGCAATTTATTTTGCATCAATCATTCTCACTTGCAATCATCCCCCTATTATTGCTGTAAGAATGAAAGGCACGCTTAGGAGCGATTAAGTTTCGAGAGTGGCAACAGCGATATGGAACTTCTACCATCGGAGATAGGTTGAGTTGCAAGCACAGAACGTTGACGTCTGCTTCAAGTATATCTTAACTAATCATCTGAAGAGATAATGACACCAAAAGTCATTGAGTAATTTTCGAGATTTCAAGACCAACTTTCTCACTCAGGAATCAAGACAGTCAGACCAATTCGACAAAGAAGACCAAAGCAGATAGCTTCATACCATAATCAATCAATCAATCAATCAATCAGGATACGGAATTCAACACTCCACATTCGATTATGCAGGAATTGTACAAATTCTGAAACTACATGATCTCTTCATATGCATATGCAAATGAGATTCAGGGGATTACCTCATCAAACACGGGGAAAGCCAGGGGAATTCTTCGTTTAGGTTATTGAGCAAGATGATGACACGCCTGGCGCTTTTAGAAAGAGGGCTAGGGTTCCGGCTCTAGGACGTCTACTACACAACCAGTCAACCACGCTCCTTCATTTGTAAGCTCTTCTGAAAGCAAAAGCGAAGTGGTTAAGCCCTTCTGAAACCGAATTCCTATTCCTCCTCAGAACCCTCGGAAGTGAAGGCACGAAATGGATGGTGGGCAGTAAAGAGCTTCGAATTCCCCCCTTCCCTGATGGTGAAAAAATCAAATTGACGGCGATAGGGTTTCGATTTCCCCATTATATTATGATTTATGAGCCCCCGAAAGCTTCCGGCTGCTACAATACGGTAAGATGCATCGAGGAGGAGGAATGCGCGGCGACAGAATATGCTTGGAAGTCTCCTGGGCTTCCATCGTTGATTTCCACTTATCTGAACTCACGGCGGCTAGCCATCAGTCTCGAAGAAGAAGAAAGGGCGGCGCTCGAATTTTAAAGGGGCAGAACTTTACAGTGTACCCGCCCGCGCCCAACCAAACCCGTGAAACCACTCCATGGAAAAAACTTGCGCAATAACTCCGTTGAACGGAGGGCGACGGGCGGTAGCTATGGAGTGGTAGGTTTGTTCCGGTGCAAATATTTGTACCGTAAGTCACATCCTTTTGACAACCAGCCAAAATTATGCAGACTTGCAAGTTGCAACGTCCCCCCATTCCCCTCTACTTAACCCCTCCCTGCCTCCATCCTTCCCTCCTTTCCACCAATCAGTCGTCAGCTCCAGAAGAGACCAAAAGAAGTTTTTTTTTTTTTTTTTTTGAAGTGGGCACGACGATGACTTAGCCAGCATCGGCTGCCATATTCGTCTCCTCCAATAATTTACTCTCACCAAACACTTTTATCTCTCTCTCTCTTTCTGTCACTGGGTTGGGAGAAAATGGCTCCGGTGGGAGTTTTGGTGGGAAGCGGAGGGCCGGTGAAGGACTTCGGCGGCAAGATAACAAGCTCCGTTGTGGTCACGTGCGTCGTTGCCGCCTCCAGCGGCCTCATTTTTGGATATGACATTGGGATTTCAGGTAATTTTTGTGACTTTTTGTGAATTCAGTGTTGATTATGTCTGTTCATTTCATTGTAATGTGAACGAAACAGAGCAAAATATAAAGAAGTTTCTATCTCTTTGCACCAATTGGCTAGTATGTTTAGTGTCCTTTAGAGAAAAGAAAGCAACCATTTTTAATTAATAAATTTACAAAAATTCGCTAATATGTTTGTGTAGACTAATTAATTTATGATCTGGACCGTAACGGTGTTCGGTTTAGTTCTGACTCATAAATCATAATGACTGGTATAATATGTCATTAGCAACGGGGTAAGAAAAAAAATTAATATTGTAACATGCAATGTAACATATAGCATAAACGAGCGTTTCTTTACTATGTTTAATCGGACTAAATTTAATTAGATTCTTAGATAGCTCCAATCGGCAGTAGTTCTATCTTTTTTTCTAGCTAATCAAGCAAATAATAAATGCATACAAGCAAAAATAGTCTACCACATGTAGTAGTAGATAGCTAATAATGCAAGTCATGAATGTGTTCACAACCAGAATGCATACCTATTCATTAAAGAAAATAAAATTTATAATTCAAATAATCGGTAAGATATGCATATTTATGATTTGTTAACATTGGTATTTTAACTAAAATAAACAATTGAATTTAATATTTAACTTTATTCTCTAGCAAAAAAAAAACAATATTTTTTCCTTGTGGTGCCGAATTGACAGGTGGCGTCACAACAATGGAGTCATTCCTGAAGAAGTTCTTCCCGTCAGTTTTGCGGAAGGCGGCAGCGGCGGAGACCAACATATACTGTCAATACGACAGCCAACTCCTGACGGCATTCACTTCCTCGCTTTACATTGCAGGATTAGCCGCATCACTTGTAGCCAGCCGCGTCACCGCCGCCCTCGGCCGCAAGAACACGATGGTGCTCGGCGGCCTCACTTTCCTCGCCGGCGGCGCTGTCAATGGCGGGGCGGTCAACGTCGCCATGCTCATCCTGGGACGCATCTTGCTCGGTATCGGAGTTGGCTTCACTAACCAAGTACGTAACAAAATATTAGACATATACTTTGTGGGGGGAAATTTGGTGGTACATAAATAGCCACATAAATTTATTTCGTGTTTATCGGGTGATTATTCACGCAAATAGTGATTATTATTCAATGCAACACATTTTTACAAGAAATTTGAAGATCAAAATTTTATTTTCATAAAATATGGTGAATAGAAACTATTATATGAAAAAGAGAAAAAAATTAAAATTTCATTAATGTGAATAAGCACGGAATTACGTGAACAACCACCAAATTAGCAAAAAATGCATGACTTTTACAGGCGGCGCCGCTCTACCTGTCGGAGGTGGCACCGGCGAAATGGAGAGGAGCATTCAACACAGGTTTCCAGTTCTTCATCGGCATCGGCGTCGTAGCTTCCAACTTCATAAACTTCTTCCTGTCAAAGCACCCATGGGGCTGGCGCCTCTCCTTGGGCCTCGCCGTCGTCCCCGCCGCCGTCATGACCGCCGGCGCCGCCCTCATCTCCGACACGCCGAGCAGCCTGGTGGAGCGCGGCAGGCTGCGGGAGGCCAAGCAGTCCCTGGCCCGAATCCGCGGGGCCGGCGCCGACGTGGAGGGCGAGCTGGACGAGCTGGTCAGATCCGTCGACGTGGCGAAAGCGGCCAATCAGGAGCCGTTCGTGACGATACTGAAGAGGCCGTACCGGCCCCACCTGGTGATGGCGGTCTTAATCCCGTTCTTCCAGCAGGTGACGGGGATTAATATAATCGCCTTTTACGCCCCCGTTCTGTTTCAGTCGGTTGGGTTCGGGAAGGACTCGGCGCTGATCGCGTCGACAATTTTGGGAGTGGTGAATCTCGGGGCGATTCTGGTTTCCACGGCCGTGGTGGATCGGTACGGGAGGAGGTTCTTGTTCGTGGCTGGTGGCTTCCAAATGCTCGTTTGTAAGGTACGTTACATTCATGTATATTTGTTCTTATCGTGACAAAAAAAAAAAAAAAAAAACTCTCAATACGATTCTTACCGAAATATTTTTTTTCAAAATATTAGAGTTTGGCATGATTCACTCGAGTTTCAAGTGAACTATGTAGGGGTGGTAAACGGTTGGTAACCGGTTAAACCGATTACCGAATAACTGATTTCCGGTATACTGTGAAGCATTGAAGCCCCGCCGTTTGCCGATACCGTATTGGAGTCGGTATTCCGTCTACCGAATGCCTTCGGTTGCGGTTATTAAATCGGTACCCGATTACCGAATGTGAAGGGACTGGGGACTGGTGAATGGTGATAATGACGAATGGTGGGGACCCGGTTATGCATAATGGCAATGCATTGCAATGCCCTGCCCCCATAATTCCCATCTCCCACTTAATTAGAATTGAGAAAACGTGTTGTCTTCTTCTTCACAGCACACTGCACACCTCGTGAATCGTTATGTCGTTCCCTTCAAAAATTGAAAATAGCTTATGCGGCAGCCGACAGGGGAAGGTGCATGCACCGCCGGTGGAATTAAATTAAACAAACAAAATCAAAGGAAACAATAGATGCTGCGGCGAGGGAACATCACAACAAACCTGAAACTGACGGAGAGTGCACCGTCGACGGAAACTGACGGGGAAGCTGCACCGGCGTCGGCGATGTGGTCGAGCGTGCTGGGGACTAAGGAGAGGAAGCGGCACAGGGTCGACGGAGAGGTTGCGGTGCTGGGCTGCCACGTCGCGGTTCGTCGGTCTGAGTGCGTCGGCGTCGGAGAGAACATCGATTGCCGATTGGGGATCCAATTGGCGGCGAGACTCGTGATGGTGAGGGCTGGCGGCTGGATTAGGCAGGCAGGGAGCGAGACTGCGAGAGAGGGGAGGGGAATTACTGATTATTAATATGTAATTACAAATTCCTTTTCCTAATAGAGAACCAATTACAAGTTTGTAGCTAATTAGGAGAATCTCAGATTACTACTACGTCTTGCAAATACGGTATCGGAAAACCAGCTTTCCGTCGGTTAGTTGGCATCCGGGTTTCGGTATACCGCCGTCCCAAATTCAGCATCCGAAAACCGTTACCATCCGGTTAACGGTTTAACCGATAACCGCGGTTACCGATACGGTTATCTGTTAAGCCGTTAACCGGAAAACCGAATCCCAGCCCTAGAACTATGTACTGGTTCGCTTGAGTAGAGAGCGAACGAGTGTGGATTGTGACAGACTTAAGCAAACCAGCCTGAACAAGATAAATCACGGCACACGGAAGTGAAAATTAAATCTAAAGTTACCCTCAAAATCCTTAAATCTAAAAGCAATTCCTCTTTTTGGATTTGAGAAAGGGTCTATTGGGGGTAGATTTTTTTTGGGAAAAACGCAAATCTAACCGTCTTTGGTTGTTTGCAGCTTCGAAGATTTATCTTATAACAGAGCGAAAATTAAAATTGTTTGAAGTTTCGAGCTAAGTTAGTGGTAGGCTTGGGATTGGTTGGAGAGTGGCTCGCTTCGATATGGCGAGATTCAAATGGTTCGAGGTTGGTTTGTTTTGTATTTATCACGATCTAGATGGCTCGAGAATGGTTCGCTTAAATTGAATGCGATCTAATTGGTTTGAGATTGATTCGCTTTGATATTACGCGATCCGGTGTAGATAGCTTCTATGTCGAGCGTGCTAGTGCATAAATCGCTGAACACTGAAAAAATATTTTTTGTGAGCATGGGAATGGGGGGATTTTTTTATAGTAAATAGACGGAAGTACCTTTTCCAACAAAAAAGAAGAAGTAGTTCATTTTAATTTGTTTGATATTATTTTGGCAGCTAGCGGTGGCTGCCGTGCTGGTCGCCGGGACGGGAGTGTCAGGGACGGAGCACATGAGCAAAGCACTGGCCGTCGCCGTGCTGGTCTTGCTGTGCACCTACGGCGCCGGGTTCGGGTGGTCGTGGGGCCCGCTCAGCTGGCTGATCCCCAGTGAGATCTTCCCGATCAAGATCCGGACGACGGGGCAGAGCATAAGCCTGGCCGTGAATTTCGCCACCACTTTTGTTCTGTCGCAGACTTTCCTGACCATGCTCTGCCATCTCAAGTACGGCGCCTTCCTGTTCTACGCCGGCTGGATTGCCACCATGACGCTCTTCGTCGTGTGTTTCTTGCCGGAGACGAAAGGGATTCCGCTTGACTCGATGCAGGGGATATGGGATCAGCACTGGTATTGGCGTCAGTTTGTTACGACGACGACTACCTGAGCTGGGTAGTAGTAATAGTACTTGTGGTTTATGGAAGATAAATGACACATAATGGTTTCATTTATGTGATTTGTATTTGTTTGTTTTCTCTTAGAACCATTTGGTGTCTATCACTCAAATGGTAAGTTGTTGAAAGAAAATTAATTATGAATCTAATGCTACTTTGTTACTCGTTCCTTAAACGAAAGTCATATTTTTATGTTTAATCACGTTTAATATAGGTGGTCGTGGAGATTTGAATAAATGATCATTTAATTAAATTAATTTTGATATTGTGTCAAAAACCAATGAAATCCCAATAAAATATTAATTATCGATCTATACCACTCTTACGGTTTGTTGTTTGTTGTTTGTTGAGCCAGGGCTTGTTTGCACAGATTAAAGTCCAGTGAAGGCATGCGGGAGTTTCCCCAATTTACGACCGGTCCGGCCATTCTCTGGGTCGACGGCGAATGGTATTTGCGGTAAAAGCATCTCTAATGCACTCTAGCCTATGGTAGACGTCCGCCGTCTTCATCCGTTGTGTCGCCGATTCCAGAGAACAAGCTATCCCGATTTCGACGACCGACTTCATGCAATTGAGGTATTGACTCGACCTCATTAAGCTCGCCTCTCTGTAGTTTATCTCTCTGCGTTGCAGTTCGACCAATTCTGTGATTGCTTCACCTCCGCATATCTCCGCCGCCTCAGTTATGTCTCCACCGGGAGAGAGCACTGGATCCAGCACCGCAAATACCGTATCTGGCAGCCCCGCCGTCATATAGTCTCGAAGATTTCGACCGTCTTCGAACAATTGGTCGGTGGGTCTTTTCCCGGAGAACAATTCCAGCAGTAGAATTCCGAAGCTGTACACATCACCTTCTTTCGACGCTGCACTGCCCATTCCGTACTCTGCAAAAAGGTGCAAAGTAAGTATCCTGTATCCAAAGAACAGTTGATTATGTTGACACATGGATCCACGAAGACGTAAATGTGAAGGAATTTTGCCCACCTGGAGGAGTATACCCAATTGTTCCTTTGATGCCAATGGTGCTTGTTCCCGAGAATGTGGTACCCTCAGCTGAAAGAATCCTGGAAATGCCAAAATCGCTCAAATGGGCAACCATGTCTTCGTCCAGAAGCACATTGCTCGGCTTCAAATCGCAATGCGCAAGTGGAGTTTCGCAGAGGTCATGGAGATAATGTAGTGCAGATGCCACATCGACTGCAATGTTGAGCCTTTGACCGGGACCGAGTTTGTGGGAACCGTCCATGGTGTGCAGCCAGTTCTCCAGATTTCCATTCCTCATGTATTCGAAAACTAGAGCTCTGAATTCATCGCCATTGTGGTCCGAACTGGAACAGTATGACATGACCCCGACAAGGTTCCGGTGCCTGATGCTTCTCAATGCATTCAGTTCTGCCGCCAAGCTCTTGTAAGCCTTCCTGTTTTCCAGCTTCAGCACTTTCACAGCTACTGGTGGGTCGATTCCATCCAATTTCCCTTTGTAGACAAGGCCGAAGCTGCCAGACCCAATCAAAAACTCTGAAGAGAATCCACCAGTTGCTCTGTGAAGGTCTCTGTAAGAGACCCTTACAAAATTGGTTAGTGTTGGACCTTCCACAAGTGTCTTCTTCTTTGATCTTGATGAGTTTGTGATAATTCGGAAGGTTAATAGGGACAGAAGGGATAGACCTACAAAAACAAGAACTACCAACACAACTGTACGGCGATTGATAGCCTTTGTGGAAGGTTTAGCCGTGCACTTGGGAAGATGGAGATTGAGCACACCACCGCAAAGCATATTGTTCCCCATTAATGATATGCTACTTGAGTTTGAAAAGATTCCTTCCGTTGGCACCTGGCCGTCAAGGTGATTGAAAGAGAGATTCAGATACTGTAAGAGGTTACTATTTTGAAGAGCCGACGGGATTTCTCCTTGCAAGTTGTTGAGTGAAAGATCGGCTTTTCGAAGGCTTTTCAAGAAAGCTAAAGATGGAGGGATGGCACCGGCTAACGAGTTCCTCTGTAAATAGAGATACTCTAAGCTCTTGCAATCACCAATGGCACTTGGAATTTTGCCTGTCAGGAAATTATGAGAAATATCCAAAGCATTGAGATTCTCCAGCATCCCTATTTCTGGAGTCAGGTTCCCTGTGAATAAGTTGTGTGACAAGTTCAGTAATTTTGTCAAGGATGGAAGACTGAAAATCTTGCCAGGTATAGATCCAGTGAGAGTATTTCCTGAAATATCCAAGGAAATCAACTGAAGCAATGAACCAAGACCCAAAGGAATAGCGCCTTCGAATCTGTTATTCGAGATGTTGAGTTCAGTCAACTGAGTAAGGTTGCCAATGGAGGGAAGAATTGGACCAGATAGCTGATTTCCTTCTAAATGCAAGCTTTGCAAATAGGGAAACCTGCTAAAGAAAGGAGGAATGGAACCTCCAAAGAGGTTGTATGACAGATATAGGGCATTCAAGTTAACCAACTTCTCAAGTCCAGCAGGAACCGATCCTATTAGTTTATTTTCTGAAACGTCAAGTATGGCAAGCTGGGCGGAGAGGTTTGCTATGGTGCTAGGTAGAGTGCCTCCAAAGTTGTTGGCAGTGATGGACAAAAGTTGAAGCTGACTGCAATTTTGCAACCCTTTCAAGAACTCGAAGTCGTCAGGGGAATAATTGCCGAGATGATTTATCCCAGCTGACAGCCAGAATAGATCTGGCAGATTCCCTATGCAATCGGGAATTTGACCGACGAAACCATTTTTGTTCATGTCCACGAGCTGCAGCTCTGTGGCGTTGCACAATGATTTAGGGATGGAACCGGCAAATTTGTTCTTTGAGATAGCAAACTTCTGGAGTTTCGGTAAAGTGAAGCCTATATCATCGGGTAGACGACCCTCAAACTGGTTCCAAGGGAGGGCAATGATGCTAAGAGTGGTGATGTTGAAGAATGATCGAGGAATGGTACCGATCATTTGGTTTATCCCAAGAGAAATCGAGTACAAGTTCTCCAGAGCACCCAGGCTCTCTGGGATGCGCCCCACCAGGTTGAGATAAGCAGCTCCGAAGTCAATCAGATTTGTCAGGTTCCCCACCGAATGGGGAATCTCTCCTGTCAGGTTGTTTGTTCCAACCCTCATGACTCGGAGCTTTGACAAAGACCCAATCTCCAGAGGGATCCGCCCTTGCAGATTATTCAATCCCAGCCTCATGATACGGAGCTCATAACAGCGTGTCAGGTTGTCAGGAATTTCCCCAACGAAAGAGTTGGACGAGAGGTTGATTTCTCGAAGCTGAAGTAGGTTCCCTATCTCCTGAGGAATCTCCCCGTGGAAGGTGTTGTTTTCCAGGTTGATGGCCTGGAGGAAGCTGAGGTTCCCAATGTGCGGAGGCAGAGTGCCCACCAGGTCTTGTTTCTTCAGCACCAGAGATGTGACTCTCTGCGAGCCATCATCACCATGTCTGCCGCAGGAAATGCCCACCCAGCTGCAGAAATGGACTGAATCGTTCCAGGATCGGAAAACTCCATGCGGATCGCTGGTTATGCCGTTCCTGAACTCGAGCAGCGCGAGCCTGTCGGTCTGGTTGTTGGTTGAAGCAGCAACCGTGACTGCTTGCTGTGGGTCTCTGAGTGCAGAGAGATGAAAGAGGCTGATAACCATAACTAGATTGGAGATCATAGAAAGTGGTTTACAAGTTCTGAACGACATTCTTGTTGATCTTGGAAGAAGGATTGCTTGATGTTTGACGGCAGGACATCAAAGCCTTGTGCCGTTTATATAGCCGTGAGGTTTACAGGAGCTACAGTTCTTGGCTGCTGTTCCCGCCTTAATAAAATGTGTGTAAGTCCCATTCCATTCCATTCCATATCAATCAGAAGTCAGTACTGGAGATAAGGCCAATTGGAATATTTTATAACAAATTTATGTAGTAAGCTCTCGTATTCAACTCTTCAGTTAAAAATTTCTGAACTTCTAATTTTTGTCTCCTGCTTGACTTAGTCCCTTGAGTTGCAATCCGCCATTTCTTGTTATGTTTGCCCCTTCAGATTTTTACAAGTTACAACCCAATTTGGGAATGAGTCAAGTAGAGAGGACTTTGACTTTCTCATGGCTGCAATCCGCCAAGGGCGGTTTCTCTTCCTGATTTATTTTATGGGTGCAAATGATGGTTGATGGATGAATGATCTTCGCACACGTGATTAACATAATGAAATATAGATCAGAAAGGGATTTAGGAGAAGTGGGAGATTGGATTAAGAACATATTAGAGATTTGAGAGGAGGAAATGAATAAAAATTTACGCACAGAAAATTCGAGTTGGTTAGGAGTCTAACACCTTAACACCTTATCAATGGGTAAATTGCAAGTTTTATGTTTGCCTCTAAAATTAATTTAATTCCATTCACAGTCACTCAAATTAGTTCAATGGTTCAAATTTAGTCACTGTCTGTTAACTTTATGTGACATGGCAGTCAACTCTAAAGAGTTGACCTTTAAATAAATGATGTAGCAATTAAAAAATAATAATATTTAATTTTTTCATTATTCCACCTTATTATCGAAAAAGTACGGGAGAGATCCATGGTTCATAAGTAGGAAACCGACCTTAACTGACAAGACACGTTTTGGGTGAAATGGAGAAGTTCTTGTGAGAACCGAAGTTAAAAGTGCTCAGTGTGGAGTACAACAAGGATGGGTGACCTTATGGGAAGTCGCCTTGAATTGCACTACAAGTCAAAAACCGTGAGGGTCGAGGCCCAAAGCGGACAATATTTTCGTCGGGAAAAGATTCGGGATATTACATACGTGATTAACGGTAAAGGTTTTTTTTTTCTTTTTTCTTTCTTCCTTTGATTGTTTTCTCTTTGTATTGAAAAGAAAAAGAATAAAAGAAACGCATAACATCAATGTACACCTTGCCTATCCAAACATTAACAGGAGCAGTTCAGACTTCAGAGTAGTATCGCCGTCCGCCTTCGAGTTCTGAACAATTCCCTGCGGTGGTTAGCATGCCTTGGTGGCCGGCCGTCCACCCGCCTTTTTCTGGGCAGACAGAGTTGCTAGAAAGGTACTTCTGATAGTGTGGAGCTTTCTGGTAACTTCCGCCATTTTCATCCGTTCTTTCGGCGCTTCAGCTGAGCACTTTACTCCCAGTTCAAGCAAGGAAATCAAACACTCTTCCACCTTCTTGTCAATTCCGCAAGTTTTTCCAGATACCAGCATTGATGAATCTATTAGCATTGAAAGTTTGGATGGCAATGCGGCCTTGCAAGAGTCGCGTATATTCACACCATCCTTGAACATTTCGTCCGTTGGTCTTTTCCCAGATAGGATTTCCAGCAGAAGGATTCCGTAGCTGTACACGTCCCCTTCCTTCGATGCCGTGGAGCCCGTCCCATATTCTGCAAACCAGGTTAGGGAATTTCTGTCACTGTGCTGAAATAATGAGGTTTGAATCCCGTGGTAGGGTTTCTTTTCTGGAGGCAAATTTGTGGGGAATCATGTTTTTTCCTTACCTGGTGCCGCATAGCCTACCATCCCGCTTAGTCCAATTATGCTTGCTGTGTTTGTTTGACATGGTGATGAGAGGATTCTCCCTAGACCCAAATCACTCACATGAGCTACCATGTCATGGTCTAGGAGCACGTTGCTAGGCTTTAAACTGCAATGAACGATTGACATTCCGCTAAGATCGTGAAGATAGTACAATGCGGATGCCACATCTCTTGCAATGTTGAGTCTTTGGAGAAGACTGAGATGGTGATATGTCGTCTTGGTGCCATCATTACTGCAATGCAGCCATTTGTCGAGGCTCCCATTGTCCACAAATTCATAAACTAGAGCTCCGAATGCGTTGCCTCGGTTGTCTGTGCTAGAACAGTAAGATAGAATCTTCACGAGATTTCGATGCCGGATATTTCGCATTATCTTGCATTCCACCACTAATCTCTTATATGCTTTATTTTGTTGCAGGTTGAATACTTTGATGGCTACTGGTGCTCTCATTTGCTCCAGGTTTCCTTTGTAGACTGTGCTGATACCACCAGACCCGATTAAAGTTTCAAGACTGTATCCATTGGTTGCCTCATGAATGGCTGCGTAGGAAAGCTTCACAAAGTCGTCCATCAGTGGATCTTCTCCTCGAAGGATATGCTTATTTGATCTTCTTGTCTTGCCACTTAGTAGAAGGCCTATCATTACCAGTACAAGTGCAGATAGAGATGTACTAACAGTGATGACTGTTAACTTCAACTTTGGAGGCCTTCTATTCTTGGTGGTTTTATTTGGGCATTTAGGCAAATGGAACTCTGGAGTACCACCACAAAGCATGGGATTGCCGGACAATGACACAATGCATGCATGGGCAATAACCCCCTTAGATGGCACTTCACCTCTCAGATTGTTGAAAGAAAGATTCAAAGACTGTAGGCGGATTTGTAGGAGACCTTCTGGGATTTCTCCCTCTAAGTTGTTTCGTGAAAGATCCAATTCCTGAAGCCCTTTCAGAGACGACAAAGCTGGAGGAATAACCGCGTCGAAACAATTCCCCTGCATATAAAGGTATTCCAGACTTGAGCAACTGCCTATGGTGCTAGGAATTTCCCCTTTCAACTGATTATTAGAGATATCTAACTTATTCACATTTTTCAACTTCCCAATTTCTGCAGGCAGGTTGCCTGTGAGCAAGTTGTTTGACAGGTTCAACAATATGGACAATGAAGAAAGTCTCATTAACTCTGGAGGTATAGCTCCCATGATTCTATTTTCTGAAATATCCAAGGTGCTCAATTGAAGACAATTCCCAATACTTGGTGGAATGTTGCCTTGCAGTTTGTTCTGTGATATATGCAGTTCAGACAACCGACTGAGATTACCTATAGAGGATGGAATCTGACCTGAGAGTTGATTACCATTCAATAACAGTCTCTGCAGATTAGAAATCTGGCCAATATTAGGGATGATGCTTGTCAAGTAGTTATAGGAAAGCTCCAGATCCGCCAGGTTGAAGAGATTCACCAACCCTGCAGGGATAACTCCAGTGACTTGATTGTCCCCAATATACAGTGCGGTGAGCATGGTTGACAGATTCCCCAGAAATTCTGGTAATGGGCCGCCAAAATTATTACTGCTAATACCCACTCGCTTCAGTTGACTGCAATTGCTCAATGACTCTAGAAATGCAAAGTCACCCGTTGAATTGCTTCCAAGATTATTTTTAGCCATGTCTAGCGTAGTAAGACCAGTAAGCTTCCCGAGACAAGTAGGAACCTTCCCTACAAAGTCGTTTCGGTTCATATTCACCAGTTTTAGCTGAGAGACATTGCAGATTGAGTCAGGGATGGTTGCGAAGAATTCATTTCTGGAAATAGCGAATTGTTTCAGATTGGGCATGGTGTGGTCCATGCTCTCCGGCAAGCGACCACGCAAATGGTTCCACGCAATTGCAAAGCTTTTGATGGATGAAATATTAAACAAGGACAGGGGGACTGAACCAAAGAGCTGATTGCATCCAAGATTAATTGAAGCTAACCTTGATAGCAGGCCGAAGCTTTCTGGAATGGTTCCAGTCAAGTTGTTATATGTAGCACCAAAGTTGACGAGCAACGAGAGGTTCCCCAAGGAAGGCGGGAGCCATCCTGTTAGGTTGTTGTTTCCAACTCTGAGGAACTCAAGCTTTGATAACGAACCAATCTCTACCGGGATGCTCCCCCATAAGTTATTCGCTTCCAACAACAAGTACTTCAGCTGGCTGCAACGAGTCAGGTTGGTTGGAATCTCGCCTTCAAATGAGTTGAATCTGAGGTCGAGGCACTGGAGTTGAAGCAAGTTTCCAAGTGGTTGTGGAATCTCACCACGAAAACTGTTCTCCGTGAGGTTGATGTATCTAAGAGAAGTAAGGTTGGCGACGTGCGGAGACAGGGTACCCACCAGATTTTGGCCATGGAGATCAAGCGACGTGACTCGCTGGCTAGGAAGCAGATCACACGCAACACCAAACCAATTGCAGAAATGGTCGGAATCGGTCCAAGATTTCAGAGCTCCATCTGGATCACTGCTGATCCTACTTTTGAACTCCAGCAGAGCAAGTCGATCTGTCTCATTGTTGTTGCCTGAACCATTTGCTTGCAGTGTGGAGTTCAGGAGCAGGAACACGGCTATGAAGCCGTCAAGTAACAAGGGAATGGTAGGAAGCTTCCAAATTCTCATTTGAGATTACGAGAACCAGCTACCACAGGTAACACATAATCTTTTCGAGGCTTTGCTGCTTTCAGAATTCATGTGTGAATGAAAATCATATTTGTAGCCTTATTCCCAGAGAGGGCGGCAACAATATTCCACTTCCAAAACAGGCTCGCTCATCACTCTTTGTTACAGACTTACTATGTTGGGTGGCCGGCAAAGAAGCGGACGAAGCCTTAATATTCGGTTGGCGATCGGCACCGAAATTGTCAATGATGAGAAATGAGAAGGACAGCAGAACGAGGAACCTATGAGATGATAATTTTATGTGTATGGAATATTTCATTTCCGACACTTGGTGTGGAATCTTGAACCGAGACAGATAAAAATTATGGTAATGTTTAATTTTTATTCAAACTTTTTTCAGATTCTTTTATATTATTCAAACCTATTAAAATGTTATTAATTAACCAAATCTTTCGTAATGTATCAAAATATTAGCCATTTTTACGTTATCGTTAATAATTTTATAACATTTTCTTAGTGAAAATACTAAAAATTTGGAAGGTTAATCTTCATCTGTCCCTTCCAAGTCAGTATCATGTTGCCAAGTCAATATTACTAACAAAATTGCTAGCTAAGTTAACATTTGGATAATTCTTAGTATTTCGATAAATTTGGCTAATAAAATAAAATCCGAAAAAGGTTTAGACAAAAAATAGACATTACTCTAAAAATTACAAACAAATATTTTTTAATAGGTTTGTTAGTCAACGGACGAAAAAATGGACGAATGCACTATTTTAGGACAATAATGCTCTATTCTAATTTAAGTGGTATAACTCTCCCAATTATGACAGTTAATATTGGAGGTCATGAGGACTTGAACACATGACTTTAAGGGCAAACCAACTCTAATATAATGTCATAACAAACTAGTTACAATAACTCGAGTTATTGAGAGAGGTTAATGTATGCTACTTAACCACTTCCTTACACAAAAAGGGGAAAATGCTAAATTTTCCCCACATGAGCCATCTTAAGTTTGATGCAATTTTCTTATACATTTATCAAATTCATAGAAATAAGAAAACACTATAATATACGATATCAATAATTCCATCCTTAACCAAATCATTGTACACCCCTATTTCCTCCGCAAACTTTACATAATCCCACTATTTACCCGCAGAAACATAATAAACGCAAAGAAAAAACAACAAGCTATATCTGCCTATCCAACACAGTAATCAGAAACGGTTTAGAGTATCATCGGTGTCCGCCTTCGAGTTCTATAAACAATTCCATGCTGGTTAACATGCTTCGACGCCCAGCCGTCCACCCGCCTTCTCTGGGAATTCAAAGTTTGCAAGAAAGGTACTTCTGATAGTGTGTAGCTTCCGGGTAACTTCCGCCATTTTCATCCTTTCGCTCGGCGATTCAGCTGAGCACTTCACTCCCAGTTCAAGCAAGGAAATCAAACACTCTTCCATGTTCTTATCAATTCCGTCAGTGTTTCCAGGTATCAGCATTGATGGATCTATCAACATTATAAGGTTGGATGGCCAAGCGGCCTTGACAGAGTCGCGTATATTCATACACTCCTTGAACATTTCGTCTGTTGGTCTTTTCCCTGATAGGATTTCCAGCAGCAGGATTCCATAGCTGTACACATCCCCTGCCTTCGATGCGGCTGAGGCCGTCCCGTATTCTGCAAACCAGGTTAGGGATTTCTGTCAGTCTTGTTCTGAATCAATGAGTTTTGGATGGCGCCGCGTGGTAGGGTTTTTTTTAGAGGCAAATTTGTGTAGAATCAAGTTTTTTCCTTACCTGGTGCCGCATAGCCTACCATCCCGTTTAGCCCAATTGTGCTTGTTGTGTTTGTTTGAGATGGTGAGAGGATTCTCGCTAGACCAAAATCACTCACATGAGCTACCATGTCATGGTCTAGGAGCACGTTGCTCGGCTTCAAACTGCAATGAACGATTGACGTTCCGCTAAGATCATGAAGATAGTGCATTGCAGATGCCACATCTATTGCTATATTGAGTCTTTGGAGAAGACTGAGATGGTGTGGTGTCTTGATGTTATCATTACTGCAATGCAGCCACTTATCGAGGCTCCCATTGTCCAGAAACTCATAAACTAGAGCTCCAAATGCATTTCCTTGATCGTCTGTGCTAGAACAGTACGATAGGATCTTCACGAGGTTTCGATGCCGGACATATCGCATTATCTTGCATTCCACCACTAGTCTCTTATATGCTTCCTTTTGCTGCAGGTTGATTACTTTAATAGCTATTGGCGCTTTCATTTGCTCCAGTTTACCTTTGTATACCGTGCCAATACCACCAGACCCGATCAAAGTTTCATGGCTGTATCCATTGGTTGCATTATGGATGTCTGTGTATGAAATCTTCACAAAGTCGTCTACCAATGGATCTTCTCCTTGATGGATATGCTTGTTTGATCTTCTCATCTTGCAATTTAGTACAAGGCCTGCTGTTACCGCCAAAAGTGCAGATAGAGATGTACTAGCAATGGTGACTATTAGCTTCAACTTTTGCAGCCTTCTATTCTTGGTGGTCTTATTAGGGCATTTAGGCAAATGGAACTCTGGAGCACCACCACAAAGCATGGGATTGCCCGCCAATGATACAGAGCTTGCATTGGGAATGATCCCCTTTGATGGCACTTTACCTCTCAGATTGTTGAAAGAAAGATTCAAAGACTGTAGGCGGATTTGCAATAGATCTTCTGGGATTTCTCCCTCTAAGTTGTTTCGTGAAAGATCCAATTCCTGAAGCGCTTTCAGAAAAGATAAAGCTCGAGGAATAACCGAGTCGAACGAATTCCCCTGCATATAAAGGTATTCTAGACTTGAGCAACTGGCAATGGTGCTGGGAATGTTCCCTCTCAAATGATTGTTAGAGATATCCAACTGATTCACATTTTCCAATTTTCCAATTTCTACAGGCAGGTTGCCTGTTAGCAAGTTGTTTGACATGTTCAACAATATGGACAATGAAGATAGGCTCATTAACTCTGGAGGTATATCTCCCATAATTCTGTTTTCTGAAATATCCAAGGTACTCAATCGAAGACAGTTCCCAATACTGGGTGGAATGTTGCCTTGGAGTTTGTTCTGTGATATATACAGTTCAGACAACCGACTGAGATTGCCTATAGAGGATGGAATCTGACCTGAAAGTTGATTTCCACTTAATGATAGTCTGTGCAGATTAGAAAACTGCCCAATATAAGGAGGGATGGTCCCTGTCATATAGTTACCGGAAAGCTCCAGATCCGTCAAGTTGAAGAGATTCACCAACCCTGCAGGGATAACTCCAGTGACTTGATTGGCCCCAACATACAGACCGGTGAGTGTGGTTGACAGGTTCCCAAGAAATTCTGGTAACGAGCCACCAAAATTGTTGATGCTAATACCCACCCGCCGCAGCTGACTACAATTGCTCAATGACTCCAGAAATGCGAAGTCGCCTGTTGAATTGCTTCCAATACTATTTTCAGCAATGTCTAGCGAAGTAAGACCTCTAAGTTTCCCAAGACAAGTAGGAACCTTCCCTACAAAGTCATTTCGGTTCATGTTCACCTTCTGTAACCGAGAGACATTGCAGATTGAATCAGGGATAGTTGCGAAGAATTCATTTTTGGAAATGGCGAAATTTACGAGATTGGGCATGGTGAGGTCCATGTCCACTGGCAATCGACCACGCAAGTGGTTCCAAGGAATTGCAATGTTTTTGATGGATGAGATATTAAAGAATGATAGAGGGACTGAACCAGAGAGCTGATTGCTTCCAAGAGTAATTGAAGTCAACCTTGATAGCATGCCTATGCTTTCTGGAATGCTTCCTGTCAAGTTATTATATGCAGCACCGAAGTTAAGGAGCAACGAAAGGTTCCCCAAGGAAGGCGGGAGCCATCCTGTTAGATTGTTGGTTCCAACTCTGATAAACTCAAGCTTTGATAACGAACCAATCTCCATCGGGATGCTCCCCCTAAAGTTATTCCCTTCCATCAACAAGTACTTCAGCCGGGAGCAACGAGTCAGGTTGGTTGGAATCTCGCCTTCAAATGAGTTGCCGCTGAGATTGAGGTGCTGGAGTTGAAGCAAGTTTCCAAGTAGTTGTGGAATCTCACCATGGAAACTGTTGTCCATGAGGTTGATGTATCTAAGAGAAGTGATGTTTGCGACGTGTGGAGACAGTGTACCCACCAGATTTTGGCCATGTAGATCAAGGGACATTACTCGCTGGCTAATAAGCGGATCACATGCAACACCAAACCAGTTGCAGAAATGGTCGGAATCATTCCATGATTTCAGGGCTCCATCTGGATCGCTGCTGATCTTACTTTTGAATGCCAGCAGTGCAAGTCGATCCGTCTCATTGTTGCCTGAACCATTTGCTTGCAGTGTGGAGTTTAGGAGCAGGAACATGACTATGAAGCTGTCAAGTAGGAAGGGAGTGGTAGGAAGCTTGGAAATTCTCATTTGAGATTATGAGAACCAGCCAGCCTACTGCGACGAGGCAGAGATTAGCTACCACAGGTAACACAATCTTTTCGAGCTTTGGTGCTTTCAAAATTTATGTGGAAGTGAAAATCATATTTGAAGCCCAGCGCGGGCGGCAAAAATATTCCACTTCCAAACCACGCTCGTTCATCACTCTTTGTTACAATGTTGGGTGGCCGGCAATGATGACTGATGAGAAATGAGAAGGACAGCTGAACGAGGAAACCATAGTTGATAATTATGGGTATGGAATGTTTCATTTGGCTGTGCTTGGTGTGGAATCTTTACCTGCCTATCTGAGATGGTTTAGTGTTACGTGATATGTCGTAGGAGTTGATTAAATAAAATAAGAAGGAATTGCTAGGACTGAATGCAAGAACCAATTAAATTGTGGCGAGGTTATAGGCTTATAGCTCTTCTCGAATCTCAAAATCATATAAAATTACTTGTGAAATTTTGAACTAATACATTACAACACTCAAATTATAAAAAAATGAAAAGGTTATTTGTATCCTATTTTATTCAACATGACCAAGGTTGACAACTTGTGGGTTGATCCATGGGTTGGCCCATTTTGACCCTGCTCGATGAAAAAAAATGGGTGCCGCACACCCGCGGGTCAACTCGCAGCAAGGTTTCAAAGGTTATAGTGTTGTTTTTCCCTTTGATTTGTGAAACACACCATTTTTCCTGTTTTTCTCCTCGCCTAATCCTATATATTTGAAATTCTAAGTTGAACATTTGAGTATTGATGTTATATGAGTGTATTTTAATTTTACGAACTGTGATTTTCATGTAATATCTTATATTATTTTCTATATGTTAGATATTTCGTAGCCCTAAAAATATGGTTTGGTTAATGTTTCTGTAGCGCCAAATACTAATTATACCATACTAATTTGATATAATCTGTAAATGGATAAACAATATAGTGAATTTTTCATATATCTGAGCTAAAGAAATAAGAGATCAGACCATTAACTTTTAACCCACTTGCTCTACCGGGCCAGCGGACTAAACTGGGTTCACAAGGTTGAGGCGTCCACCCGCCTTCTCTGGTCATGCAGAGTTTGCTAGAAAAGTACTTCTGATAGTGTGTAGCTTTCTGGTAACTTCTGCCATTTTCAGCCGTTCGTTCGGCGGTTCAGCTGAGCACTTCACTCCCAGTTCAAGCAAGGAAATCAAACACTCTTCCACCTTCTTATAAGTTCTGTCCGTGTTTCCAGGTATCAGCATTGATGGATCTATTAACATCGGAAGTTTGGATGGCAATGCGGCCTTGACAGAGTCTCGTATATTCACACCATCCTTGAACACTTCATCTGTTGGTCTTTTCCCTGATAGGGTTTCCAGCAGCAGGATTCCATAGCTGTACGCGTCCCCTTCCTTTGATGCGGCGGAGGCCGTCCCGTATTCTGCAAACCAGGTTAGGGTATTTCTGTCAGTCTTGTGCTGAATCAATGGGTTTTGAATGGCACCGCGTGGTAGGGTTTCTTTATAGAGGAAAATTTGTTGAAACTCAAGTTTTTTCCTTACCTGGTGCCGCATAGCCTACCATCCCATTTAGCCCAATTGTGCTTGTTGTGTTTGTTTGAGATGGTGAGAGGATTCTCGCTAGACCAAAATCACTCACATGAGCTACCATGTCATGGTCTAGGAGCACATTGCTCGGCTTCAAACTGCAATGAACGATTGACGTTCCGCTAAGATCATGAAGATAGTGCATTGCAGATGCCACATCTATTGCTATATTGAGTCTTTGGAGAAGACTGAGATGGTGTGGTGTCTTGATGTTATCATTACAGCAATGCAGCCACTTATCGAGGCTTCCATTGTCGACAAACTCATAAACTAGAGCTCCAAATGCATTTCCTTGGTTGTCTGTGCTAGAGCAGTAAGATAGGATCTTCACGAGGTTTCGATGCCGGACATTTCGCATTATCTTGCATTCCACCGCTAATCTCTTATACGCTTTCTTTTGTTGCAGGTTGAACACTTTAATAGCTACTGGTGCTTTCATTTGCTCCAGTTTTCCTTTGTATACTGTGCCAATACCACCAGACCCGATTAAAGTTTCATGGCTGTATCCATTGGTTGCGTCATGGATGTCTGTGTAGGAGATCTTCACAAACTCGTCCACAGGTGGATCTTCTCCTCGATGGATGTGCTTGTTTGATCTTCTCTTCTTGCAATTTAGTAGAAGTCCTATCATTACCAGTAGAAGTGCAGATAGAGATGTACTAACAGTGATGACTATTAGCTTCAACTGTGGAGGTCTCCTATTCTTTGTGGTTTTATTTGGACATTTAGGCAAACGAAACTCGGGAACACCACCACAGAGCATGGGATTGCCTGCCAATGATACAGAGCTTGCATTGGGAATGATCCCCTTTGATGGCACTTCACCTCTCAGATTGTTGAAAGAAAGATTCAAAGACTGTAGTCGGATTTCTAGCAGATCTTTTGGGATTTCTCCGTCTAAGTTGTTTCGTGAAAGATCCAATTCCTGAAGCCCTTTCAGAGACGATAAAGCTGAAGGAATAACTGCTTCAAAAGAATTCCCCTGCATATAAAGGTATTCCAGACTTGAGCAACTGCCAATGGTGCTAGGAATTTCCCCTTTCAAATTATTATTAGATATATCCAACTTATTCAAATTTTCCAAATTCCCAATTTCTACAGGCAGGTTGCCTGTGAGCAAGTTGTTTGACAGGTTCAACAATATGGACAATGAAGATAGGCTCAATAATTGTGGAGGTACAGCTCCCATTATTCTGTTTCCTGAAATATCCAAGGTACTCAGTTGAAGACAGTTCCCAATACTGGGTGGAATGTTGCCTTGGAGTTGGTTCTGCGATATATCCAGTTCAGATAACCGACTGAGATTGCCTATAGAGGATGGAATCTGACCTGAAAGTTGATTTCCATTCAATGATAGTCTCTGTAGATTAGAAAACTGCCCAATATAAGGAGGGATGGTCCCTGTCATGTAGTTACCGGAAAGCTCCAGATCCGTCAAGTTGAAGAGATTCACCAACCCTGCAGGGATAACTCCAGTGACTTGATTGGCCCCAATATATAGTGCGGTGAGCGTGGTTGACAGGTTCCCTAGAAATTCTGGTAACGGGCCACCAAAATTGTTGATGCTAATACCCACCCGCCGCAGCTGACTGCAATTGCTCAATGACTCCAGAAATGCAAAGTCATCTGTTGAATTGCTTCCAAGACGATTTTCAGCCATGTCTAGCGAAGTAAGGCCTCTGAGTTTCCCAAGACAAGTAGGAACCTTCCCTACAAAGTCATTTCGGTTCATATTCACCATTTGTAGCCGAGAGACATTGCAGATTGAATCAGGGATGGTTGCGAAGAATTCATTTTTGGAAATGGCGAAATTTACGAGATTGGGCATGGTGAGGTCCATGTCCACTGGCAATCGACCACGCAAGTGGTTCCAAGGGATTGCAATGGTTTTGATGGATGAGATATTGAAGAAGGATAGAGGGACTGAACCAGAGAGCTGATTGCTTCCAAGAGTAATTGAAGTTAACCTTGATAGCATGCCTGTGCTTTCTGGAATGCTTCCTGTCAAATTATTATATGCAGCACCAAAGTTAAGGAGCAACGAGAGGTTCCCCAGGGAAGGCGGGAGCCATCCTGTTAGATTGTTGGTTCCAACTCTGATGAACTCGAGCTTCGACAACGAGCCAATCTCCATCGGGATGCTCCCCCTAAAGTTATTCGCTTCCATCAACAAGTACTTCAGCCGGGAGCAACGAGTCAGGTTGGTTGGAATCTCGCCTTCAAATGAGTTGCCGCTGAGATTGAGGTGCTCGAGTTGAAGCAAGTTTCCAAGTCGTTGTGGAACCTCACCGTGGAAACTGTTGTCCATGAGGTTGATGAATCTAAGAGAAGTGAGGTTGGCAACGTGTGGAGACAGAGTACCCGCCAGTTTTTGGCTATGGAGATCAAGGGACACGACTCTCTGGCTAGCTAGAGGATCACATGCTACACCAAACCAGTTGCAGAAATGGACTGAATCATTCCAAGATTTCAGAGCTCCATCTTCATCACTGCTGATCCTACTTTTGAACTCCAGCAACGCAAGTCGATCCGTCTCATTGTTGTTTCCTGAACCATTTGCTTGCAACGGGAAGTTCAGGAACAGGAACAGGAACATGATCATGAAGCTGTGAAGTGGGAAGGGGGTGGTGGGAAGCTTGGAAATTCTCATTTCAGATCATGAGAACTGAGAAGCAGCCTGCTGCAACGAAGCAGCATAGAAATTAATTTTGTAGCTTCATTTCATTCTCACCGAGGTCCGGCAAATATTCCACTGCCGAAACGCACCTCGTCACTCTTTGTTAAATATAAGTTTGGAAGCCGGCAAAAGGGAATAGAGCCATTGTATCAGGTAGGCGACGGCACAAAAGTTGGGAATACTGAGAAATTGAGAATGACAGCTGAATGGGGGAAATGATGAATTGATAATATTGTTATGTTAGGATGCAAAGGTCAACCTCACTATTGAAAGCAGCCGGCGGCGAGGTGGGCTAAAGATTTCATGGTCGTATGTGATCGCCGGAAGTGGGAAAAGACGGCAAGATTCCTCAGGATTTTCGTCCATCAATGTTGTTTTTGGCCGGTTCTATATGCCATCTAGCTCCTTGCTTTGCATTCCTTGCAATTACCGGTGGTGTAACGTCAACCTATTCCACGAGAGTTGAGACGTACTAGATGAATTTTTCTCAAATGACAATAGAAGTGCCGAGAGATTTGGATATGATTATGGTCTAATTGATAAAAATATGTATTATGTAGTTCGAATACTCATCATGTTTGATGGTAGACGAAAAATCACTGCCTTTCGGGCTCCCGACTGATTCAACCATAGAGGCTAACGATAGACAATAACTCGCCAACTCACAAGTAAACGGGTAAAAGATATTCAGAGCAATATTTCCATTCCTAGCCAACCGACTGTTGACAAAATGGGTGGCGTGTGGAGAAAAAAAAAGGCCTTTACACCTTCCGCTTTGCTATTTCAAAAGGAGAAAGCAATATAATGAAGACATAGGGGAACATTTAGTATCAATAACCGGCTAATATTGAATCTTATATCAAATATTAATTTATGATATAGTTAACGGTTCACTTTCGAATGACATTCTTTATACAACAAATATTTAATATCAATAACTAAAGTGGTTGGGAGATATGAAAAACTGGATTGTAAACTATTTACTACACGCCCCCTCAAAAGATAGTCAACTTATATAGTTTTTTTTTTTGTCCGAGTAAGATCGGAAAGATAGAACAAAAACTACCCACACTCCCTCCCCACCCCGCTAACAAACCAACCTACAAAGTCAAAAGAAGCTAACTCTAACCGAAACAGCAACAGGACTTTACGTGCCACTCTATGGACAGCCCAGTTGACAGCCCAGTTCAATTTATATAGGTTTTAAGTTTGCACCAAATATGAATATCATGTGTATAAGCATAATAGGATCACAAAAATTCGAACACAATGAACCATTCTCATTTTATGAACAAACTATTTATAACTAACTAGGTTGAATGAGCTATACAAATGTGTTGACAAATATGATGTGGTTGACACGTGGCAGAGTTCGGACAAAAAAAAAATTCACATCAACATAAATCGTTAATCTACTCAACATCACTAACCGTGTTGTGACGAAATGACTCCAAATTTTGGTTCTACGAATGTATTTTGCCAAATTTGACCATAAGTATCACAAACGTCAAAGTCATAGCAATCGTGAGTGATTCTTTGTGTTAAAAAAACTCTCTGCTAAGATTTTCATCCATTTCTCGTTAGAAGTCGGACCAGTGGAGGCAGGAAGAAGAGTGGCCCGGGCCCCTGAGAAGAAGTTTACTGCTCTCTTCAATGCGCTAGTGGCCTTTTCGTAACGTGACTTATTCCCCTCCAATTATCATCCATGGGAATGTCTGCTTGAACCCTAAGAACTGCACGCAGAGAAAATATCAACCCAATGTTACAACAGTCAAGCCTTGACAAAAAGCATCATTCCCATTAATGGTTTCCTGTGGATGAAGGAAAGGGGGGAAAAAAGCACTAAAGCTCGAAAAAGGGTATCTGTTACCTGTGGTAGCTAATCTCTCTGTCGTTGCAGCAGGCTGCTTCTCATAATCTGAAATGAGAACTCCCAAGCTTGCTACCACTTCCTTTCTACTCCACAGCTTGATTATCATATTTCTGTTCCTGAACTTCCAACTGCAGGCAAATGGTTCAGGCAACAATGAGACGGATCGACTTGCCCTGCTGGAGTTCAAAAGTAAGGTGAGCAGTGACCCGGATGGAGCTCTGAAATCTTGGAATGATTCCGTCCATTTCTGCAACTGGTTTGGTGTTGCATGTGATCCACTTCCTAGCCAGCGTGTCATTTCCCTTGACCTCCATGGCCAAAATCTGGTGGGTACTCTGCCTCCGCACGTCGCCAACCTTACTTCTCTTAGATACATCAACCTCATGGAGAACAGTTTCCACGGTGAGGTTCCACAACTACTTGGAAACTTGCTTCAACTCGAGCACCTCAATCTCACCGACAACGCATTTGAAGGCGAGATTCCAACCAACCTGACCCGTTGCTCCCAGCTCAAGTACTTCTTGTTGGAAGCGAATAAGTTTAGCGGGAACATCCCGCTGGAGATTGGCTCGTTGTCGAAGCTCGAGTTCATCAGAGTTGGAACCAACAATCTGACAGGATGGCTCCCGCCTTCCCTGGGGAACCTCTCGTTGCTCCTCAACTTCGGTGCTGCGTATAATAACTTGACAGGAAGCATTCCAGAAAGCATAGGCCTGCTGCCAAGGTTAAGATCAATTACCCTTGGGAGCAACCAGCTATTTGGTTCACTCCCTCCATCCTTCTTCAATATCTCAACCATCAGGACCATTGCAATTCCTTGGAACAACTTGCGTGGTCGATTGCCGGTGGACATGGACCTCGCCATGCCCAATCTCGTAAATTTCGCCATTTCCAGAAATGAATTCTTCGCAACCATCCCTGATTCAATCTGCAATGTCTCTCAGCTACAGATACTGAATATGAACCGAAATGACTTTGTAGGAAAGGTTCCTACTTGTCTCGGGAAACTTAGGAATCTTACTTCCCTATACATGGCTGACAATAATCTTGGAAGCAATTCGACGGGCGACTTTGCATTTCTGGAGTCATTGAGAAATTGCAGTCAGCTGGACGGGGTGGGTATTAGCATCAACAATTTTGGCGGCCCGTTACCAGAATTTCTGGGAAATCTGTCAACCACACTCACCAAACTGTTTATTGGCTTCAATCAAGTCACTGGAGTTATCCCTGCAGGGTTGGTCAATCTCTTCAACCTGACGGATCTGGAGATTTCCTATAACTACTTGATAGGCACCATCCCTCCTTATATTGGCCAGCTTTCTAATCTGCAGAGACTAACATTGAATGGAAATCAACTTTCAGGTCAGATTCCATCCTCTATAGGCAATCTCAGTAAGTTGTCTGAACTGTATATAGGACAGAACAAACTCCAAGGTAACATTCCACCCAGCATTGGGAACTGCCTTCGATTGACTGCCTTGGATGTTTCAGAAAACAGAATCACGAGAGCTATACCTCCAGAGTTGATGAGCCTTTCTTCGTTGTCCATATTGTTGAACCTGTCAAACAACCTTCTCACAGGCAACCTGCCTGCAGAAATTGGGCAGTTGGAAAATGTGAATATGTTAGATATCTCTAACAATCAATTGAAAGGGGAAATTCCTAGCACCATTTCCAGTTGCTCAAGTCTGGAATACCTTTATATGCAGGGGAATTCTTTCGACTCGGTTATTCCTCCAGCTTTATCGTCTCTGAAAGGGCTTCAGGAATTAGATCTTTCACGAAACAACTTCGATGGAGAAATCCCAGAAGATCTACTACAAATCCGCCTACAGTATTTGAATCTTTCTTTCAATAATCTGAGAGGTGAAGTGCCATCGGAGGGGATAATTGCCAATGCAAGCATTGTATCATTGACAGGCAATCCCATGCTCTGTGGTGGTGCTCCAGAGTTCCTTTTGCCTAAATGCCCAAATAAGACCACCAAGAATAGAAGGCCTCAAAAGTTGAAGCTAATAGCCATCATTGTTAGCACATCTCTATCTGCACTTTTAGTGGTAATGATAGGCCTTGTACTATATTGCAAGATGAGAAGACCAAACAAGCATATCCATCAAGGAGAAGATCGACTGGTGGACGACTTTGTGAAGCTTTCTTACAGAGACATCCATGATGCGACCAATGGATACAGTCATGAAACTGTTATCGGGTCTGGTGGTATTGGCACAGTGTACAAAGGTAACCTGGAGCAAATGGAAGCACCAGTAGCTATTAAAGTATTCAACTTGCAAGAAAAGAAAGCATATAAGAGATTAGTGGTGGAATGCAAAATAATGAGGAATATCCGGCATCGAAATCTCGTGAAGATTCTATCTTGCTGCTCTAGCACAGACAACAAAGGTAATGCTTTCGGAGCTCTAGTTTATGAATTTGTGGAGAATGGGTGCCTCGATAAATGGCTGCATTGCGGTAATGATGGCATCAACACATCACACCATCTCAGTCTTCCCCTAAGACTCAATATTGCAATAGATGTGGCATCTGCATTGCACTATCTTCATGATCTTAGTGGAACATCAATCGTTCATTGCAATTTGAAGCCAAGCAACGTGCTCCTAGACCATGACATGGTAGCTCATGTGAGTGATTTCGGTCTAGCGAGAATCCTCTCACCATCTGATACAAATACAGCAAGCACAATTGGGCTAAACGGGATGGTTGGCTATGCAGCACCAGGTAAGGGGAAAAAAATGAATCCCCACGATTTGCCTTCAAAAAGAAACCCTTTTCACGCCATTGAAAACATTAATTCAGCACACTGACAGAAAACCCTAACCTGGTTTGCAGAATATGGGACGGGCTCCGAGGCATCCAAGGAAGGGGACGTGTACAGCTACGGAATCCTTGTGCTGGAAATTCTATCAGGAAAAAGACCAACAGATGAAATGTTCAAGGATGGTATGAATATACGCAACTTTGTCATGGCCGCATTGCCATCCATACTTCCAACCTCGATTGATCCTTCAATGCTGATATCTGGAAAAAATGACGGAATTGACAAGAAGGTGGAAGACTGCTTGATCTCCTTGCTTGAACTGGGAGTGAAGTGCACAGCAGAAGCGCCGAACGAACGGATGAAAATGGCTGACGTTACCAGGAAGCTACAGACTATCAGAAGTACCTTTCTAGCAAAATCTGTCCGCTCATAGCGACGGAGAAGACGGGTGGATGGCCGGCATGCTAACCACAGCAGCAAATTTCCAGATATGTTCAGAACTCGAACGTGGACACTTATTATACAACTGTGAACTGCTTCTGTTTTAATATTCAAACTGCATTCACCTCAGACCTCAAGCGGTGTATAATAAGTACCTTATTTAGCAATTATCTCCGGGCAGGGGATTTCAGAGATCAAAACCCCTGGGATCCTGGAAAATGAGCAGGAGCAGAATTGATGAATCCTGCTCTATAAATCTCTACTCAACTAGCAACCATATCACGAAGGACTAGCCGATTAAACACTCTCAAACATAGAAGAACACTGTGCTTGGAGTTGGAGAAAACACCCACACTACTCTGCATATGCCTCGAACCTCAAGAAATGTATTGAGGAATAACATATGTACACGATATCTGCTTCGAACCAAACAGGATGCACGAACAATTGACTATGCATATACCACACAAAAGGAGATATGTGCTTTCCACTGGGTACATGGAATAACTCCAACAGTAAGTAGTAGTTGCTACGGGAGGAATCGGGATAACAAAGCTAAAATAGGATTGGAGTAACCTAACAGTCCTACTTTCTATCTACAAACCCTTTCACGGGTTCCCAGTCCCAGTATCTCATTAGTAAGTCTGGTTTTCATGTTCTGCGAGAATCACGTTTCGAGCCTGTACCACCACGCTGCTGCTGCTTTGCATACAAAGACCCTGCCCCCGGTACATTTACACGCGGAGAGACCATTAGTGTAGTCATAGGTTGGAAATTAGTGTTTCCAATGAACCAGTAGAGAGCCCATTTCAAATTGCAAAGCGTGTACTTGCATGCTTTTGTCCAGTTCTCTGGCTTATTGAAGCTCTGGGCGATGGAATGGCTTTCCACTTTGTCATTCTCAATCCTGACAGCAAAGTACATGAATAGTTACCAGAGATTGGAAAGTGGCTTCTATAGTGAATTAAATTACGGCAGGAAAAAGTGAGAGAATGACTTACTTGTATGGAAACTTGAACCTACTCTCAGGTGGGATGTTGTTCTCTTGGTCCTTCAAATATGCAAAATCAGCAAAGTCCTTGAGGCATGTTAGGTACAGTATCATCGCTTTATCATAGCGAGTGCTCCAAAATAAGTTCACCGGTCCAAACCTAAGAAGACGAGTTCAGTACAAGAGAAAAAGACTAACAAGAAAGGTGCGTACTAAATCTCAGGCATTCAGTACTTACAGGTCATAGGAATTGTTGTTGCTATCCATGATGCGCGGGTAGCTCCCCATAGGAATCATTTTTATGTGATATCTAAACATTTCAGCAAGTAAAGGATGTCCTATCCACAAACATTCATCCATCACTGACCATTCAAATCATAACTAACTCATTTATGAGAGGAAGGACCAGATGCAGGTATATAACAAGATTGATTACGTAATAGAAAGCAACTATTTAAGAACTGGCATGTCCTATGTCATGTTCCTTATTCAGATGTGAAATTCAGTAGAAGCTCTTCATAAGCCAATGATCAAGTGCTCCGACAGGATCAGAACTCCGAGTGGAAATATTATCTTTAATGGCAAGAACGGACCCCCATTGTTCTCCTTTCTTGGCGAGAACCACCATATCTTTTCTTTTAATTTTCATCCTACCTTCATTCATAAAAGCAATGCAGCTTAAATACAAAAGAAGGGGAAGGCATTCCTATACCTAAGGATCATGGCTAATCCCACACCTAACTAACATCTAAATTTAACTAAGGACTCCTTCTCCCTGCGGACTCACTCGCAAAAGTGAATCATTAGTCCTAAGTCCTAACTAATAGCAACAACAAAAACTAGGAGTTAGTGGTCAAAGTGGACATCCCCAAGTCTGCAAGCAGCCAACTACTAGACAAAGGGAAATTTTATCTAACCTAATTAACAATTCATAAAATTAACTTAAATAGAAAGTTCTCAATTTAACAATTCACAGTTCCATCATGTTCCCTGCAATCAGAGATTCATTTCATATTTATTATAATTAAGAAGTTCTTTGTATCGTATGCAATTGGTGAAATCAACAAAGCGACTGCACATTACAATCAGCAAGTTGACTTGTGGAGAAAAAAGGATACGGAAATTTTGGCTTGAAGTATTGACACATTGTATGGAGGAGTAGACAAGCTTGGCCCCAGGCAGCATTTATCTCATCCCATTCAACCTATTCAATGTTTCCACAAAGTTTCTTGTAAATATTATTATGCTTTTAATGCAATGTAAATAGAAGGTAAACAGTCCGTCAAAAAAACAGAAGGTATACAGAACTACCCCAATGCAGACTGCAAGGCAGTATTAGTAACTTTACCGGGATTTTAGGAAGTCTGCCAAGTCGGAAATTGTTTATAGTTCCAAAGTCTCCATCATGATAGATTGGGAAAGCATCACTCAGCACACTGGTTTGCTTCAACAACTCCAAGTGCGCTTGAGAAACCTCGGTCTTTGCTAGAATCGCATCTCTCTCTTCCTAGAGTGATCCATCAAAAAATTATCATTCAAAGTTATGTAGGTTGCTATAGTTCATCGTAAAACAATGGCAACAACCTCAGACGCTTCAAAAGAAAAGCCTCCATGACAGTAGAGTACAAAACTATGAGTGTAAGAAGGGTACAGCATATGAAAAATGAACAGTCAGCAGCACACCTGATATGATATTAATTGGAACTGAAAATTATTGAACTCCTGCCAGTACCTGCAGTAGAGTGAGGTCAGGCCTCCAATAGACAGAATATATTTTACAAATCTCAGTTAAGCAGCTCTAGGGTTGGAACTATGACTCCTTGAAAGTGAACAGTAGGGAAACAGAGTCAGCATTAACCTGTAATTCACACATCCAATCCTCGAAGATAGAGTTCGAAGGAGAACATACCTCTCTTCCAGTTCTTTAAAGCGGCCAGATTTTAACTCCAATTCCTCCAGTTCAGCATTTACTTCAGCATTCTGTTTCTCGATCTCTGAAATAGTAGCTTCAAGTTTTCTTTCTTCCTCCTCAATCTTAAGGAATCATAAAAGAAAACCAAATGGTTATTTATCTGCATAGCATGTTTATGAAAAATCAACATCAAATGCAATAGAAGCATACAGTGGCTGCTCAATCTGCACAAACTAAGCTAACAGCAAAAGTAGGAACTCACAGCAGCAAATATGATAAATATTCCTCCAAGTTACAGACCAAAAATAGCCTAAGCAACGGTGTATCAAAGGGCCACAAAATTCCTTGATGCAGATAAAAACCCCTATCAGTTATGAAGAACCAACCTTTAGTTTCTCCTTCAGAAAATCAGCCTCGCTGAGAACATCTCGGGTCTCTCCTTCAAGGCGTTGGAGGCATGCTTCATACGCCTCAATGTCCCTATTCACATCTTCAACCTCCTTGTCAAGTTTATCAGATAACACTCTCATGCACTCAAGACACAATGGCTGCTCAACCTACAAGTTCAAAAGCTCGATACAGTAAACACAGATTATGATCTAGTTATGGGACAACTTATGTGCGCGTTCAAAAGAGCTTACTCACTACACTACACCCACGACCCACCTGTGTCTGCGTTGTTGCAATCTCAAATGCCCGTTTAAGGACCGAGATTGTAGAATGAAACCCGGCATTGTTGGGATGCAACTGACCATTGGATCCTCCTTCTAGAGCAGGCAACTGTCCCCCTCCGCCTCCATCAGAGGCAGGCTCAGACTTGTACACGACGACAAAGGATTCATCCATAGCCTTCCCAGGCTGAACGCCTCCACCTCGTGGACGTGGAGGGTTTCCCTGCAGTTGGGGCTTTTGATTTGGCAATACGACAAAAGAATTGTCCATGCGTGACGAGCCCAGTACGCTGTTAGCACCATGAGCTGAAATTGAATAAAAAAAAAGCAAACCCTATCTCGTTCAGAATCAACTGAAAGTTCAAACGGAGCGAAAGAGGAGAATTGCGAAGAAAACAAACCGGAGCGGAAAGAGGACTCGTTTAAGAACTTGTCGGCGAAGGAATCAGCTCCGACGATGCAAAGAGAGTGCCGGCAGTTCTGGCACATCCATCGCGGAAGGTTGGGATCCACCTGGACTTGAAGACTCCCGCTCTTATCGCTCATTGGAGAGGATGCAAACTGAGTCTTTCGTCTTCCTTCCGTTAACTCTCTCAATAATTGGAAATTTTCACTCTCTTCTCCGGCGGAGCTCCACAAAAAATATCACTGGTCGAATTAAACAACCGGTTTACGTGCTCGCCTGAGAAAAATTATTCCCCAGCCCACTATTTGGCCCATTTAATAGTTTCAGGCCCAGTTTTATCCGCTTTTTTAAATGAAAGCCCGGCAGGTTTAAAACGTCAGAAAAAAACAGTGTGTTTCTCCAAAAGGACAATTCTGTAAATTCATCTAAATCGGAAATCCCCAATTCGAAGCTTTTCACTGGGAAAGATACATGTGGACTTATGAGGAGTTAGTAATCCTATGTGTTCATATTTTTTATTAAAAAGTTCATTAGCTCAATATCATCCATCTGTTAAAAAAATATAGGAAAGAGAATGACTCCAATAAGTTAGTAATCTTATGTGTTCATATTTTTTTATTAAAAAATAGGAAAGAGAATGACTCTAATAAGTCATTTGATCATAAGTCATAAGTTAGTAATCCTATGTGTTCATATTTTTTATTAAAAAAGGTCATTAGCTCAATATCATCCATCTGTTAAAAAAAATAGGAAAGAGAATGACTCCAATGATGTGTAATTAAGAGAGGTGTTAAAAATGACAACAAAAAATGGGTTAGCACTTAGCACGCGAACGCACCTCTTACTTATCATAGTACTATGCTAGTAAGAACACTAAAATAGTTTTATAAAACTTTATTAGTTGAGGACTACTACTTAATTAACCAAGTAGTTGTACGTGGTCAGCTCGTAATCTGATAATCTGTAGTTAGATTGACTAAATATTGTTTTACAACAAGTAAACTGCCTTCACAAAAACGACATCACCCTACTAAAAATTATTGTATAATGAAACGGAAAAAAAATAAACAAAACGATAGACAAAAACAAAAACAGAGGAAGATTACTAAAACCTTCTATCAAATTAATTCCAATAGTAGCAACTAGCAAGCACATTTCATCCATAAGTTCAAAGAAAGAAAATAACATTACAATGACTACCAACCTTTATTTATAGACACGATGATGAAAATAAGAGACAACAAAAACAAGCAAGCATGCCTAAGGAAATCAAATTAAAAAAAAAACTAGAGAAAAAAGAGTTATGAAATCAAATTGCAGCAAGCTTAAGTAGAGCAATTTAGATGTCCATTGCTGTGACGAGCAAAGCCGTCATCATATCCTTAATAACTGTGTTGGAGACGGTATAGCTATTGAAATCCTTGTAAAGAACTTCCATCACTCTCGCGAGCCCAACAAACATCGAAAGAACATCCTTAGATATGAAATTCGGAGAGTTGAGGCAGTCCTCGTTTATGTCCTTCCAGTCTTCCTCCACCATTTCGTTCAATGCATCAACCGCCTCCTCTGTCGACACGCCATGTTGGTTCGTATAAACCTCAACCGACGAGACGACATGTCCTCGTTCCTGCTCGAACTGCATAAATTTCCCGAGATCGAATTCATATTAGTTTACTGATGAGATAAAATAAACTTTGCTAATCTTGTTAGCTATAAGATCCAATTTCGAACATCTCCCTAGCCACCCATCCTCCCCCCCCCCCCCTCTGGAACCCTAGCCGCCGTAGCCGAGGCCGCCACCGCTACTTGGTCGCCCAACAAACATCGCCACTGGCCACTGCCACCAAGCACTAAAAACAGGGGAACGATCTCCACCAAACCCGAAAGGAAGGAAGAGGAAGAGAACCTCCCAAGAACCCTCCCCAAGCCAGCCGACTACCGCCGCCCGTCGAAATAACTCTGGAACATCATCGTCAACTAACTAGTACTACTAATATTTTGTGCTTTCTCCAAATCTAAGGGGGTGCCATGACACCCCTTATTACACTCTACCTACGCCCCTGCATTACGGTTATAAACTATGAATTAAGCATGATTCAACATAGTATATAAGCTTGTGATATCATTCTTTTTTATCAGCATATTGACACATGTATTATATATGTATACAAATATTAAGGTATTTAATTTATAAATTATTATTTTAGAATTTATGTTAAAGTTCAACCATTCATTTTTAGTTTGAGTAGATCAATCAAATTGGTGAACTCGTTAATGAGCCGAATTTGAACTCAATTCATTTTCTAGTGAGTTAACTTTATTCTCGTTAAACTTAATTAGGCCAAAACTTAACTTATCTCTACTCTTTAACTTTATTCTCCAGCCCACTATTTGGCCCATTTAGATTGTTGCGGCCCATAGAAGAGCACTGGATCAATAGATCCCCATTCACTTGTTTGGGCTTCTGATCAGGAATAGTTTATGTACCAGTTTGGGTTTCAGCCACTTGAAGTTTATGCCCAGCAGGTGTAAAGGTTCAGAAAAATCAAAGAGTGTTTGTTCTCTAGAAGGAGAATTCTGTAAATTGATCTAAATCGGAAAATCCCCAATTCGAAGCTTTCCAGTTTCCACGGTTCCTCTCCGCACCGCCTCGTCCTCTTTGACCTAGTCCTCCTGCTTCTCGGTCTTGATCTTCCTTTCCATCGATTTCTGACCGGCTTCCCTTCAAGGCGTTCCGTTCCGTCTGAAGAACAACTACCCCACGGTTACGAATTTACAGGGTTCCGGCACTCGCCGATCGACGACCATGGAAAACCACAGAGTCGCGGATTGGACGGCGTTCCAGATCTTTGCGAGGCTTCTCGATGGGAAGACAGCTACCCTGCGATTCGCAGCGCCGCAAGCCTACACTCACGAAATCAAGCGCCGAATCTTCGAGATCACCAGAATCCCTGTTGGATACCAGAGGCTTGTCAGCGGCGGCCGCCAGCTCGATGACGATTCCGTCGTCTCGACGCCGGAGTGCAGCGTTCACCTCTTGATCGGCCTCCGTGGCGGGAAGGGAGGCTTCGGCTCGCTTCTTCGTGGCGCCGCCACCAAGGCCGGGCAGAAGAAGACGAACAATTTCGACGCCTGCCGGGACATGAGCGGTAGAAGGCTGCGGCATGTGAATGCTGAAAAGAGGTTGGAGGAGTGGAAAGCGGGAGAGGCGGAGAGGAGGCTGGAGAAAGTTGCAGACGACTTTCTCAAGAAGAATGCGAAGAAGAATGCGAAGAAGGGGAACGGGGATGGAGAAGCCGCGAAGTACGTGGCTAAATACAGAGAGGATTCTGATAAGTGTGTGGCAGAGGTTGAGGATGCCGTGAGAGAGGCTTTTAGTAATGGGAGTGGGAAACGAAAGGGGAAGTTCCCCATTAAGGACGCCAAGAAGTTGAAGAATTGGTAAGTGCGCTTTAGGGTTTCTAACGCTGTTGTTGGATGTCTTCCTTTCTGATTTTTGGTACTCTTTTTTTGCTGAAGAACTTGGCGATGAACTGGGAATTGGCGGATACCATTCTGTTCTCGTAGGAGAACGTTAGGGCTTGGTTTTTTGTTTCCCCCCTTTTCATGACGTTACTGATATTGGTCATTCTGAATGTTTACCAGTTATATTCTAAATTGATTATTGTTCTGGTTATCCCCAATGCTGCTGTGGAAAAGTTTGGGTTTTAAGGATTGATGTGTGTTTTCTTATTTATTAGGTTGGGGAAGAAGATGTTGGGTGTAAGTGATTCTGAAGACTCAGATGATGACAGTGAGGGTGAGGGAACTGAGAAATCTGTTATACTGAATGGCGGGAGTAATTCAGATCCTAATTCAGACTCGGTTTCTGATTGGAAGCAAAACGTAGAATGTTCTACTTCTGCTTCTGGTGAGAGTGGTAGGGAGGAAGAGAAAGAGGTTGCCGAGGGGCACAACAGTAAGTCAAGTTCTCAAAGAGATGCTATCAATGACATGGAGATGGTAGCTGAACCTGACACTTGCTCCGAGGTAGCAGCACATAGTCCCACTGTCACTGGCTTGGAGGTTGCTAAAGCTTCTGGACCTGATGAAATGACAATGGAACGTCGAGAGATCCCCTGTTCCGAGAATGTGGAAGTTACAGCAGACAACCTAGTTATTGGTGTGACAAATGGTCCTGGAGACTTAAAAGCAGATAAGGAGGAAGAAATTGTAGTTGCAGAGACGAGTAATGCTGATTTGGAGAAGCAGCTAAATCTTGAAGATTTCACTTCACCTACTGATTTGGAGGTATATTCTTGTTTGTAGTCGCCTTGTCACAGCTTACGAACTTGTGCTTAGTCCTGAGTTGCTTTTTCAAATGCTTGGCCTTCAGATGATTCACTTGTTAAGTTAAGTAACATGTACATCTGCAGTCATTTGTGGATATGATGGATAATAGAGAATCATTTCATGTATAGAATTGCCAAAGGGCGAACACATTCGCCAACCTAATGACATGTTTGATTAGAATTCTGTTGGTTCCTTGTTCTTTGTTTACTGATATGATTCTTTTGTGTTCTGACCATGTACAGGTTCTGGGATTGGAGAAGCTGAAGACGGAACTGCAAGCCCGTGGTCTGAAATGCGGAGGCACTCTCCAAGAGCGAGCGGCGAGGCTTTTCCTCCTCAAGTCGACCCCTCTAGATAAACTACCTAAGAAGCTGCTCGCCAAGAAATGAACCCTCTTGATTTTACTGCCTCCATGAACAAAGGAAAGGTACCATCCTTCCTTCAAAATGTATTGTAAAGTGACGTTTTTTTGTTGTTGGAAGTTTTAATGTCCTCTTGATCAGAAGGGTGAGATAAACAATATGTGTACTCTGATGGTATTCTCTTATAATGACTTAGCCAGACCAGATGTGGATTGGATCACTTACTATTGTCGAGTCTTTCTGTCATAGAAATGACGATTGTGCACAAGCAATTACGAACTGGTTGGCACTTTGGACCAAAGGGTGGGAATCTAGTATTGGTTCTTTGGTTAGACTGAAATAAAATCAATCGGGAAAAAAAAAGAAGCGACTTTAGATGATTGATCCTTCCAAGAAGATAATATGTACACATGAAACACTAGCATTCAAGATGATGAATTTCAAGAAGGATGTATTGAATCGCAACATGCGAGATGTTGAATTCCAATAATAATGTATGGACTTCTCGAAAGAACGTTTTCACAAAATGGTTAATGATGCTTATTGACCGACTGTGTTTGCATTATAGTTACCACTTCGATATGGATCAAATCATTTGTATTGTTACTATAACCAATTCTAAAAAAGAAGAAGTGAGTCGAGGATGGTCATTCAATCCTAAATAGGTAGCTCCAGTAACAAGTAAACATGGCACAATCTGTAGTAAGTGGAATATAAAAATGCGAGCATGACTTAATGGATCTTAAATGAGTGAGAAGAGAGCCGAATCTCATAACCCTTTTAGTAGTTTTCCAAGTACCAGTTTCAATTTTTATTTTCAAGTTTTGTTTCCCAAACACAATAATTTGTTTTCTTTAGTTTTTGTCTTTAATTGTCACTCACAAAAAAGAAATGGTTTCTAAACAAATTCAGCTTTTAGCTTGCATTTCAGACATTTTTTTTATGATTTCATAAATGAATATAATGAAAAACTTGAAAAATTAAAATTTCAAAGGATGCAATTTACATTTCATGAACCGAACTGGACAGGCACTGGTCCAACCAGAAGTCCGGACTGAATTCCAGTCGGTTACTACTTACTATTTAGTTAAGCGGAGAGCGCCCCGTGTAAGAAAAGGGTAAATCATTGTTGTCGTTCAAGTTCCGAGTCGCTAATTCTCGAAGTTTAGAGAGATTAGCAGTCTCTCATCACCTGCTTCCTCCTCGCGTGTTCCCCTCTGGCTGCGCTTCCTGCACGAAGCTCCACTGCAAGCCGTACGGCCGCTTCTGCTTCCGTTGGAGCTCTCGGTCGTTTCCTTCTTAAAGCGAAACTGCAAAAGCTGACTTGAACCCTTTGTCTGAGAAGCCAGAAGACACAGCGAAAGGTACATCAAATCTCTGCGAGCCAAGAGGTTTATGTAGTTTCCAATTCTCTTGTTATCCTGTTGCTGCGTGTTTGTCTTGTTAGTAGAGACGGACTCTAGGTTTCGCTTTCCTTCCCCTGGGTTCTAAACAATTAACTGGCGTTCACTGTTTAGAGTCTAGGGTTTAGTTCTCGATCGTGTAAAATACGTGTCTTGAATTTGGAGATGCGGTTATTCAGAGCTTTTCGGTAGGGTTTCTGCCGAGTGTAGGTGTGGGGTGTCTGTTTGAATGGCTCATAGTTGCCTTGCAGAGGGGAATGGAGATAGATGTTAAAGATTTTTACACTCTTGGAAGACAAAAGATTAGTTACAGAATCACACAGCTGGCATTAGGTGAGAGTTGCTTATTAAGTGAAAAGACGACATCTTGAATATGAACGGTAGGTCAGAGAGTTGAGGCTTCGTGGTGGAAAGGTGCTAACATATCCCTTGGGTCGCAGTGGAAGTTTTTTCTGAATATGGAACCTTCAGCTTGCTGCCTTTTCCTTCATAATTCTTAAATCATGTGCTTGCCATAAATCGGGCTATATTTTGCAGGGATGACGTCGAATATAATACTCTTCGAGGACATTTTTGTTGTTGGCGAGATCAACCCAGATGGTAAAAAATTCGATAAAGGTATTTTCCTTCCACTTTCGCTTGCAAATTTGATCACTTCACGTTCACCTCATCTTCGTACTCCCCATAGTATGATCTCATTATATATCAATGGGTTTTAGCTTCCCTTGTCCTTGGTTCAAACTTAAAGAATGGAATGAATGTAGAGTAGTGTGTATACTGTCTAGATTGCTCGAGGGGAATGTGATTTTATGGACAATGGTCCCGCTTAATGTATAACTTGCTTATTGGAGCTTCACTATGAATTTATGGGGGAAATCGTTCTCTCTTTGTCTTGGGACACTTTGGATTGGGTTGAGGGAACTCAGAATGCACTTCTGTCTAGTGAAAGCCACATTATGCTCTCACCCTTTTTAGCTTGGTAGTTTTTTTTTAATATTCTTTTTCTTTTGTAGCTTGTCGGATCGTAGCACGTAGCCAAAACTGTGACATGTCCATGCAACTCGATATCAACAACGAAATATATCCGATGGATGTGAATGACAAATTCACGATGGCATTGGCATCTACGCTGAATTACGATGGGACACCTGACACTGGCTATTACAATGCAGTAAGCTTTTCTCTCTACCTTGTATTGGAGATACATAAGAGAATTCTTAATGTTAAGTGTCTGTTTGTCTATGAGGCTACATTTCACAAACAATGATTTTCTATTGCTTAGACACCTCCACTTTATCTGTGGTGATCATTTCTTCTGCCAGGTTTAGGTTCAAGCATTTGGTGTTATGTGATATGTCTTTGTCCTATGCATGTCATTTGGCTTCCAGTTGGCATTCAACTTTGTTGGTTGGTCAAACTTCAAGTAAAGGTCATGTAAAATTTTCCATTTGGTGCAAGTCTCGGTTATTTCACCTTTAACCCTCCAAAAGTTGTTAGGAACAGATTATCTGAAGTTTACATGCCAGTCTTAACTGTTTCATAACCTTAGTAGGTTAAAATTAATTAGTTCAATCATGTCTAAGCATAAAAAAGAAGAAGAATACATTAGTTTTTCTGGAATTTATCTGTATGGGTACTTGCTGCAATTTTCCCTTTTGATTTGCCATGTCATGAAGCTCATTGTCTCTCTTTTTTGACATGGTATATTTTCCCAGGCGAAAAGGAAAAACCTTGCGGACAAATATGAATATGTCATGCACGGGAAGCTATACAAGCTATCGGAGGAAGGTTCAGGAAGATCGATTACAGCGTAAGCATATATTTGAGAACTTTCATATTCTACAATTGTCTTTCCTTTGAGAACTTACAGGGACTTTTGATTCATTGCATTGGGTTGCAGGGAATTATATGCTTCATTTGGTGGGCTTCTAATGTGTCTCAAAGGGGATCCTTCTCATGTAGCTCACTTTGAGCTTGACCAGAGAGTGTTCCTTCTGATAAGGAAGATCAACAAGTGATAGCAGTATCCATACGATGAAGCGACTTGTTATCAGACGAACGTGGGTATTTAAGTAGAGTGGGCTACTTTGAAGTTTGGCGGTTTATCTTTATAACTCGATTTCTTCTTCAGCTAATGGTACTAGTGCCTTTTATGTTTTCCCCCCTGTAAACATTGAACCTAAGGGCGTCTTAACCTATTATATTAAGCAAATGGGTCTCATAATACTCCGTAAAGGCTATACAAGAACCAATGTGCTAAACTACGATTCTGCATATCGATGATACGATAACCAAATGGCGAGCCATGTCTTTGATGGGCAGGGTAGTTTGCTGTGGAGTTGTTGTCTCTGTAAACATGGGTAAGAACTAAGAAGTACTTCCCATTTGAATATGAGCGTGATCTACCTGTTGGAAGAGAGGTTTTTAAAAAATCTGTCTATCGAACTAGTTTCTTGAATCCCATCTTACTAACTAGTTTGACACTGTAAGGTAACGTCAACTCAACTCTACTGATAGTTTCACATTGACTGTCAAGGCCGAATTGATCATTCTCTCTTTTGATAATGCCACCTTCGGAAATCGAATCCGTAGGATGCTAAACAGAGCTGTTTAATTGGTGGAATGCCTCTTATATTGATTCTTAGTCCAAGTACTTTGTTTTGGCCGTTTCTGGGAGATCTTTGTTGTTATGTCTGCGGTTAAATTGTACGGCGGCGACGTGTTCATCAACAGCTATTCTTTGGTTGTTCTCTGAGCTTGGAATCATTCCCCTGTTTCGAAAGGAGGGGGGAAAAAACAGAGGTTGGGAGAAATGGAGGAAGTCAGCATCCTAAACTGGCTGGGGATGGTCTCTCCTCCGAAGAATGATTACCGTACAGCAAGCAGTGCATTCAAGGATTAATATTCTGCGGCTTGTCGATGAAGCAGGTGATGCCTGTTCCTTGTTTTTGTTCACAGCTTCTCGTTGGACTTATATGTCCATTCTTGTCCGTACTCTCCTCTGGAACCTTAAACAGAGGACGATGATCGATCCAACTTTTTTCACTTCTCCCTTCCATGTTAAATACCCAGCTAGCTAGCTTTTTCATTCCTCCACCCAAAGTCCCAACACACACACTCTCTCTCTCTCAAAATCTGAATTGGGTTTTCTGAAAAATGGTGGCTTTCTTCTCATTGGAGCTGATAACTGGGGCTGCTTCGAACTCGGTGATGGTCTTCTTCTTCTGCAATTTGATCATCGTCACCATCCTCGTTGCCTCCTCGATACCTCCTCCTTCGACAACATGCGAAATCCACCATGTGTCAACGGTGGGAGCCCCTTACCTCTACCCCTACGTGACTATTCACCAGCAAGAGGAGACTCTGGTTATTGGTGGTGAGAATGATGCTCTGCATCTCAATGATGAAAACAGAGCATCTTGGTCGTTGTCGTGCTCGGAACCGAAGTTGGCCGCATTGGCAACAACTCCCCACCAAGATGAAGAAGAAGAGGAGAAAGAAGATGAAGAAGAGGAGAAAGAAGCTGATTGCTGCGGTGGAGAAAATGGTAAAGAGGACTACAATGACAATGATGAATATGAGGAGGAGGAGGAGGATGATGATGAACTGAGAAGGAGAGTTGAAGAGTTCATAGAGAAGACAAACAAAGCATGGAGGGCGGAATTGCTGAGAACATCAAAATCGCCGCGGCTGATGATTGCTGGTTGATTGCTCCCAACTCACAATATATGAAATGGTGATCGATGGGTGGAATTCAGGAACAGAGTTTTTTTTTTATTGTTCCCATGGAATTAGGAAATTCAGGAAGCCATGTCCAGAAATTTTGATGGCTGGCTCCTTTTTTTTTTTTATAATCTTTCTTTCTTTCTGCGCTGAAAAATGAAATGTATTCTTTTGTTCTTTATCCAAAATTTATTACGCAATTATTTAAACAATAATCTCTAAGTTCTTGATGATCAAGCTCTGTCTGCAATGCATACATCTTTTCTGCTCTGAAAAATGAAATATATAGTCTTTATTCTTTCTCGAAATGTATTACACGGTTATTTAAACCAGAATCTCTATATTCAAAGTCCGATTTCGCGACCAAACTTGTGTTGGTCGTCTTGATGATCAAGCTCCTGTCTGCAATGTATACATCTTTCATCCATCCAGTTCACCTGCGCAGCATGTCTCTAATTGATTGCAGTTTTGCAGCTGCAGCGGCCATGTTCATTCGTTGCCCGGGCGACTCAGAGGAGCAAGCAACTCCAACTTCAAGTATTGAAACCAAACAACCATGCACCCTCTCCGTCTGCAAAACACCTATCCTTTTCTTCCTCGTAACTTTGCCCTTTCCTATTCCACCATCATCATATGTTACACCCTCTTCAGAGAGAAGAACCGGGTCTAGTATGGATCCAAGGTTTCCAGGCGAAGCAGCCTTAGTTAAGCTATGGAGATTCAGACCTTCTCTGAACATTTCATCCGTTGGTCGCCTTCTCGTAAACATTTCGAGGACGAGAATCCCATAACTGTACACGTCTCCTCGCGCTGACACATTCGAGCCCATCCCATATTCTGCAGTTCATATACTTCTTGTTAAGAGAGTGCGAAGCTTGAATTTACCATCGATCAACGTAAAAAGGGCTCGAATTTACCAGGAGCAGCATAGCCGATAGTCCCCTTTACACCACTTGTAGTAGCAGTGCTATGAGAAAATGGCTCACCGTTAGAGAGAAATCTTGCCTGACCGAAGTCACTAACATGACCCACCATGTGACGGTCAAGCAGAACGTTACTAGGCTTCAAATCACAATGAATGATCGGCGTCTCGCAGAGATTGTGCAGATAGTGCATTGCTGATGCCACATCTATTGCAATGTTCAATCTTTGAATCAGGCTCAGATTGTTGGTAGCTTGGTTCACTATATCAGATGTTATTGAAGTAGTCCCATAGAGCCAATCCTCCAAGCTTCCGTTCTCCATGTACTCAAACACCAATGCCTTGAATTCCTTACCCTTGTGGTCCAAGCTAGAGCAAAAGGAGACCACCTTTACGAGATTTCGATGACGAATGTTCCTCAATGCGTTGCATTCCGCGGCTAAGCTCTTGTCAGCTTGCTCGTGCTTCAGGTCCAGTACCTTAACGGCTACTGGGTTCTCCATATGCTCCAGTTTCCCCTTGTAGACGGTGCCAAACCCACCAGAACCGATTAAGTTGGCGGAGGAGAAGCCATCTGTTGCTTTATGGAGGTCTCCATAAGAGACCCTCATGAATTGGTCTGGAATCGCATCTTCGATGGATCGCTTCTTCCTCGATGTTTTATACTTGTGGATCAAGACGAATGCTAAGCAAATGAGAAGAATGAATGCAGACACAGGCAAAGCAATTTCGACTCTCAATTTAACTCGCCCAGAAGCAGAAGCAGCAGCAGCTGGTTTAGCAGTTGAGCACTTTGGTAACTGAAGTTGAATGACACCACCGCATAGCTGAGGATTACCCATCAACGAAATGGCGCTGGCATTCGAGAATATCCCTCCACTTGGCACTTCACCTTCCAGATCGTTGAACGAAAGATTCAGATATTGGAAAAACTTGACATTCTGCAGCTCTGCTGGGATATTTCCTGTCAACTTGTTGTGGGAAAGATCCAGTTCTTGGAGAGTTTTCATGGATGCCAATGGTGCAGGAATAGTTCCTTCAAAGGAATTTCTCTGCATAAAAAGATGCTCCAAGCTACTGCATTCCCCAATCGAGCTAGGAATTTCGCCTGTCAGGTTATTGTAGGACACATCAAGCGCATTCAGATTAACCAACTTCCCTACTTCCTTAGGCAGCTTGCCACTGAACAAATTGACTGACAGGTTCAGCAATGTGGTTAACGAGGACAAGCTCATCACCTCTGGAGGTATCTCTCCACTGAGTCCATTCTCAGCAACGTGAATGAAGGCCAAGCTCTGACAATTCCCTAGACTTGCAGGAAGGGTTCCTTCAAGCCTGTTGGTGGACAAGTCGAGCTCGACCAATCTACTGAGGTTCCCCAACGAGTCCGGTATTTCATCCGAGAAGTCATTCCCATGTAAGATGAGTCCTTGAACATTCTGCATCTTACCAAAATATGAAGGAATGGTGCCACTCAGCATGTTCAAGGACAGATCCACATAGGCCAAACCCATCAGATTCTGCAGCGAGTCGGGGAGAGCACTGATTTGGTTGACTCCAACCAACAACTCACTGAACTGGGTTGATGACAAATTCCCCAGAGAATCCGGCAATGATCCCCCGAAGTTGTTCCGTGATACCCCCACCCGTCGAAGCTGGCTGCAGTTCACCAACGAAGCCACGAAATCGAAGTCACCAGTCGAATTGTGACCGAGACTGTTGTTGCCCACATCCAACCACAGTAGACCCCCAAAATTCCCCAGGCAGTTCGGAATCCTGCCAACAAAATTGTTGCTATTCATGTTCATGTCCACGAGCTTCGAAGCGTTGCAGAACGATTCTGGGATCGTCCCCACGAGATTGTTCCCCGAGATTTCGAAGTAGTTAATGTTGGTCAATGTGTGGCCTAGGTTTTCAGGCAAACTGCCTTCCAGATTGTTGTAAGTAAACACCATGTTTTGCAGGGATGAGAGGTTGTAAATGGAGGGAGGAATTTTACCAGAGAGTTGGTTTATCCCCATGGTAAGCGACCTCAGCTTGGAAAGCTGCCCAAAGCTATCAGGAACCCTTCCCGCCAAATTGTTAAATGCAGCACCCAAATTGGCGAGCTGCGAGAGATTTCCCAGCGAAGCTGGGAGCTTTCCCGTCAAATTGTTGGTCCCAACTCTTAGGTACTCAAGCTTTACTAAAGAACCCAGCTCCTCAGGTATCGTTCCTATAAGCCTGTTTATCTGCAGCGACAGGATCTTGAGCTTCGAGCAGCGGCTCAAATTGACAGGAATCGCGCCATCGAATGTGTTTTCTGAGAGGTTTAGCTGCTGGAGCCTGACCAAGTTGCCTATCTGTGATGGGATTTGGCCATAGAAGCGGTTGTTGGCGAGGCTGATGGAAGTCAGAAAACTTAGGTTGCCGATGTGTGGAGGCAGAGTACCTGCCAGATTAAGATCTGGCAGGAAAAGGGATGTGACTCTGCTGTTACTTCCCCTGCCGCAGAGGACGCCAGGCCAGCTGCAGAAATGGAGGGAGTCGTTCCATGAGTTGAAAACGCCATCTGGGTCATGGGTTATTCCTTTCTTGATTTCCAGCAGCGCGAGCCGATCGGTGTCATTGTTCGCTGTAGCTTCGTGAGCTTGCCAGGTGAAACAGCTGAGTGATAAGAGGACGATGAACTTGGTTAGAGCTTGAGATGCAAACGCCATGGACGAAAGGACAACGACGAAGCTAGCTTGACAGTGAACAGAGTATTGAAAGAGGTAATTTTCCCCAGCGGGGGCAATCTGATGCATGGATTCGTTGAATTCCTGTACCAAGTTCTTATGTGAAGTCTGAATTGACCGGAGTTGGAAGGCAGGTTTTTATATTGCAAGTCTAACATAGGATGATGGCGTCGTGATAAGACGTGCTGCAAATAAGTAATGGCATCTCATTTTATGTCGTTTAGGTATGGAAAAGTTGTCTTGGTACAACTTGTAAATGACACAACTTCTATGATTAATGTAGTAAAGATTGTTCTATTTTTATTAGAATATATGATTTGGTATTAATCACGCGCACAAGGAGTGATTGATCAGATTTGGTAATTGATTGATGGTACTGAAATATATATTGACAAGATAGGGATAAGGACTATTTGTCTTTGGGTTCGTGCACAGGAACCTCGAACCTTAATAAACGAAGCCAGTGGAAGAGCTAGGTTGATATACTAGTTGTAACAAATTTAGTAATAGATTTAGGAGATATACTAGTCGGTAAGGCCTTAGCCCCTTCTCCTCTCAGTTACCACGATTCAAGTCAGCCCCCTCATATCTATTCTTCGCTCCGCCACTGAACGACACAAGGTTAATAAACAATTTCAAATCCTAATCATCCATCACCAAAAGTCCTAATAGATTAAAACTATCTAAAAAATGAAATCATAATTTTTTTTAATTCAAGTTAGTAATTAGGATGACAATCCGTAGGTGACCAAGCAAAGGCGATAAGGAGACTGAGAAACGAAAAAGAGGAAGCAGAAATAAAATTAGCAATTCATGTTAGATGGTTTCAGTTTATGTTAAAGTATTTGTTTTCCTTAATATTTTTGTGGTTAAAACTGTAAACTAATGAACCACTCAAACTGGAGTGCTTCATTTGATTTCATGTCAAATTGTTAAAAATCGTTCGGTTCATTTCTAGCCATCCAAACAAGTTGTTTTTTTAAAACCGTTCGGTTCATTTCTAGCCGTCCAAACTAATGAACCAACTGCAACTTGTTTTTTTAGAAACTGTGATTAGATTCATTATTTTTTCTTCTGTCCATGATGGTTGACCGATCATATAGTTCTGACCGGCCCGGTTAAGCCGATTGTGGACATGGATAAACAAATACCTTTCTATAACTAGCTATGAGCTCAGCCATACACGATTTAATGAGATGCTGACATCATCATTAGTGTACTTTTATCATAATTGTCATTTTCTTTTAATTATGACAAATTTCCTCTAAATTATTGCACATAAATTGGGAGAGCGAATCCAGGGTACAACCTAATAATTATGTATGGTGTGCATAAGTGCATAATAATGATGTATGGACTAAGGTGTATAAATGTTCTTCCATTAGTTTTTTATTGAATATATATTTCATCCGTTTTAATTGGCATTTGTTTGTACAAAAAATCTTATTAATTGACCTTAGTATATTTTGAAATAAAAAAAATACGCCAGTCGATGTGTCATTTGCGGAGTATACTATGGGACACCATGGTGGCATGGAAAACTATATCATGGTGATATAAATATATATAGCGATTACTTCGATGCACTCACTTTTTTAGATACATTCAATGTACCAACTCTAAAAGTAGTCATAAGACATCCAATTTTGAATTTAAACTCATAACATAGTCTAGTACGATGATATAATATATGATCACAATCAATGCATTATCATAAGTTCTAAACCTTCAATTTTGAATCCCAATCGTAAACCCCAAATTGTAAATCCTAACCCTACCCTAAATCCCTAAACGTTGTATCATTCAAATTAAAGTAAATCTTGAATGTTTTTTTGTATAAATTCATGTGCTTTCTTGTCCATCATATGTCAAGTGATGATTGTCATCGTTTTCACATTAATCGCATGCTCAGGATGACAGATTATGAGATGAGTGCATTGAATGCATCCAAAAAGTGAGTGCATATATATATATATATGGTGGCGTCTTCAGTGCACTCACTTTTTTAGTGTATTCAGTGCACTCGCTTTATAACCGTCATTTTAAACATGCGATTTATGTCAAAATGATGTCAATCATTACTTATGATGTGATGAACAATAACGCGAATGAATTTGCACAAAAACCATTAAAGATTTACTTTAATTTGAAGGATTTAGAGTTTAGAGATCTAGGGTTAGGGTTTACAATTTGGGGTTTAGGGATAGAACTCAAAATTGGAGGTCTAGGGCTTAGGGTAATCCGCTAATTAGTTGTGATCATATGTTATATCATCATATTACACTAATTCTACAAATTAAAATTCAAAATCCGACACTTTAAGACAAGTTTTTGAGTTGGGTTTATTGAACACACTCATTTTTGTGAGAGCACCTAAGTAGTCACCGTATATATATATATATATTAATGTGATAGGATGGTGGTAAATTGTGATGTCCGGACATATATATATATATATATATACTAATGTGATAGGATGGTGGTAAATTGTGGTGTCCGACTATATGTGGTTTGAATTATTTTGCACGAAGTATATCAAACATGTAGTTCATTTTCTATATCACAATTAATCTGTTTTGTTTGTACAATTTTTTTTAAAATTCGTGTTAAAACGAAAGAGGTATAAGATGGTTAAAAAGTTTGTCAATCTTAACCATCATATATTTCTAACTAAAAATCAAAAGATCGTATTTATCTAATCCATGATTTTATGTTCCAATTCATTCGAGGAGAACAGTGAATATTCCTCTAGGGAGATGCAATATGTGATTAGGGTTCCACATGCCTATTTTCTTTCATTCATATCGATTCAAAGAGCGAGTTAGGTGGTGATTACAAACCATATTGTCCAGAGTTCGAATCTCTGTCACACACACTTCCTAACAACTCATGTAAGTTCCATAGAACCTATTTCTTTCATTCATAATCATAGATGATTCAACAAATACAACTCATAAACACACTTACTAGAAACCTCTCTATAAACACACTATTCTAAGCAAGAAGCATCCTTCCAAAAGGATTCAAGGGGCTCCACACCCTCACAACAGAAGTCACATCTCCACCTTCCATTGTTTGAATACCCCCATTTTCAACCACACCAAATTCAGATACTTCCCCTGAATCCTGATGAGTGACAGAGCTTATTACCAAAAGGTAAAAGTAAGAGCTTATTGAAAACATATCGTAAAATTCTCACCATTACAGCTTTGCTTGACCAGGCAAATAGAGCAGAGCACTGTAGGGAAGCTGGCTGGGTCGTGGTCAACTTCAATGGTGCCTGCAGTAATCATGGAACACGAATTTCTCCGTCCATTCAGGATCCAACTTCCACCCGAGGAAGGTTAGGCGGCGCTACAAAAACAAAGGGAGCCAATAGCAATCACATCCCTCCATATCTCTGGTTAAAGATTTGAATATTGAAGAAAAAAAATGGCCAACTTGCCATTTGAAGTTTTAAAATGGCTCCCCACATGACCTGATTCGTTTTTCTTCTCTTAATGTCTCTGTTTAACCTTCCAACCCCAAAAAACAGAGCAACTATGGCGAAACCATCAACACCCACGATGAAGTTGAAGTGTGCGACCTTCGCAGCAGCTCTCCTCACCAGCCTCTGTTTCCGCCTCGCCGCGGCGGCGGATTCCAACTCCAACGATACCATAACCACTGCTCAGCCTCTCCGAGACGACGGCGAGGCGCTGACTTCCGCCGACGGCACCTACGCCATGGGATTCTTCTCCCCCGGGAGCTCGAAAAACCGGTACTTGGGAATCTGGTACAGACAAATTCCTGACATGACCGTAGTTTGGGTAGCCAATCGGGACAAACCCATCACCCAAACAGACGCCGCCCTTCTCCAGCTGACCGGCGACGGAATTCTCCTGCTCCTTAGTCGAATCAATGGCACCACCCTCTGGTCGTCTTCTTCACCTTCTTCTCCATCTTCAGGTTCGTCCCTCCCCGTGGCTCAGCTTCTGAACACAGGAAACCTGGTGGTGAAACCAACACCTCAGGGCGACGACGATTTCATCTGGCAGAGCTTCGACCATCCAACCGACACATTTCTCCCCGAAATGAAGCTGGGGAGGAACCTAATTACGGGTCTGAATCGCCGGATCACGTCGTGGTTGTCTCCCGATGATCCTTCCACGGGGAATTTCACCTGTGGGATGGAGCTCGGGGGCTACCCTGAGCTCGTGGAGACACACAATTCGATGGGTGAAACGTTTCGGACCGGACCTTGGACGGGCCAGAGCTTCAGCGGGACACCGCATTTGAATCCAAATCCTGTCTACACTTACAATTTCGTGTTCACCGATGAGGAGACTTACTACATCTACCATCTCCGCAACAACTCTGTTCTCTCCAGGATGGTCATTACTCCGACGGGCGCGATTCAGAGGTACACATGGCAGGGGAGCAAACAGGGGTGGGTGGTTTACCTGACAGCGCAGAACGACAACTGCGATCGGTACGGAGTGTGTGGAGTTTATGGGAACTGCGACATCGAGAGCTCGCCGAGTTGTGGTTGTCTCGATGGGTTTGTGCCGAAGAATCAGAGGGAGTGGGATATGGTGGATTGGACGAGCGGATGTGTTCGGAGGACACCGTTGAATTGCTCTGGAGATGGGTTTGTGAAGCATTCGGGCATTAAGATGCCCGAGACGCGAAACTCGTCGTGGTTTAACACAACGATGAGCTTGGCGGAGTGCAGGGAGGTTTGCATCAGGAACTGTTCTTGTACCGCTTACGCGAATTTGGACCTCAGCGATGGAGGCACTGGCTGCCTCATATGGTTTACTGAGCTGCTGGATATCAGGGTGTTGTATGCCAATCGTCAGGATCTCTATATTAGGATGGCAGCTTCAGAATTGGGTATGTGTAAAATTGTTGTATGTTCTTTGATGTTGGCAACGTATTTATTGTTTCCCCCATTTTGTGGAACCAGATGGCAGTGGCAACTTGAAGAAGGATGTGCAGAAGTCGAAGAAAGTGGTGTGGATCGTCTTGGCCTGCACGGTATCAGCTGGAGTCTTGTTGGTGAGCCTTGGATTGGTTGTTTGGTCTAAGAGAAAGAAGCAGCGCGAGCAGGATGGTATGTGCTTACCAATTCTCGATCTTCTCGGTGTAACTATTGATTCGTCTACTAGTTCTAACTGGTGATGGAGTTTTGCAGGTACAGACTGTCCGTGTTTCGTTAGTTCAAGTCGAAAGAAAGACGAGCTGGAGTTGCCATTGTTTGATCTGGCCACCATTGCTTCTGCAACAAACAACTTCTCTTCTGAGAATGTCCTAGGGCAAGGTGGTTTTGGACTTGTTTATAAGGTAGTACAGCATTTCTTCATTTCCTTGGGAAAATGGGTGTTACTTGTTAGAAGGGCAATCTGACTTACCTTGCTTTGTGTACAGGGGATTATGAGAGATGGGCAAGAAGTCGCCGTGAAGAGGCTATCGAAGGATTCGCTACAAGGAGCCGAGGAATTCAAGAACGAAGCAACCAACATCGCCAAACTTCAACACCGTAACTTGGTGAGACTTCTAGGATGTTGCATTCAACGCGACGAAAGAATGCTGGTTTATGAGTTCATGCCCAACGGAAGCTTGGACTTCTTGATTTTCGGTTCGTTGACATTCCCTTTACTACTCATAATCTACGCATATCTGTCAAAGCAAAACTGCTGAATTCTTGACTAATGGGAACGTTATCCTAACATGTTGCAGATACAACTCGGAGCCAGGTACTAGATTGGCCTACGCGATATAACATCATCAAAGGGATCGCTCGGGGACTGGTATACCTTCACCAAGACTCGAGGTTGAGAATAATCCACCGCGATCTCAAAGCCAGCAACATACTACTGGACTACGAGATGAACCCAAAGATTTCTGATTTCGGGTTGGCAAGAACTTTCGCCGGAAACGATTCACAAGGAAACACAAGAAACGTTGTGGGAACCTAGTAAGTAAAGAACATATTTGATCAAGAAATGTTGGCATGAACTCTCTTGAGCTAATGAATGAATCAAACGATGCAGTGGTTACATGTCGCCGGAGTATACAATCGATGGGGTTTACTCCATCAAGTCGGACGTTTTCAGCTTTGGAGTGATGGTGTTGGAGATAGTGAGCGGGGAAAGAAACAGGGGATTCCGCCGTCGTGATCATGAACTCAACCTCCTTGGCCATGTAAGCACGTACTTGCTAAACCCTTTAGTATATCCAAATACCCACATCGAAAAGATTCGAACTTGAAGAAGAATTTGCTGATTTCGGTTGTTTTTCCTTTTGGGATTCAGGCTTGGAGCTTGCAGAAGGAAGGCAGGGCTGCAGAGCTAGTAGATGCGACACTAAGAGGATCCTGCGACCAGATACAGGTGCTGAGGCTGGTCCACATCGGTCTACTGTGCGTGCAGAAGAGACCAGACGATCGGCCGAGCATGGCGGCGGTGGTCGTTATGATCGGCGGCGATGGAGACTTGCCGGAACCGACGGAGCCTGGGTTCTTCGTGGCTAGGGATGTCGTCTATGAATCAACTTCTTCTTCGTCGAGTGGAAACAGAGGACCCAGTTCGCATGCTTCCATGTCTACGACCCTTGTGCTCCCCAGATAATGGGAGGAAAGAAAGGGCATCGTCGTCATCACTGATCAACTGTGAATCCGTTGTATATCCTTTTAGGTGTAAATTCGAGGAGCTGGGTCAAGATTTTGTTTTCAACAAGGTTTAGTCAATGTTTTCTATTTGGGTTGAGTTGTAAGAAAAACCTACTGACGAGGCTTTGATTATTTTGATTGGTGATAATTTGTTCTCCATAGTTTATGCCTTCTATGTTCAGAATCGTAGAGTAGTATTATAATGCCATCGTATTCCCTGACAACCGGCAAGATTAGGTTTGTGAGTTGTGACAACTGACAGAAGTTGATACATTTAACCTTGATATAAGATTTTTCCAAAAAGACAATCCTAACTAAAATAATTCCCCATATAAAACACTTATACTAAAGTTTTCCAACATACGAGAGTTTTGTGTGGTTCGCTGTAGTGCTCAACGATCTTCATATTGGTTTGCTGGAGACAGGAGTGATTCACTTTGATTGTTACTAGCTCCAGCGATCCCATCCAGAAAAATCGCTGGATAAACCAGCGAATTATACCTAACACACATGGTGAGAACTTTGTGATCGATTCTTCGATCATACTGATTACTTTTGATTTTGCTGCCTTTGTCGCCATAGTTTGTTGGATACCGCAGCGAACCACACCAAACTTTTGTATTTTGCGAATTTTTAATGTAGGTATATTGTGATTATTTTGCATTATCTCTTCTTTGTCGTCTTCCACATCAGTCAGCAAGACGAAGTAGAGGGAAGCTTCCACCGCCATGCGAGAGAACAATTGAAATGAAAATGGTCCATACAACGGCGAATGAGGTCATTTTTGGATGACTACGTGACTCCCAAGAATTTCTTCAGCCGCCTTTAAGATCCAAGACCCAACTGTTCCTCCATTGGCCAAATGGAGGACATTATACCCTTCAGCATCAGCAGCAATATAATATAAACAAACCCTCGAGGCTTTCAACAAGAACATTAACAAATATCTGAATCTCATTCATACAAGGAGAGAAACAGAGAGATGGGAAGTACAGTGGAAGACGTGGTGATAGTCGGCGCCGGGATAGCCGGCATAGCGACGGCGGTGGCTCTGAACAGAGTTGGGATCCGAGCTCTGGTTCTGGAGAAATCCGACGAGCTCAGAACCACCGGAGCTGCGCTCACTCTGTTTCCCAACGCCTGGCTCGCAATGGATGCGCTCGGCATCTCCCACAAGCTCACTCCCCTTTACGCTCCTATCACCTCCGGCTCCGTCACCAACGTCGCCACCGGAGCTGTTCAAGAAATCAACTTCGTCGGACAATCTGGGTATATTCTCTCTGCTTTCCCCTGTTCTTGGCTCTGAAATGAAAAGTTCTCCGGACTGACGATGATACTAATGAACAGGGGAAATGGACACGGACCCAGACCAATCCACCGTAAAGCATTGCTAGAAGCTCTGGCCGGAGAGCTCCCGCCCAACTCGATTCGTTTCTCCTCCCACCTCGCTTCCATTGAAACAGGGGCTGATTCTCTGGCTGTTGTACACTTGAAAGATGGAACCACAATCAAGTCTAAGGTAACGCCCACAGTACTAACCCAAAGTTGAAAGCCTCTGTTTTTTTCTCCTTATTCTGTTCTTCATTTCTCATCGTTTTGCACCGATCATTTCCTATGAAAGGTTCTGATAGGATGCGATGGGTTGCACTCGGTGGTGGCACAATGGCTGGATCTATCCGCTCCGGTCCACTCCGGTCGATCCGCAGTCCGGGGACTGTCGTTTTACCCTCAAGGCCACGGATTTGAGAGCAGAGTCCAGCAATTTGTTGACTCAGGGAAAAGGGCTGGCTTGGTCCCCTTAAACGATAAAGAAGTCTACTGGTTCCTATCTTGCCAAGGTAATTCCAATTTTTCCAATCACTTTCTGAGACAGACTATCTATTTCCGTCGCAAATCTTTGCGGACTTATTAGATTTTACTAAATTCCTACTCTTGTACTGAATTTTAGGAGCCGAGTTCACATACGATCCAAAGGCGATCCAAGCAGATGTGCTCTCCAAATATGCAGCAGACTTTCCTGCGGTCTTCCTCGATGCCATCCGACAAGCAGACCTATCGTCGATGTCATGGGCACCGCTGAAGCTGAGGTACCCATGGAACATCCTGACAGGAAGCCTGAGCAGAGGGAACATCACGGTGGCCGGAGACGCAATGCATCCGATGACGCCTGACCTCGCGCAGGGTGGTGGCGCTGCGCTGGAGGACGCGGTAGTGTTGGGAAGGCACATTGGGAACTCCTTCCTGGCTAATGGGAAAGTGTTGGCGGCCGAAGGGATGCCTCGGGCTCTAGATGGGTATGCTAAGGAGCGGAAATGGCGAGCCGCCGGGCTAGTGGCGGGTGCGTATGCAGCGGGGTGGGTGCAGCAGGGTGGGACGCAGGTATGGAGGGGACTGGTGAGATATTTGTTCTATAGGTACATTTTTGGAAGGATTTTAAGGCTTGTGCAATATGATTGTGGCAAGCTTCCTCAGGTTGGGAATGTGAAATTGGATTGAGGAGTCTGAGTTGATGAGATTGGGGTTGGATTATGTATGGTTGGGTTATTTATTAGAGCTCATGGAAATAATTTTGGTCTGTAATAATGGTGAGATTCAGCAGTAAAGAAAAACATGCAATATCATAAGCTGCTTGTTGCCATGGCTGGTGGGCAAAGCTTTTCGATGCATATTAGGGCTAGTTCGCTAGACTGGCTGAACTTCAACAGCATGATTATGCATGCTAGTGCTAAGCTATCAGTGCCTTGAGTAACCATGACATCTGAGAAAATGAAACTTAGAACAAGGTTTCATGGATGGGGCTAACTAACGCTTGTTTGTTTCGTTACGACATACTACAAAATCCTCTAAATCAGAATGTAGGGTTTGTTGATGCAGATGGCCATCTATGATCAAGAAGCATATGTACGTATAGAATGGAATGAGCAGTTGAAAATTAGTAGTGGACTTTACTGAATGAATCACGGATTGGGGCCGGTAGGGTTGTGTGCCTCGATATCAACATGGCGGATGCCAGGGACAAGATCTTGTATCTCTTTTTCAAGCCTATCAACTTCGCTTCCTAACGCTGTCACCAACTCCTCACCTGAAACCAGAAAGATAACCACTTAGAAATGGCAGCACAGATATGTGGAACAAATCCATCTCGCCTTGGTACAACCACACATACCATAGTCCGACATTAGCTTCAGAAGCGCGGTATCACCCTTTTGCTTTGAAGCGTCACGGAACTGCATAAGATATAATCTTAATGAGTTCATTATAACAGGGTTTAGCCAATATACACTTGGATTTAATGAAAGACAAACTAGAATAGCGGATTAGCAGTAAGAATCCAGACCACCAAAATATTAACTCTCCTCGCATGAGCATTGTATGAATCTGGAGGAAATCTATAAGCTATGTATTAATATTTCGATACTTCTGTCCAGGCAACTGCTAAGTCAATACACCTATTGATAAAGATGATTCACCTGTCTTGCCCAGTCTTCCCGTCCAATCCTATTGAGATAATTCTGCACCACCACCTCGCCATTAAAATCTGCCAACAATAAAAATCTTTGAACATCATATCTGTATATTTTTGGACGTCCATAGTATCTCAAATCAAAAGAACAAGATGCATCACACACAGGTTGCTTGAAGCTTCCGTTTATTCCCCAAGCAGGAACATATTAAGAACAAACACCAAACAGATGAGAATACAGTATGTGGCAGGAATTCACCTATTTCTGCCTTAAATCTGAAAAATCCCGGTCCAATCACCTCGCTTTTGCAATCATAAAGAGAATCCACAACCTATATCATAAAACCATAAACTTAGAGCTTACCAAGTTCAAGAAGACTGTCAGAAGTACTAATACCTAAACATGATCATACCGAGTCATTTTTCAAGAAATGAAGAACCTTCTGCATATCATTGTCATCCATTGCTCGGCCGATCAAAGCGTGCCTATTCCTTTGAATAAGGAAGATAGCGACCTGCATTGGTTGCCACTTGGATTACAAGCTTCATAACCTAACAGTTAAGCATTGTACTAGCACCTCAGGAATTAAGTTCTCTATTAACATTTGCAACACCCAACAGAAGCGCAAATCAAGTGCTTGGAAACACGAAAACATGAGGAGGTAGTGTCCATCCCAACTGGTAAACAGCTAAACCAACAATAGTAGACACAAAAATCAACGTACTGAAAATTAAAAGATGCTGTAGCATGTTTCTTCAGATGGATTGCACTGCCAGAATTTATATAAATAAGATTCAGAGAAGAAGGCACAAGAAGTTGAGCTGTGAAAAGCAAACTTGCTTGAATTGCCGCGAAATCTTAAATTACACTCTGACATGATCCATTTTATTCTTTGTTTCCCATTAGATCAATAATCAGATCATTAGCATTTCCCTTTTTATGGCTTGAAATTAACACCATTCATAACTTCAAACTGAAGAATCATTTTGCACCAAATGCCCAAGTCTTAATCAGTCAAATTACCAGTCCACATCATGAAAAATCATTCAAAACAAATAAAACCGAGTTAAATACTTCTTCTGGCTTTAGAAACCAGTGATTAAGTTGCATAAACATGAAAGTAGGACTACTTACCATTCCCAAAAGGTTGCCAACTATGATTGAACCAATAGGATCATAAATTGGATTCCCTGTGGCACTGACGGCAACCAATGATGCTCCAGCTATAACCAATCCAGTCACTGCAGCACCATCCTGCAGTTCAGAGAGAGTTCTAATGGACGATAGCTCACTACATGGACATTAAATGTTACATGCCAGCCAACTAGTGCATGCTAACTGCGATGTAACCACAAGCTAGTAAGTACAGATTAACCAGTCAGTCACTGCAGGATTATCCTGCAGATCAGAGATATTTATAATGGACGATATATCACACGCATCACTAAAAGATGAACGCTGCCTACAAGTACAGAATAACTGGGAAGGAAACATCCAACCCATTGCGGGTTCAAATTTGGGGACAAAATCACCTGTAAAAGAAAATACCGACTACCAACCACAACACATAAGGATGATCGAAAGTGTCAAATGCAGTCTTCTCGTAGCATCCCAATTGCAGAAATGGATGAAAGATCAAGAACACCTATTGTGAGCATTTTCTATTGGCAGAATACAAGATATTCCAATGCTGGGACTCTGTTAGGTTATCCAAGCTAGTGCTATCATTATTATTGCTGCCCTATCTATTGCCTTTACTTGGACAATGTAATCAATCACAATCTTACCTCTGTCATCACTGCAACAGCTGTGGGATCATGACCACGCCATACATAGTCTCTGAACGTCATACCTTCTGCAGATGCACCTTTCTTGACAGCTTGTATGGCGACAAGAAGAGAAGCACCTACAACAGAGACACAAAAGAGAACATATGAAAACATTGATGAAATACAGGCAACAGGTCCTCAGCCTAAAAGACACGAAGTGCACCTTCTATTATAAATGAACCACCAAGCACCAAAGCTGCATATTCAATGTGGGCTGGAGGCTGAAGCAAACATGCAAGTCAATAAAGCTTCATGAATTGACAAAGAACGGATTGAGATCATTAATAGAAAATGTGAAAACGAGAAAGGAATTCCAGAAAGTATCGCATGAATCAGCAGGATCAATAATTGAGCAGCTTACCTGAGAACTCCACAAGTTCTGAACTCCATTGACAATTGTAGCACCAGAACCAAGGCAAAAGATACCAACAGCAGATATCAAAGACCAGACAAACCTTTCCTTGGAGTAGCCATAACTGTACAGGGTTAAAGATATCAGAATCCTTTCCCAGTTATGGAAGGTGACTAAGCAAGTATACGCACCCTAGAGATGCAAGTGCGCAATCAATTATATGGGCCTAGTATAAACATGAAACGGTCCTGCTGTAGCAAACTCAGCAACCATAGTGGTGGGATTTTCAACATTGATCCGACATCCATCAAGAATTACAAGGAGAACAGCCACAACGAGGGAGACAGAACAAGAGAATTCAGTGAACAACTTGCTTATTGAAATATGGAAATGTCTACCCAACAATCCAGAATGTTCATTCACTAGATTCCTAACATAAGGGTGATTTCAAATGTCAACAAGCAAGTTTATGTTAGGAAACTCTGCCCCTAAATCGGTCAATGTAAAGCAACATGCGACAGAAATGTTACATATGATAAAGTAGAAGTTGCTATTTTAAGATGCTCACGGATGAAGTGCATCTGGTGCACGCCTTGAGCTGCTCAGACCATAAGCAAGAAGTGCCTGCAATTTCGCAAGACTCAAATGATCACTGGATGCCATCAGAGAAAGGAAAATTCAGAATCAACTCGAGGAAGTAAAATGATCACTGGTGGCATCACCTGATTTGCAAAATCGGCAATTGAGTGCACAACTTCAGCCAGCATAACATGACTGGAAGACGTAAACCACACCCCAAACTTAAGAGAAAAGACGAGAAAATTGCACCAAAGTGCTGTTGTGACTGCTCGTTGACTGCCAGAGAAGACTAAATAGAGGTAAGAAACTAGAGCCAATGCTGATCTGCCAAACAATTTCTTAATAGTTAAGTTGCTTAAGGACCTCAAGAAGATGCAGAAATGGTGACGAGACAACAGTTCTTACATTCAAAATGGTGCCAACTATCTACAAGGCGTAAGGATTGTACAATACAGAATGCACCTAATACTCAAGATACTAAAGCAGCACACTTCTCTAAAGCTGTTAGGAAATTTGCAACTGGTTGAGTCGGTACTAGGGTTCTATTTTAGCACAAGATGGCCAACCATAGAGCAAATATTTCCTAAAAGACCTTCAAACAATTTCATGCAATCATAGCCAACTAACGGCGGGCAAATTAACAAAGACCTGTGCTGATCACTAATTTCAATCTTCTTCACTTGCTTGGCTCTGGTAAAAAATCCTGCAGACAGAACGTAAAAGAACACCAATTACATAGTTTCGTTAAGTACCCAGTTCATCAATGAAATAAAAGAAAGTGTGAAGACCGGAACCCACCACGACGAAGAAACCCATTATGGAAATCCCGATGCTTGTGATCGCCGCCCAGAGAAACCGAGCCAGGTAACGGGACAGACACTCGGGAGCAATCCAATGCCGAGAGCCCACGAGACTGATTGCACGAAGAGCCAAAGTAAGGGACGGGTTTGGGTTTTCTTGCAAAATCGTCTTCCTCTAAACAAGCTTCGTCTTCGCATTCGCGTCGGTAGCAGCTTCTCGGTGATTGGAAAACTGAACCCCCGTGGCCTAGAGCTAAAGGAAGTCCAAAAGCTGAGGAGGAAGAGGAAGAAGAAGTGAAAGGAAGAGGAGTAAGCTTGTGGTGGGGGCGTCGAAGATGGGAGAGAAGGCGATATGATGTTTGCATTAAAGCAGCTTCCGAGTGTAGTTCACGGGGTGTAGCTTCCTCCGCAAACTTTCATGGAGGTCGCTTCCTCGACGCTGGTTTTCGTTCCGTGGGGAGAAGAAGAAGAAGAAAGGAAATGTGGGCAGCTAGGGAAGAAGAGCATATCCCCCTCCTCTCCCTGCAATCTACTCAGTCCCAACCAACTACGAAGTGACGACACTACAGCGCCCGGAGGAAATACAGTGAACTGGAAAGTCGGCATGGTGAAACTTTTGGATCAAACAGTGTGGTTCGGATCTTGTAATCCAAAGCCCAATTTATAATCAGATAATCTTTGCTCAAAAGCCCAAATGTCCTGCCAACGCCAAGCTAAAAAAAAAAAAAAAACAATCCCACTACAACCATTTTTCACCAAATGAAAGATATTCATTTTCAATATATTTCGAGAACCATTTTTAACCGAATGTAGTCGAGAAAAAATAAATGTGACGTAAACTCGAAGAGGATGATCAATTACGAAAGTCAAATTAGTCTCACTCAATAGGCAAATATGAAGCAACAAAAGTTACCATATAGAACCATTTTTTGAAACATTATAAAAATAAAAACACAACGAATCGAGAATGAATCAGGTCGATTCATGTCATCCACCCCGACCACGGAGCATAAGAAAGCAAGTCTGCACAAACATATTTCATTTTCCACTCTATGATGAAGTGTCAAAAATATTTTAGTTGTCTCATCTTCCAGACGAAGATTTTAGCAAAAGCTCTTCAAGGAGAAAACTCAATGTCCTATCAAAACTACCATGATAGCAGTAGGAACTAAAACTACTTCCCTGTATCGCATGTTACATGGAAGTTCATAGCTTCCAACGACCCTTTCTTTAGCCATAAGTATAGAACAACTCAACCTAAACGGCCTAGAAATGGAGGAAAACTTCCCTAGTGTGAGCTAGCTTGCCCTGTCATCCCACAACCCCGTCGCCCTTTTAGATTTCTAAACCCTAATGTGTAATAACTAATTAGTTCACTGACTGATACGCCCGCCCATCCACCAGCATGACTGCTGCTGCGAAAGGGAATCGAATGGGTTCAACCAAACTGTAGACTTGGCAGCCAGTTGTGGAGATAGAATGTAAACCCGCCGACTGCAATCACCATTGCCCTTCTTTCCTGCCCCGCGACCTAGCTATTTTGTCCGTCTGCCCATTACTCTGCCCATCTTGATGCTTCACAATTCTCAACGGGTGAGCTTCTGTGTTGAAGACCCATTCGTCTAATGAGATGACAGAAGAAGGCGAGAAAAGAAGGTACAGGTACTTGAGTGTCTCGGCGAGGAAAAAGCTTTGCATCATGTTGTCCTTGATGCCAGTATTCACCTGAAAAGGAAACATCGGCACTTGAATGTTAAGTGGCAGAAACTTGCAGGGATAACCACACCATCAGCTTGAAATTTCAATCATGAATTCTCAAGTTCATACAACGAGAACTCTGCAGTTGAAATTTTAAGGATCTCCAAGATAGGCAAGTTTAATGGAGATTAGCATGATAAAGTGAAACTGAAAGCAGACTGCAAAAGGGATGGGAATGCAGTTGGCTTGTACTGTGCAAAAATGTAAATATAACATAATGGCACAACCCTACAAGATTGAGGTATATTCACGCGAAGATTTTACAGGTTGACAGAGTACTTACATCCTTCAGTCCAACATAACCACCCTCAACGCGTGAGTTTTTTTCAAATGCTTGGAATATGTTCCAACCCCACTCCTGATATGTCTTGTTGCCCGTTAAACGCCAGAGGTAAAAGAGTGATTCCACAGTTTCTGGCCTCATGATGTTCCATGACGTGCCAACGCTCATATCCTAAACATGTGAAGTCCAAAGAGAAAATAATCAAACGACAGCATTTAGTTTCACACCTTTGGAAAACAGATGAACAACCTGTCCAGATCGGAAGAAGTAGTTTTCTCCTGCCAATTTTGTTGGTGTTGATTGATAAAAATTGTAACAAGTCCACGCAAGCTGCAAAAGGAAAAATAAATTCATCAAAATACTGCTACACAGTGCATGAAGGAATAATCAATCTCATAATGGACGAAGTCACAAAACACAAGAAATTCTCTCTCAAGCAACTGGAAAGAAGATAATTTTGACTCAGTTTATTGAGAATAAGTCAGAAGCCAGCTTGTGGGCTGGGATTTAAACCCATAAACTATAAACCCCATTAATTATCCAGAGTTGACCCTGATTACTTTCTTATGCACCATTTTGCACAAACAATGGGGGTATTTCCCAAGAAAATTAAGTGCCAGCATATATATGTTTTATGACCATTTGTTTCCCTTGTAAGGAAAGAAACTATAAAGACACAGGGTTAACTTCGCGGAAACATATCAGGAAGATAAGAATAATCGAACCCCAGCCAAACAAAAAACAATTGTAATCTCCCCAGAAAAGGCAAGAATACCTCCTCGGCAAGCGAGAGAATTCTCTCAGATTCAGCAGGCTCATCATAACCAGCTGATCCCAAAGCCAGCATTCCTGGAGCAAAGCAAGCTAATTCATCCATCTGAACATAGATAGAGAAGAGAAAACTTATATCAATAACGTGAACTGCATACTACTGTAATAACCACGAAAGCAGTTAAGGGGCGAGCTAAGCTTAACCCTAAAAGTATCCTCCTGATAGAAAAGATTGCCATGGCAGGGTTCACATTAACTATAAACGAAAAAGGAATACAAACTCTAAGTGCAAGATAAAAGAGCATAATTTCTTTTGTAAGTTTATGTAAAAGTTACGGAATATTGTCCAAATTCAGTGTAAAGGTCGAGGAGAAGAAAAGCCGTGAAAGGCCATATTACCTTATCTGTCAACCAGTCACCACTTTTCTCACAAATATAGGTAAAAGATGAAGGTGTACTTCGTCTAATTAAGCTAACAAGACCCTTCATTGATTTCTCCCACATGTCTCTGCAAGCAAGCACAAAAGAATATTTTAGAAGTCGCTACAGAACTAGCTAGTCATCCACGGGCAAAAGAGAAGATTTTGTCGGGGAGAGCTGAATAGGAATTTGTTCAAATTTACAAATGTGCAACTGAATTAAACAAGCAATAGGTGCTAATTCAGGTTCTTGAGGAGCTGAATTATCTTGATTGATAATTTGCAATTACTATCATACAACATCACACATGGTAGGAACCCCATCTTATCAATAAACAAACTCATTACTCCAATGGGTAAGACTACTTATCAAATTATGGAGCCATCACCTCTCTACAATAATGAAAAGAAAATAATGGACTAATAAGTATGGAACATGATTGGTCCAAATGCATACATGTCAAATCATGCCACATTTCCGCTAATACCCAACAAATTAAATACCCATAAAGAGAAATGGACTTAGATGAATGCATGCATCTGGTTTCATATGTTAGCAGCAGAGTTCAGCAGAAGTTAGTACTACACTAGCCTGTATACCGGCATACTGGGATTAAAAACAAAAGGAGGGATATAGGAGAAACCTTCTTACTGACCTGTAAAGTTTCACGGCTCCAGTTTTATTTCCTTGAATCCAAACTTTAAGCAGATATTCATAAAAGCTGCAACAATATTTCAAAGTTGAAAAGATATGGAGGTATTACTGATAAGAAAACTTTCCAAAAGTCAAGAATATATACCTGTCACCCATTGCACCAAAGGTTATTGTGGCGATTGAACCAGTTCCCGTATCAGGACTTATATAGATTGGAAGAAGGCCATCAGCAGGAAAAGTTTTATTCAGCTCCAGGATAACCCTTTCAGCCTAAAGCATCAATTCCAACCAAATTAATTAATTGTTCGTCAAGCTATTGACAAGAAAATATGCTCTTTTCATAGCCCCAAGGGGTTGGCTAGCCGTCAATAGCAAGATGAGTTTTCAAGAAAAACAGGACCCTTTTGGAAAAGAAACTAAGGAAAAAATACAAAGTGTAGCCATCAGAAAAACCTGCATCAATTCTGAATCTAGATATAGATTTGGCAGCAATTCCGCAAAAGGAATACTGAAGAGAACTGCGCTTTAATGGAGAGACATTTATCGTTACAACACATGCCATTTGCTTTATTACATGCATGTATTGAGCACGGACCTTTTGATGATACTTCTGGTCTCCTGTCCTTTGAGAGAGAGCAAAAAATTCAAGCTGCTCCGTACCAGAATCTGCAAGAATACTGGATCCCTGCAAACAAGAAAAGAAACTTTAATGTCTGCACAAAACTTGAAAGTAGTCAATACATTTTTCAAGAGGAACATTAGTAAAAGAACTAATGGCACATCGAGAATGGAGAAAATTTGAAAAGGACCAAGAAAATGGTCTCCAAAAATGGCTAAATGTGCAACTATATTGAAATCAAAAGATCATCAAGTAAAGTGGATCAACAAATACCAGGGAGGGAATTCACCTATTGTGTCCAGTAAGAACGTCGAAGAGAAAGAACAAATAACAGACAAAATAAAAGGATACCACACAACTTCAATGGCAGCATGGTGGACAGCATAAAATCAACTCCACAAAGCCTTGTGCCAATATGCGGGGCCGGAAAAGTTATACTAGCCTAAAGATACAACAGTGAATCAACTTACACCAGTCCAACCAGGGTTATGAGGATTTCCATGTTCCAGGTTGATAATGTTGTAAGGTATGCCAGTAGGTGTATCCCATGCAGGCAGCAATCTATCAGCAATATCCTTAGCCTTCTCAAGGAAAACTTTGTCCCCGGAAAGGTCATAAGCACTGAGTAGGCCACCTACGACTCTGGAATTTCATCAACAAATCCCAGACATTTAAGAGCACAATTAATCTCTCAACCCATGAATCAGACTGCAGCACACTAGCTGTACGAATAAAACTAACTACACAGTAAACCTGATAATGTAACCTTATGGTTGTCTCAAACACACTAGCATCGTAATCCTTGTTGAAATCCAACGAGGTTGCAACCCACCTACAAAGAAATACAACTAAGTGAAACCAGATTCAAATCCAAATGCTATCAACCAAAACCACAACACCAATAAAATGTAGAGTATTGTTACAAAAAAAAAACTAACAAGAATTAGGAAAATGCAAAGAAGCTTGGCTAAATGAGGTGAAGAAAGCCTTTAGATGAAAGGAAATCAAAGGAAGCAACTGTCTGGATATTAAAGCTGTAATAGAAACAAGAAGCCTGGATTCATATCAGCCATACACAATATATCCAACTTCAAAAATCCAAGTAATATATCCGACAAGAACATCAGGTTCCAATCAGTTGGCTCAAGTATTTAAGCATGCCCATAAAGTTACAGTTTGTAAGCTCTCTAAATGACGAATAAATCCTTGGAACCAGAAAGAACCTTAAACAGTAAACCAAGTTTTGGAACAATTGAAGTCACTGTGACATAGGCACAAGCATAGGTAACTGCTATTGCTCAAGAAAGACAAATTCATTCTTCTTCTTGTTTTCTTTCCTTTTTGAAACAAGAGTCTATAAAGCTAAAAATGGCATAATCCATGATAAAGAGAAAGGCAACAAAGGATGCAACTAAAAATATTAACTTACTCTCTAGCTCTTTGGAACTGCTCATCCAGACCCATTATATATAAAGTATCAAGAGAATCTATTAATGTTGCTCCAAGACCACCAAAGCTGTCGACGCCATTCTTCGTCTGCGGCTGCCAACCCAAAGAAAAAGAATTCAGAATATAATGTAACCGAGTTCCACAAACATAGGATAGAGCAATTGCCGGTCAACAAAAATTCAAGCCCAACAAAATACCCCTTCAAGATCCTACCACAGACATAACTTGCCAGCAGAAAAGAAACAGGAAAAAACATTTTCTTAAGACTTTCTTAAATATAGGCATTCTAACATCTTGTGACTTGGGGACTTGTCCTTTTTCAGTTGGGTTTCTCTTGTTGGGGTATCAGCTTTGGTTTCTTGCCTGCCCTCAATTGTTTTTCCTTTTAGACTTCTACTTTTTTTAATCAAGTAATAAAAAGAAACATGATTCTCATAAATAAATAAAAACAATCTCAGAGTACTGTTAATCAGCATTTTCATCAATACATATATACCCCACACAAAAATAAAAATAAAAGGTAGTTACCTCATTGTACAAAATAAATATAATCCCACAATATTATGTGTGCTGTTGCTTAACCATCATTTTAAGGTTAGTCTTGATTTTCACCAGAGTGCCCTTGCTAACATTATCTCTATTTGGGATTGCAGAGAACAACACTATACTCCTCTGCTCAAGGCGTTCATCTACTCAATTTAATAGCAAATGTCTGCCCATTTAGACTAATAACTTTATCATTCCTATACAGAGGCTGAACCTTGGATCTCACACACTCCTATTTGGTAAAGATACAATAGAAGGGTGCAGTCTTCTTAGCAAGAAAACGTTTAATATCCTTTGCGCAACATCCCATATTCCATTGTTACGATAGACTGACCAACCATGAACAAGCTGAGGCTCTCTAGTTACCTCTCTATAAATGCAACCCCAGAAGTCATTTAAGAAATTGAATCAGCAAGCTCAAACAGCTTGAGCTAATTTTTTATAATGAGCTCAAACAGCTAGCTTGAAAGCTCCGTAGAGTCTTTGCAGATTTTACAGATGGAATAGAAGGATTTGTTCTCTACATCAACCAAACAGAAAGAATTATCGCTTTCGTTTCCTTCTTACCCAATGCATCCAACACCGTCCTGTTTAATATATCAGCTCCTTCACCAATACGCTGTGAATCAATCTACTTAGTTCTAACCCTCTCTAGCATGATGGCATACGAAAGTGAACCTTTAATTTAAAGCAACTTCCTAAAGAAAGTCTTACTCAAACAGAAAGAATGACGATAGAGCACCTTCCCATCCTCGGAAACCAAACCTACAGCAAAACTAATCCACAAACTTTCCACTAGCAAAAGCTCACACGCTTTTTGCAGGTTGCACAACAAAATAAGGTTAACACTGAGTGAACTGAAATACAAGAAACATCCAGAACTTATAATCTCCCGGCATATGCCACAAACCAGACTCAACCCAAACCAATGCTAAAGCTAATGATACAATTCCAGATAGCATCTGAAACCAGAGGTTGCAACTCCCACTAATCAAACTTAAATTCAATAGAATGACAAGGACAGTCCACAATTAAATACTAAGATTGACCATTGACTTAAGACCACAGCTCAAAAAGTTCATAAGAAATTTTGAATCATACCCGAAGTTCATCATGGCCCCATGCATATTTTTCATACGAACTCCAAGCATGAATCATGGCGTCTTTCACTTTCTCTCTTCTATTGATATCAACAGGGTCGTCAGGAATAACCTTTGAGGTGACTTTGGAGGATTTGCCCCTCACAGAACTTACTTCATCCCCGTGAGTACTCTTTAACTCTTCCAGCTGAAGGAACAAACTAATCTTATTCATAGAAGACCCTCAAAAGAATAATTACAATAAAAAACCATAAAAGAAATTCAGAAGAAAACCACCTAGAAATCATCTAAATGTCAAAACATGGCAGAAAAAAGTTTTAAGATGACATCAAAGATCCTCCAATGTTGGGGAATGCCAAGTTCAATGGATACAGCCGCAAAAAAGATTCCGTTGCAGCCCACACAAGCAAAAAGTAAGAAGACGAAGAAAGAAGAATCTGAAAGCAGAAACATGGAAAACGCCAACAAAAAGAAAATATTGCTCATATGCAATGGTCAGTTGAGAAGTCAGTAGCATCAAGAAGATAAGGCGTTACTTACCATCAATTTTAATTGGTGCACTTCTACACTTAACTTATCAACTTCCACCTGCAAGTAGAACAAAAAAACATAAGATGGAAGAAAATCTTAAGACAAATTAGCAGAAGAGTACTGCGGGCCTGATAGGGGGAATGTTCCAATTACAGCATAAACAGATGGACATTTAATTACAGGTAACCTAGATGGCCTTCTTCTACCACCTCTCTCCAAAATATATTATCTTTTCCCACATTGTAAATTCAGTTGGAAGCTGACGACTGTCTCTACTAGATAGATCGGATAAAAGAAGAATGAGGGAAGCTAGACACATTCCCACAACAAACATGACGTTCATCCCGGACGAGCCCAACTTCCTTCAATCAATGGCAACAAAAAAAGAGAACCCTCTGTGAAGCCAGTTATGACTCTAAAACAATTAGACAAAACCAGCCACCTGAGTGGCGGATCAGATGCTGAAACCTCCTCACTTCCCGCAGGCAACAGTTTAAGGCCATGCTCATTGACATTGCCCCTATAATCCATACGCATGATCGACCTAAACTGATAATGCCCCACAGCCACAAAGGCCACTTGCGACTACAGACAAGCTTCCAAATCATGTGACCTCCCAAACATCTACTAACCCATGGAATTGCCACACACAAAAACATTCAAGCAAGTAGCCTTCCTCCCCACCCAACATTTCCCTCCATAAAAAGCTCCAACAATTTGCCTTCTCCAAAAGGTCCCCCTCCACCCCAATAGAGGACGGGAAAAAACAAACAGTAATAAACCCTCTCCCAATGCTGCATCTAACATTCCAATTCCCCTATCCCGTCATTCAGATTGATACCAGCTAACCATGTCACATTTAGCAACAATCGGAATTTTATAGAAAATATAGCGGGTGTCGTTGTACAGACAAAAAGGGAAACTGGAAAGAAAGAACCCGCTCAAGTTTCAATCAAACAAACAGACTCGAAACGCCTTAAGAAGGGACAATATAAGGGTACCTCGTGTTCCCGGACGAGAGTCTGGCGATCCCAGACCAGAAAACTGGCGCAAACAAACACAAGGAAGAGCAGAGCCAATTTCTTGGGGCGCTTCAGGTAATAAGCAGGGTTGCAATACCTCCATTTCGAGGAAGACGACGACGAAGATGCCGACGACCTGCTGCTCCTCCCCATTGATTGGTGATCGGATCACCGACGAACCAAAAAAGTGAGGAAGGAATGAAACCCCAGGGGGGAGAGAGAGAGAGACAGACAGACAGAACAGAACAGAACAGAACAGAAGCGAAAAATCAACCGATGTCAATCGAAATTCAACGCGATGATGGCTGGCGCGGGTGCTGGTTCAAGAGATGCGCCTAAAATCAATGCGATGATTCCCGATCCGCACCGGAAAGGAAGAAAGGAAAGGAGGATGGCCGGCTGCTGAAATGGGGAAAATGTGCGCAAACAGATGGATGGTAGGAGGAAGGAAACAGGGGATCGGGAGAGAATTGAGGGAGCAAAGATTCTACGACCAAGACCTGAAGACACGCACCTACGTCTCTCCCTCAACAAATCTCAGAGAAAGGGAGAGAGAGAGAGACGAAGACGATAGAATTGACGGACGGAGACTTTAACGTATCGGAGGGGAGTATATGACTATTGGAAAGGAGTGGCCATGGAAGAAACTTGTTGTGCCTTGGCCTGGCCTGACTCCGGGCTAATTGTGGTTTAGGAAAGATAATTAATTGTGAACCGGGTCAACTTTTTTTTTTTTCAATCTCTCTTTTGGTTTCCCAAAATTGTCAACCCGCGGGCGGGTCAACCCATTTTGATCCTGGCCTGATGAGAAAAATGGATCGCATGTACCTGTCGGGCCGAGTGCTATAAAGTATCGGGTTGGAGGGTAAATTGTGTCTTTTTTTTGTTTGCGTAATGCATCTATTTTTCTTTTCGCCTAACTCAATCTTTGGAATCCTAAGTTGAACATTTGAATAGTGATGTTATATAAGTGTGTGTGTGAATTTTCACTATATGTTGGATCTAAGTACGACATATTATTTTGGTGTAATATTATATGTTATAACTCATATGTTAGATGAGATTTGATATAATTTTTCAGAATAAGTACAATATAATGAT